>JAJHZJ010000494.1:1187572-1787572 GCA_023548195.1 Bettongia penicillata ogilbyi
GGCAAATCATAAATCATATTTACAACACGCTTGTAGGTGGATGATAAAGTACTTGTCTTTTTAGCTACACTGTGAAAGGTACCTATGAGGATTGTGTTTTGTATTATCCTTGTCCCTAACACACACTATACAATACTATACTTTTAAAATTTATTTAATTTTTAATTTATGAAATAAAACAAATATTTCCATAACATCGTAGAATTTTAAAAAACAGATGTTTGGACATGACTGAAATTTTATTTTGTTTTAGCAGCAGCAAGGTTGGCATAGTGAGGAGAATTTTGGACCCTAGAGTCAGGAAGATCTGAATTAAATCTAGCCTTAGACACTTAATAGCTATGTGACCCTGAACAAGTCACTTAACCTCTGTTAGCTTCAGTTTCCTCATCTTTGCAAACTTGGAGGTATTATATGAATGTTATTATTTTTCTGTTATTATAATTGTAACACTATTCAGTAGGAGCAAGAGTGGCGAACTCATCCTGTTCCAAATAAGGAATGAGCTGAACAGCGGGGAATTCTTTCAGATTTACAGAAAAACATTTTGGATTTGTTTCCTGAACCAGCAGTTGGTCCAGGGTTGGGGAACCTGAGGCCTCTAGGCCACATGTGACCCTTTCAGCAAAATTTCAGCAAAATTCAGGTGTTGAGATTCTGGGCTATCCAGTGGATCAGGTTTTTTCAAGTTTTGCATTAGAGACTCAAGCTAATAGAAGAGTCCCCTGCAAAGTACCTGTGGCCTTTCATTCCGCACGTTTCTTTGATATCAGAACAAGTGGGTCATTCATCACCTCCCAGCAAGTGTTACCCAAAACTAAAAAGCTTGATCATTTTATAAAACTCTGGGCTAATGCAAGAAGTGAAAAGTCTTTAATGATTTTAAATTTCACTCACCAAGTTCCAAGGCCCAAATCATGGATATCAAGTCTGCCTCTCAGAGACTGTTGCTTCTTGCCAGCCCAATTCTCCTTATCACAAATGCTTGTCACTTGCACGCCTTAGGGAGAAGCATGCTGAAATTCATTTCTACCTCAATACAAATCATCTAAATTGTCATAACTTGAGTTAGAAAACTGACTCAGACTTGGAGGAGTAGCAGCATGGCATATAGAGATAAAGTGCTGAACTAGGACTCAGGAAGACCTGGGTTCAAATACCACCCCTACCACTAGCTATGTGATCATGGCCAAGTCCTTTACCTTTCTAATCCTCAATTTCCTCATCCATAAAATATGGATAATATCTATTTGTGCCTTCCTCACAGGGTGGTTGTGAGCATCTAATGATATGTGTGTAATAATAAATACGTATGAAGTACTTTGCAAAATTTAGAGTTGCCAACCAGGTAAAGCCCACCCCTCAAAATGTAGAGAAGTCTAAGCTGGGTTGAGAGCAGAAAAATTTTATCAGTAGGAAAATCAGACACTAGTGACAAGCTGCCCCTCCTTCCCCAATCAAGGTATGAAGGAACTCCATGACCCAGGAGAGGCAGGAGAGATTTATGCTTGAAATTCGCAAAAGGAGGGGTTGGGAAAAAAATAGGCAATCTTCCCAGGGATTGGTGGACATAGAAGCAGGATATTTTGCAGGAACAGTTGAATGTTAGACTGGTTTGGGCAAGTTTTGGGGTGCAGGGCACACCTCATCAAGGTCAGCCAGCAAACGCAGTAAAGGGGTCTGGGAGTGAGCAAGACTTTGGCTCATTGAAGGCTCCTGATTGGCTCATTTCAGCAAACGGGTTTACTCTACATCCAGTGCTTCTGCCTGATAAGTTACCTCACAGAAAATAATAAATATATTAATCTCAGGGGCACTTCCATAGAGCCATATAAAAATGCTCTGTTACTATAGAGGCAGCCTGGTATAGTTGAATGAAAACTCAATTTGGAGTCTGAGGGTCTCAGCTCAAATTTTGATCATTAGTAACCACCTATGTGACCTTCTAAAGTATACATTTTCTCTTCAGGCCTGTTTCTTCGTCTGTAAAATGAGGCAGTTGAATCATATGTTCTCAAAGTGGGCAATACTGCCTCCTGGAGGACACTGGAATGGTGGGAGGGGAGGTGGCAGCAACTCCGGTGCATATGAGGGGCATTGAGTAAAAATAAAGGGGAGTCAGAAGCATAAAGAAAGAAGAAAACAAGAAGAACATTTCTGCAGAATTGTACATTTCATCTGTTGCGTAACAGAGTTAAAGTCATAGTGATTACATTATTTTCCAAATAAACACACAAAATGAAATTTATAATCAATCAGTGGTCAAGTTCACTGACAAGTCTTAAAAAGCAAGTTAAGCAGGAGAGCTTGCTGAGAACTGTCAGGAAGTCTAATATACAAGGATGAGAATATGTGCATGTAATGACTTGTTTACAATATGTACTGTGCAGTTACATGATATGATATTGCATCATCGAAATTTCAATGCAGGAAAAACCTCACAAATTTACAATAAATGATTAAATTTCAGATGCATCATTTCAAAAAAAATCTAATTTTTTTTGAAATGATGCAAATTAAAATAATTATTAAAGGATTAAAGAAAGTAGATTTCCTGGGGGGTGTGCTGAGTGATTTTTTTTTTTTTTTTTTGAAAAGGGGGAGGTAGGCTAAATAAGTTTGGAAACCTCTGCTTTGGCTTCATTAAGAGAAACATATAACTTTCAGGAGGAAAGAGGGGATAGTTCTACTTTACTCTGTCCTAGTCAGGCCATTTCTACATTCTGTGTTCAGTTCTGGGCACCACCACTGCATTCTAGCTGCTAATTAATAAGCCTGTACTAAGTACCTACTACGTAAGAGGCACTGGACAGATATCTGCCTTCAGGACAGATACTATTGATAAGTCAAAGAACTTCCCAAGGGGAGCAAGGGGAAGGGTACAGTCTCAAGTCCATGAGGATTAACTGAAAGAATTGAGAGGTTTTGCCTGGGGAAAAGAAGATTTACTGGGGTCCCAGGTGCGAAACTGATAGCCATTATCAAGTATTTGAAAGATTGCCTTGTGGAGGAGGGCTTGGACATGTTCTGCTGCCCAGGAGGCCAGTTTAGGCAGAGAGACAGACAGAGAAAGAGCATCAACCACAGCCACAGTTAGAGAGAGGAACAGAAATAGAGAGCCAGAGAGAGACATATAGACAGGGACACATGAGCAGCACAGAGACATATGGAGACGGACAAAGACAGAGAGGGTACAATGATTGGACCACTGGCCTAGAACTGGAAGGTATCTATCCATCTAATTCCACCCTCTCATTTTAAGTATGAAGAAATGAAACCCAAGGAAGTTAACTGTCTTAGCCAGGATCTCCTAGGAAAAGTAGCAGAGGGAGGATTTGAACCCAGATTCAGTGTTCTCTTCCTTTGATATATGAAAAAACTACTCAACAAGAGAGTAAATTATCTTTCACCAGAGGTTTCAAACAAAGATGGAGTGATTCTTTGTCATATGTGTTATAGTGAGGATTCCCCTACAGGTATGGATCAGAAGGCCACTGAGGTCCTTTCTAAACAGGAAATTCTTTGATTCTGTGAGCTTTAATTTCCTTCCAGCTCTAAATCCAAAAATTACATTCCTTCTTTGTTTTCATTACTTGTTTCTGTTCTCCTTGTTTTTTTTCTTCCCCTTCAGTATGTATAGGTACTGACTCCTCAGTTTTGAACTTCCTGCCTTGTGGTATTGGTGTCTGATTGATAATTTTCTCTGTGCTGGACTTCAGGTCTATTGTTTGCCTGAATTTTGACTTGCCTACCTGATTCTTACCTCTAGCCTTGTTCTGATCCCTTATACTTTTCTATTTCTTTGAGCTTTGTTGAAAGTTCCCTGGTCCTGGTTTCTTCCCTGCAATCACAGTCCATTCCAGGCATGACAAAGTACTATAGGAAATTGTAACTGTGCAATAATTGCAACCAGATATGACACCTTATCTTTTTGATATTACTTACCACCTCCTAGATGATCTTGATTTGTGTTATTAATGTGTTTGTCCTTTGTTCTTGAAGAGGACCATGACATAAAGATGATGACATGAGTTGCAGTTGACTTTGATTTGAGTGAGGGAGGGTTGTGCAAGGTCACCAACCTCACTTTCCCCTCCTGAGCCATCTGGGTCCAGTGACCAGATATTCCTCAGGATGACTGGAGACAGCCCAGGATGCAATGGGAGACCCTGGTCCTTTCAGACTAAGGTCTTATCTCATTCTCACTCTGAGTGAGATACACCCATTCAATGAATAGGCTGCTTTAAGTAGTTTTGCTCAAGGGATGGCCCCTGTAATAAATAAAACAAAACAAAATAAAATAAAACTGGGAGGAGAAGACTCTCAGGCTTCCTGGGTAAAAGAGAGACAATTACTATTTAGTGAACTCATTAATATAGCCAGACATCTAAGCATTTAGCTCATGTGTAAGACCAGAGGGGAGAAACATGTCAAATTTACACAAAATCATGGGGAAATTCTAAATGACATTGAATGGAATTGGACTTTCTAAAATAGCTTGGGGATTTACATTAGAATTTTTGTTAAAAGAAAAATTCTTAGGATACTTCTCTGTAAATACATACATAGTGTATTTTTTGCCTAAGAATAATGAAAGAAATCTAGGCAGGAAATGGAACACAAAGCTTAGAGGAAAATGAATAGCATTAGCAAACATAGGCATGAATGGTGTAAATATTGCAGCTGTGAACTGTTTTCCAAATGTCCCTGCAAAACCATATTTAAAAAAATTCCCATCGTTCCATTAAAGTTATGATCATTGCCTGAATTCATCTACAATCTTTTAAAAAGCAACTTGGAAAACTAATTTAATCTCATACCACTCAACTCAGAAAATGACTGAAATTAAAGAGCTGCAAAGTTATTTACCAGAAGAGAACCTTGATAAAGTGCCTTTGGCACATATTGCAAAATTGGACTCAGAACAGAAATGAAATGAAGAAAAAGAAAGATCAGTTTACAAGGTGAAGCAGCTGTTGGTTTCAGGATTGTTTAAAAAAATATTTATTTGTGTTTGGTAGACAAGACTTGCAGTTAGAATTTATATTTGGAGATTCTACAGGCATTATCTCAACTCCCCAGTGCTCTGGGGTTGTAGAATATCAAATCAGGAAAACTCTGCTATCAGGCAGCAAAGACCACAGGATTTGGAGTCAGGAGCTGGGTTTGAATCCACAGGATTTGGAGTCAGGAGCTGGGTTTGAATCCTGACTCTCTTTGTTACCTTGGACAAATCACAGACACCAGTTTCCTTATATGTAAGATGAGGATGTTGAACTAGATGACCTGTAAGTCCCTTCCAGCTCTAAATCTGAGTTACTTTATTGCCTCTTTGGAAAGAAATAAAAAACAACCCTACCAAAAATATATCTATCCTGTCATTTCTGTTGGGTGATACAGTTGCAGTAGTAAACAAGATGTCCCATCTTAGACTTAGTAACGAGCTATCCTACCCTTGCTTGAGTCCAACGCACCATATTTCATTTCCTTTAAAGAAGGGGCTCAGTGGAATTGTGAAGTCACTGGAATAAGAATCAGAAGACCTTGGTTCAAATCCTAGCTCTGTCATTTACTAGCTGTGTGGCTTTGGGTCAATTACCCCCTGTCCTGGAGTCTGTTTCCTTCTCTGTAAAATGAGAGAGTTATTTTCAGTTTTGTCTGAACCCTTTTTCAGCTCCCCTTTCTACTGACCTATTCATATTGTATGATTTCCAGGTCAGTGAATGGCTATGGTCTCTCTGAAGACTCTCAACATGTAATGAAGTGGTCCTTCCATAGCGAAGAAGATGCCTGAAGCCTATGGAACTGTCCTGTTATTGAATTAAATAGAAACTTTAGGTTTGAAAGACACACACACACACACACACACACACATATATATATATAATTAAATTTTATATGTAGTATATACACATACATAATACACACATAAATATATAATATATAAATATATATTTAAAATATAAAATATATAAATATAAAAATATAGATAGATAGTACCAGGTACTATGCAAGGTGCTGGGGATACACATACAAAAGTGAGATTGGCTCTGTCCTCAAGTAACTTCTTATTTTAAGAGGAGACACAGCTCATATTGGGGAGTACTGGCCAGAGAAGGGATTTTGGATCTGAGAAGTCACAGAAATGGTGAATGGAACATAGGATGGTTGATTCTCACACCTTTTGCAGAAGCAAAAATAATGTTGATTTGATTACTGTTCTTGAGCAAAAAGTGGAAAGTGGATGGCAAGATGTCCTTGGTGGATGATGCATGAATGTTATGTGAAAAGTAGCCTGGCACTAGCTATAAATATATATATATATATATATATATATATATATATATATATATATATATATATATATATATTGGGTTAAGAGAATCTACTTTCTTACACTCATTCAGTTACCAATCTGGTTCCAAAGTTGTGAGTTAATTTCTCTAGGGAGTAGTGGAGCATGGATTCCAAAAGACAATCTTTTGGTGAAAATGATTTCTCTCTCTCTCTCTGGCTCTGGCTCTCTGGCTCTGTCTTTCTGTCTCGGTTTCTTTTTTGGGTTTTTGAGGTCATAACCATGTACTTTACTATTTTGAAATTAGTACATCTAAGATATAGATTTATGTTCAAAGGATTTGGGACAAGAAATAAAATAACTGTGACTTCCATGCTTGGCTTGGGAGATGTAGAGTAGTGGAAATAAAGCTGAACTGGAGACTAGGAAGAAACCTAGGCTCTGTCATTAACTAAATGTTTAAACTTGAGGTTAGATCCTCTAAGTTTATAGCTTTCTGTTCTAAAAATGAAGGGATCTGGACAATACGACATCTCAAGTTTCTTTCAGCTCTAACCATCTAGGGAAAAAAATTTCTGTGGAAGGATATTTGAAAATATAAATGTTTCACAAGTTAAATAGCTTGAGTGCTTTTGCAATCATAGGTATGAAGCAGAGAGATATTTATCCCTTGTGGATAGCTTGTCTGTTGCCAAATTTATTTTTCATTTGTTTATCTGTGTAATAATAACCAAAACAACAATAATTGTGGCTAACATTAATTGAGGGCTCTAATGTTTGCAGATCACTTTACATATGTATCTCATTTGATACTCACCATAACCCCATGTTATTATTGTTTCCATGTTATAGGAAGCCTATAGGAAAGAGTTGTGACTTGCCCAGGTTCACCCAGCCAGAACCTGTCTGAGGTAGGATTTGAATTCAGGTCTTCCTGACTCTGTCAGTGGCAGTTAAGAGGTTCAGTGGATAGAATGCTGTGTCTGAAATCAGGAAGGCTTGTATTAAAATATGGCCCCATATATGTACTAGTTGTGTGATCCTAGGCAAGTCATTTAACCTATCTTTACCTGGAGGCAGCTAGGTGGCTCAGTGGGGTCTGGAGTCTGGAAGACCTGAGTTCAGTTGTGGTTTCTGACACTTAGTAGTTGTGTAACTCTGGCCAAGTCACTTAACCTCTGTTTGCCTCAGTCCTCTGGAGAAGAAAATAGCAAACCAACTCAAGTATCTTTACCAAGAAAACTCCTGGAATGGTATAGTAAACTGAGTCATGAAGAGTTGCGCATAATTGAACAACTTCCTGACTCCGGGTCTGACACTTTATCTACTACAGTGAAATATAAGTTACCTGATAGCATAGTTTTTCTATATCCAGATCTTGGTACACAGTAAGTGCTTACTTTTTGGATGAATTGAATTAAACTGAATTCTTTAGATTTCATGGTGGACTTTCTAGGTGTGGTGACTTGGTTGACTTTGGCACCTAAAGTTTAGAAATTGATTCTTAATCAAGATGCTTTTCAAGATTCTGCGGCATCTCGAGTACTCCTGCAGTTTGTTGTGGAATGTTCTTCCTAGAAGATCTGATGCCTCAATCCAAAGGACTCTTTGCTTCTAGAACATTGGGTCTATCTTATCTCAGGCTTGTACAACATATGGCACATGGGCTGTTTGTGGTCTACCAAAATGGCCTGCAGGTGATTTATTGTGCAAACCTGATATATCTGAACAAAAGAGGCCAAGTTACTTGCATAGTTTTTGTTTGTCCTTTATTTTCGAAGAAGGTCAATGACATCATGGTTGATGTTTGGACTTAGTGTGAATTGGATTTAAGTGAGGCAGAGTTGCACAGTCATCAGCTTCACTCTTTTTTCCAATTATCAAAGGCCAGGGGCAAGACAAAAGTCAAGGTGACTGGTGGTGGCCCAGGATGTAGTGGATGACCTTGGAGTCTTCAATGTCTGGCCAAACTCTAAGTGCTCCACAATACCTGCTTCAGCTACCTTCATGACTATTGGAACAAGTTGTTCTCATCTGCCCATTCTGCCAGAGGATGTCTTCATATGCTTGGGCTAGATATCCCCCTAAGTCATTGATAGGTCTGATGCCCATCAGTTATTCTCAAGCTGGGTTAGCCTGTTTGCTGAGATGGTTTACTGGAGTGCAGGTTGCTGCACATGCTACAGTTCTTGGAGCCACAGAGGAGCATTGAATGCTAAGTGGACACCAAAGGTTGATGAGCATCTCTGAAAAGGCTCATCGAGGCCTCATGCCAAAGTGCTGGTGCTCCTTGAACACTCCACTGCTCCATGATTAGTAATAGGGAGGGAAAAGGGGAGAATAACTCTAATGCTTTTAATTTACTGGTTTGGATCCACCTGAATTCAATGGTGCAGAATCAAATGGGGAGTCTCAACGTGTGGACCCTTTCTTCCATTTGTGAAAAGAAAGAAACACAATATTTGTTTTGGGTTTAATAATTTTAGTCTTAATTTTTTTTCACTTAACAAAAATCTCCTTTTGCTCTCATCCCCTTTTATCCTCCACCAAAAGAAAGCAGATAAATGAAACTTTTGTAATCAATATGTATGGTCAAGCCAAGCAAATTCCCATTGACCATGTTTTAAAAAAAAGATGCCTCACTCTGCCCCTGGAGTCCATCACCTTTTTGTCAGGAGGTAGGTAGAAAGCATCATTGTTGGTCCTGCAGAATTGTGAAATATCATCATTTATTCACAGATGTTTTCTTCCTTCTTAACTTGCTTGTTCCACTCCCAGATAGATCTCCCTCCCCCACACCCCTAAGGTACTTTAATCATGAAAGAAAGAAATCAGTTAAACGCAGGAGAAGGAGAGATGGAAAAGAGAAAAACGAGGAAGATATTGAAGCCTGTTGACTAAAAACACAGCAGTATGTGACAAAGTTAATTTGAATTTGAATCTTCTAATATTCTTCTTTCTTTCAGCAATTTCTAGGTGTGAGTGTGGGGACTGCTTTAAGTGAGATTAATGATAGCCTGTTTGCATAGGAGAGAAATGAAGAAGTAAGGCAGAGCTGCAATGAGAGTAGGTTGACTGTGGTTTTGTCCCAGAGTGTATACTTTCCTCCATGGTAGTCCTTCCCATTTGTCAATGCCCTCTGCTAGCCCCTGCCCCTGGCTCCTGGTTATCATTTGCTATCCTCCTCTTCAAAGGCTTCATTTCATCTGCTTTGGTGCAACCATCCAGCCTGTATATCCTGTTTCAGTGTTTGCCCTTAGACTGGGGACTAGTGTAGCTTAGGAGACTTAGAATTATTGGCAATGGTGGTTGCACTGCCCCTTTTTTAGCTTCAGGATGTTCATGGGGTCTTTGCCTTCTTCCTTCCACCACCAACTTTGTCTGAGGTATGAGAATTCCTAGTTATGTCTCTAAATAAAGGAGACAATTTGTAAAAAAAAAAAAAAAAAAAAAAAAAAAAAAGGTGATGTTGATATCAAAATCTCTTTTCCTTTGAACTTTCAAATTTGAAATTGAAGTCTCAGGAACCTTCCAAGCACCTTAGGCTAAGCATTGAAGGTTTTTAATGGAGTGAGGTGGAAGAGAAGTAATCAGTGGGTGTGATGCAAATATTGTTTGCTCTGCTGGGGTACGCCTCTCTAGCCCCAGCCTATTCATGGATACTGATGGTTTTTTATCCCTTCCTGATACAAATCTACCAAGTCTTTGGAAGAGGCTTCACTTTTTCTTTGCTGCATCTACTTCACCCCAGATCTTAATCTCAACGTTTCTGATCTTGATCACTGGCCAATTGACTTTAAATGTGTGCTTCCTTGATCAGGTGTTTCATGAGCATTATTATTGCATCATGGGAGTGAAAAGCCAGCTGTATTATCATAAACAAGGAGCTGGAAAGGAGAAGCCATGTAAAAGATGTCATAGAAAAAAATGCTTGAGACAGTCAGTGTACTTTATTGGCATTCAAGAAAAACCAAGAAAAGTTCGTAACATATTGGGTGGATTTCCTGCAGCAAACTTATGGAAGGATATGGGTGAGTCACACTGCATCAGCAGGCATGGATGTGTTGTAGTGTACACCATCAGAGGGAATACCCAGATTGATGAAGCTTCTGGATTTATCTGAGTCTTTGAGTCAGAAGAATTAGGGTCAAATCCTAGCTGTTAGTTTCTACTTGTGTGACTTTGAGCAATCCACTTCACTTCTCTGGGTCTCAGTTTCTCCAACTGTAAAATTAGAGTTGGGATTTTTATATTTACTAAGGTCCCTTCTACTTCTAAATACTATGATTCTGGATGACAGCCTCTCTCTGATTAACCCAGACATAGTTGTTTAAAAGGAAGGGTCTAAAATGCTTCCCCCTGGTATCATGTACATTTTATTCAAGAGTAGGTGGACCAGGCAACCACAAGAGCTATAGCCAGTCACTCAGGTCTCCCCCAAAGCAGTAGGTGCCTCATCAGTGCCCAGAGAGTCTTAGACCTCCCCAATTCAGGAGAGGTAGGGAGCAGGTAGAGATGATGAAATGAAATGGGAGGTACTTGTGGGAGGGCAGAAGATTATTGTGTTTGTCCTTCCTTGCCTAAGGACATTGCCATCAGAGAAATGATGACATGACTTGTACTTGACTTTGTTTCGAGTGAGAGAGTGTTGTGAAAGGTCATCAGCCTCACTTCTCTTCCAGAGCCATCTGAATCCAGTGACTGGAGATGACCCAGGATGCACTGGGAAACCTTGGCACTCACTTAGGGTGAGGCAAAGGCCATTCATTGAATAGGTCTGTTTAACAAGTAGCCAGGGCATGGCCCCTTTAATGAGGCAAAGAAAAGAAAGATATCAAGCTGGGAGGGAAACAGCAATAGTAATTGTTGGGCAGAAGAGTGAACAATGGCAAGCAGAGGAAGACTTATTTCCTTACTCATATTAATATAGATTCACATGCATCTAGCATGGAACAATTGACCCACCTGTGACATGGGGAGACAGATATCTGACCTGAGATCTGACCCATGATCTCCAAGGGAGATTATGATTTCCACCTTTACGAATTGTTGAAGGGGGGTGAGATAAATGCTGACTCCTTGTTTCAATCTCCGAAAGAATTTGGAGTCTAAGATTTTGGTCTATTTATTTCACTTCAATTATTGATATTCTGAGTATGACTGTTTCAGGGTTTAGAATAAACATCGCTTTCCCTGATCACTCACCAAGGGAGCGTAGGACTTTGCATAATCTTACCAATTTAACTTCTTCCCATCAAACATTGATTACATAAAATACAATCACGGGGTAGTTAGTAAACTTCATTATCAAAGTAAGCACTAAAGAGAGATCAAAGAATTAACCAATTCGAGCAGACTGCGGAATGCGTAAGGGAAAAGCTCTTTGAGTACAGGATAACTTCTCAACTTAAAAGTGAGAGGATGATCTCACTGGGGAGAAAGTCTGCTCTTAGCAGTCTCTAAGGCTGTAGGCAATGGAATTCAAGGGGCATGTTGGAGACTGGCTTTCTGTATGTCTACAGCTACACAGAGAGCTCCCACCTACCCTTCAAAAGGGTGCACAGTCTTCTCTCCTCTCTAGGATGTCTTGTATGCTTCTCCCTCAATATCTCCAAAAATCCAAATTCAAAAAAGTCCCTTCTCCACTTATATATAAGTATGCAGCACTATAAATTCAGAGGTATCTCAATCAGAAATCCTACCTCCCCTGATAAAGTGCCATTGAGGTTGTCTCTCAGGAAACTACCCCAGAAGTGAGATTATATTGACTTTCCTTTTTCTCCCTTTACTTCATGGCAAGCAGGTAACTTCTTAAATTTGATGTTTTGTCTGGTCTAGAAGGACACGAAAAAATAGTCTTGTACACAGAAGTGTCTTTTGAGATTGTTATTTCCTGCCTTCAAAAGAAAATAGTCCACAGGAGGGCATAGAATGCTGAAGGCTAGACTGTCTTCTTAGAATTAGAGGAGGGAAGTAAATTTGTTTAGTAAGAACACATGAGGATTCTTTGGAAAAGATGTAAAACTATGCATTTGGTGAAAATATGGTGTTGTAAGTAAGAGAATTCTGGTGAAGGAGGTTGTTCATGTTCAAGAAAAATGCTGATGATTCAAGACAATTCCAAAAGACTCATGATAGAAAATTCTATCTACATCCAGAGAAAGACTTGATGGAGTGTAAAGGCAGAATGAAGGATACTTTTTTGGTTTTTGTTTTTCCTTTTGTTCTGTTTCTTTCACAACATGACTGATGTGGAAATATATTTTACATGATTGCACATGTATAACCTGTATCAGATTGTTTGCTCTCTTGGGGAAGTGAGAGGGGAGGGAGAAAGGAGAAAAATTTGGAACTCAAAATCTTTCTAAAATGAATGTTGATAATTATCTTTTGCATGTAATTGGAAAAAATAATATTAAATAAAAAGAGGAAAAAAGTAAAAAAAAAGTGCTGGCCAGTAAAACGAGAAACAAAAGATAAAAACTAAAATAATGCACAAACACACACACAGACTTGTTAGCTTCAAGACAACTACTTACAGGTCTGCTCATTTTCAGGTCCCTTGCATTACCTTAGTTATGGCCATTGTGGATAGAATCTGGGACACTGCACAGCGTTCACATGGGACTTCTGAACCTCTGCTATAGATTAGCAGCATGTGGTTTGAAACTACTGTTTATTGGTTACACATTTTACTTTGCATTTAGCAGGACACAAAAGACCATTGAATCATCACCATGTGAAAGCAAATAAGCAAACACTCATTTTTTTTCATGATAGAAGAAATAAACAAGAGTGGTATTAATTACCTGGTGAAAATAAAACCCTAATGAATGCAGACTCATTACAGTTGAAATCAATGCATGCATAGCAGAAGGTACATATATTGAAGTCAACACACTTAATTACATTTGGGGTAATAAAGAGAGTAGGCATGGACTCCAATGTCTCTTGAGCCTAAACATTAATTTTGATCTAATTTTCTGTGCCTTGATGCTGAAAGAATGAAAAGGCAAGCAAAATTAAAAGACCAATGTGAAGTTCATTAGCTTTGTTAACAGGGAACTGTGAAATACTTGCACATATAACTGCATTCGACATTTCAGTCTAGGAAAGGTTGTGTTTTCAAAGCAATAATAGTATCATCAACAATAAAGGTGACCTTATGGAATTTCTCATCTTACAAGACCATAAAGAGAAGAATTGGAAGGAAGACAAGGTTTCTTTCCTTTTTCTTTGCATTCAAATGTTTTCCTCTTTTCTCTCTGATTTTCTAAATCCTTTTCTTTCCTGGACACTTTAGTCTTTCTTTCCCTCTTCTTGACTCCAAGGACATTTCTTATTCTAACTTTCCTTTTACACATATTTCTCTAAGATCTTGTAGAGGTATCGCTGGGGAATCTTTGAAATGAAGCAGGTGAGGAGGAAGAAGCAGTAGAGCCCTGGACAGTTCATCATGAGGCGGTGAGGAAGAACAATTTAACTCCTAGGTTCAGTTGCTTCAAGAGAAGGAGCATCCTATTCCCCAGAGACATTTACCTCTGCCTTTATGGAGATCCTCATTGGACTGTGGCTTCCTTGAGAGCAGGGAATGTTTTTCCTTTCTTTGTGTCTCCAGTGCTTTCTGCAATTCCTGGCCCATAACAGTGGCTTAATTGACTTGGTATAAGGAAAATGGGTCCCCAGGTGAGGGCAGTTCTTAGAGGAAAAAATTTTATTTGATGTACTGTGTTTTTGCATTACCAACATTTACACATTTCCCCTTATGTGAGAGAAGTCTCTTGTAACAAAGTCAAACAATAAGTTAAAACTTACAGTAGTACGTGACCTCACCTGACTTGCATATACCCTCTTACTTCTACATTTTTTAAAAAATGTGTTTTTAATGAACAGAAATCTCTTTTCTCTCCCAAGTACTCATCATTATAAAAAGAGAAAAGACAAATCCCTAGTAACAAATATGCATAGTCAAGCAAAACAAATTCCCTCATTGAATGCAATACAAAAATATGTACGTCTCCTTCAGCACCCTCTATCCATCACCTCTGTAAGTGAGTGAGTAGCGTGATTCATCATTAGTCCTCTGGAATCCTGGATGATCATTGTATTGATCATAAGTTCTTACACTGTTCAAAGTTGTTTGTCTTTATAGTGTTATCATCATTATATAAATTGTTCTCTTGCTTCTGCTTATTTAATTCTTCATCAATTTATAAAAGCCTTCAAAACTGTTCATTTTATAATATTGATGTTGTAGCAAAAATTTTTTCTTCTGATTCTGTTTGTTTTATTTTTATTAGTTCATAAGTATCTTTTATATCTTTTCATATTTATTTCCTCATTTCTTACAGCATAATCCAATTCCATTCCATTCATATGCCACAAGTTATTCAGTCATTCCTTAATTGATGGACATCAGTTTAGTTTTCAGGGTTGGGTTGGTTTTTTTTTTGCTTTTTTTTTTCTCTACAGAAAGAACTGCTATAAATAATTTTGCATATGCAAGATCTTTTCTTAATTCTTTTTCTGTTTTGGGTCTAGCAGCAGTCTGTCTGGATCAAAGTACATGCATTATTTAGTAAATTTGTGTAAAGAATTGGTAATTTCCTTTCAGAATAGTTGTACCTATTCACAGGTCCACCAATGGTGTACCAATTTGCCTGTTTGCCCAGAGTTCATCCAACATTTGTCATTTTCCTTTTTTTTGTCATCTCCTCCAATCTCATATGAGTTGGAATCTCAGGATTACTTTCATTTACATTTTTTTAATTAGTTGTGATTTAAAGTATTTAAAATGTTTATGTGGCTATAGACAGTGTGTGTCTTCCCTTAAGAACTTCCTGTTTATGTCCTTAGACCATTTATGAATTGGTCTTAGGCATATACATTTAAATCAGTACCTGATATAGTTAGGAAATGAAACCTTTATCAGAGAAACTTGCTGCCAAAAATTTTCCCGGTTAATTATTTCTTCTTTTAATTTTGATTTTTGTTGTACTAATTAATTAATTTATTTATTAATATTTATTTATTTAACTTTTTACATTCGTTTTCACAAAATTTTGGGTTCCAAATTTTCTTCCCTTTTCTCCCCTCCCCCCACCGCAAAACACCAAGCAATCTAATTTTCCCTATCTCCAATCTGCCCTCTCTTCTGTCATCCCTCCCTTCTCTTGTCCCCATCTTCTCTTTTCTCCTGTAGGGCCAGATGACTTTCTATTCTTCATTAACTGTATGTCTTCTTTCCTACTAGCAACAACAATACTAAACAGTTGTTCCTAAAACTTGAGTTCCAAATTCTCCCCATCCCTCCCTCTCCACCCATTCCCTTTGGGAAGGCAGGCAATTCAATATAGGCCATATCTGTGTAGTTTTGCAAATGACTTCCATAATAGTCGTGTTGTGTAAGACTAACTGAATTACCCTCCATCCTATCCTGCCCCTCATTGTTTCTATTCTGTCTTTTGATCCTGTCCCTCCCTGAGTGTTGACTTCAAATTGCTCCCTCCTCCCTTTGCCCTCCCTTCCATCATCCCCCCCTTGCTTATCTCCTTCTCCCCCACTTTCCTATACTGTAAGATAGATTTTCATACGAAATGAGTGTGCATTTTATTCCTTCCTTTAGTCAAATGTGATGAGGGTAAACTTCTTGTTTTTTTTTTTTCTCAGCTCTCCTCTTTTTCCCTCCACTAAAAAGTCTCCTACTTGCCTCTTAAATGACATATAATTACCCCATTCCATTTCACCCTCTCTCCTCCCACTACATTTCTCTCTCACCATTTACCTTAATTTCTTTTAAGATATGGTCCCATCCTATTCAATTCACTCTGTGCTCTCTGTCTCTCTATGTGTGTGCATATGTGTATGTGTGTGTGCGTGCATGTGTGTACATGTGTGTGTGGTACCACCAACTACCAGATACTGAAAAGTTTTAAGTTACAAATATTGTCTTTCCATGTAGGAATGTAAACAGTTCACTTCTGGTAAGTCCCTTAAGACTTCTCTTTGCTGTTTACTTTTTCATGCTTCTTCTCATTCTCGTATTTGAAAGTCCAATTTTCTTTTCAGCTCTGGTCTTTTCTTCAAGAATGTTTGAAAGTCCTCTGTTTCATTGAAAGACCATATTTTCCCCTGAAGCATTATACTCAGTTTTGCTGGGTAGGTGATTCTTGGTTTGAGTCCTAGTTCCTTTGACTTCTGGAATATCCTATTCCATGCCCTTCGATCCCTTAATGTAGAAGCTGCTAGATCTTGAGTTATCCTGATTGTATTTCCACAGTACTGGAATTGTTTCTTTCTAGCTGCTTGTAAGATTTTCTCCTTGACCTGGGAGTTCTGGAATTTGGCCACAATGTTCCTAGGAGTTTCTCTTTTTGGATCTCTTTCAGGTGGTGATTGATGGATTCTTTCAATACTTATTTTGCCCTCTGGTTGTAGAATGTCAGGGCAGTTTTCCTCGATAATTTCATGGAAGATGATATCTAGGCTCTTTTTTTGATCGTGACTTTCAGGTAGTCCCATAATTTTTAAATTGCCTCTCCTGGATCTATTTTCCAGGTCAGTTGTTTTTCCCATGAGATATTTCACATTCTCTTCCATTTTTTCATTCTTTTGATTTTGTTTGGTGATTTCTTGGTTTCTCATAAAGTCATTAGACTCCATCTGTTCCATTCTAATTTTGAGAGAACTATTATCTTCAGTGAGCTTTTGAACCTCTTTTTCCATTTGGCTAATTCTGCTTTTGAAAGCATTCTTCTGCTCACTGGCTTTCTGTACCTCTTTTGCCAATTGAGTGAGCCTATTTTTCAAGGTGTTATTTTCTTCAGCATTTTTTTGGGTCTCCTTTAGCAAGGTATTAACCTGTTTTTCATGCTTCTCTTGCATGTCTCTCATTTCTCTTCCCAGTTTTTCCTCCACCTGTCTAACTTGGTTTTCAAAATCCTTTTTGAGCTCTTCCAAGGCCTGAGCCCACCCAACAACCCCCTGGGATGTCTGGGATAGAGAGGCCCCACCCTCCACGTCTTTCCCTGATGGCAAGGATATGTCCTCGTCGTTGTCAGATCTGAAAGTCGGGATCATTTGCATCTGTTCAAAAAAACTCTCTATAGTCTTATTTTTCTTCCCTTTTCTAGGCATTTTCCCAGCCAGTTATGTCCACCCCCGCCTAGATCCACCCAGCTAGTACTTGGGGTCTGAGATTCAAATGGGCTTTCCGCGGCAGGTGCAGCTGCTATTCAATGTGAGCTTAAGTTCTGGTGCTGTGGTGGGGGCAGGGCCGCCTCCCAGACTCAGTTCCCTCAGGGGCTTTATGCAGAAGCCTTCAGTAATGGAGCGGGTGGGGCAGGGCTGTCTCCCAGGCTCAGCGCCTTCAGGTGGTTTATGCAGAGACTTTCAGTAATGGAGATCCTGCCTGCTGCTGGGGGAGTCCCGGGCCGCCTCTGCTGCCACCCCCGCCTCTGCCTCCACTGCTTCCCGCCCCTGCCTCTGCCACTTCCTGCCCCTGCCTCTGCCTCCGCCGCTTCCTCCCGAGGGGGCCCAAGTCATGGAGACACTCCGCTCCCCTCTCGGTGAGCCCAGCTGTCTCTCTCACTGACCTGTAGCTTCTGTGGGCAGGAGGAAGGAGGGACCTTCCCGGACGCCGGAGTTTCCATCCCTGAAGCCTGCTCAGATCAGCTTCTCTGGGGCCGTGGCCAGGGCAGTGCTGGGATGGGCTCCACTTTCTGGGGCTCAACGGACCCTGGGGACGGCTCTCCAGGGCTCTCTGGAACGGAAATCTCTTCCACTATGTTTCTGCACACCCTGCAGTAATCCAGAACTTCTGGGGAGCTCTTCTTACATTAAATCTATGGGCTGTGGGTTCAGAGCTCATATATGTGCGTCCTTCTACTCCGCCATCTTGACTCTGCCCCCTGTTGTATTAATTTATGCAAAGAGTTTTTTAATTTTATATAATCAAAATGATTCATTTTGTCTTCTGTCTTCTCTATCCTTTGTTAAATGTGAACTTTTCTTCTACTTATAGATCTGACAAGTAATTTTTTCCATTTCTCTAATTTACTTGTGATAGGATTTTTACATTTAGCTTATATATCCATTTGGACCTTATCATGCTTAAGGTGAGAAGCTGTGGTCTAAATCTGTTTTTCTGGAGCCAAGATGGCAGAGTAGAAAGATGCACATACTCTAGCTCTTCCCCCACAGCCCATAAAATACCCATAAAGAAAGATTCTCAACAAATTCTAGAGCATCAGAAGCCATAGAATGATGGAGTGGAATAGATTTCCAGTCCAGGATGACCTGGAAGGCTGATGGGAAAGGTCTGTCACAAAGGACACAGTCCAGTATTGCCTGCGCAGCACCGGGAGGAGCAGGACCAGAGCAGACTTTGAGGACAGAATCCCCAGCAGCAGCAGTGGGTCTCAGATCCCTCAAGCCAAAGATAGCTTCAAATATCAGTGAGAGAGGTTTTTTTACCTTTGTGACAAGGAAGCAGGGTCCTCCCTTAGCCCGAGCTAGAGGCAGCTGTGGCAGCAGCAGCGGGGGTGGCTACAGTGGACAGGCAGGCAGCAGCAGGATTCCACTGTTGGATAAAGCTCCTGGAGAAACTGAGCAGCTGATCTGAATCTCAGCCACAAGCCAGGCCAGGGAGTAAACTCCTCTCCCTTGACTGTACCACCTTGGAGGAACTGAGAGCTTACAGATTTCCAGAGTAAACCTTACTCTTGACAGAGGACCCAAAAGTCAAGTAACTGGTTGGGAAAATTCCCCAAAAAGGGAAAAAAATAAGACTTTAGAAGGTTACTTTCTTGGTGAACAGGCATTTTCTCCCATCCTTTCTCATGAGGAAGAATAATGTTTACCATCAGGGGATGACACAAAAATCAAGATTTCTGCATCCAAAATCTCCAAAATATATATGCAATGGTTCAAGGCCATGGAAGGGCTCAAAAAGGATTTTGAAAATCAAGGAAGAGAGGTAGAGGAAAAATTGGGAAGAGAAATGAGAGCAATGCAAGAAAATCATGAAAAGTGAGTCAACAGCTTGCTAAAGGAGACTCAAAAAATGCTGAAGAAAATAACACCTTTAAAATAGGCTAACTTAATTGGCAAAAAAGGTCCAAGAAGTCAATGAGGAGAAGAATACTTTAAAAAACAGAGTTAACCAAATGTAAAAGGAGGTTCAAAAGCTCACTGAAGAAAGTAGCTCTCTCAAAATTAGAATGGAACGGATGGAAGCTAAGGACTTTATGAGAAACCTCAAAATTGCAAAACAAAACCAAAAGAATGAAAAAATGGAACATAATGTGATCTATCTCCCTGGAAAAACAACTGACCTGGAAAATAGATGTAGGAGAGACAATTTAAAAATTGTGGGACTACCTGAAAGCCCTGATCAAAAAAAGAACTTAGACATCATCTTTCATGAAATTATCAAGGAAAACTGCCCTGATATTCTAGAATCAGAGGGCAAAATAAATATTGAAAGAATCCACCAATCACCTCCTGAAAGAGATCCCAAAAGAGAAACTCCTAGGAATATTGTAGCCAAATTCCAGAGTTCCCAGGTAAAGGAGAAAATATTGCAAGCACCTAGAAAGAAACAATTGGAGTGTTGTGGAAATGAAATCAGAATAACACCAGATCTAGCAGCTTCTACACTAAGGGATCGAAGGACCTGGAATATGATATTCCAGAAGTCAGAGGAACTAGGATTAAAACCAAGAATCACCTACCCAGAAAAACTGAGTATAATACTTCAGGGGAAAAGTGGTCATTCAGTGAAATAGAGGACATTCAAGCATTGTTGATGAAAAGACCAGAGCTGAAAAGAAAATTTGACCTTCAAACACAAGAATGAAGAGAAGCATGAAAAGGGAAACAGGAAAGAGAAATCACGAGGGACTTAAAGTTGAACTGTTTACATTCCTGCATGGAAAGATAATATTTGTAACTCTTGAAACTTTTGTCAGTATCTGGGGAGCTGGAGGGATTATATATACAGACACACAGACACACAGACACATAGACACACAGACCACACACACCTATGTATGGAGAGAGAGAGAGAGAGAGAGAGAGAGAGAGAGAGAGAGAGAGAGAGAGACAGACAGACAGACATACAGACAGACAGCATAGGGTGAGTTGAATAGGAAAGGATCACATCTAAAAAAATAAAATTAAGGGGTGAGAGAGGAATAGATTGGGAGGAGAAAAGGAGAAATGGAATGGGGCAAATTATCTCTCATAGAAGAGGCAAGAAAAAGATTTTTCAATGGAGGGGAAAAGGGGGGAGGTGAGAGGGAAAAAGTGAAGCTTACTCTCATCACATTTGGCTCAAGGAAGGAACAACATGCACACTCAATTTAGTATGAAAACCTGTCTTACACTGCAGGAAAGTAGGGGACAAGGGGATAAGCAGGGTGGGGGGGGATGATGGAAGGAAGGGCCAATAGGAGGAGGGAGCAATTAGAAGTAAACAGTCTTGGAGGGGACAAGGTCAAAAGAGAGAAAAGAAGATTTGGGGGGCATGATAGGATGGAGGCCAATATAGTTAGTCTTATACAACATGAGTATTATGGAAGTCATTTGCAAAGCTATACATATATAGCCTATATTGAATTATTTGCCTTCTCAGTGGGGATGGGTGGGGAGAGAGGAAGGAAGAGAAGTTGGCATTCAAAGTTTTGGGAACAAATGTTGAGAATTGTTTTTGCATACAACTGGGAAATAAGAAATACAGGTCAAGGGGTATAGAAATTTATCTTGCCCTGCAGGACAAGAGAGAACATGGGGATAAGAGAAGAGAGGAGTGTTAAAAGGGAGGGCACATTGGTGGAAGGGGCAATCAGAGTACGAGGTGTTTTGGGGTGTGGGGAAGGGAGAGATGAGGAGAAAGTTTAAACTCAAAATTTTGTGGAAATGAACGTTGCAAACTTAAAATAAATTAATTAACTAATAAAAAATAATCTGTTTTGCTGTCCAATTTCTCTGTCTTCTACAGCTGTCTAAGTTCTTCAGCAATTTTTGTCAAATAATAAATCCTTATCTTAGTAGCTGAAGTCTTTGTGTTTACTGAATACTAGCATAGTAGATACAGTTGCTTAACTAATCTGTTCCATTGACCAATCTTACTATTTTTTAAAAATTGGTATCAAATTATTTTGAAAATTGCTGCTTTGTAGAATAGTTTGAGACCTGGCATTGCTGGATCTTCTTTGTTCCCATTTCTCTTCATTATTTCCCATGAGATTCTTGACCTTTTTGTATCCATTTAAATTTATTTATTTTTCCTATTTCTATAGAGTTGAATTTGGTCATTTGATTGCTATGGTACTAAGTTAATTAATGTAAGTAGTATTATAATTTCTATTACATTGACTTGACTTACTCATGTGCAATTAATGTATTTCCAATTGTTTAGGCCTGTATTTCTGTAAACAGTGGTTCCTGTTGTATTTATATAGTTCTTTTGTGTACGTTGGTATGTACTGCTGAACATTTTATACACTCTGTAATTATTTTAAATGGAATTTCTTTTTCTCTTCCTGTTGGGTTTTATTGATATTTTATAGAAATGGGAATGATTTACGTGGATTTATTTTATATCCTGGAAGTTTGTTGAAGTTATTAATTGGTTCAATTGATTTTTAATTGATGCTCAAGGATTCTTTAAATATATCACATCATCTGTAAAAGTAATCATTTTTCTACTTTTTTACATAAGCTTATTCCCTAAATTTTTTTTGTCTTATAATTATAATCAATATTTCTAGATGTTAGAAACTACCTTGACACTAAAAAGATATCAAGGAAAATTTATTACAGCAGAGTTCAGAGAAATTGAACACTTTGGCTAAAGTGGGTCCCCACCCTCTTTTCAGGAGGAGGGAGCATACTATGAGTTCAAGACAGATCCTCCCACCGGGTGATGAATTAGTGCATTTTCTATTGGGTCACCATCTTCTCTACTTGTCCATTATGTAACCCCCCCTTAGTATGATTTCCCCCTTTCAAACATGCTTTAACATAGGACCCATGATCAGAAAATGGAGGGATATTTGATGTGGGGTATGTCTGCTTATATGCATGAGGTTCGTTAAGCAAGTACAGTGAAGAAAAGCCTTTTCCAGGTAATTCTAGGTCATTTTTCTTTATCAAAAACTGTAATTTTCTGAAGGCCACTGTCTGTCTTTTGATTGGTTGAGTCCATCTGCAATCTACTAGCCTTCTTATTATCTAACTTATTCTCAATGACTTCATCAATTAACAATAACTTACTGCGGAAACTTAACCTTTTCTGTCTCTCACATAGAACTATGTCAAATGGAAGCGGTGATAATGGACATCCATGTTTCACCCCTGATTTATTAAAAATGATTCTAGCTTATCCCCATTATGCATAACATTACTTCTTGCTTTTGGATATGTGATATTTGTCATTTTAAGGAAAGGTATATTTATTCCTATGTTTTCTAGTGTTTTTTTTTTTAAACAAGGATAGGTATCACATTTTGTCAAAAGCCTTTTCTGAATCTTTTGATACAATCATGTTATTTTTGTAAATTTTGTTATTAATATAGTTAAATTTACTGTTTTCATAAATAGTAAACCAATTCTTCAATCATGGTATAAATCTAATCTGGTAATAGCTTATAATCTTTGTGATATGTTGTTTTAGCCTCTTTGCTAGTATCATTTCAAATGTTTATATCTATGTTCATTAGGGTATTAGTATGTGATTTTCTTTCATAGTTTTGTCTCTGGTTTATGTATCAAGACCATATCTATGTCACAAAAGGAATTTGGTAGGATCTTTTGTTTTGCTGTTTTTGGAAAAAGTTGAGAAAAAGTTCAACAGTATATAATGATGCAATTTGCTATCACTCCTGTTACCCCATTCTTAGATAAACATTCATGATTTTTATCTGGAGCAATGAGAGCAGATGGGCCCCTGAGAAGGGATACTTCAGTATAATGACTTCACTGCTTTTCCTTCCATACTTGATATTCTCTTCTCCCATTGATAAGTTCTTCCCACACTCTCCGTTTTGAGGATAGACCCAGGACAGCTGTTCTTCATTCTCCACACTTCACCACCATCCACCCTTGTGGATAACTTTAATCTGCCTGCACCTCTCACTCCCTTTTCAGCTCCCATTTATTTGTTGTCACCCCCAATTAAGATTTCTGCTTCTTGACAACGGGGCTATCTTACTTTTTGTTTGAAGTTGCATCGTCAGTGCTTAGCTCAACGTCTGGCAAATAACGTTTAATAAATGTTTGTTAACTTGGGGGAAAAGGGCAAGTTCAAATGCAATTTGTGAAACAAATCTCTGAATGTAACAATACTAAAATACTTCTTGAAAATTGGCAGAAAATAAACCATGCAGGTATATGTAATTTTATATACAAATTACTGGTCAATAGACTATTAATCTGACCATTTCTTCATAAGCTTCAATATGTCCCTTGAAAAATTGTGGTGGGATCCATTGTGTGAGGACTGATAAAATGTGAACTTCTGGAGAGCAGCAGTTATTTCTCTTTTTGTCGTTATATCTTCAGTGTCCAGCAGAGCTTGGAATATAGTAAGGATGTAAAGAATATTTATTGATGGATTCCCTCCCTTCCTTTCCTCCCTCCCTTCTTTCTTTCCTCCCTTCCTTTTTGGCTCCCTCTCTCCCTTCCTCCCTCCCTCCCTCCCTCCCTCCCTTCCTTCCTTCCTTCCTTCCTTCCTTCCTTCCTTCCTTCCTTCCTTCCTTCCTTCCTTCCTTCCTTCCTTCCCATTTAATGACATTTTCTTTTAGAAAGGGTCTCTGAGAAACTGTCAAAGATCCCTGTTGATGATGGAGTCATTTTCTGGACTGGGTACAATTCAAGAATACCTTTCCATGTTCTTTTCCATTGACTCTAGTGTAGACAATCACAAACCTGGAGGAAAAAATTTTTGATATGAGGGTGATGTTAAAAGCTGAAAGCACCTCTTAAAAAGGAGAAACATGGTGTGTGTGTGTGTGTATGCACATGTGCTCACATATGTGTGAGCATCTGCCTGCACACACATACTGTTTTTTAACGTTTAAAAATGATCAGGAATAAAGTGTCTGATTTTTCACTTTGTAAAAATATATTGCTTCTGAAAACATTACCAAGAGAATAGTAAGATGGTATTGGTGCTGAAAACATGAAATCTTGGCAAGATTTCAGTACAGATTATTCCAAAGAATCACTGTTTTCCTTATGGTTGCTTATGCCCATGCCTGCTTTTTTCCTCTAAAAGCTACTTAAGACTGGATGTCTAAAATGGTTCTCAATTAATAATCTGGGATGGGGAAAGCATTGAGGGGCACTTACGCCAATGGCATTAGAGAATCTCCCTGGCTCTTTGGAGACATCCTTGTGGTTGTTTGTCATTTGTTCTCAAAAAAGAACCATGATGTCAAGAGGGTGATGCCTTGACTTGCAAGTGAATTAGATTGAAGCGAGGGAGTCACTATGCAAAGTCACCAGCCTCACTTTCTCCTCTGGATCCATCTAGATGATCATGAGATCCATGAGAAAGGAAGATGTAGCCTTACACTGGGACCCAAGACTTCTCTGTAGAGTAGGAGCTGGGACAAGGATGCCTCTGGGTTCATATGGGAAGGAATGGGAGAAGAAATGGAACTTGGTAGCTATCTTTAAACACTTGAGTGGCTACTTTGAAGGAGGGATTGGATTTCATCTGTTTAGTCCCAGAGGGTGGAACAGGGATCATTGGGTGGATGTTGTAAAAAGACCAATTAGACTTGATGGCAGGAAAAGCCTTTAAACAATTAGAGCTGACAGACTGTGGGTTCCATCTACTTGGAGCAGACATTTGACAGGTTGCCAGGTATCATAATGATTAGCATTTATATAGCTCTTTAAAGTTTGTAAAGCACTGTATTTATGCTTACTTCTTTGAGGTATTTTTATTACCCCCATTTTACAGATAAGAAAATTGAGGTTGGAGAGGTTAAGTGCTTTGCCTAGAGTCATGTGTCTACTAATTATCTGAGGCAGTAATATGGGACTCATATCTTCCTGACTCCAGTCCAGTGCTCTGTCCACTTCATTACCTAGCTGTCTGCTATAGTGGGGATACGTTTTGTGCATGGGTTGGACTAGATTGCTTGTGAAGTTCCTTCCGGTTCTCAGACTCTGTAATTCCATGATTCTGTGACCATTTAATGCTTGTCTTATTATCCCCAGGGCTTAGCACAACCCATAGAACATAAGTAGCACTTTAAAAATGCCTGTTAATTGATTTGCCTTTTTGTGAAAGAAGATTGCAGGAGTGTGACTCAGAGAGGAGTCCAGAAAAGGCTAGAGATGGAATTAAAGGGAGAAGAAATGTGGGAAAAAATGAGGAGAATTTGAGGATAAGAATGGAGATGAGGAAAGACTCTAAGTAATGGAGGAATGAATTTGAAGGAAGAAAAGGAGTAAGGGGTAAGCACTGGAAGGAAAAGGGAATGGTAGACACTTGGGGGGGAGATAAAAAGTGAGATAAGCAATAAAAGGCAAGTAAAACTTCCATAAGAGAAATTAGTGAAACAAATTAGAGTTTGATAAGAAAAAGACTCAAGATTAGTCTGCTAAAAGTGTTGTTGAGACAAAGGGAAGGAAGTTGTATGTCATTGTCAAGTCTAAAGAAGTGATAAAAGGCTGTTAAAAGGGTCTTAAAAGGTGTTTCAGAGAAGAAGTATAAGCAACCACCCAAAACAGAAAAAAAAACCCACTAAAACCAAGAGAAAGAACTCAGGGCTTTAAATTTCAGTCAGTAATGGTGCATTTTGGAAGGATTTGAATTGCAGGTGCAATATTTGTAATTCTGCTCCAAACAGTGACTGCTAACTAGGTTCCAATTGTAGTTAGATCTCGCTTTTAGAAGAGAAGATGAAGGAATTTGGGGCAGTTTTCTACCCACTCTAGGCAAGCAAACAGCAACAGACAATGGGAAAACAAAAGCTCTGAAGTGGTAGAGGGGAAAAGACATTTGTCAGGAAATTAGGGCAGATATCTCCTAGAGGAGAAGGAGAAAGGAAAGACATGCACAATATGGAACTCAAAAAGGAAATCCGAGACCCTTCCTTAAAGGAGGAGTATGGATGCTCTCAGGAGGAAGCAGTGGCTTATGTTACAAGAAACAGAAGAGGAAAGCCACAGAAGCTATCTAGTGAGGAATTATCCAGTAAAAGTCAGAAGAAGGATGGTTAGAAACTCCCTGATCAGGGATACTGAAGCAATTATATATGGATTTGCTATGGATCATAGAGAGTTCTGCCGTGTTCCTAGGCATGTATTTAAGTCATAGGAAGTGCTTTCCCAAGGTCTTGTCAAAACAGATGACTTCTACCCACTTTTGGCAATTCACATGAACATATTGTAAGAAGGAGCCCAGGAATTACTGCCAACAATTATGAAATCTTGGGTACAAAATTGAAGAACACAAGGGCATAGGTTGTAATTTCCTCACTGCTTCCTCCTTGAAGACAAGGGAGAGAGAAGAGAAAAATAGATTTGCGAAAAGAACAGCTGGCTAAGAAGGTGTTGTCTGGAAATGATATTTGAATTTCTGGAATATTCCTTCAAATATGGTAATGGCAGACTCCTGGCTAGGGATTGGCTGCATCTAAAATAATTTGATAAAAACATTCAAGTTGTGTCTTGAAAATTTAATTAAAACAGCTTTAAAAATTAAAAAAAAAGATGGAAAAGGAACAAAACCATTGCTTTACATTCACCAAACTAGGTGCCAAAGAGCATAATCATAATGGAGGGAGAATAGCAAGTGTGATAGCCAGAAGTTTATTGAAAACAAATTCTCCCCCTCCCCCACATAATCGGTAATCATTTCCATAGCAATATTATACACTCACATTTTAGGAAAGAAGGAAGATGAAACCTTAAGGCAAGGAGGTAAATATCTCATAGATATCATTAACCCTTGGTGAAAAGAAACCCATTACGGGAATAAGGCTCTGGAAGGATATAACTTACTAAAATACACACACACATGCATAGACACACACACACACACACACACACGCATGCACAAGATATCTAATGTAAGGAAATGAAAAACCAGAGAGGGAAAGCATATAGGAGTATGTGAGTGAAGATCAATGAGGGGGAAAACAGGAGGAATACTACAGACCACCTAGACCGAAAGAAAGTAATAGATAAGGAATTTGGAGAGTAAAGCTGGCACCAAGGCATGTAGTAATAGGATGAGGCACTTTAATTATCCTGATAAGGGTTTGACTTGTTTCTTTGACCAAAACAGAGTATTTAATTACTTTTTTCTTTCACAAAAGGATGTTTACTGAGAAGAAATGGCAGTAAGAGACTTCAGAACATTTTCTCCAACACCTTCAAGCACGCTTTCCTCTAGACCACCTTAGAGGAGATGGTAGTCTCCAGCTTAAAGTAGTTTCTCCTTGGCATTTGCTTCATCAGGTTCACCTATGAATTTCTATAGCTCCTGGGTGAATGTCTCCAACTCCCTCTTTGGTGCTTTCAGTCTCTGTTGTGTTAAGCATGTTTTCTTGAGGCTTTGTTCTTCATTATCTGGGTTGGCTGCAAACCTTGGCATGAACTCTAGCTCCTATGGGGTCCGGTGGTTCACTGTTCTCACCTTTTGAAGGTCCCAAGGTTGTAGCCATCACCAAAAACATTTCACCTAAATTCCGAGTACAGTACACATCATGAAAACAAGCAAGAGCAGCCATGCACTCATGTCATGTCCACATGGCTTCGATCCAGGTGGGGAGATAAAGGCTTAAAGTGAGCCTTGCTCTCCACTCAGAGGCATATAGCATTCCTGCACTCAAAAAAAAAGATGAAGCCAGTAACATCATCCAACAGGGAAACCATAAACTTGGAAGGAGCAAAAACAACATCTTTATGTTGACTAATGTCTAACCAAAATCTTGCATTTCTTTTCATTGTGAATGTAGCACGTAAACACTCTGAGAAGCTGGTGATAGGCATCACCAGGCTGCTAAAAGGGGTCCATGACACACACAAAAATTTAAGAACTCTGATTTTAGAAAGTGGAAGACTTAAGATGAGGAAGTTTTGCTCTGTGGCTGATTTTTGCTAACAGGGAGAAAATGGTTACTGGGAAAGAAATGACAGGAAACTTGGAGGATTTGTAGGGAGAGTGACCATTGCTAGCATTTATAAGGGAATAAGAAAAAATCCAGGAATAGGTTGGCATACACCCAAGATTTTTTGGGAGAAATGTTTTCAAAGGGTTCAACAGAAAGATTGATTAGATTTCATGGATTAAATCCTATAGGAAAAGTCAGTCCAGAGGGGATAGAAAGCTTCCAACAATTAAATTCTGAAGACATAAAGGAAAATGATATTAATGTGGAAAAAAATGGAAGTTATTTTAAGAGACAGATATACATGCATAAGGAATTCACCAACCAACCTGGATTTTAAAAAGACATACAGAAGATGGAAGTGAGGGGAAGTAATAGAGACTGAATATAAAAATATTGTCAGAAGGGTTAAAACTCAGAATGCATTGAGGTTGGCAAGGAAAGGCAAAGACAACAAACATTGATTTTTTTTCTCCCTAAAACTATATAGTTTTGGGAAAAAGAAGAGGATGAAAGAAGACATATGATAATGACTTCAGGTGGATGGGATGGTATTATCTGACAATGGGGTAAAAGCAGATCTATTCAATTCTTCTGTTACTTCTGTTTTCTCTGCTAGGTAAAATGGCTATTGCAGGGGAAATGGCAGGACAAAATTGGCTAACAGGGAATTGATACCAAAGATAAGTACAGAACTAGGAAGAAAACATCTAGCTACTGATAATGAATTCAAGTTATCTGCCCAGATAAGCTATATTCTTAGCTAAGGAAAGTACTGGTGGATGAGATTACTGAAATGCCACCATATTTTAAACATTGTGAAGGTTGGGAGAGGTGCCATATGAGTGGAGAATGACAAATAAGTGTTTTCTGAAAAGAGAAGGGAATTGAGTCAGTAAACTGTAGTCCTATGAGACTGGCTTCTTTATTCCTGTTAAAGTAATGACCAGTGAGCATCTAAAAATGGGAGTAATGGGGCAGCTAGGTAGCACTGGCCCTAGAGTCAGGAGAATCTGATTTAAAATCTGGCATCAGACACTTGTTAGCTGTATGACCCTGGGCAAGTCATTTACCCCCGATTGCTTCCAAAAAATAAAAAGAAATAAAAGTGGGAGCAGTGATAACAAATAGCCAGCATGCTGTCAACAAGAACAGGCCATGATTGACTGACTTTACTTCCTTTTCTGACCAGGAAGCTGAGTTGATAGATGAGGGCAATGCTATAGATGTAGTTAACCTACATTTTAACAAGACACTTTTAAAAATTTCTCATGTTATTCTTGTGGAAAATATGGGGAGATGTGGATGAGGTGTTAATACAAATACATGGAGAGCTTGTTGAAGGGCCAGACTCAAAGTGTGATCTAATGATTCAATCTCAGCTTGGCAGGGAATTTCCAGTGAAGTGCCCCAGGGATCTGCACTTATCTCTAAGCTGCTTGATCTTTCTATCAATGACTTAGATCAGAAGTTCTTAACCCGACCTTTGGATAGATTTCTGGATGGAAAAGAGCACATCTTTATTTCAATATTTCTGGTTTCCTTTGTTATCTCCTTTTTTTTATATTGTTTAGTTATTTTTCAGTTATATCCTATACTTTGTAATCCCATTTGGCATTTTTTCTTGACAAAGATTTCCCACTTCTTTCTCCAGTTCAATTTACAGATGAATAAACTGAGGCAAGCAGAGTGAAGTGACTTGTCCAGGGTCACACAGCTAATAAGTGTCTGAGGATGAATTTGAACTCAGGGAGATGAGTCTTCCTGACCCCTCGTCTAGAATTCTAAGCTTGGTGCCTCATTTGTTTAATCTTGTGCTTTTAAAAACATTATTAGGTTTCACCAGACAGCCACAGGGGTCCTTAACCTACATAAATAACTCCAGATTTTTATAGAAGCATAGATTATGTGTTCACCAAATTTGAAGAAGATACAAGGCTGTAGATGGAGCCAAGATGGCAAAATAAAGGCAGGGACTTGCCTGCGCTCCTTCCTAAATACCTTTAAAAATTATTCTAAACAAATTCTAGAGCATCAGAACCCACAAAAAGACAGAGTAAAACAAATTTCCTACGAAACACAACTTTAAAAGTTGGTAGAAAAGGCCGTTGCACCAAGATGAGAAAGGAGTGCTGTTCAGTGCAGGCTGTGCCAGCACAAACCAAGCCCCAACAAACCTAGAGCAGACCTTGAAGCAACTGAATTAGTAGCAGCAGTGGTAGTTTCCAGACCTCTATACCAGCAGATGCCAAGGACAGCTTAGAAGTTCAGCAAGAAAGGTGTGTCGCACTTGGATGAAGGTGGAGAGCAGTACAGCATAGGCTGTGTCAACACAGCACTGGCCCAGCGGCCCGTGGGAGTGACTGAATCAGCAGTGGCAGTGGCTGAAGCTGCTATCAGAGTGTTCAGCCCACAGAAGGTAGGGGGGTGAACAACTGGTCAGAAGGAGATTACAGGGGTCTTTATGCTAGCACCGAGGCAGGACTCTGTTATTTTGCTGATACTTGGATCTAGGTCACAGTCCTGGGTGGGAGTTTCAGGATGAGTCACACTAGCACAGCAGACCTTGTGGCCACAGTGCAGAGAGAGGACCCTACTCACTGTTCCAAGACAGAAGACTCACAGGGCTCACAGACCAGAGCAGAGGACAGGAGAGTAGTAAAGACCTCTCCTTAGATCATACCATCTTTGGAGAACTAAAAACTTACAAGTCCTTAGAAGTACCTCTGAAAACAGCTGCACAAAACCCCTGAAGCTTTGGACAGGGAAGCGCCCTGGAAGCAGAATCCTACCATAACAAAGAGATAAAAGTAAAGTAGTAGTTTGGGGAAATGAGCAAACAATGGAAAAAATAAAACACCTCTGACTATAGAAAGCTATTATGGTGACAAGGAAGACCAAAACACACATCCAGAAGAAGTCAAAGCTCCTAAATCCAAAGTCTCCAAGAAAAATAAGAATTGACCTCAGTCCATGGAAGAGCTCAAAAAGCATTTTGAAAATCAAATGAGAGAAGTAGAGAAATTGGGAAGAGAAATGAGAGTGATACAAGAAAATCAGGAGAAAAGAGACAACAGCTTGGTAAAGGAGGTGCAAAAGTACTGAAGAAAATAGAACTTTAAAAAACAAACTAAGTCAAATGGCAAAAGAGGTCCAAAGAAAAGAATGCTTTAAAAAGCAGAGTTGGCCAAATGGAAAAGGCAGTCCAAAAACTCACTGAAGAAATAATTCCTTAAAAATTAGAATGGAGCAAATGGAAACTAATAACTTTAAGGGAAATAAAAAAACAATCAAACGAAACAAAAAAGTGAAAAAAAAATAGAAGACAATGTGAAATATCTCATTGGAAAAACAATTGACCCAAAAGTAGATCCAGGAGAGAGTATTTTAAAATTATTGGACTACCTGAAAGCCATGACCAAAAAAGAAAGAGCGTAGACATCATCTTTTGAGAAATTATTAAGGAAAACTGCCCTGATATTCTAGAACCAGAGGATAAAATAAAAAATTGAAAGAATCCACTGATCACTTTCTGAATGAGATCCCCAAAGGAAAATTGCCGGGAATATTATAACCCAATTTCAGAGTTCCCAGGTGTAACCTCAATGCAATATTCACAATACCTATGGCAGCCATGAATATCCTGCCACAATTCTGAATCACAAAAATACAACAGATTCTACACAAGGAAGACAGAAGCAAAACACATATTCAGATACCAGAAAGCCAAATCCATTGTAGTAACAAAAATCTATACATAATAACAATGCTGAGAACAACACCATCCCCAAGCCTTCTCCCTGCTAGACTTCACACAAACTAGCTCCATTAAACAAATCACAAGCAGGCTCCCTTAAACAAAATCACAAACAAGTTCTTTCACTCATGCTAGCCAGCTGTCTGCTTGCCTGCATCCTTCCTAACCCTGCTCTCATGACTAACTTCTCTCACCTCTGCTCTAGCTCTAGCTCTGTTTCTTTCTGTTCCATCCATTCAGTAAACTCCTTCCACCACAGGCTCCATGTGACTCAGACTTCCATGCGACCCAGGCAGATTACATGGGCCTATTAATGAATGGAAAAGATCTTCCCATTTAAATTGCCATTACAGGTAAATTACCATTGTGATTTTTCATATTCATTACATAGTTTGGTGGGGCAACTGGTATCAAAAAATTTTAACAGGGATAACAGAAAATAAAAATATAAAAGTATCTTAGGCAAATGGTGTCAACAGAACTTTACAGCAATATAACAGGAAACACATAAAATAAGCACATAAAACAATATCTTATGGTGGGGCTTGAGCACAAGCACCCCATCATTCCCCTCTTGAATGAATAAGGACCCAAATCTTGGGGTAAAGGGAGAAGGTCTCTTCTTCCATAGCTAATTCCTGCTGAGATTCGATGTAGAGCTGTCCCTGCCCCAAGAGGTCCCATTTGAGGGGCCAGTTCCTCAGCTGGCATCTGGAGCTTGGTCAATGCCAGGTTCAAGGGTGACAGAAAATTGGAAAGGGGGTGATATCTGACTTAAGCCACCAGGAATCTGCAGGTGGAGGGCATTAAGTTTGCAGAAAACAAATCTGACAAACAAGGTGAACAGACAAAAAGCCAAAAAGAAATAAGGAGACAATAATTAGAAGTTTGGTAGATATAAGGTCAACCATGCTTTTGGCGTCCATGAACATACTGTCGTAGTCTATTAATGAATTGGAAATGTCTTCCCATTGAAATTGCCATTACACTAGGTCAAGGAAAAAGTATTGTAAGTAGTTAGACAATTCAAGTATTGTAGAACCACAACCAAGATAATGCAAGATTTAGCAGCTTCTCCATTAAAGGATCAGAGGTCTGATATGATATTCTGGAGGGCAAAGGAACTAGGATTACAACCAAGAATCATCTACCCAGCAAAACTGAGTATAATTCTTTAGGGGAAAAATGGATATTCAATGAAAAAGCATTTTCAAGCATTCTTGATGAAAAGACCAGAGCTGAATAGAAAATTTGATTTTCAAATAGAAGACTCAAGAGAAGCATAGAAAGGTAAATAGGAAATGAAATCAGAAGGGACTTAATAAGGTTAAATTGTTTGCTATCCTACATGGGAAGATGACATTTGTAACACATAAAACTTTTCTCATTATTAGGGTAGAAGGGAACGGGTGTGAGTTGAATATGAAGGCATGATATGCAGAGAAAGAATTAAGGGGTGAGAGAGGAATGTACAGAGAGAAAGAGGGAGAGGTAGAATGGGATAAATTATCTTACATAAAAGAGGCAAGAGAAAGCTTTTACAATGGAGACAAAGACATGGGAGGTGAAGGAGAGTGAATGAGTGAAGCTTACTCTAATCAGAATTGACTCAAAGAGGCAATGACATACCCACTCAGTTGGGTATAGAAATCTTTGTTACCCTACAAGAAAGTAGGAGGGGAAAGGGATAAGAAAAGGGGGCAGTGATAGAGAGGAGGACCAATTGGGGGATGGGGTAGTCAGAAGCAAAACACTTTTGAGAAGGGAAAGGGTGAAAGGAGAGAGAGAGAACAAAATAAACAGGAGGGAGAATAGGATGAAGGGAAATATAGTTAGCAAGAGTTACTATGAAAAAATTTGAAGCAAGTTTTTTGATAAATGCCTTATTTTTCAAACACATAAAGAACTGAATCAAATTTATAAAAATAAGAGCCATTTACAAATTGATAAATGATCAAAAAATATAATCAATTTTCAGAAGAAGTAATCAAAGCTCTCTATAGCCAAATGAAAAAATATTCTAATTCACTACTGACTGGAGAAATGCAAGTTAAAAAAATTCTTTTTTAAAATTTATTTATTTATTTTTAGTTTTCAACATTCAATTCCACAAGACTTTGAGTTCCAAATTTTCTCCCTGTCTCTCTCCTCCCTCCACCCCATAATGCCTTACACTCAGATTACCCCTTGCCCCAATTTGCCCTCCCTTCTATCACACCCCTACCTTCCCTTATCCCCATCTTCTCTCTTTTCTTTTAGGGCAAGATAAATTTCCATACCCCATTACCTGTATTTCTTATTTCCTAGTTGCATGCAAAAACAATTCTCAACATTCATTTCTTAAACTTTGAGTTCCAATTTCTTCCCCTTTCTCCCTCCCTACCCATCCCCACTGAGAAGGCAAGCAATTCAATATAGGCTGTACATATGTATAGTTTTCTAAAGACTTCCATAATAGTCATGTTGTGAAAGACTAACTATATTTCCCTCCATTCTATCCTGCACCCTATTTATTCTATTCTCTCTTTAGACCTTGTCCCTGCCCTAAAGTGTTTACTTCTAATTGCTCCTTCCTCCCATTTGCCATCTTTTTCATCATCCCCCACCCCACTTGTCTCCTTTACTCCTACTTTCCTGTAGTGTAAGACAGCTTTTCACACCAAATTGAATGTGCATATTATTCCTTCCTTAACCCAAATGTGATAAGAATAAGTTTCACTTTTTCCCTTGCACTTTCCTCTTTTCCCCTCCATTGAAAAAGTTTTATCTTCCATCTTTTATGAGTGATAACTTCCCCATTCCATTTCTCCCTTTCTCCTCCCAATATATTCTTCTCTCACCCCTTAAGTTTTGTTTAGATATCATCCCTTTATATTCAACCCATCCTGTGCCCTCTGTCTACATTTATGTGTCTATAATCTCTCCAACTACCCAAATACTGAGAAAAGTTTTAAGAATCACAAATATTATCTTTCCATATAGGAATGTAAACAGTTTGACTTTAGCAAGTCCCTTATGATTTCTCTTTCCTGTTTGCCTTTTTCATGCTTCTCTTGATTCCTGGGACTGAAAGTCAACTTTTCTATTCAGCTCTGGTCTTTTCATCAAGAATGTTTGAAAGTCCTCTGTTTCATTGAATGACCATTTTTCCCCTGAAGTATTAAACTCGTTTTGCTGGGTATGTGATTCCTGGTTTTAATCCTAGTTCCTTTGACTTCTGGAATACCATATTCCAAGTCCTTTGATCCATTAAAATACAAGCTGATAGATCTTCTGTTATCCTGATTGTATTTTCACAATACTTGAAATGTTTCTTTCTAGCTGCTTGCAATATTTTCTCCTTTACCTGAGAACTCTGGAATTTGGCTACAATATTCCTAGGAATTTCTCTTTTTGGATCTCTTTCAGGAGGTGATTGCTTGATTCTTTCAATATTCATTCTACCCTCTGGTTCTAGGCTACCAGGGCAATTTTCCTTGAGAATTTATTGGAAGATGATATCTAGGATCTTTTTTTGATCATGGCTTTCAGGTAGTCCCATAATTTTAAAATGGTCTCTCTTGGATCTATTTTCCAGGTTAGTTGTTTTTCCAATGAGATATTTCACATTGTCTTCTATTTCTTCATTCTTTTGGTTTTGTTTTATAATTTCTTGGTTTCTCACAAAGTCATTAGCTTACATCTGTTCCATTCTAATTTTTAAAAAACCTATTTTCTTCAGTGAGCTTTTGAGCCTCCTTTACCCTTTGGCTAATTGTGCTTTTTAAAGCATTCTCCTCCTCATTGGCTTTTTGGGCCTCTTTTGCCATTTGAGTTAGTCTATTTTTAAAGGTGTTATTTTCTTCAGCATTTTTTGGGGTGTCCTTTAGCAGGCTGTTGACTTACTTTTCATGATTTTCTTGCATTGCTCTCATTTCTATTTTCAATTTTTCCTTTACCTCTCTTACTTGATTTTCAAAATCCTTTTTGAGCTCTTCCATGACCTGAGATTATTTCATATTTATTTTAGAGGTTTTGGATGCAGAAGCCTTGCTTTTTATGTCTTCCTCTGAAGGTATTCATTGTTCTTCCTTATCAGAACGGATGAGAGAAAATACCTGTTCACCAAGAAAGTAACCTTTTATAGTCTTCTTTTTTCCCTTTTTTGAACATTTTCCCAGTCAGTTATTTTATTTTTGAGTCCTTTCTCAAGAAGAGGGTATACTCTGAGGACCTGTACGTTCCCAGTTCCTATAAGGCCACCACCTGGGGCCACCTGGAGCTGAGGCTAGGGAAAGGAGGACCTTGTTCCCTTCTCACCCAGATGAAAGAGCTTTCTCACTGACCTTTGAAGCTTTCTCTGGCATTTGTAGGTTGAGGGGTTGGGGAACCACAGCTGCTGCCCGTGATTCCACACCCTAAGGCCTGCTCCAGTCCTGTCCCTGCCATACTACATGGTCAAGACTGGCCTGCTCTCCACTCTGAGCCTGATGTAATATACTTTTCCTGTTGGCCTTCCAGGCTGCCTTGGGCTAGAAAACTCTTTAGCTCTGTCATCTGCTCCTCTAGAATTTGTTTAGAGTCATTTTTTTCAGGTATTTTATGGGCTGTGGGAGGCGAGTTCTTACAGGTCATCCTTCTACCCTGCCATCTTGGCTCTGTCCCCAAATTAAAACAATTCTGAAATGTTAATTTATACCTACTAGATTATATAGGTTTATATATATATGTATGTATATATATATATAGGTATGTATATGTATATATATGCACATACACATATGTGTGTGTGTGGACAGTAAAGACAAATGACAAATGTTGGAGGGGATGTGGAAAAAAATGGGACTTTAATGCATTGTTGGTGGAGTTGTGAACTGATTCAACCATTTTGTAGAGCAGTTTGACACTATGCCCAAAGGGCTACAAAACCATGCATAAATACCCTTTTCTTGAGCAGTACCATTATTAGGTCTATATCGCAAAAGAGATTAAAAAAAAAGGAAAGGGACTTATGCATAAAAAATATTAACAACAGTTCTTTTCTCAAGGTACAGAATTAGAAATTGAGAGGATGCCCATCAAATAGGGAAAGCCAAAACAATTTGTGGTACGTAATTATGATGGAATACCATGGTACTTACAGTACTGTAAGAAATGATGAGCAAGACACTCTCAGAAAAAAGTCTGGAATGATGTGAATGAGCTGATGCAAAGTGAAATGTACTGTGTACAGAGTAATGGCGATGTTGTAAGATGATTAACCATGAATGATTTAGCTATTTTCAACAATACAGTGATCCAAGACAGCTATCTGAAGGACTCACAGTGAAAAATGCTAAACATCCTCTGAGAAAGAACTGTCTGAATATAGATTGGAGTGTACTTTTTTTAAGTGTATTTTTCTTGAGATTTGTCTTTTTTCTTCCACAACATGACTATTATGGAAATGTTTTCATGACTGCACATGCATAATCTACAGCTATCTAATTGCTTGCTTTCTCAATCGTGGGGGGCTAGAGAGGGAGGAAGAGATAGCATTTGGAACCCAAAGTTTCAAAAACAAATGTAAAAAGTTGCTTTTACCTATAAATGGAGAAAAATAAAATATTATATGAAAAAAAGAAGATAGAGGGTTAGGAGGAATAGTAAGTCATCCTGACTGCATGATAGGATCCAAAAAGACTCTGGCAAGCAAGACTATTTGGACCAAATCCAATTATACGAAATCAGTATACAGAAAAGTAAAGTCTTACACAGGTTGAAAAATCATTTTCACAAATAGAGATGAGGGAGGCATGGTTAAATAACAGTTTCTTGGCAAGAAATTTGGTGGCTTAAGGGAATTATAAGTTAAATTTGAGTTAACAGTAATATATGGCAACCCCAACCTCATTAAGAGGGGCAGAGCTTCTAGGAATAAGAGATGATAATCTCTGTATTCTGTGAAACTCAGACATCACCTGGAGTATTGGGTTCAACTCTGGGAACAGTTTAAAAATAGCATACATAAGCTAGAGACTATTCAGACTATTCAGAGGAGAGCAACCAATATGGTGAAGATCCTTCAATCTATGTTGACGATCAATACTACTTAGTCTAGAGAAGAGAAATCTTAGGGAGTCATGAGAGCTGTTATTAAGTATTTAAAGTGTTACCAGTAAAAATGGATAGAAATAGATCATAAAGAAGTACATTTAGGCGTGAGGTGAGAAAAAATAGACATAGATATGGACACACACAGACATGCAGACACACACACTTTGTAGCAATCAGAACTTTTCAAAAGTGGAATGGACTACCACAAGAGGTTCTTCAGAAAGAGGCTAGATGATTACTTCTTTGGTTTGTTATAGTGCAGGATTCATTTAAGGTATGCTTTGGACCAGATTACCCCTGAGATCCCTTCAGACACGACAATCTTGTAATTAAGTGGTTGTAATTATCAATGGCAGTCACATTTACTCAATTTTAAGCAAATTGTCATTGGTGTGTTCTCTCCAACAGCATGGTGGTTATTTCATCATTTTACAATTGTGTCCAACCCTCTGTGACCTCATTTGACATTTTCTTGGCAGTAACACTGAAGTAGTTTCCTATTTTCTTCTCCAGCTCATTTTATAGATGAGGGAACTGGGGCAAACAGGGTTAAGTGTTTTTTCCCAGGGTCACATACTGAGGCCAAATATGAACTTAGGTCTTCCTGACTCTGGGCCCAGCACTTTATCCACTGCACCACCTAGCCCCAAATAAACTCTAGTAACTCCTTTTTATTTCTGGGATCAAATATCAATCACATTGTTTGGCATTCAAAGCCATCTGTTATCTGACCCCAACCTATCTTTCCAGTCTCATTACTCACCACTGTCTTTCCTGCATTATATGGTCCAGAATAAACTGGTCAGCAGGTCATTTACTGTCTTTGTGAGTATTTAATGGTTAGTGGTCTTCCATGTCTGAAATGTCCTTCTCCCTTACTTCTGCCTCATAGATTTTCTCTGTCCCTATCTCCTTCTTTTCTTTTTATTAATTCTGTATATCATTATATTCGCATCTGTTGTCTGCCTTAATAGAATATTAAGTCTACTTGACTGTAGAGATTGTTTCTCTTTCTGTTTGCATCCCCAGCACCTAGCATTGTGTTTGGTGCATAGAAGTCATGCAATAAATGCTTATTGATTGATTAATTCGTTGATTGAATATGAAGACTGACAGATACTAAGGGTAGAGAAGGATCCTTTAAAATAAAAATTATTGACTTATTAGAAGGATATGTGCTGCTCAGCTGTTTTTCCCATCTCAGTGATAACAGTGGAATGATTCAGCCTCCTTGTTGGCACCCTTATCTGTGTTATCAATGACACAGTAATGAGAAAGTCCATTTCAGCTACTGACTGTGCTCCTGAAAGATCTCTTTCTCTGTGACACCACCTGACCCAGAGCTTGGACCTCATTAGTACCATCCACAGACTCACTGAACTAGCAGAGGTTTCAGACTGAGCAGTGGATTGTGTTACAAGTGCATTCCAGAAGAGAAGAGCAGGTTTGCTTCATCAGAGAGTGCTCCTCAGGTGGGGAACCCAAAAATCCATGCTCACTTGGTGCTGGGGCAAAAAGACTCAAGGCTGGCAGGTGGGGGCTGGACTCAAACTAGGATCAAATGAGACCATATATCCAAAGTACCTTACAAACCTATAAGCCCTACATGATTATCACTGCTTTTATCAGTTACTTTTTTATGTGGGAAAGGTAGAGTGGGTACAGTTTGCTGCTGCTAAGTCTCTGGTTAGTTTTCTTTCCTAAGAGTTGAGAGAGGAAGTTTCTGAAAACTTTTATGAGTCATCTGTGATTTTTTTTCTAAATGACTTAATAAAAAGAAATCTGGAATAAAAATAATTACCCCCTTTTTTTTCCCATCTGGATGGAGAAAGTCTAGTTCTTTGTAGTCAATTTTCCCGGTGAGTTTTAAAAGTAGTACTTTTGTCATTGTAAAACACCAGAGAAACCAAATGCCTCAGAAAGTAACAGTGAGATGTCCCTCAGGAGGTATAATTACTGGTGGAAATGCCAGAGGGAAAAGGAGGATTGTCATGTTACCTAGGAAACAACAAAACAAAACTCCCTTTGGCCAAGCTGTGGCACTGTTTTCATTTGCTCACTTCTTAAAGGATTGGGAGTGTTTTCTGAGAAGCACTTCTCTCCTCTCCTTGTCTTCCTGGTGCTCTGGCATGCCTCTGTTCTCTGATTCCTTCCCTTGGGAAGAGGGCTATTATTTTATCATGTCTGGGGAACCAAAGCACTGCCCATATAGTGGCCAAAGGTCTGAAGTCCAAAGGAAAGGGCTGATGAGCTTTCTCACCTTCCTGTAAAGGACATTCTTTGTTATTGGGTTCACCACTTATCCAGGGCCATGGAGTTAGAAATGGAAAGGATCCTCAGGGACATCAAACCCAAAGCCCTCATTTTACAGATGAGGAAACCAAGGCACCTAGTATGGTTACATGATCTGTCCAGGGAGTGAGTAGCCTAGAACACTACCTACTGTGTGCTATGCTGCTTTTCTCTCTCACGGGGTCATACTGAAGAGTTTGGGGAGAACTGAATAAGACTCACACCTCGCAACTATTGACCTAAAAGTTCAGTTAAAGTAGAGACAACAGGCTAAATGCATACATTTTTATTATCTTATTATAAATTCATTTTAAATCCTCTCTAAAATTACAGTACGTGGATTCCATGTAGCTAGGATCACAACCTGACTACTCAGTATAGAAATCATCTGGCTTAAATACATTTTACCATGAGAAAGGAACTCTCTTAGTTGAACAAAACATAAATTTAGTAAGCCAAGACAATTAACACAATAGTGTCAATTGGGTGTTATGATCCCAAGCTGTGTAAATTTCCTCTCTGTAGCACATGTCTCTGTGACATACGATAAGGAGAAAATCTCACCACTCTAGTGGCCGGAACCCTGTCCTAAACAGGTCCTTGAAGCTGCTGATACAAGAAAGGACATCTTTAATGGAGCTGACAAAGTCGAAATTACAACCCAGGACATCTGTGTTTTTCCTTATCACTAACGTGCCATAAAAAAGGTCTCCTAAGGAAATTACTGTCAGTCCCATTTGCTTTGCTGACATACCAAAAGGTATTGTCTGAGTTTACTTAAGATAACAAAAGAGCCTATTAGGTCCAGACTCTTCTTAATTCAAGCTTTGGCCCCTATTAAAGTCCAAAATTTATATGAAATATTATCACAGCATATCCAATGCTGCCAAATCTTGTTGCTACTTTCACAATCCTCACTCAATCTTTCTTTTACACTCAGAGCTACTCCCTTAGTTTAGGCCCTCATTACTTTTCCTCTAGATTACTACTATGCCAGTACTTTGGAATTGTCCTGGGAAAATTCACTATAAACAGATAGGTTTTCTTCATCCAGACAGTCATAAAAATAACAATAAAGGGGATTTTTTTTTTACTCCAGAATTCTTTTCATTAAGTTATTTATAAAATTCACAGATATCATATAAAACTCCCTTCCAATTCATAGAGATCTCTAATATCCATTCCAACTTTGAATTTATAATTTTTGCTCAGCCATCTCTGACACTTTTGACCCCATTTGAGATTTCCTTGGCAAAGATGCTGGAGTGGTTTGCCATTTCCATGTCATTTTACAGATGAAGAAACTGAGGTAAACAGGGTGAAGGAACTTTCCCAAGGTCGCACAGCTAGTGTCTAAGGCTGAATTTGAACTCAAGAAGAGTTCCACACTGCACGACTGACCCTCTATCTGCTAAACCACCTGTGGCTTTATAATCCAGAAGGGCAAGAGTTGGCTTAGATAGTTTAGACTGGTTTAGATGAAGAGTGGCATTGCCACAGAAGGATAACAATTAGGAAAGCTTTATTATTACTCCCAAAGGTAGAAGGAAAGCAGGTGTCGTTGCTCAACCTCTGTGACCATCAATATCAGGGCAGCACAAAGTGGGCTAGTGAATTTCAGATGTGAAATGGCATTCACACTCAGAGCAAGGCCCAGCACCTTTTAGGACTCAAACTTACATAGGGTTTTAGAGAAAGGGACTAAGATTTGCGACTAAAAAGTTACTGCCTCATCAGTGAGGGAGAAAATGAGGGGGTTTTCTGAATAGCCTAATAAGGAGGGAGGGGCAGGGATCTATGAAATATGACTCTAATTGTGCCCCACGAGCAAGGGGATCGGTGGTGGAATGTCCCGACTGATTTACAGGTTTATTAAGCCTTAGCATAACCTACATCCTGAAGGCTGGGGTCATACTAGTCAAACCAGTTTTTCCCATCTCACAGGCCTGCCTTCTAAGTCATCTTACTACTTCAAGTTTCTTCTTCACTCAAATTTGTCCTGTACACAGTTGTCAAAGTGATTTTCCTTAAGCACAGATCTGTCTGTGCTTTTGCTTACCCAATAAGTGGCAATGGCTCCCTATTGCTTTAGGATAAAAAATAAACACCACTTCTTGGCTTTCAAAGTCCTTCTAACATTGACCTCAATCTATATTTCCAGCCTTATTATATATCATTCCCCTTCTCCTACTTTATTATTCAACCAAAGTGGGCTTCTCTCAGTTCCTCACACACAGCACTCCATCTTCATCTCTTTACCTTTGGACTAGCCTTTTTTGCATGCCTGAAAAGTGCTTCCTCCTCATTTCTGTCTCACGAAATGTGGATGTTTCTAAAACAAAAATTTTTCTAGATGCTACTCAAGTACCACTCAGGTCTTTCCTCATCTCTCTAACTGAGAGTGGTAACCTCTTTGACTGCCTAGTGTAAAAGAAAAGCAAAATGGTAGAATGGGCAGAAAGCTGACTCTCAGAGTCTGGAAGGTTTGGACTCGACACATCCTGATTGTGTGATACTGGACAGATCACACCTCCTCTTAGTGCTCCAGGCAACTTTCTATGACCAAGAGAGAAGCAGAGAAGGTGATGATTTGAATTGGAAGGAGTTTCCTCATTTTAGAGTTGCCTGTATCTGTGAAATCACACATCTAGTTACCATCTGGATTTGTTCTGTATATGCTTATTTATGTATAAGTTGTCTCTAAGGATAGAATTCAGTCATTAAATATTTATTAAGTGCTTGTGCCAGGCACTGTCCTAAATAATGGGGGATACTCAAGGAGTTTACAAGCTGAGAGAAAAAAAATCTAAGCTTCTTGAGGGCAGAAGTTCTTTCTCTTTCTTTCTTTCCTCCTTTCTTTCCTTCTTTCTTTCTTCTTTCTTTTTCTCTCTCTGTTTCTTTTTCTCTCTCTCTTTCTTTCTTTCCCTTCTTTCCTTTCTTCCTCTCTCTGTCCCTGTCTCTGTTTCTCTGTCTCTTTCTCTCTTCCTATTTCTCCCTCTCTCTTTATACTTGTCTTAAATTCATGCTTGTTGTAGATCACATACAATCAATCTTTTATTGCTGCTGTTGTACTACTTCAGAGTTCAGAAATCAATCTTGGGTTGGTGTGGTAGTTAGAGGATGGGATTTAGAAAGTGCTCAAGACTGAAGGGATATAACCTAGGGCCCTGGGGGTGGGGAGGCCTAAGGACTGGTTTTCTCTTTGCAACTTTTGCTTTATTACACAAGATCAAAATGAAAGCTAGCTAAAAAGGACTTGGTCTCTATGACTTTTACGAAGTCCTACACAATTGCTTTTCTGATTTGACTCAGCCAGTGATTCATTTTATGGTTTCTCTTCCTTTGATCCACTCTTTGGGAGGGAACAGGATGATGGGCCAGAAAATACAGATGCTGAAAGGGGGTTTAAATGAAATCACGTGGAAAGGAAAAGAGGCATAAAGAATGAAAATGGCTAATAGGAAATTCTACAATTATAAGAAAAGAAAACAGATGGTTATGCAACAAAAACAAATAGTTATGACGGGTGAGCTTCTAAAAATTGTATTCTCATAATAACTCTTGTTTCTCTTGTGTTTTATCCTTGACAAACCCCATGAGGTAGGTAGTTGAACAAATGTTATCATCTTCTTTTTAGAGATCCAAAAGCTGAGGCTCAGAAAATGAAAGAAGTTGCCCATGGTTATATAGCTAGTAAGCACCAGAACTGAGATTCAAACCCAGATCCTTGGATTCTAAGTCCTTTGTCCTCTCCACTATTTCATGCTAAGTAGGACTAAATATTTTTATTTTTTCCTAGTTTATGTAACAAACTTGAGAGTGGGGTGGCGTGGGTTGATGACATGGTACTGAGGTGTATTTTTGCTATTGTGATGGTGGTTGGTTTGTTTCTCTTTATACTTTTAATATGAACAGTTTTGACTATTATACACCCAACTTCAATACTAATAGTCTGTGCTTTTTATAATGCCAGACGTCTGATGTAGTACCTGAAGCATCACTGGGATCTATCTTTGCCCTAAGCTAGGAGGTATGAGGAATTCATTGGCTCAACACCAAGTCAATTTTCTTATTGGTCTTTCTCTGACTCTGGTTGCCTAGCCACTACGTATCTGCCTTTCACCCCAGTCTCTCAGTGCCTGACTGTACAAGATCAAACATAGCATAGATTGAGGACAAGTGACCTCTGCAAGGTCATAGAAGTAGGAAGCAGCAGATGTGGGATTTAAAGTCAAGTCTTCTTAGTTCCGATCCAATATTCTTTCCACATTATCCAGCATCCTTGTTCTGAATCCCACTTTCTTGGTGTCTGATACCCAAGCATTTATGATACTCTCTCCCTTCACACTTGTAGTCCAAATGATTTTTTGCCATTTAGACTTTTACCTTCTGCTTTGACCTGCCTCTGCTAGGTTTACCATCTCAAAACTTTAAATCTGTTTGAACTTAATGAGGCAGAAAAACATAGCAGATAGAACACTTGAATTGAAATCAGAAGAGCTGGATTTAAATTCTGCCATGGACATTTACTAGCTGTGTGACCTAGGACAACCTCCCTGTACCTCAGTTCTCCCATATGTAAGAGGAGGGGCTTGGATTCAATGACCTCTAAGGTTCTTTCTAGATCTAAATGTATATTTCTATATCTTCCAACTTGTCCTTTTCGTCTTTGAGCTGACCTGGTTTTGTATTTATTGTTTGGATTCCTAGTCACTAGAATAATATTCTTAGGTTCATATTCCTGGACTCTTTCTAGCTCTATTGATCTCCTTAGACTCAGTCCCCAGGTACCTTCAGTCTGTGCTGGTGTGGTGTGGTTCTCCTTCATATTTCCCTTTATCCTTCTCTTGGCTTGCTTCTTAGGGGCCTCCAGGGGGCTATCTAGTCATCCTGATTCATACCTGGCCACTGCACCCAGATAACTCTGGAGAAGAAAGTGAGGCTGGTGACTTTGTACAGCCCTCCCTTACTTAAATCCAATTCACTTGTGAGTCATGGCATCACTTTCCTGATGTCATGGTCCCCTTTGAGAACGAAAGACCAGCACTACCACCACCAAACAGCAATAGGGGCCTACCATGTATTTCAATACACAGTATAAAATATTGCAAGGGATTGTCCCTCTATTGACACAGTTTACAAATCTTCCCAACCTTCTCATCCTGTGTAATACTCTTTTTGCTTTACCAGAAGTATGCCAACACAATGAAGAGCTTGTTCTCATATTTCTTTGATATGACTTAATAAAGCACTTATTGTGTACTGGACACTGGGGATACAGTTACAAACAAACAAGATAGTCCCTAGCAGCTTACATCCTCTAAGGGAAGACAACGCTTATAAGAGAGTGGTGGCTATGGAGAGACAAGTCAGAGAGAATGGTGCTTGGACTTACACAGCAATTGATTGAGATGTCCTTGCCAGGAAAGGTCTGTTCTCAGAGTTAGAGTTGTAAAGTTAAGTGTGCAAAAAGAAAGTGAACTATCCAAAGTCTCAAGTCACAAGGACGGATCCTTCAGTTCCATGTGAAGATGGAGAATGGAGCTGTAGAAAACACAGTGTAGAAATGATGGACTGGAAACATATGAATAGCACATGGAAGCTGATATCAATTAATGTTGGAGGCAATACTCTCTTAGTTCAGGTTCTATGTTCGGACAAAATGAGGGCACTTGCAAGTCATTGAGCAGCTAATTAAAAGGAGGTTTAATTTGTCCCAACACAACAATAATACAGTGGAATTTAGGTTCTCTGAACTCTCTCCTTCCACTTGGTCTCCATATGGAAAATGTGTCTGGTTGTCAGTACAGGAAATAATGATCCATGGATCAGATAACTTTCATGTTCTTCAGAACTCCACCAAATCCAAGCCTAGACTCCAAGTGACTGGGACTTTTTATGCCCTTAGATGACCAGGAAGTTGGGGCAGGGAAACCCATGTTAATAAGATCCCAGAAGCAGCTTTGTTTCCTTTTAAGTAAATCCTTCCCATGTTGAGGGTAAGAGGAGATAAGAGGCATCAGGGAGATGCTGGTTCTATCACATACAGTCTAGGGCTTCCATGATTCATCTGTTTTTCCTCCTTTGTATCACCTGACCTGCCTGTTTCTTTTTTTAATTATAGAGGTCCAGGCTCTATTTCCTCTTATCCTCACATGCAAATTGTCATTGATAGCATGCTACAGCCTAATTAAGAAAGTAAATTAAAAAAAAAAAACTTTTAAAAGAAAAAAAACATTTTCTAGACTTTGACATGCAGATGGAGGCACAGTCCATTGAGTAAGTACATAAATATAGTTATAACTTATAGATAGGTGCTACTGATGGGTAATAAGTTGAGTAAGAAGAAAGAGACTGATTTGGGTCACATTTAGGAAATGACTCAGCTTTCAATATAGACATCTCAAACAATCCCTCGCTCCCAAACTCCATCTTTTTTTTTAAGTCAGTGTTTTCCTAGTGACTCTGTGTTGTTGTAAATCAGATAATACAGTGATTTCAGTAGAAGAAAAACCACAGATAACCCAAAGGACAGTAGAATGACAAATGGTGGGAGTGATCAAGTGTACTTAGTATGAAGACTTGAGTTCATATTCTTCCTCTGATACCACCTGTTTGACCTTGATGTCACTTGACCTTAGTTTACTTAGGTATAAAATAATGAATTTGACTAGATGTCATCCAAGATCAGATCCATTTATGATCTTGTGATAAATAAAATGGGAATGCTAAATAAATATGATTCTGACTATTGAAGATTATACAATTTAATTGAGAAAAGATAAGTTGGACCTAGGTATTTACTGAAGTCATCTCATACAGGTCTCAAAGACCATTTGTTAAATGTTCAGTGTTGACATTTACACCTTGGGAATATGCCAGGTACAAATCAGGGCTTGATATATTGTTCTATTGATTGTGTCTTAATTTAAGAAGGTGATAGAGAAAGTTTTATAAGGCAATTAAACTTCAAATTATGTCAGGAAACATTTTATTCCTCTAGAGTGACAGTTGTTAAACATTTACCAGCACGCACCTTGATGGACTTCCTTCCACTCAAGTCTACTTTACTTTCAAGAAATTAACTTTTGACCTTTCCCAAAGTTTAGATCCATCACTTTCACAATTTTATGTTAATTTTCTTTATAAACAATTGCAACCTTAGGTGTCAAGTAAACTTGTAAAAGGCAGGCACTATGCTATTTTTTCCCTCCATATTTATATCCCCATTGCCTTGCTCTGTACCTTCCACAAAGGAGGAACTCAACTATTTAATTTTATATAGCATGAGTAGCAAGATTTTTAGGTATAAATGTTTCACTGTTGATAACTATCATCTTGTGTTCTGTGGCTGCACTGAAAGAAATGAAGGATTAATGGCAGAACCAGAGCCTCCTGTTACATGATTATGGTGTGCGCTCAGAACTCTGGGCCAGGTAGTAGTAGGTAGGAAAGATCTGTATGTATCCATGGAGAGCTAAGAGGCAGCTGAGAGTGTGAGAAGGGGAGGGGAAGAAACAAGAGGGATTTCCTAGAGAATAAAAAGGTCTGGAGCTATTTCCAAAGCCAAGTCTAGGTGGCCATTCTTATGCAAGTGAGTAAGCAGGCTCAGGATGGAAGAATTAGGAGACTGGGAACCTAATCAAAGAGAACCAGATTCAGAGGAATGGGACCTATACTTTGCTAGAACACCCTCCAAGAACATCCTCTATTCTCCTCAAATTCCTGCATTGAATCCCAGTTAATGGTTGTTATTTGTTCAGAAACCTAACACATATTCTACATCGTCTCACCAAGACAGCAGTTAAGGGTCAGAGAAGACTTTTCATAACTTTCATCGATCCTTGTCTGTCTTTGACTCCATAGAGAGGAACCATTGATGGACCCAAATCAGAACCTCCATATAGATCCAGGCTATAAAAGCTTCCATGAGTCCTACATCACTCTTGTAAGACTTGAGTCAGAGTCCATGTAACTTTGACAGAATTACTGAAAAAGTGCCATCAGGGAAAGCTAAGTGTTCTTGCTGTGTTATTTCCATGCTGACAGGTAGAGCGGTCTATTGCTACAGCTAAAGGGACTTTGCAGATGAATGAGTTGAATCAATCAATGTTGAAAGTAATAGGTTCTTTTATTTGAATTGCTTATGGGAAGAAAAGTCAACTTATCCTGCCTTCAAATCATGGTTGCTCTCCCTGATTTGGGTCATAAACTCAAATAAGATCATTCTTAAATTCATTCTACCCAAAGGAGACCTCCAAGGGAAGGGTATTTGTTGTTGTCCTTGACTTGAGTCAGTTGTGTCTGACTCTTTGTGACCTCATTTGGGGTTTTCTTGGCAAAGATCCTGGAACGGTCTGCCATTTTCTTCTCCAGTACATTTTACAGATGAAGAAGCTGAGGCAAATAGGGTTAAATGACTTGCTCAGTTCACACAGCTATTAAGTGTCTGAAGCCATATTTGAACTCAGAAAGATGAGTCTTCCTGACTCCAGGCCCAGCCCTCTAACCCCTGTGCCACCTACCTGCCCTCATCTCCTACTTCAGGAGCTGAGTTTTTAGGCTCTGCTCTGTCCTGGTTTTCTTATAATCTCTCTGCTCCTCAGTCTTCTCTGCTGGCTCTTCATCCATATTGTGCTTACTACCCCTAGCTGTCCTTTAAGACTCTGCCTTGAGTCCACTTTTCTTTTCCTTCTATACTATTTTACTTAATGATCTTAACCCCTCTCTTGGGGTCAGTTATCATCTGTCTACAGATGATTTCCAGGTTTTCTTCAGGCCTGATCTCTCTGTTGACCTCTAGTCTCTTGCATTATCAGCTATCCTTTGGGTACCTCAAAGTGGATGTCTAGGAAGCACCTGAAATTCAACATATCTAATTTACAATATCTTTCCCTCTCAGTGCTCCAATCTTCCAAACTTTATTTACTATTTGGGATAGGATGGTTCTCTCAGTCACACTCAAAACTTTGGTGTCATTTTCAGTTCTTTACTCCCATGGGCCCCACACATTCAATACATTGCCAAACCTTTCCACTTTCATTAAACTTCACATAAATTTTTCGCCAAACACAGCTGCTGCTTTAGTTCAGGCTCTCATTCCCTCTCATGTGGGCTGACTTCTAGTTGGTCTCCCTACCTCAACTCTCTTGCCATTCCAAATCATGTTCCATGAAACCTATCAACATGATTTTCCTAGAGTGTTAGTTCATATATGTTACCTACGTGTTCAACAGACTCCAGTGGTTCCTTATTCCCCCCATGTAAAGGCCTCTATTTCATGCTCACTGGTCATCTCCCATGTCTGGAATGCTTTCCTTCTTCACTTCTGCTTTTGAGTTTTTCTGGATTCCTTCAAAGTCAACTCAAATCCCACTTTCTGAAGGAGACTTTTCTTGGTTCTCCTTGCCCTTTGATATTACTTTCCATGTATGTATCTAGTTAGTTATTCTCTCCCCCATTAAAATATGAGCTCCTTATGGGTTAAGGGCATAAACCATATTTTTGTCTTTCTTTGCAATGCCAGTGCTTAGCATAGAGCCTGCCATATAGTAAGTGCTTAATAAATGCATTTTGATGATCTAAGACAATTCTAAAAGATTCATGATGGAAAATGCTATCCATATCCAGAGAAAGAACTATGAAGTATGAATGCAGAATAAAGAACACTTTTTAAATTTTTTTGGTGTTTTTTTCCTTGTGGTTTGCTCATTTTGTTTTTATTCTTCTTTCACAACATGACTAATGTGGAAATAGTTTTAATATGATTGTACAGGTAGAGCCTACAGCAGATTGCTTGCTGTGTTGGGGAGAGGGGAAGGAGAAAAAAATTCAACTCAAGATCTTGTAAAAGTGAATGTTGAAAACTAATATACATATATACTTCTATATCTACACACACACACACACACAGATATATATATATATATATATATATATATATATATATATATATATATATATATGAAATGCTTTTTGAACTCATTTTACTGACGAAATTATTTCCCCTCATCATGTGAACTAATGCAAAGGAGACCCAAGAGAACACTGTATATGATAACAGCAATACTGTAACAGTTATCAACTGCTCTCATCAGGACAGTGATCTGACACAATGACAAAGAACTCATGATGAAAAATGCTATCAACCTCCACATACAGAACTCTTAATTTTACAAGTGAGAAAATGGAGTCAGAGAGTTGGAGTGACTTGCCCCAAATCACATGGGTAGTAAGAGGCAGAGTCAACATCTGTCTGAACCTAGAACCTCTAGCTTCAAATCTATTGCTTTTCTTATGGCTCAGGAATCCAAGCTTTCACAGTAGCTTAGGAATCCATCCAAGAACCTGACCCTCCCTGCAGCACTCTATCCACTATGCCATGTGGATTCTCCTATTATTTTCTCTTGTTGTTATTCAGTCAGTTGTGTCTAACACTTAGTGACCCCATAGACCATAGCACACCAGGGCCTTCTGTCCTCCGCTGTCTCCCAAAGTCTGTCCAAGTTCATGTTCATTGTTTCTGTGACTGTATCACCAAGGCAATATTCACAGCACCTAGAACGACTGTGAATATGCCAGCACAGTTCTGAATCACAAAGAATAACAGACTCTCTATGTAGAAGGCAGGAGAGAGACATAAGAAAGTCAGATCCCAACACCAAAATGCCAAATACATCATAGTAACCAAGAAGTCAATGCACATTAACATGGCAGGGGACAAAGCCATTCCTAAGGCTTTCTCTCCCTTCCCCCCTCTGGGGCCTTCCCAAAAACACTCATAAGACTAGCTGTGCCTTCCTGCATCCTCTTTCTTCTGCCCTAACTGCTCTCACCAACTTCCTCCCGGTTCTGATCCATCCTTTCTGTTCTACCCATTCAGCAATCTCCTCCTGCAACATAAGACTTAGGCTTCCATGTGACTTAAGTGGGTCACATGGGCCCATTAATGAATGGGAAAGATCTTCCCATTTAAATTACCATTACAGTGACACTATCCATCTCATCCTCTGTAGTCCCCTTTTCCTTTTGCCTTTCAATCATTCTCAACATCAGGGACTTTTCACTGAGTCCTGTCTTCTCTTTATGTGATGAAAGTATTTAAGCTTGAGCCTCTGTATTTGACCTTCCAGTGAATAACCTAAATTAATTTGTTTAAGTAATGACTGATCTGATCTCTTTGCTTTTCAAGGGACTCTCAAAAGTCTTCTCCAGCATCATGATTAAAAAATATGGATTCTGCACCACTCAGCCTTCCTTATAGTCCAACTTTACAAGCTATACATTGCTACTGGAAAAACCATAGCTTTGGCTATATGGACCTTTGATGGCAAGGTGATTGACTGGATTTGAACTTCCTTACTCTAGGCCTGGCACTCTGTTTACTGTGCCACCTATTTGCCCTCGGTATTCTCTAGTCTAAATGTTGTCATATACCTATGATTTACATAATACCACAATTTTCAAAGAGTAAGAATTGTGGGTGACCCAAAGAACAATGGAAAGTCACATGTAGGCTACTGTGTAACAATGATAATATACATCATTGGCTAGTCCTTACTTCCCCTATTATAATGTAAACCTCTTGAGGGCAGGAACTATCTTGTTTGCTTTGTGTTTGTGTTTGTTTATGTGTGTGTGAGTGTGAGTGTGTCTGTGTATGTGTATATGTGTGTGTTTGCACCTGTGTCTGTCTGTCTAGCACTTAGCACACTTCTTGGCACATAATATGTACTTTAAAAATGTTTTTTTCTTTTGTTTATTCATTCTAGAAACAAAATTTAAGGGTGATGTTAAATAACCATTCTGTGAAGTTCTATTTATTTTCATTTGGGAGACCAGGAAGACAGATAAAAGCTTTCAAAGCCATCATTTAGTGATGACCCTTAAATAAGCATCCTGGAAGTATTCCCAGAACCCAGAGGGGAATAGTTGAGGATCCATCTCAGGAACTTAATGGATGCAGACAAATTCCTTTGCCTAGGGAAGGCCTAGCTGAAGGATAATAGATGTAGAGAGTCTCTTTTGGAAGATTAAAGAGCTTTACACAGAATAATTATAGAAGTCAGTTTGCTTCTCAGTGGTATTTAGAACCTGGAGGTCTCACACTTGAATATTCTAGACTTAGAGCCAAGAAGATCTAGGATTCCCATTCTGATTCTCATCCTTATTCGTTATATAGACTTGGGGAAATGACTTAGTCTTTTCAGGTTCTTCATCTATAAAATGAAGATAATGACTGCACTGCTGACCTAACAGGTCAGGAAAATGCATTGCAAAATGGAGAGGTCTAGATTTTGTGTTGTGGTTGTCCTATTGTCCCATCATCATTTTTAATTTCTCCAGGGCATGTTGCAGACTCTCACCTGTCCCCTCAATGAGACTTCTTGTCTCTAACCAAGTTGCTGTCCTCTGCCCTTTGTTAGCGTCAGAGCAAGTAAGCATCACTCTACTGAAATGACTACGGTGGGCATTCTCCAACATTCCAGTGGATGACAGGTCACTTTCCTTGCTCAATTCTGTGTTTTCCTCCTATCTTCATTCTCTCACCCCTTCAATTCACTCTTTATACTTCTGTCAGAATCATATGAATAGTTTTTCAGTGCTCAAGAAGTTAAGAGGAAGGGGAACCCTGAATATTTAACTATTTCATATGCCATCTGAGGTTGAGTTCTTTATATCTTTCCACAGAAGGATGCACAAGGTTGGGATATCAGCGTAAGGGGAATTAGGCAGACTTACTTTCTCACTATGGTGGCAGAAATACAAGACCAAATTTTTCAGCTGTTACCCTTCCTTTCCCTCTCCCCCTAGGAAGTTCTGAATGGAGGTGCTATCAGAATATTAGCTTTTTTTATTGAACTCTAGCAGCTGAGAGGGATGCTTCCTACCTGGGGTTGCTAAAGGGCACAGTGCTGCCAAAAATCTATAGGAAGAAAATGGTTTTAAAAGTAATTAAATGACAGCATTGACATTTAGCATTTCTTTTAAGGTTTTCCAGTGGGGCCTAGGGCACCTCTCCCAAGAATTCTCTGGAGGTTTCATCACATTCCCTTTGCTTTATGATTAGAGTTCAATGACCTCCAAATAAACACTGTTTCAGGATAAGAGACTTTGTAAACATTGAGAGCACTGTGACAGTATACTACTTCTGTGATGATAAACCTAGCCTTAGCATTAGAGGTGGCTGGAAATCTGCTTCTAAGAGTGTAAAGGAGTCCTTCCCGGAATCCTTACTGTAGACTTGAACAATGAAAAACCCAGATTTTATTTATTTTTACATTGGGCTTTTACATTTGGGGGTTATGAATTATAACATCCCTTGTGCTTACTGCCATACTTATATTTAAATCAATCAACCAATCAGTCTACATTAAGCACCTACTATACTCTAGACACTGTCTTAAGCAATAATGATATAGTCAAAAATAAAAGAAAAAGCCTAAAGAGGGGATTCTTTATTTGGGAGCAGTTAGATACTCTGTTTGAGATATTCTCTGAAAAGGCGTTTTTGTAACAATGGTGCGCCTTCTCATACCTCTTCACATTGCCCTGGAGAGCCAGGTGTATATATCCATCCTCATATATATCCATATATCCACTCCTCAGCCAAACACATAGAAAACAAATGTCACACTCTTTTAGAATGCCAACCTGAGGTTGCCACATCTCTTTCGTCTTCTCAAGCCAGTTTGTTCCAGTAACTAATATTATGGGAGAAACATCTCCTTGCTGTGTTTGTGTGATAGGTAACTGTTGGAGCAATGCAGAAACTATAAAGGCAAAAAACCCTAGGTTTTATTATTACGCTTAAACATAGATCCAGGCCTCAGAGAAAACCTGAACAAGTATGAGGATTCTGACAAGACTCCTTGTAGACAGAATTATATCAGAGTGACAGAAAAATAATTTATTTACATCTTGAAATTTTCTCTCAGGCTATACAAGTTAAAGAGAAAATAGATCCACATTCTCTTACTTCCTTCAAATTCATAAAAATTCCCTTAAGGAAACAAACCTTATCAAACCAACTGCACAGGTAAAGGAGTCAGGTTACACATTAAAATAGATTTAGAAAATTCACAATAAGGCCAATTGAGGAAGAGGATTTATACATTTTTACTGAATCACAGTCTGTTGAGATTCTTCCTCTGGCTTCTTATCTAAGGCATGAGTAATGTTTTTAAGTAAATTTTACATCCCATGGGACAGCTTTTGTTCAGGTGAGGTTAGCATTAAAACAGACTTTTAGTTAACTAAAAAATTGTAGGAGAAATGACTCAGAGTCCCAGATCATAAAAGGAAATTAAAAATTCCTGTAACATCATGTATTAAGGGCTATTTTAGTCATTGAGAGGAAGTGAGTTGTAATGACTATAGAGCTTGCCTTAGAGTCACAAAGATTGGTTCAAATCCTTCCTCTGACACATATTAACTAGATAAACACTTAACCTCTCAAGCCACCAGGCACTTTCTAAGAACATAAATTACAGACAGATTTGTCCATCTATGCCATGGAAGGCAATTTTTTTCAATGTAATTTTGAAGTTCTAAACTTAGCCCCCCAAAACCAAACATTTCTACATGCGAGTTATAAGACGTAAAGGAAATTGCATATGAAATAGTAAATCCCTATTTTATATCGACTGCATTTTAACATAATAATATATAACATATATTTACATTTTACATAATAATATGTAAGAATAAATAGTTATGAAATAATTAAATTAATACATAATGATAAATAATAAAATAATGTATTTTACCTAATAAGATACATAATGAACTCAACGTACTACTTTTGAAAGTGTCCTGGTTGTCTGTATGTTCTTCTGAATTTCCTTCTTTCCTACTCTGTACTTTTAAAAATGTTTCAAGAGTTCTACAAAGGAATTTTGCCATATGGATGATGTCTAGACAAAAAATAGTCACAAAGGCAAAGTGGCATAGAGGGATAGGGGTTGCTCTCAGCATCAGGAATCTTGCCTCTGGCACTTACCAGCTGGATGACCTGGGGGAAGTCACTCAAGCAGCTCTTTAGGACCTCACCTATCTACTAAGGTCTAGATTTTCCATAACAGAAGTGTTGGCTGTGATAGATTCTTTTCATATTTGCTTATGTGTAAGGTGGCATGGTGGATAGAGCACTGGGCCTGGAATCAGGAAGACTCATCTTCATGAGTTCCAATCCAGCCTCAGATACTTATTGACTGTGTGATCCTAAGCAAGTCACTTCACTCTACTGGTCTCAGTTTTCTCATCTGTAAAATGAGCTGGGGAAGGAAACGGCAAACTACTCCAGTATCTTTGCCAAGAAAATCCCCCCAAAAGGGTCATGGAGAGTCAGATGTGTCTGAAACCATCCAACAACCTCAAGAAGAGACTTCTATGAGCTCTGTCCTACTCTGTATCCATTTTTCCCCCATTTGTTCCATAGATCCATTTCTTCCTATTTCCAACCCTTTGCCTCATTCTGAATTGTTTCACTTAAAATATGGTCACTTCTAGGTATTCCCGTCTATCAGAATCTGCCTTAAAGAAAAAAGGCAGTTATTTATCAAGTTAGTGAAAGAGGACTAGGATATTGGGGTAGCAAGAACTGTCCTCTGGGAAGCACAGAAAATGTAAATATCTTAAATTACTTTTGAGGTCAGTAATTCAAGGAAAGAAAAGCAAATGATTTCTCCCAATGGATGATTGTCTTTGTAAGACTGAGCATTGGTGATTTATTCGACAAATATTTATGGAGTGCACATCTATTATGTACAAGGAACTGTTTGGTCACCCTGAGGGAGATACAAAGATGAATGTGACTTAATCCCCATCCTCTGGACTCCCTAGGAAGTTGGAGGCCATTTCTTTTCTTTTCATTTCAACTCCTGTCATGCCTCTGAATTTCAGGAAATTATGACCGAAGCCTTAGGGCTTTTAAGCAGACCTTTTACAGGAATACTCTTAGAGAATAGAATGTACATTAAATCTTTGAAGGCTACAGAAGGAAGCAAACACCTTGCCTCAGCTAGGTCTTTCAGGGAAAGATTTTTTTAAAAAAATATTTATTTAGTTTTAGCTTTCAACATTTACTTTTACGAGATTTCGAGTTTTAAATTTTCTTCCTCTCCTTCCTCTCCCCCTCCCCAAGATGGCACACACTCTGATATAGGCTAGACATGTATAATCATATTTAACATATTTCCATATTAATCATGTTGTAAAGAAGAGTTAGAACCAAGGGGAAAAACCATGAGAAAGAAAAAAAAAAGAGATAGTAGTATGCTTTGATTTGCATTCAGATGCCACAGTTCTTTCTTTGGATGTGGGCAACATTTTCTATTATGAGTATTTTGGAACTGTTTAGTTCATTGCATTGCGGAGAAGAGTTCAATCTATCAACGTTGGTCAGTGCACAATGTTACCGTTACTGTATACAATGTTTACCTGGTTCTGCTCACTTCATTCAACATCAGTTCATTTAAGTCTTTCCAGGTTTTTCTTAAGTCAACCTGCTCATCATTTCTTATAGAATAATAGTATTCCATTATATTCATGTACTACAATTTGCATTTCTCTGATCAACAGTGATTTAGAGCATGTTTTCATATGACTGTATAAAACTTTAATTTCTTCCTCTGAAAACTGCCTGGTTATATCCTTTCACCATTTATCAACTGGAGAATGGCTTGTATTCTTATAAATTTGACTCAGTTCTCCATATATTTTGGAAATGAGGCCTTTATCAGAGACATTGGCTGTAAAAAAATTGTTTCCCCAATTTCTGCTTCCCTTATAATATCAGTTGTTCTGACTTTGTACAAAAACTTTTCAATTTAATATAATCAAAATTATGCATTTTGCATTTTATAATGTTCTCTATCTATTGTTTGGCCATAAATTTTTCCCTTCTCCGTAGAACCAACAGGCAAACTATTCCTTGCTCTACTAATGTGCTTATAGTTTCATCTTTTATGATTAATCATAAAATTTTTACCTTAGAAATTTTGACCTTATCTTGGTATACGGTATAATATGTTGGCCTATGTCTAGTTTCTGCTGCAGTGTTTTCCAGAAGATTCAGTTCTAGGGGGTTCCCAGTGTCTGTACCCATCAGTAGAACTCCTTCTTCACCTATTTTCCCAAATTGTTTATGTAGTATTGGAATTAATTGTTTTTAAATGCTTGGTAGAATTCACTTGTAAGTACATCTAGCCCTGGAAATTTTGCCTACGGAGTTCATTGATGGCTTGTTCAATTTATGAGGTTATTTAGATATTTTATTTCCTCTCCTGTTAATCTGAGCAATTTATATTTTTGTAACTATGCATCTATTTCACTAAGATTGTCAGATTTATTGGTCTACGGTTAGGCAAAATAGCTCCTCATTATTGTTTAAATTTCCTCCTCATTGGTGGTGTTTAGTAATGTCTGACTTTTTGTGATCTCATGAACTATAATGTCCATGAGGTTTTCTTGGCAAAGTTACTGGAGTGGTTTGCCATTTCCTCCTCCAGTGGATTAAGGCAAACAGAGATTAAGTGACTTGCCCAGGATCACTAAATATCTGAGGCTTAATTTGAACTCTGGTCTTCCTGACTCCAGACTTTATTCTCTGAGTGAACTAGCTACTTCTGATTTTAGCCTACACTAATTTAGCCTATACTAATTCAGAATTCATCAGCCTTCTACCAAACTGAAGGAAAAATATTTTTCATTGTTTTGTCCAAGAAAAAATGGAGAGAGAATGAACATGTTATTATGCTGTAATAAAAAGAGAAAACTTGGAAACCCATAAAACCTTAGTTCAAAGCCAGACTGGGCTATTAATTGGCCATGGACCTTTAGACTTAATTTCCCTATAAATAAAATGATAATTAGGATGCCTTGCTTACCCAAAGGAGTTTCTATGAAGCATAACTGAAGTCATGAATGTGAACTTTTTGGAAAACTGTGAAGTACTTTGCTTCTAGGTTTAAAGCTTTAAAGTTGGAAGGGATCTTAGAGGTTACCTAATCCACTCACTTCATTTTGCTCATTAGGAAAATGAGGCCCAGGCAGATTAAATAATTGGCCTGAGATCACATGGCTAGTATATAGTTATATCATTATGATAAATAGAAAATAAAGCTGGAAAAGTGAGTTGGGATTCCCTATAACATAATATTTTCAGAATTAAACACGTTGAGGCTTCTCTTTTGGTACTTTGAACTATGAATGTTGGAGTTAAAACAATAGAACCTGAGAATTTAGAGGCAGCAGAAGCTCTTCTAGTACAACTTTCTCATTTTGCAGATGAATTAAAAATTACTAATTAAAAAATTAATAAGTTGCAGTCAGAATTTGAACCTATGTCTTCCAATTCTAAGTTCTCTGCTCATTCTGTTCCATTGTTGCCCTTTGACAGTCTAATCCATTCTCCTACTTCTCCAAGTCTTTTCTGAACTGGGAACCAGGTTTTTTGTTTGTTTGTCTTATTTTCAACTTTAATGTCTATGTTTAAAATAAAGATTTATTTCCCCATGGAATTCAGGAGATCTTATTTGTGTAAATCAACAGCTTAAATTTTAGAAATTTGCTTTGGAAATACTGAGCTGTTAGTTAACATGTGAGCTATGAAATCCATCTGAAGTTAACACTTTATCTTTACGGATAGATTAGAGCTGTCTCATTTTAGTGTTTGAATGATATTGAAACAAATGTTTGAAGATTTCCATCTTCTTTCAAATGAAACCACCTGTATGTGTGCATGTGTCTGTGTGTGTGCATGTGTGTGTGTATGTATGTGTATGTGTGTTTTTGGGGGAGGTGAGAATAGGGAGGCAGTGTCCATTGTATATCTCCTTAAGTAAATAACCAAAAAAAAATTCAGTAGGAGAAAAATTAGGGGGAAAAAGCAATAATTCTTCAGGAATCAGTATGTGAAGCATTGTTTACCAAGGTTTGAAGGAGACAGCTACAACAGTCTCTCCCCACCCCAAATTTTCTACCTTACAGTGCTCTTCTTTATACTCATCACAGGCATGATGACATTGAGCAGAGGGCAAGATCTGGGAAGTTTGGTCATATCTGTTTTGGTCAGCCTGATATAGTGGAAAACAACGAATATTTAGGGAAAACTCTTATGTAGTGGATGAGGTGCTTGGGGGAGCGAGTCTGCCATGGTGGCCAAAGAATTGGCTTTGCAGTCAAGAGGACCTGGTTTCAAACCTGGCTTCTGACACACAATGGCTGAGTGATCATGACTGTGACTTGACTTCTCAGTGTTCCAAGCAGCTCCCCAAGACTATAAGTTATAGACAAGTCTGCAGCCAGAGGGTCTGGTATAAATCCCAGTTCTCTACCTCTTGCTACTCCTGTGACCTTGGAAAAGATACTTCACTTTCTCCTTCACCTGGAAAATGGGAAGAAATGGATAGGAAAACCTCCAGAGTCTATTCCAGCTTTTAGTCTATAATGAGTTTTCCTATCTCTGACCAAATATGGAACACTATGACCTTGAATATTTGAGGTGATTATATTTTGTGGTTTTTGGGAATCAGCTCTTTAGCAGGGTTGGGTTAATCATGGGCCATATTAGAATATTCATACTTGAGGAACCATATGTCCTGGGATTTCAAATGAACATATTAATACACATTCAAATAAATTAAGAAATAGATGTGCATCCTCATGATTAAAAGGACAATGGCATGGTAGAAAGCACAGACATCTAGACATCAAAAGACCTAGGTTCTCCACAGTTTTCAGAGGAAGAAATTAAAATTATCTATGGTCATATGAAAAAATACTCTAAATCATTGTTGATTAGAGAAATGCAAATCAAAAAGACTCTAAGGTACCACGTCACACCTATCAGATAGGCTAGCATGACAAAACAGGAAAGTGATAAATATTGGAGAAGATGTGGGAAAATTAGAACACTAATACATTGCTAGTGGAGTTGTGAACTGATTCAACCATTCTGGAGCACCATTTAGAACTATGTCCCAAGGGCTATCAAACTGTGTATACCCTTTGAGCCAGCAACACCACTTCTACAACTGTATCCCAAAGAGTTCATAAAATTGGGAAAGGAACTCACATATACAAAAATATTTTTAGCAGCTCTTTTTGTGATGGCCAAAAATTGGAAATTGAGGGGATGCCCATAAATTGGGGAATGACTGAACAAATTGTGGCATACAACTGTAATGGAATACTATTGTTCCATAAGAAATGATGAGTAGGCAGACTGTGAAAGACTTATATGAACTGATGTGGAGGGAAATGAGCAGAACCAGGAGAACATTGTACACAGTAATAGCCATGTTGTGCTATGACTGGCTTTGATAGACTTAGTTTCTTCTCAGCAATACAAGGAAATAAGACAACTCCAAAAGACTCATGATGGAAAATGCTGTCCACATTCAGAGAAAGAACTTTGGAGTCCAAATGCAGATAGAAGCAGTCTATTTGCTCTCCTTTTCTTTTTGTTGTTTTTTTCTTCTTTCTTGTGGTTCCCCCATTAGTTTTAATTCTTTTTTATATCATGACTAATGTGAAAATATGTTTAATATGAATGTATATGTGGGGCCTATATCAGATTGCACACCAGCTTGGGGTGGAGGGAGTGGGAGAAAATTTAAAACTCAAAACCTAATGGAAGTCAGTGTTGAAAACTAAAAATAAATTAATTAATTATGAAAAAAAGAGCTAGGTTCTGGTCCCAGTGACAGCACTATCTGACTGGACAATTCACTTAATCTTTTTGTGCCTCAGTTGATACCCTATGAAGTCAGACTGAACTAGATGATTTCTGTGGTCTCTGCCAAATCTAACACTTGATGATTCCATTTTTTTTACTGTGCTGTGTGTTTCCTTGAATTACTTGTTCCAAAAACTCTAAGTTTCTTTAAAGGCACAAACCCAATTTCTGTGCACTGGGAAACCACAGAGGAAACAAAATTTATTTTGTTTGAAGAACCTGAGGTTTGGGAGATGAGATGGGAGGGAGCTGGCCAGGGTTCTGGAAATAGAAGCCCAAAATTCTGAATGACTCTGGGACATTCCAGTGAGGTAGTCATCACATGGAAAATGAACATTAGGAGGGAAGAAGAGCCCGTAAGCCACATAGGAGGGGGAAGAATTGACTGTATGGGCAGAGGAGTTGTTATAAAGGTTATGCTTAGCAAGTAGACTCTGAGGAGCCAAACAGAGACCAGGGTGAACAAGGAGTATTGTGTGAATAGCTGTGGCTTCACATTTCTATTTATATCATCTGTTAGTGTTTAATCCTATTAAAATACATTATTCTGTTCTGTAGAGTTCCCCAAGAAAAGAAAGCTGTAAAAGGTTTCAGAGAAATCATCAGGGAATCAGACTAAATGACCTAAGATCCTTTCTGGCCCTGAATCCTAGGATCCTGTGAATTCTATTCCCAGTGATTTCATTCAACAAACACTCATCACGTATTTATGGCGTGAATGACCCAATGCTAGGCAATAGCATTGTTGTTCAATTGTGTCTGACCCTTCATTACCTCATTTGGGTTTTCTTGGCAGAAATACTAGAGTGGTTTGCTATTTTCTTTTCCATCTCATTTTATAGACAAAGAATTTGAGGCAAACAGGGTTAAGTATCTGAGGCCAGATTTGAACTTAGGAAGATTCCTGACACTAGACCCAGCACTTTATCCACTTTGCCACCTAGTTGCCAAGTTTATATTAAGATGTAGAAGTAAGTTCCATGAGGGCCAGTACTATTTTTGCTTTTCCTATCTAACCCCTGAACCTCAAACTGTGCCATATACATATTAGGTGGTTCGTAAATGCTTACTGAATTGGATTTGACTTGGACTCTGATGTCATGGAACTCACAGCCAAATAATGGAATAAAGTACAAAAAATTCATTTTTGTAGCAGTCATTTGTGATGTTATCAATGTGGGTGGTGGCTCCACTGATACAGATCATAACCTAATATAACCTATAACCTAATAGTCTTGAAAATTTGCTAGTGAGTCAACACAGTGCAATGGATAGAAGCTGGGTTTGACATCAAGAAGACTTAGGTTTGAATCCTGTGCTACCTTAAGCAAATCACTTACCCTTATTAGGCTTCAGTTTCCTCATCTGCAAAATGAGGGGAAAACTGGGCTTGATGTCATCAAAGTTCTCTTATAGCTCTAGATTTATTATTCTATAGTTAAAAGATCCCTGACTCCAAGGCTCTGACCTGTTATTGAGTCTGTCATTTAGGCAGCTTGGTCTTCACCTAAATGATATCTGTTTCCAGGACTGTAATTCCAGGTTCATCAGTTCATTCAGCAAACAGTTTTTAAGTACTTACCATATGTTAAGCTCTGAGGATACAAAAGGAGGCAAAAGAGTTTCTGTCTTCAAGGAGCTTAGAACCTAGTGAGGAAGGCAATATGTGAAAAGATATATACAAAACATGATAAGAGTGAAGATGTTGGAATTAAGAGGGGTTGGAGAAGACTTTCTCTACAAGGTGGGATTTTAGTTGGAATGCAAAGAAAGCCAGGGAAATTGTGGAAGTTGGTAGGACTTATCAGAATTTGGGTTGTACTGGCTAGCTTTGAGAAGCTAAGATCATTTTCTATCTTCAGATTTTATTGCTGCATGAAGTTCAACCTAGATGAATACAAAGAGTAGTAGAGAATGATAGATTTAGGGCTGGAAGGAACTCTAGAACTGAATTTACTCAAGGTCACATAGATACAGGATTTGAATGAATACTTCTCTGCCGTCCCCCATCCCTCTTTCCATTGCATGATACTGTCTTGGAAAGCACTTTCTAGATTTGAAGCCTTTGATTCTGTGAACTTGCCTATGTGTAGCTTCCCTGGTTATCCCACTAACAGGAGTGACATAAATGAAGAGTTTCTGTTTCTAGCCTTGCAAAGGCAAATGACAAATTGTTAGCAAATGTTATAAAATGCTACTCAATTCAGTAACCTTCTAATAAACATTTAATGCATGTCTAGCACTGAGATACAGAAGAAATAGCTAATATGATGTCCTCCTTTGCAGTTAACAAAGCAATTGGGGAAAAATAAACTCCCTAGGATATCGTGAAGTATGGGGTTATGTTATCACTAACTAGTTGTGTTACATTTGACAATTTATTTTAGCTTTCTGGGCCTCACTTTTCCTACCTGTAAACAAGTCCAAGAGAAATGCCAGGAGCAGAACAGAGGTTTGTATACAATGTTTGTAGATCTGACCAAGGCCTTTGATACTGTGAGTCGTGAGAGCTTATAGGAAAAATTGGTTGTCCAGAGAAGTTCATCAGCATTATATGTTAATGTCATGATAACATGCTTGCCTGGATTCTGGATAGTGGACAATGCTCTCATGCCTTCCCAGTCACTAACGGAGTGAAACAGGGCTGTGTGCTTGTTCCCATGTGTTATGACATGATATTTTCAACCATGCTGTCAAATGCTTTCAGTGAGGATGAACACGGCATCAAGGTCAGCTACCACACTAAAATAATTCTTCAATTTGAAACGCCAAGATCCAAGTGAAGGGAATGTTGGTGTACGATTTTCTGTTTGTAGATTGTGTGCTCAATGCAGCCTCTGAAGCTGAGATGATCAATTTTCTACTGCCTGTGCTAATTTTGATCTAACAATTAACATCAAGAAAACATGTGGATAAGTTCACATATGTTAGTAGTGTACTTTCCAGGGATGGACACATCGACAATGAGGTTAACGCATGCACTGCCAGAGCTAGCCCAGTGTTCGGGAGGCTCCGAAGGAAAGTATGGGAGAGAAGAGGTATTAGACTGACTACCAAACTGAAGGTCTGCAGAGCCATTGTGCTGACCTCATTTCTGCATGCCTGTGAAACCTGGACGGTCTATTAACGCCATGCTAGGAAGCTGAATCACTTCCATTTGAATTATCTTAGGAAGATTCTGAAGATCACCTGGCAGGATAAGGTACCAGATACTGAGGTACTTACTCGAACTAAACTGCCAAACATTCAGACTATGCTTCAGAGGGCCCAGTTCTGATGGTCTGGTTATATTGTTTGAATGCAAAATGTATGTTTGGCAAAAAGACTGTTTTATGGAGAACTCACACAGGGCAGATGATCACATGTTGGTCAGAAGAAGTAATACAGGGACATTCTCAAGGTCTGTCTCAGGAACTTTGGAATTGATTGTGTGACATGGGAAACGCTGGCACAGGACCGCTCAACACGGCATGCCCACATGAGAGAAGGTTCTGTGCTCGATGAAATGGCCAAGGGAAGCATAGGATGCAAAGATTTGAGGTATCGACCCCACGTGTTCACGTGGATTATTTGTACCCAGTCTGAGCATTCTGGACTCTGATCAGCCACAGGGGGACACACTGAAATTTGACTTTATCGTAGTGATGTCATTTTGGTCCTCTTTGAGGATGAAGGGCAACAACCAACCAATAGCTGAACTAGATGGCTTTTAGGTTCCTTCTGTCTTTGATATTTTAATGTCCTAAGGGAAGGATGAGCCAAAGTGTAGAGCTAGGAAACACCTAGGGCACGGTCAGGGATTGAGAGGTAGAAAGAGTAATTTAGTTTTTCCAGAGAATGCTATGAGATAAAATTTTCAAGGTCACCTGGGGCCCTACTAGGAAAGACTTGGATCTCCATTCAAAGGGATTTGAACTTTATCCAGGGAACAGCAGAGATATTTTTCGAAACAGAGAGGGGACAGGGCCAGAGAGGTCAGATTAGTCTGGCAACTTTGTGAAGGATGTATTTGAATGGGGAGAGGTTTTAAGTGGGAAGAAAAGTGACTATTATTAAAATGTTGAAAAATCAAACTAATTTCAAATGACCAAAGCATCATTCATTCAGAGATCTGAGGAGGAAATGAATTTTCATTTGTGAAGGGCTCTGAAAACCAGAAAGAGGGACTATTAAATCTCTGAAAAGCAGATTCTCTCTTCCTCCCTCCCTCCCTCCTTCCTTCCTTCCTTCCTTCCTTCCTTCCTTCCTTCCTTCCTTCCTTCCTTCCTTCCTTCCTTCCTTCCTTCCTTCCTTCCTTCCTTCCTTCCTTCCTTCCTTCCTTCCTTCCTTCCCCTTCTTCCTTTTTTTCATTCATTTACTCATTCATTAATTTTTGAGCTTCAGGTGTGGGTGGGTTTTCTTGTGTGTAGATTGCAGCATTAAGAAATGAGGAAGACAGTTCTAAAGGCAGATTAACATATTCTGGAGTATGGTTATAAAGGAAGCTATGGAATCTTGCAACAACCATTTGTACCCTCAGCACCCACAAGGTAGTATGCATTGTGAACAGATCCTGGAGTGAGGAAGATCTAGGTTCAAGTTTGTGCCACTGACACAGACTAGCTGTATGACTCACAGCAAGTCACTTATCAGTGCCTCAGGCATATTCTGAACCTATAATTGCAGAATTTTATTCTGATATGCATTGGTAGATGAAGTTTTCCTTACTGGGAGCACTCAATTAATGGAATCACAGTTCCATTTTGCCTCTTCAAAAACCATTACCACCACCAGCAAAGAGCAGCAAAACCCTGAGAACATCTGTTATCTAGTACAAATGTCCCCCAAATACTAGTCTTGGAGCTGGGATTTGTATAGTTGCTGGACTCAGAGCCACTAGGATCTACGTTTAAATCCTGCCTCACACACTTAGCAGCTGTGTGACCTTGGACAAGGTGCTATCTGTTATCAATTTCCTCACCTACAAAATGGGAAGGTTGGACTCTATTACCTTGAAGGTGCCTCACAGCCATGTATTTACTATTCTCAAGTCCAGTGCTCCTTCTGTCACACTGAACCAAATTTCCTGGAAATATAATCCCAGTTTACTTGTAATTCTACTGCACAGGAGGGTGGAAGAGGGAAATGGAATATTTTAATTCTATGTCTATTTTTTTCAGGTGAACTATTAGAACATAGGCTAAGGCAAGTGTAACAGGCAAACAAAGCCCCAAATGCTATGTTTGCTGGCAGATGTTGCTCTCGATATAATGACAAAGCCCCATTTTCTTCTGAATAACCATTTATTTTAATCACATCTTGCCACCTTAACCTATGATTTATCTTCTTACCAGAAGGACTTCCTTGTGAAATAATTCTTGTTTACTTTTGATGAGATCAAGCAGGGGCAGGTGATAATGTTAGAGTCTGTTGATAAGAGAAAGAGGGAGTAACAGTTCCCACTGAAGAGAAGTCAAATTAATGCACAAAGAAGAGCAATTCAAGTCCAACTCTCTAGAAGAAGTCTCTTTCCATACTTATGAGCTAACTTATGTAGCTCTTACCTTAAAATGCTATATAAATTCTAGCTATTATCTAGCCATATCTTGGCTTATAGGGCACACTAACAGTATTCATTCATTCAGTAGAAATGGAGGAATTACCTATAACTAATATGACACAAACATGGCCATTTACTAGTTAGTACTGTAGTTAGAGAGAGTTCTTTCATTAGTATATTTATATACAATAGCTGCATTTAAATATGCTTAGTACATTGTCAAATATAGAAGTATAGAATCAGAGATATAGAGATTAGAGGGAACTTAGAGGTTATCTAGTTCAACATCCTCATTTTACAGATGAAGAAAGTGAGGCACAAAAGAAATTAAGTGATTTTCTCAAAGGTAATAAATGGCCACACCTAGTTCAAATATTTGACTATTTCAGACAACCCTAGGTGTATGTGGAGTCTAAAGGCCCATTCATATTTACCACAGTAAATGTCCTAGAGTAAGATACTGCTTTAAGGATGTAATTATATAATATTTTCTCCTTGATCTAGGAGCTCTGGATTTTGGTTTTCATATTCCTGGGAATTTTTATATTTGGGATTTCTTTTAGGAGGTGATCAAATGTTCCTTTAATTTCTACTTTGTTTTCTGCTTCTAAGATACCACAGTAGTTTTCTTGTATATTTTTTTTAAAAAATACAATTATCTAAGTTTTTTTAATCATATTTTTTCAGGTAGTCCAATAACTCTAAATCATTTCCTAAATCTATTTTCTAGGTCAGTTGTTTTTCTTTTTTTGAATAATATTCTATTTTTTCCAATTAAGTGCAAAAACAATTTTTAATAATCACTTTTATAAAATTCCCATTTTCAAATTCTCTCCCTTTCTTTCACCTCTTTCCCCTCCCTGAGATGGCAAGAAACTTGATATAGGCTCTACATGTTGTTTTTTCTATGACGTATTTGACACTGTCTTCTTTTTTTTTAGTCTTTTGAAGTTTTTTAAGAATTTTTTTGATATCTCATGGAGTCATTAATTTCCATCTTATTAACTTTAATTTTTAAGGAGTTGTTTTCTTCAGTGAAGTTTTGTGCCTCTTTTACCAGATAGCCAATTTTGATTTTAAAAGTTATTTTCTTCAGTATTTTTATGCCTCTTTTGATAAAGTTGTTAATTCTTTTCATACTTTTCCTGCATTGCTCTTTTCTTTTACTATTTCCTTTTCTATTTCTTTTCCCATTTTTTCATCCAGCACTCTTAATTGATTAAAAAAAAAAAGTTTTGCTCTTTAAAATAAATCTCTCTCTTTTTCTTTTTTTTGGATTCTGCTAGAAATTCTTGTTGATCTATGTTCCCATTCTTACCCAGGTAGGATCTCAGCTCCCCTATGACCATAGCTGCTTTTCTTTGCCCAGGAACTGCAGCCTGGAACTTGGTAATGGTAACAGGGATGCCTAATTGCACTTGATATTATACCTAGTGCTGGCACAGAGATCTCCCAGAATCTATTTCTTACCAAGCATGCAGTCCACTTACCATCCCTGGGTTCTAGGTGCTCCTAGTGCCTTAGCTGCAACTGCCCCTTCTTCTAAGGCCCACAATGAATGCCACTTCTGCTGCTGCATGCTCCTCTCAGCTCCCACCCCAGTATCTGAAAAACTTTCTTCCTATGTTTTTAAGGTGCCCAGGGCTGGAAAATAACTCTCTGTAGCTTCTTTCTGACTTCTTCACTCAAAATTTGGTTAGGTGCAGTTTTTTTAAGTTACTATAGAGCGGTAGATTGAGAGAGCTTGACAAGAAAGCTAGTCTCACTGTGTCATCTTGAATCTGCCTTCTTTAAGGGTATGAATCAGAAGTATTCTCTAGATTTGTGTTGCCTTATTACCGTTCCTAACTGTCATGACACAAATGAACATGAGAAGTTTTTACCATGTAATATAATTATTTCTTTCACTAGGCAAGGGGAGGGAAAAAATGCCTCCTACGGCTTCATGAACAGAATACATATTGTTGTCTATGTTACTGTATAATGAAGGCCATTAATCAAACATGAAAACTGAGTCAGCTACAGGTAATGATTTGCCAGTCATTTAGTGCTATGCCTTGTGCCAGGACATTTCTAGTGTTGGGGATGGTGCTCTGACTCACTCATTTGTTACCATTGATTTCTGTAGTGTTTGTCGTTTGAGGATTGCAAAGACTTTGAAGATTGTTTCATTTCCTTCTATGTGTATGTGTGTCAAATTTCTGCTGGTAAAGAAGAGTCTTAGTTTGAGTAACTAAGCTTCCTATAGAGGTGGTGAACCAGAATCCAACTCGATTATATTTTATAAACGAGACCTTTGTATTCATTTCTTTCTGCCTCTCATAAAGGAAAAAAATGACCTCATCATTTGTGAAATCTAATTTAGGTCCTTCTCACACAACTGGAGTACAGTTTATCATGTGCAAGAATGCCCACATAGTTATTTATCTGTTCCAGATAATTTGGGACTCTAGAGATTTTCACAAGAGAATCAAATCAGTGAATGATAAGAAAAAATAAAGTACCTTTATTTATTACATGTGCACCTTTATTCATGTAAGACAAGATGTAAGGCTTAATTTGGGACATCTAGGGGCATGAAGAAGAAATCAAGGAAGAAGAATTCAGGACGAGCAAGTTGTATGTGGATTACAATAACTGACAAGATAAGGATACAACTACATCCCAGCTGCATGATGGGCCAAGATACATCTGTAGCTTAGCCAGGAGAATATCATTGCTGTTAGGTCTTGTGAAATGATGAAGAGTGAAGAGAGCAGAGTCAAGAGGATATTGCATATAGAAACAGCAATATTGTTTTGGAATGACTTCGAGTTATTTTGACTATATAATACACAAGTCAAAAATAAAGGACATTTGAAGAAAGATGCTATCTATAACGGAGAAAGACCTGATCAATAGAAGTAGGTATAAAATAATTTTACCATATACACACAAACATATATGTATACACACAAATATGCATGTTTTATATATATATATATGTTATGTATACACATACATACACACACAACTATTTGTGCCTAATGGTAGCCACCTCTAGGGTGGAAGGGGAAAGCAAAACAGGAAAAAAAAGAAATTTACATTATAACTTTGTTGTATATTTGGAGGGAATAGCAAATTATATATGAGAGATATGCAATTTCATGTGCAATCATCTTTTTTTTTTTACTGTATTATGGAAATGCTCGTTTGGTTCTATGAATTGAAAACAAAATAAATTTTTAAAAGAGAAAGGTAACATTGGACCAGTGAGATGATAAGCAGGAGGAAGAGGGGAAAGATGCTCTGAGACGCATCTTCTAGACTTGGCATTCAGGCTACTCCCAATTCTCCTCATTTCTTGTAGTATAGTGTGTGAATTCCTGGTTCCTATGTCACAAAACAACACAGCTCAGAGATGGGAGTTGGAGCCAGAGGTTCTATAGGGAGTGGTAAGGTACCTACTTGATGCATTTTATTGGTTCTCTACTTCTGATGAAAAAGACAAGGAACCAGATGTCACTGACTGAGCATTCATAGGGCATAAGAAGGTTCCAGACACAGAAGGTTAAAGAAAAGGGAGGGAGAGGAAAGCCAGTTACAAGAATGAGTAGGTCCAGTAAAGCAGAGGGATGTTTTGGACTATTTCAGATCTTCTGAGAAATAACCAGTATTTGGTGCACAATTTCATAGAAAATCTTTCTATCCTTCTCAGAATAGTGATGCCCTTCAAGCCCTCAACTCTGAAGGAGTGGCAGCTTTGCAACAGGTTTATATGATTTACTTTCTAAATGTCATTTTCATGAATTCTGGTTATGTATAGAGACAGTTGGGTAGTGTAGTGGATAGATAGAGAGCTAGATTTGGAGTTAGGAAGACCTGAGTTTGAGTCCTGCCTTGAATTCTCATCAGCTGTGTGATCCTGGGCAAGTCATAGACTCTACCAGTCACCATTTCCTCATCTATAAAATTAATTGCACCAACCTCACAAGGTTTTTGGGAGAATCAGATGAGATAACATTTTGAAAGCCCTTTACAACCTCGACCCTTTCTAATCTTCTATGCTTTCCCCTGCTCCATACATTTTAAGATCCAATAATGTTGGCCTTCTGGCTTTTCCTGACACATCATTCAATCAATCAGTAAACATTTGTTAAGCACCTCCTACGTTCCAGGAACAGGGCTAAGTGCTGGGTCTACAAAAAAGAGGCAAAAGGCAGTCCCTTTCTTCAAAAACTTACAGTCTAGTGAGAAAGAGGGACAACATGCAAACAAATAGAGCAGGCTACATACAGGATATATAGAAGGTAATTAACAAAAAACCCAGGAAAATTATAAATGTTGGAGGAGATGTGGGAAAGTTGGAACACTAGTGCATTGCTGGTGGAGTTGTGAACTGATCCAACCATTTTGGAGAGCAATTTGGAACTACGTCCAAAGGGCTATGAAAACTTTGATGCCCTTTGATCAAGCAATACCACCACTAGGTTTACCAAAGATTATAAAAATGGGAAAAAGATCCACATATACAAAAATATTAATAGTAGCTCTTTTTTATGGTGGCCAAGAATTGGAAATTGAGGGATGCTCACTGATTGAGGAATGACTGGACAAGCTGTGAATGTATGTGAATGTAATGGAATATTATTGTGCTATAAGAAATAATGAGCAGATGGACTTCAGAAAAACTTGGAAAGACTTATATGAACTGATGCTGGGTGAAGTGAGCAGAACCAGGAAAACATTGTACACAGTAACAGTCACATTGTGCAGTGACTAACTTTGAGAGACTTAGCTTTTCTCAGTAATGCAAAACTCTAAGATACCTTCAAAAGACTTATGATAGAAAATGCCATCCACATTCAGAGAAAGAACTATAGAGTCTGAATACAGATGGAAGCATACTATCTTTTGTCTCTCTTTTTTGTTTTGTTTTGTTTCTTCTTTGTTGTGATTCATCCCATTAGTTCTAATTCTTCTTTACAACATGATCAATATGAAAATATGTTTAATATGAATGTATATGTAGAGCCTATGTCAGACTGCATGCCATCTTGGGGGGAGGGAGGTAGAGAAAATTTAAAATTCAAAAGCTTGTGGAACTGAATGCTGAAAACTAAAAATAATTTTAAAAAAGTAATTAGCAAAGGAGGTGGGAAAAGCCACAACATCATTCCATCTTCCAACTCTGTGTCTTTTCAATGGCTATTCTCCATGCCTGGAATGCTCTCCCTCCTTATCTTCACCTTCCTGATTCCCTGAATTCCTTCATGACTCATCTCAAACCCCAAATGCTACAGGAAATCTTTCCCAGTCTTCTCCCACTGCTAGATAACGCTCTATAAAATCACATTGAACCAGAGCCAGGATACTAAACCTGGGGTCCCCAAACTTATTTTATTGTGTGGACAACTGGATTTCAAAATAATTAGCTTCTACTTATTGGTATGTATTGCATGTTAGTCATTTAAAAGTAGTTTTCTCAGATGAGGTCCACAGGCTTCACTAAACTGCCAAAGGAACAGAATAACAGAAAAAAAATGATTAAGAATCTCTTGTTTCTTCTAGTCTTAAATCTAGGATCACATGGTCCTAAGTCTTCTCCTTATTAATTATTTCCACAGCAGCAAGAACTATGACTGGAACAGCTACCCCTGTCTAATGAAAAAAAAAAAGCTAGTTGTCTCAGTGAATAAAGTGCTGGGCCTGGAGACAGGAAAACCTGAGTTCAAATCTAGATTCAGTCACTTAACATGCTATGTGACTTTGGGCAAATCACTTAACCCCTGTTTGCCTCAGCTTCTTCTTCTGTAAAATGGGCATAATAGTAGCACCTATCTCCCAGGGTTATTGTAAAGATCAGCTGAGATATTAGCACAGTATCAGGTACATAATAGGGGCATCCATTCTTGTTTATACCCCTCCCTCCCTCTGCCCTCTCCACCCTGCAGTGCACTTCCAGACAATCACTAACATCTTAGTATAAATTAAGACTGGCCTCGTAGAATCCTGCAGGAATGGGATGCAAGAGAGATGAGTCTAGAGAGATCAAGCTTGATCAAGGGTGAAGTGTTGGATTGCAGTGTGGAATAAAGACTTCTTTTTTTTAAATTTAAATTTAAATTTTTTTCTTAATGTTTTACAATCATTTCCTTAAAGTTAAGATTTTATCCCCCCCACCCTTCCCCCAATACCCCCTTCCCTCCCCATGACAGCATTCAATTCTGTATAGGTTCTACATATACTTTCCTATTGAGTACATTTTCACTATAGTCATGCTATGTAGTCGAACTAAAATAAATGGAAGAAATCATATAACAAATCAAAACATAATACACTGAAAACCACACACACACAAACATGATCTGCTACATTCTGTGAATGACTTCCATATTTCTTTCTCTGAGTGTGGAAGGCATTTTGCCTTAGAAGACCGACATTAGGATTTTTTTTTTTAGTAAGTTCTTGTGTTATTACAAAGTTCCAAGTCTACCAGAAAAAACTCTCGTACACTGTGGTCGTTGCTGTGCACAAAGTTCTCCTGGTTCTGCTCCTTTCACTCGGCATCAGATCATATAAGTCCTTCCAGGCCTCCCTGAAGTCTTCTTGTTCATCGTTTCTTATGGCGCAATAGTACTCCTTTTCATTCAAATACCGTAATTTATTCAGCCATTCCCCAACTGATGGGCATCCCCTTGACTTCCAGTTTTTGGCTACCACAAAGAGTGCTGCTATAAATATTCTTGTACACGTGGGACCCTTTCCCGTTTTTATAATCTCTTGGGGATACAGTCCTAGCAGCGATATTGCTGGGTGGAATAAAGACTTCTAAATTCAGGCCTGGGCAGAGGTTCCACAGTGAGGGGCACTAGGTGCCAGGAGGAAAGGAACTGAAAGGGAGAGTGGAAATGTAGAAGACCCAAATTACAACTTTTATGTACAAATTTTCGAGAAAATATTTTGAGCTGTTTGGAGACCGAAAGTGAAGGGAGATGCAGGGAAGTATCTCAGCAGCCTGATGTCTCCCCTCCAGTCGAGTTGTAAGAACAATTGTACAGACAGTGAAGTGTGAGAAACCCCAGCCTTATCACATCCCTGTGAGTATCATTACATGAAGCATATTTTTCAATATGTTCCCCCTTTTACAAGCAAAATATATCAACAATGTAAGTTTTTCTCAGTGAACAAATGGACTGATGGTAAAGTGACACATTTATTTTTTAGAAAAGGCAACTACAGAATCTAATGGAACAGATTAACTATCCTCCTTTTTCCCAAACCACTTGCATCTCCATGCACTTACTCTAAGAACCAGCCCCTAGGTGTTGGTAATTTTCTTTTTTTTATTATTATTATCTTTTTAGTGTTCTACAATCACTTCCTTAAAATTAAGATTTTTATCCCCCCCACCCTTCCCTCACTACCCCCCTCCCTCCCCACGACAGCATGCAATTCTGTATAGGTTCTACATATACTTTCCTATGGAGCACATTTTCACAATAGTCATGCTATGTAGTCGCACTAAAATAAATGGAAGAAATCATATAACAAACCAAAACATAATACACTGAAACCCACACACATACAAACATGATCTGCTACATTCTGCGAATGACTTCCATATTTCTTTCTCTGAGTGTGGAAGACATTTTGCCATAAAATGCCACCATTGGGATTTTTTTTTTTAGTAAGTTCTTGCATTATTACGAAGTTCCAAGTCTACCAGAAAAAACTCTCGCACACCGTGGTCATTGCTGTGCACAAAGTTCTCCTGGTTCTGCTCCTTTCGCTCAGCATCAGATCATATAAGTCCTTCCAGGCCTCCCTGAAGTCTTCTTGTTTATCATTTCTTATGGCACAATAGTATTCATTCATATACCATAATTTATTCAGCCATTTCCCACTTGATGGGAATCCTCTTGATGTCCAGTTCTTGGCAACCACAAAGAGTGCTGCTATAAATATTTTTGTACATGTGGGACCCTTTCCCATTTTTATGATCTCTTTGGGATACAGTTCTAGTAGCGATATTACTGGGTCAAAGGGTATGCACATTTTTTGTAGCCCTTTGGGCATAGTTCCAAACCATTCTCCAGAATGGTTGGATGAGCACACAGTGTTAGTGTTCCAACTCTCCCACATCCTCTCCAGCATTTATCATTTTCTTGTTCTCTCATATTTTCCAATCTTATAGGTGTGATGTGGTACCTCAGAGTTGTTTTGATTTGCATCTCTCTAATCAGTAGTGATTTAGAGCACTTTTTCATATGATTATAGATATCTTTAATTTCTTCCCCTGAAAATTGCCTGTTCATATCCTTTGACCATTTATCAATTGGGGAATGACTGGTATGGGGAATGACTTGAGTCAGTTCTCTATATATTTTAGAAATGAGGCCTTTATCCCCGAGCTTACCCATAAAATTTTTTTCCAAATTTACTACATCCCTCTGAATTTTAGTTGCATTTGGTTTGGTTGTGCAAAAACTTTTCAGTTTAATGTAATCAAAATTATCCATCTTGCATTTCATAATGCTTTCTATCACTTCTTTAGTAAAAAAATTCTTCCCTTCTCCATAAATCTGATAAGAACATTATTCCTTGGTCCTCCAGTTTATTCATGTTATCAATCTTTATACCTATGTACCCATTTGGACTTTACTCTTGTGTACTGTGTCAGGCATGGGTCTATGCCTAATTCTTGCCACACTGTTAACCAGTTTTCCCAGCAATTTTGGTGGAACAGTAAGTTCTTATCCCAGAAGCTGGGGTCTTTGGGTTTATCAAACAGGAGGTTGCTATATTCCTTGCCTACTGTGTCTTGAGTGTCTAGTCCATTCTATTTGTCTACCCTTCTGTTTCTTAGCCAATACCAAGTGGTTTTGATCATTGCTGCTTTACAATACAATTTGAGGTCTGCTAGCACTAGGTCACCTTTCCAAGCATTTCTTTTCATTAGTCCCTTTGATATTCTGGACCTTTTGTTCTTCCAAATAATTTTGATATTATTTTATCCAGCTCTAGAAAATAATTATCTGATAGTTTAATTGGTATGGCACTAAATAAGTAAATTAATTTAGGTAGAATTGTCATTTTTATTATATTAGCTCAGCCTACCCATGAACAACTGATATTTTTCCACTTGGTTAAATCTGACTTTATTTGTGAAAAAAGTGTCTTGTAATTGTGTTCATATAATCCCTGGGTTTGTTTTGGCAGGTAAACTCCTAGGTATTTTATAGTGTCTACCCTAGCTTTAAATGGGATTTCTCTTTCTATCTCTTGTTGTTGGACTTTGTTGCTAATATATAGGAATGCAGAAGATTTGTGTGGGTTTATTTTGCAACCTGCAACTTTGCCAAAGTTGTTTAGTATTTCAAGCAGTTTTTTACTTGAATCTCTGGGATTCTCTAAGTATATCATCACATCATCTGCAAAGAGTGATAACTTAGTTTCTTCTTTGGCTATTTTTATTCCTTCAATTTTTTTATCTTGTCTAATAGCTACAGCTAACATTTCTAGTACCATATTGAATAATAGTGGTGATAATGGGCATCCTTGTTTCACCCCTGACCTTACTGGAAACTCATCTAGCTTATCCCCATTGCATATAATGCTTGCTGAAGGTTTTAGGTAGATACTGCTTATTATTTTATGGAAAGTTCCCTTTATTCCTATGTTCTCCAGTGATTTTATTAGGAATGGGTATTGTATTTTGTCAAAAGCTTTTTCTGCACCTATTGAGATAATCATGTGGTTTTTGTTAGTTTTGTTGTTGATATGATCAATAATACTAATAGGTTTTCTAATATTGAACCAGCCCTGCATTCCTGGTATGAATCCTACCTGATCATAATGTATTATTTTCATGATAAGATGCTGTATTCGTTTTGCTAAAATCTTGTTGAAAATTTTTGCATCTATATTCATTAGAGAAATTGGTCTATAATTTTCTTTCTCTATTTTCTCTATTCCTGGTTTAGGGGTCAAAACCATATCTGTATCATAGAAAGAATTTGGGAGGACTCCTTCTTCCCCAATTTTCAAAAATAGTCTATATAGTATTGGAATTAACTGTTCTTTAAAGGTTTGGTAGAATTCACTTGTGAATCCATCTGGTCCTGGAGATTTTTTCCTAGGGAGTTCATTGAGGGCTTGTTCAATTTCTCTTTCTGAGATGGGGTTGTTTAAGTATTCAACTTCCTCTTCTGTTAATCTGGGCAATTTGTATTTTTTAAAATATTCTTCTATCTCTTTTAGATTATCAAATTTTTTTAATTAATTAATTATTTTAACTTTTTACATTTATTTTCACAAAATTTTGGGTTCCAAATTTTCTCCCCATTTATCCCCTCACCCCACCCCAATACACCAAGGATTCTAATTTTCCCTATCTCCAATCTGCCCTCTCTTCTATCATCCCTCCCTTCTCTTGTCCCCATCTTCTATTTTGTTCTGTAGGGCCAGATGATTTTCTATTCCTCATTAATTGTATTTCTTATTTCCTAGTAGCAACAGCAATACTAAACAGTTGTTCCTAAAACTTTGAGTTCCAAATTCTCCCCATGCCTCCCTCCCCACCCATTCCCTTTGGGAAGGCAGGCAATTCAATATAGGCCATATCTGTGTAGTTTTGCAAATCACTTCGATAACAGTCAAGTTGTATAAGACTAACTGTATTTCCCTCCATCCTATTCTGCCCCCCATTGTTTCTATTCTGTCTTTTGATCCTGTCCCTCCCCGAATGTTGACTTCAAACTGTTCCCTCCTCCCATTGCCTTCCCTTCCATCATCCCCCCGCCCTTGTTTATCTCCTTCTCCCCCACTTTCCTGTACTGTAAGATAGGTTTTCATACCAAAATGAGTGTGCATTTTATTCCTTCCTTTAGTCGAATGTGATGAGGGTAAACTTCTTGTTTTTTTCTCAGCTCTCCTCTTTTTCCCTCCACTAAAAAGTCTCCTGCTTGCCTCTTGAATGTGATATAATTAACCCCATTCCATTTCACCCTCTCTCCTCCCACTACATTTCTCTCTCACCATTTACCTTAATTTCTTTTAAGATATGGTCCTATCCTATTCAATTCACTCTGTGCTCTATGTCTCTGTGTGTGCATGCATGTGTGTGTGCGTGCACGCATGTACGTGTGTGTGTGTGTGTGGTCCCACCAACTACCCAGACACTGAAAAGTTTTAAGAGTTACAAATATTGTCTTTCCATGTAGTAATGTAAACAGTTCACCTTTGGTAAGTCCCTTATGACTTCTCTTTGCTGTTTACTTTTTCATGCTTCTTCTCATTCTTGTGTTTGAAAGTCAAATTTTCTTTTCAGCTCTGGTCTTTTCATCAAGAATGCTTGAAAGTCCTCTGTTTCATTGAAAGACCATATTTTCCCCTTGAAGTATTATACTCAGTTTTGCTGGGTAGGTGATTCTTGCTTTGAGTCCTAGTTCCTTTCACTTCTGGAATATCCTATTCCACTCCCTTCAATCCCTTAATGTAGAAGCTGCTAGATCTTGTGTTATCCTGATTTTATTTCCACAATACTGGAATTATTTCTTTCTAGCTGCTTGCAATATTTTCTCCTTGACCTGGGAGTTCTGGAATTTGGCCACAATGTTCCTAGGAGTTTCTCTTTTTGGATCTCTTTCAGGTGGTTATCAATGGATTCCTTCAAAAATTATTTTGCCCTCTGGTTCTAGAATCTCAGGGCAGTTTTCCTTGATAATTTCATGGAAGATGATGTCTAGGCGCTTTTTTTGATCAGGACTTTCAGGTAGTCCCCTAATTTTTAAATTGTCTCTCCTGGATCTATTTTCCAGGTCAGTTGTTTTTCCCATGAGATATTTCACATTCTCTTCCATTTTTTTCATTCTTTTGGTTTTGTTTTATGATTTCTTGGTTTCTCAGAAAGTCATTAGCCTCCGTCTGTTCCATTAGTTCTCTGTCTAATCTTGAGAGAACTATTTTCTTCAGTGAGCTTTTGAACTTCTTTTTCCATTTGTCTAATTTTGCTTTTGAAAGCATTCTTCACCTCCTTGGCTTTTTGCACCTCTTTTGCCAATTGAGTCAGCCTATTTTTCAAGGTGGTATTTTCTTCAGCATTTTTTGGGTCTCCTTTACCAAGATATTGACCCTTTTTTCATGCTTTTCTTGCATCTCTCTCATTTCTCTTCCCAGTTTTTCCTCCACCTGTCTAACTTGATTTTCAAAATCCTTTTTGAGCTGTTCCATGGCCTGAGCCCACCGGACATCCACCTCAGATGTCTAGGATAGAGAGGCCCCAACTTCCACATCTTTCTCTGATGGCAGGCATTGTACTTCGTCATCAGAAATGAAGCAGGAAAGGAACACCTGTTCCCCAATAAAGTAGCTCTCTATGGTCTTATTCTGCTTCCTTTTTCTGGGCATTTTCCCAGCCAGTTACCTGACTTCTGAGATTCCTCTCCACCCCTGCCTACATCTGCCCAGCTAGTGCCTAGGGTCTGAGATTCAAATGGTGCTTCCCAGTTTCAGGGCTATCTGTGGCAGGAGCGGCTGCTATTCAATGTGAGCTAGAGTTCTGGTGCTCAGGTGGTGGCAGGGCCGCCTCCCAGGCTCAGTTCCCTCAGTGGATTCATGCAGAGACCTTCAGTGATGGGGCAGGTGGAGGCAGGGCCACCTCCCAGGCTCAGCTCCCTCAGGGGGTTTATGCAGAGACCTGAACTTCTGCCTGCTGCTTTGGGAGTCCTGGGCCCCTGCCTCTGCTGCTGCCTCCCGAGGGGCCCCGAATCATGGAGACACCTCGCTCCCCTCTCGGCCAGCCCAGACGTCTCTCTCACTGACCTGTAGTGTCTGTGGGCGGAGGGACCTTCCCGGACGCTGGAGGTTCCGTCCCTGAAGCCTGCTCGGGTCTGCTCCTGTGGGGCTGCCCGGCCAGGGCAGCGCAGGGGTGAGCTTCACTGTCCGGAGTGTGACGGACTCTGGGGACCGCTCTCCAGGGCTCTCTGGAATGGAAATCTCTTCCACCGTGTTTCTGTGTGCCTTGCAGTGATCCAGAATTTGTGGGAAGTTCTTCTTACAGGAAATTTATGGGCTGTGGTTTTGGAGCTAGCATACGTGAGTCTTTCTACTCCGCCATCTTGGCTCCTCCTTGATTATCAAATTTGTGGGCCTAAAGTTGGGCAAAGTAATTTCTAATTATTATTTTAATTTACTCCTCCTTGGAGGTGAGTTCACCCCTTTCATTTTTAATATTAGTAATTTGATTTTCTTCTTTTTTTTAATCAAATTGACCAAAGGTTTATCAATTTTATTAGTTTTTTCATATAACCACCTATTGGTTTTATTTATTAGCTCAATAGTTTTCTTAATTTCAATTTTATTTATCTCTCCTTTGGTTTTCAGTATTTCTAATTTGGTATTTTCTTGGGGATTTTCAATTTGTTCTTTTTCTAGCTTTTTCAACTGCATTCCCAAGTCATTGATGTCCTCTTTCTCTATTTTATTTATGTAGGCATTCAAAGATATAAAACTTACCCTAAGAACTGCTTCTGCAGTATCCCATAAGATTTGGTAGGTTGTCTCATTATTGTCATTCTCTTGAATGAAGCTGTTGATTGTTTTTATGATTTCTTCTTTAACCCATTAATTCTTTAGGATCAGATTATTTAGTTTCCAATTGATTCTTGGTTGATGTTTGAATGGTCTTTCATTACTTGTAGTTTTTATTGCATTATGATCTGAGAAGGATGCATTGATTATCTCTGACTTTCTGCACTGGATTGTGAGATTTTTATGTTCTAGTACATGGTCAATTTTTGTAAATGTTACATGTACTGCTGAGAAAAAGGTATATTCCTTTTTATTCCCATTCAATTTTCTCCAAAGATCTATCATATCTACCTTATCTAGAGTTTTATTTACCTCCTTAACCTCTTTCTTTTTTATTTTGAGGTTAGGTTTATCAAGTTCAGAAAGAGGGAGGTTGAGGTCCCCCACTAGTATAGTTTTGCTCTCAATTTCTTCCGTCAACTCCCCCAAACTCTCCTCTAAGAATCTGGATGTTATACCGCTTGGAGCATACATGTTTAGTAATGAATTGCTTCATTGTCTATGGTGCCTTTTAGCAGGATATAGTTTCCATCCCTATCCCTTTTGATTAGATCTATTTCTGCTTTTGCTTTGTCTGAGATTAGAATTGCTACTCCTGCCTTTCTTACATCAGCTGAAGCACAATATATTCTGCTCCATCCTTTGACCTTTATCACATGTGTATCCCCCCCATTTCAAATGTATTTCTTGTAAGCAGCATATTGTTGGATTATGGCTTTTAATCCATTCTACTATCCACCTCCATTTTAAGGGAGAATTCATTCCATTCACATTCACAGTTATGATTACAGTGTGTTTCCCTCCATCCTCTTTCTCACCATTTGTGCTTTTAGCTCTGCTGTCTCCCTTCCCCTCCTCACTAGTATTCACTTTTCACCACCTCCTCCTGCTGCCTTCCCCTCCTTCTTTTAGCCCCCCTTCCTTTATTCCCCTTTGCTCTTATTGCTTCTTCCCTCTTTTTTAGCCTTCTCCCCTTTCTTCCCCCTTCCTCTCCTACTGCCTATAGAGCTAGTTAGGATTATCTACTTAAGTTTATTGCTCCGTCCTTTAAACAAATCAGATGAGAGTACCTCTCAAACAATGCTCATCTCCCTCCCCTCTTTCCCTCTACTATGATTTTATACTTCTTCTTGTGATGTAATTTGCCGTTTTCTGCTTCCTCCTTTTCACACCTCCTATTACAAATCCTTCTCATACTTAAATCATATTTTTTATCATGATATCATTTACTTTATATCCATTCCCCCTATGCATATCCCTTTTATATTTCATAATAGCTGCACAATTCTCAAGATTATCAGGTATCATCTTCCCTTATAGGGAGGAAAACAGTTTGCCCTAATTGAGTAACAAGTTGTTTCCCACCCCCCCCCCCCAGTTTACCTTTTTATGATTCTCTTGAGACCTGCATTTGAAGATGGAATTGTCTATTAATTTCTGGCATTTTGGTCAGGAAGCTCTGGAAATGCCTTACTTCACTGAATGACTTTCTCCTTGCCTGAAATGTTATGCTGAACTTTGCTGGGTAGTTGATCCTTGGTTGTAGTCCCAACTCCTTTGCCTTATGGAATATTGGGTTCCAATTCTTTCGATCTTTTAATGTAGAAGCTGCAAGGTCCTGTGTAATCCTGACTGTATCTCCTTGATATTTAAATTGTTTCTTTCTGGCTGCTTGTAATATTTTCTCCTTCACTTGATAGCTCTGGAATTTGGCAATTATATTTCTTGGGGTTTTGAGTTTGGGATCCCTTTCAGGAGGGGAACAGTGGATTCTTTTGATGACTATTTTGCCCTCTGAATCTAGCACTTCTGGGTAGTTTTTCTTGATGGTTTCCTGGACGATATTGTCCAGGCTCTTTTCTCCATCATGGGTTTCTGGCAGGCCAATAATTCTTAAGTTTTCTCTTCTGGATCTATTTTCCAGGTCAGTTGTTTTTCCAATTAGATATTTTACATTTTCTTCTATAGTTCCATTTCTTATATTTTGTTTGACTGATTCTTGCTGTCTCATTGAGTCATTAGTTTCCACTTGTCCAATTCTAATCTTTATCAAATCTAATCTTTATAATCTTAATCAAATTATCAAATCTTTTCTTCTGTTAACTTTTGCATCTCCTTTTCTATCTGCCCAATTTTTCCTTTTAAGGAGCTATTTTCTCCAGTTAATTTTTGTATTTCCTTTTCCATTCAACCGATTTTCCCAGGTAGGTGTTGGGTTTCCTTTACCATTTGACCTTTTAGGGAGTTATTTTCCTTTTCCATTTGTTCAATTTTCCTTTTCAAAGAGATGTTCTCATCAGTGAATTCCTTTATCAAAATTTTAAAATCATTGGCCAGTTTATCTTCTATTTCCTTCTTTAGCTGTTCCAGGAGAGCGGCCAGTGCTTGTGAGTAGTTCATGGTCCCTTCTGAAGTTTCAGATGGAAGTACAGTCTCAGCTCTGACCTCTTTGGTGTTTGTGTTTTTGATCCTTATCCCCATAGAAAGATTCTATGGTTCTTTCGGCCCTCTGCTTTTTCTTGTTCATGATGTTGACTGAGTGTTGTGGCTTCTGGTTCTTTCAGTCAGAAGCTACAGAACTTTTTGCTGAGCTGATGTGTTTAAAAGCTAAAAGTAGGTTTTTGTTTTGTGTTTCCCTGATCAGCCCTGGGTTTAGCTTGTTAAGTGTGGAGAAGGAGTGGCCTGGTCACAGGAGATCTCCTCAGCTAAACTGAGGCAAAGGCAAGCTCAGGGGTTGGTGATCCCAGCTGCCCTATTGTCTTTGTGATTCCCTGGAGAGCTGAGGCATGCCTAGATGCTAATGCATGTTACCACCCCTCCTGGGGCTCCTCTCCTGGTGGTGAGGCTTGCCTGGGTCCTAGTGTGAGTTTTCTCTGCCGTGGGTCCTCTGTCCTTTCGGTTTGCCTCCTCCACAGTAGGAGGAAACGCCTTAGCTGTTTTCTTAGTCTCAGGTGTTAGACTGTTATTGGCCCCTTTGTTGTTTCCACTGATCCAAGGTTTTTCTGGGGAAATATTTTGTTTCTTTTGCAGTCATCAAGGGGGGAGGAGAGAGCATTTACTGATCATTCCACCATCTTGGCTCCTGGAAGTTCAAGTAGGTGACTTACCGATGTTTAATCTTCATACTGAAGGTCTCAGGAGCTGCTGCCCTGATATCTGGCACTCGGTGCTTCTCACTGGCTCAGTTTGGCTTGTCTCCCACCCTCGGTGCGCTCTTCCAGTTCCATCCACCACTCTCAGGTTTCTTGGGTCCCTTCCACTCTGCTGCACTGGCCACGCTGTGGTGTGTGCTGTGGGCTCACCCCCACAGAACAGATCCTTCCTGTGGACCTTCCAGTCCAACCTGAGCTCTGAATCCGTCACAATTTGTCTCCCACTGGATTCCACACCTCCAAAATTTGGTCAGATTCTCCTTTCAGAGGTACCTGAAGGAGAGCTTAGCTGAGTCGTTGCTCTCACTCTGCCATCTTGGCTCCATGGTGTTGGTAATTTTCAAGAGGAAGCCAGAATTTTATGCCATGAAAATTGATGGAAAATTCATTGACAGAGCTATGTATTTGTATGAATCTTGTAAGCCAGGCAGGTCCCTAGCCCAAAACATCTCAGTTGTCCTGCAGTAAAAATATCAGAGGAATACCAAGAATATTGTTCCTTTCCCTGGAGACTACTTAGGTCAACCCAAGTTCAACTTTTAAAGTCAGCTTCTCCTGGATTGCATGCACCACAGGAGGAGAACCTCTTTCTGTGCTACTGGATGAAAGCCACCCTTAGGAAAGCCAAGAACAGATTAAGGAATGAAGGAAGAAAGGAGGGAAGAAAAGATTATTGTGTTTGTCTTGAAATCAAGATGATGATATGACTTATGGTTGACTTTGATTTGAGTGAGGGAGGACTGTGCAAGGTCACCAACCTTATTTTCTTCTCCTGAGCCATCTTGGTCCACTGGCCTGATATTCATCAGAATGGTTGGAGATGGTCCAAGATGCAATATGAGACCCTAGTCATTTCAGGTTAAAGTCTTATACCATTCTCACTTTGAATGAGATATACCTGAGGGTCTTCTCCCAGTCTGATTTTTTTTTTTATTAAAGAGGTCATCCCTTGAGAAACTACTTAAAGAAGCCTATTCATTGAATGGGAAGAAAAGAAGGAAGGAAAAAGAAAGAAGGAGTGGGAAGGAAGGAATCAAATATTTATTTAAGCATCAACTATGAGCCTGGCATTGGGCTAAGCACTTTATAAATACTATCCCATGTAATCCTCACTCCAACCTTGGAAGGTGATATTATTAGCTCCATTTTACCATTGAGGCAACTGAGGCATACATTTAAGTGACTTGCCCAAGGTCACACAGCTAGTAAGTTTTTGAGTTAGGATTTGAACTTGTGTTTCAGACTCCAGGACCAATGCTCTCTCCACTGAACCACCTTACTCCCTGAGGCTACTTATTTTTCTTTTCTGTGACCATATGCAGTTCAATTGACTTGAGTTTTCATAGTCATCTAACCAGAATGAGCCTTATAAAGAGACATTAAAGTAGAAGGAGATTGCACCAGACCCCAAAGAGACCTGGGTAAAAATCTGGCCTCAGACACACACTTGTGTGATGCAGGTCAAGTAATGGAATCTCTGAGTCCAGCTCCTCTCATTTATATAATTTTGGATAGTTGACTTCCAAGGTTCCACTCAGTTCTAAATCTGTGACCCAGCCTCTCAGAATTCTAAATTTCCTTCAAAACTCAGCTGAATTGCCACTATATATAAAATGTTTTTCTGATTCTTATAGCCACTAGTGCCTTTTTCCACCTCCAAGTTACCTTGAATTTTGGGGGTATATATCTTTTTTTTGTTATATATGTGTGTGTGTGTATGTGTATGTCTATATATTATCATATAAATATATCTAAATATGTTGTCCTCAGGAGAGTGAATTGTCTTTGAGGTTACACATTGCTCCATTTTCGTCTTGTACACTTGCTGCCTAGCAAAGAGCCTAGTACATGATGGGTACTTAATAAACACTCGTTAATTGATTGATTGATAGATCTTATGATAGAATTTCCACTTATTTCATAGAATCACAGAATGTCAGACAGCTGGGTAGGGGATTAATTAGAGTTGAGCAAACCCAAACTCTTTATTTTGTAGATAAGGAAACTGAATTCTACGGAAATGAAATGATTTGCCCGAAGTCCGAGTGTCTGAGTGGCAGAATTGCATTTTTAGTACAGATCTGCTGATTCTAAATCCTGTACTTTTTTTCTGAGTTAGCTATCATTTTTTCCTGCTCTCCTAATGGAAAAGCACACATGAAAATCAAAGCAATTTCTTATGAGTATTTGTGAAGATCATGGGGTCAGAAACTTAGACCCAGATGGAATTTTTGAGCTCATCTAATCTAATCCCCTTATTTTATAGATGAAGAAACATCTTGTGAAATCCACAAAACCCTGAGTAACTTTTTAAAAGTGTAAGACTTCCAAATACCCAAAGAAGGAAATGAAAGTTGTCTTCTCCGGACATTTAAAATGTGCTAATGGAGAAATTAATCCTAAAGCTCTGAAAAGAGACACCAAACAATAACCCAAAGAAAGAAGTTATATATTTATCTTTAAGGCTATTCAATAGTAATTTACGGAGTGGATTAAGAAAGGGTAGAGCTTAGCCTGAGCAAAAACTAATGTTACTCTTTTCCTTCCATTCCAAAAACAGAATGATAAATTTAGGAGGTTTGTTTGAGGAAGTGCTAAATAACAGAGAATGAAGAAATTCAAAGTGATTTTGAAAGAGGAGGTCAGAATGTAAGACTTGCTATCAGGAGATGTGAATTCTAATCCATAGGCTGTGTTGTTGTGGTCAGATCACTTGAAGTCTCCTAGACTTCGTTTCTTCAATTATAAAGCACAAATTACATACAGTAGCGATTTAGATCTGGAAGAGATCTGAGAGACCAGCTAGTCTAATACCCTTGATTTATAGATGAAGAAATGGGCCCAATGACATTGTTGAGGTTATATGGATAGTGACTGGAGAAGTTGGGGTTTGAATTCAGGTTGACTGACTTCAGATTCAGTACTCTTTCCATTTTGTAGAGAACTTGAGGCCTCAAGGCCACATGTGGCCCCTCTAGGTCCTCAAGTGTGACCCTCTGACTAAATCCAAACTTCACAGAACAAATCTCTTTGATAAAAGGATTTGCTCTGTAAAACTTGGACTCAATCAAGAGGCAACATCCAAGGACCTAGAGGGCAGGTTCCCCACTCCTGTGCTAGGACAACATATGCATTAACTAATTCCTAGAACTGTTGTTAGGAAAATATCACAGAGGTGTGAGTTACTACTCTTATGATGATAATAATAATTCAATTTTTTTGTTCTCATTTTTCAATGTTTATTTATTTATTTTTAGTTTTCAATATTCATTTCAACAAAATTTTGAGTTTGAAATTTTCTTCCCATCTCTCCCCTTCCTCCACCCCATAATGCCTTGCATTCTGATTACCCCTTCCCTCAATATGCCCTCCCTTCTTTCACACCCCTCCCTTCCCTTATCCCCTTCTTCTCTCTTTTCTTGTAGGGCAAGATAGGTTTCTATATCCCAATACTTGTATTTTTTATTTCCCATTTGTATGCAAAAACAATTCTTAACATTCATTCCTAATACTTTGAATTCCAGCTTCTTTCCCTTTCCACCTCCCCACCCATCTCCACTGAGAAGGCAAACAATTCAATAAGGCTATATATGTGTAGTTTTCAAAAGACTTCCATAATAGTCATATTGTATAAGACTAACTATATTTCCCTCCATCCTATCCTGCCCCCCATTTATTCTATTCTCTCTTTTGGACTTGTCCCTCCCCAAAGGTGTTTACTTCTGATTACTTCCTTCTCCCATTTGCCCTCCCTTCTATCATCCCCCTCACCCCATTTGTCCCCTTCTCCACTGCTCTTCTGTAGTGCAAGATATACTTTCATACCAAACTGAGTGAACTTGTCATTCCCTCAAGTCAAATGTGAAGAAGGCAAGCTTCCCTTTTTCCCTCTCATATCCTTCCTTTTATCCTCCACCGAAGAAACTTTTTCTTGCCTCCTTGATGCATGATAATTTACCCCATTCCATTTCTCCCTTTCTCCTCCCAACATATTCCTCTCTCACTCCTCAATTTTATTTTATTTTTTTAGGTGTCATCCCTTCTTATTCAACTCACCCTGTGTTCTCTATCTACGTGTGTATGTGTGTGTGTGTATGTATATTTGTATAATCCCTCCAACTACCCAAGTTCTGAAAAAATTGTTTACTTCTAATTATTCTTTCCTCCCATTTGCCATCCCTTTTATCACCCCCACCCCAATTATCCCTTCTCCCTTACTTTCCTGTAGTGTAAGATAGATTTTTATACCAAACTGAATGTGCATGTTATTCCCTCCTTAATCCAAATGTGATGAGAGAAAATTTCACTTTTCCCTCTCACTTTCCCCCTTTTCCCTTCTATTGAAAAAGTTTTATCTCGCCTCTTTTATGAGTGATAATTTGCCCCATTCCATTTCTCCCTTTTTCCTCCCAATATATTCTTCTCTCACCTCTTAATTTTTGTTTAGATATCATCCTTTCCTAATCAACCCATCCTGTGCCCTCTGTCTATATATATGTGTGTATAATCTCTCCAACTACTTAAATACTGAGAAAAGTTTCAAGAATCACAAATATTATTTTTCCTTGTAGGAATGTAAACAGTTCGACTTTAGAAGGTCCTTTGTTTTCTCTTTCTTATTTACCTTTTCATGCTTCTCTTGATTTTTGTGTTTGAAAGTTAAACTGTTTATTCAGTTCTGATCTTTTCATCATGAATGCTTGAAAGTCCTTTATATCATTGGATGATCACTTTTCTCCCTGAAGTATTATACTCAGTTTTGTTGGGTAGGTGATTCTTGGTTTTAATTCCAGTTCCTTTGACTTCTGGAATATCATATTCAAAGCCCTTTGATTCCTTAATATATAAGCTGCCAGATCCTGTATCATCCTGATTGCATTTCCACAACATTCAAACTTTTCTTCCTGGATGCTTTCAATATTTTCTCCTTGACCTGAGAGCTCTGAAATTTGGCTACAATATTCTTAGGAAGTTCTCTTTTTGGATCTCTTTCAGGAGGTGATCTGTGGATTCTTTCAATATTTATTTTGCCCTCTGGTTCTAGAATATCAGAGCAGTTTTCCTTGATAATTTCATGAAAGATGATGTCTGGACTCTTTTTATGATCATGGCTTTCAGGTAGTCCCATAATTTTAAAAATGTCTCTCCTGGATTTATTTTCCAGGTCAGTTGTCTTTCCAATGAGATATTTCACACTATCTTCTATTTTTTCATTCTTTTGGCTTTGTTTTGTTATTTCTTGGTTTCTCATAAATTCATTAGCTTCCATCTGTTCCATTCTGATTTTTAAAGAACTATTTTCTTCAGTGAGCTTTTAAACCTCCTTTTGCATTTGGCTAATTTTGCTTTTTAAAGTATTCTTCTCATTGATTTTTTTGGACCTTTTTTGCCAATTGAGTTAGCCTATTTTTAAAGGTATTAATTCTTCAGCATTTTTTGGGTCTCCTTTAGCAGGCTGTTGACTCACTTTTCATGGTTTTCTTGCATCTCTCTCTTTTCTGTTCCCAATTTTTTCTTCACCTCTCTTAACTTGATTTTCAAAATCCTTTTTGAGCTCTTCCATGACCTGAAACCATTACATATCTGTTTTCGAGGTTTTGAATGCAGAAGCCTTGACTTTTATGTCTTTCTCTTAAGGTATGCACTGTTCTTCCTCATCAGAAAGGATGGGAGGAGATGGGAGAAGCCAAGATGGCAGAGTAGAAAGAAGCACATACACTTAGCTCTTACTCCACAGCCCATAAAATACCTGTAAAGAAGAACTCTCAACAAATTCTAGAGCAGCAGAAGCCATAGAAACACAGGGCAGAGGAGATTTCTGTTCCAGAGAGACCTGAAAAACCTGTGGGAAAGGTCTGTCATGCACCACACCGGACGCAGAGCAGAGCCCAGTCCTGCCTTGGCCACATGGCACCAAGGGGCGCAGATCCAAGCAGGCTTCAGGGATGGAATCTCCAGTGGCAGCACAGGTCTCTCAACCCACAGGTTCCAAAGGTCAGTGAGAGGGTCTTTTCGGCCAGCTGAGAGGGGAGCAGGATGTCCCCATAACTCAAGTCTCCTCAGGAGGCAGCAGTAGAGGCAGCAGCAGACAGGGGCTCCCAAAGCAGGGAGTAGCCTGCATCTGTTGTTGAAGGTCTCATTGTAAACCCCCTGAGATAACTGAGCCCGTGTGGTGGCCCTGCCCCCACCTGAGCAGCTGAACTTAATCTCATACTGTATAGCAGCCCTACCCCTGCCAAAAGTCCCTGAGACTAGGGAGCAGCTCATTTGAATCTCAGCCCCCAAGTGATGGCTTGGCAGAACTGGAGGTGAGGTGGTTGTGGAAAGGAAACTCAGAAGTCAAGTAGATGGTTGGGAAAATGCCCAAAAAAAGGGGAAAAAAAAATAAGACCATAGAAGGTTGCTTTCTTGGAGAAGAGGTATCTCCCACCATCCTTTTGGATGAGGAAGAACAAGACATATTGTCAGAGGAAGTCAAGGCCCTTGCCCCCAAAGGGAACTTAAATTGGGCTCAGACAATAGAAGACCTTGAAAAACAAATTAGCAGCTTACTAAAGGAGAACCAGAAAAATGCTGAGGAAAATAACAGCTTTAAAAAGAGGCTAACTCAATTGGAAAAAGAGGTCCAAAAAGCCAATGAGGAGAAGGAGATTTTAAAAGGCAGAATTAGTCAAATGGAGGAGAAGTTCAAAAGCTCACTGAAAGAGAGAACTGAGTTCAGGGAAATGAATGACTATGAGTTAAATCAAGAAGTTAGCAAACAAAACCAAAAATTTGAAAAAATAGAAGATAATGCGAAACAGCTGGACTGGAAAATAGATCCAGGGGAAAAAAATTTAAAAATTTTTGGACTACCTGAAAGCCATGATCAAAAAAAGAACTTAGACATTATCTTCCATGAAATTATCAAAGAAAACTGCCCTGAGGTTATAGAATCAGAGGGCAAAATGGATATTGAAAGAATTCATCGATCACTCCTGAAAGAAACCCAAACAGAGAAACTCCTAGGAATGTTGTGGCCAAATTTCAGAGTTCCCAGATCAAGGAGAAAATACTGCAAGAAGCTAGAAAGAAACAATTTGAGTACTGTGGAAATACAATCAGGATAACACAGGATCTGGCAGCTTCAACATTAAGGGACTGAAGGGCTTGGAGTGGAATATTTCAGAAGTCAAAGGAACTGGGATTGAAACCAAGAATCACCTACCCAACAAATCTGAATATAATACTTCAAGGGAAAAAAATAGTCATTCAATGATATAGACGACTTTCAAGAATTCATGTTGAGGAAAAGAGCAGATCTGTATTTAAAAATTTGCCTTCCCAAGACAAGAATCAAGAGAAGCATGAAAAGGTAAACAGAAAAAAAAATCATAAATTAAAGCTGAACTGCTTACATTACTACAAAGAAAGAAAATATTTTTAACTCTTGAATCTTTTCTCAGTATTTTGGTAGATGGAGAGATTGCACATACACACACACATACACATAGATAGATAGAGAGTACAGGGTGTGTTGTATGAGAAGAGAAGATATCTGCATGCCAAAAAATAATATAAAATAAAATAAAAATTAAGGGGTGAAGGAGGAAAATTCTGGGAAGAGAAAGGGAATAATGGAATGGGGCAGGCTATAACTCATAAAAGAGATAATAAAAACCTTATTCAATTGAGGCGATAAGGGAGAAAAGGAGAGGGGGGAAAATGAAACTACTCTCCTCACGTGTGGCTGAAGGAGGGAATAACATGCTCACTAAATTTGAAATGAAAATTTATATCACACCACAGGAAAGTAGGAGAGGAGGCAACAAGTGGAGCTAGGGGAATTTTAGAATGGAGGGCAAATGGGAGAAGGGAGTCACTAGAAATAAACATTTTCATGAAGGGACAAGGTCAATTGTAGTGGGGAAAAATAAAGGGGAATAGGGTAGGTCAGAGGGCAATATAATTAGTATTATACAATGTGATTATTATGGAAGTCTTTTGCAAAACAACACATATTTAGTCCGCATTGAATTGCTTGCCTTCTCAGTGGGGCTGGGGAGGGAAGGGGGGAGGGAGAGAAGTTGGAATTCAAAGTATTAGAAATGAATGTTGAGAATTTTTATTGCATATAATCGGAAAATAAGAACTACAGGGAAAGGGGTATGGAAATTTATCTTGCTCTGCAAGAAAAGAGAGAAGATGGGGATAGGAGAGGGGTGAGGTGTGATGGAGGGGAGGGTACATTGAGGGGAAGAGTAATCAGAATGCAAGGTGTTAGGAAGCAGGGGGAGGGGAGTGATGGGGAGAAAAATTGGGCATGTTACAAAGTGAGGTAAAAGCAATTAGTATTAAAACAATAGACCGAATTAATTACTGAGAATAAATCAATGACATCTTTAGTTTGGAGAAAAGAATTTCAGTCTAAATTTCCTAGAGGAAGGCAACCTCGGGTAAAATTTGGCATTGATGGAAAAGTCAAGGTTTTAATGGTAAATTTTATTTTATGATTGCCATTTAATCAGGATTTAGAACATGTATAGAAAGGCATGTGAGCTACTTAAGACTTGCCTCAAAAGACATTCCTTAGCCAAAGTGAAATTATAGTCATATTTGAAACCTGGATATTGGAACTTGCCATTTTTAGATGCTATGGGACTATTAAGTGACTGTTCTTCTGAGTCTAACGCCATGTATGGGTAGCAAGAAAGGTGATCTGAGCCTCCAATCCATGATGCCAGTAAGCTGATGAGATGCTGGTATGAACTGCATAGGTGATCTCAAGGGAAGGGTGGGAGAGTGACTGTTCAGCAGGGGCTGAGGTGAGATTCTCCTGACTCAATTTCCCCACTGACATCTGGCAGACTTTAAGCCTGACTGAATGTAAGTGGATAATCTAAGCCTGCCTGGAATTAACATGAAGTTGGGGAGATATTGTATCTCTTCAGTGTCCTTACTATTGGTGGCAATTTCCTATAGTCAAAAGGTTTGCAAGCTTAATAACAGATCTGTTCAATTATAAATTATGGGTAGGGGAACACCCGAGGGTGTCTAAAATTGAGCTATTAGGCACAGGACTTTAGACCAACAACAGTAAGTTAGGGTCCTTTAATTCTTAGTAATACTGTGGAGACAATTAGGACAAGAGCTTGTGAAGTTAGCAACATAAATATTATTTGTGTATCAGTTGGTTAATGTTTAAAAAAAATTCTTTTATTGTCCATATTGTAAATGCTTTAAAAAGAAGTATCACCTGATCAACAGTCTGAATTGTTTTATCTGTTATAAACTGTGTTAAAAATAAAAAATTAAAAATAAAAGAAAAAGGATTGGAGAAAATACCTGTTCTCCAAGAAACCTTCTATAGTCTTATTTTTTTCTCTCTTTTTTTGGGCATTTTCCCTGCCAGTTCACCTGACTTTTGAGACCTTTGTCGTGAGAAGTGTATATTCTGGGGACCTGTTAGATCTCAGCTCCTCCAAGGTGGCACAGTCAAGGAAGAGGTGTTTACTCCTCTCCTTATCTGCACGCTGATCTGGGAGCAACAAAAACTTTTCTGCCCAGAATCTGCAGTTGAATTTCCTCACCACAACAGCCTCCAGCTCCACTGCCAGTGTTCCTCCTCACCCCTGTGTGGAGCTCAGGGCTGAAAATCAGATTAATGGCTTGATTCCCTCCCCCAGGGGCTTTAGGTGGAGGTCTCCCAGGGCTGCCACTCAGGCCTGAGATTAGATCAGCCCTTCAATTCCTCCAGGAGCTCTAGGCTTTGAAAATGGCAGCTGCCCAGCCCTCTCACTGACCTTTGAAGGTATCTATGCTGTTTGTGGGTTGAGGAATCCGGGAACTGCTGCTGCTGATGCCCTGAATATTGTTCTGCATCCTGTCCCTGCTGCTTCTCACTGGTCTATGCTCATCACACTCATCTAATAGTAATTCAATTTGATTTACTAAACTTTTATAGAAAATCTACCAGACATGATGTACACCACTAGACTCTAGGGATACAAGCATGAAAATAAAACAATTCTTGCCCTCAATGAACTTACAGGGTATGGCAGGGGGAGATGGGGTGGGGAAAGCAACATATACATAGATCAGTTCATGTAAGGAAGACATTCAGAAATTTTCTTTTTGGACCAGACCTGTGATTTCACTGATACTATTTCATTTTCAGTAAGGCAATTCAATCTATAAGTGTAAATCATTACCTTTTCTTTTTTCCAACTTAGAGTCTTAGGGAGTTGCCTGGGTCCCTTACATGGTTAAGGAATGTCCAGGATTGCATGATATAATATAAAACCATATAGAGTAAATGTAAAGTAGTTTGGGCTAGGGAGAATGTATTAACAATTAGGGAAATCAGAAAGGGGTTACTACAGGAGGTTACTCTCTTGTCCTTTGAGGCATGAGTTATGACCCAGAGTGACTCCCACTCTCTGAAAATCTAGGATCATACAAATTGGCTCCAGACCTAGGTACTAACCTCTAACGTGTCATTTTCTCTTTTGGGTTCATTGACTAACAGAGGTGAAGTTTTCAAAGTCTTTTGAAGCAATAAGCAGGAATATAATCTGATTGAAATGTATGTAAGAAAGTAGACAACATTTCTTATGGGTATTTGGTGATTACAGATTTAGAGTTGGAGGAAAACTAGGAGAGCAGCAACTTCTTATTTCATAAATGAGAAAATGGCTTTGGACATCCAGAAAATATTGAACCATTTTTCTTTCTTAAAACAATTTCCTCTTATAAAGACAGAGGGAATACAGGCTCCATTGCCCACGAGAGGCTACTGTGCCAAGTTCTCTGGTTTCCAGCATCTGGTGGTGATGGGCTGGCATGGAGCCATCTACATATCCCTGGGACATCTACCCATTGCTGAGATAGTTGACCAGGGTCAAGGTGAAGTTTGCAATTGTAGAATGGAGTTATTTCTCTATGAGAAATTAATTGGCTTATACAGGCACCAGAGCCTTGGGCAAAAACAAAGCAAAACAGATGTATATTCTGAGACAGACTAGCAAACACTATTGAGTTCAAATGGAACCCAAAGTGCTTTTAGCTTTCAATATTGATGAGTACCCATATGGCCACTGAGTTCTTTAGAGCCCTTGACAAACAAATAAAGCAGACTTATCTTCAACTGTGTGCAGCTTATATTCCACTATTTCTAGGAACAGTTATTCACAGGCTATTGTGAATATAATATCGGAGAGATAAACAGCAGTAGCTATTACCTAGCTCCTGTCTTCAAGGAGATTATATTCTAGTAGGGATCGTAGTTATGGAACTGGAAGAGACTTTGGGGGCCATCCACTTCAATCCTCTCATCCTAATAAGGAAACTGTGTTTCATGATGGCCGTTACTTGTCTAATTTCATATTTATGTGTCCAAGTCAGGGTTGTGGTGAGGTTCAAATGAGACTGTATGTATTTATGCATGTATGTATACATATATAGGAATGTATACATATATGTGTGTATACATACACACATACACAGATATATATACACATATATTTGTATGTATTTATGCATATGTATGTATATGTATACATATACCCACATATACACATTGTGTATGTGTATATATAGATAGATGTATATGTGTGTGTGTCTATACACATAGATGTATATGTATGTGTGTATAGACACACACACATATAGATACACACATATATATTGGACCTGGGACCTATAATTCCATTTTTAACACTCTTGCCACTGTACCAGATTTCAGAGGTGGATGTTCAGCTGGATTTCAATGGGTAGAACTTCAATAGCCAAATAGATGTTGTGGGATGGAGGGGACATTTTAGGGGAAAGCACTGAGATGAGTAAAAGCAAAAAGGCAGGAAAGCTCCAGCCATGTTGGTGATGGCCAGTAATGCAGTCATTCCAAGAGGGCTGAGTGTATGATATCAGATAAAGCTGAAAATATAAAGTGGGACCAGATTATGGAGGGCATCAAATGCCAAACAGATAATTTTGATTTTATTTGGTTAGTGACAGCGGGGCTGAGACTGAGCACCCTAAAAGTTAACTTGTCACATTATTATCTTCAGAAGATGACTGCACACTTCTGTGAATTTACATTTTTCACTAAAGGCCCTGGTTCTATTTAATTATCTACTAAACAGAAAACAGAAAATATAATAACTGATTTTGATATCATATGTTAAATTTTAACAAGCTATTCCACATACTGAACCTCGGGACAATCCCATAAATTAGATGCTACGGGTATTATCTCCATCTCCCCTGTGAGGATACTTAAGCACTAAATAGATAAGTGATTTGCTTATGTTTATAGAGCTAAAAAGTATCAGGGACAAGATTTAAGTCCAGCTCTAACATGCTCTCCACCATGACGTATTATCATTCTAAATGAACTCAGACATCCCAAAAGGAAGGGAGGGAGGGAGGGAGAGAGGAAAGGGGGGTGAGAGGGAGAGAGAGGGAGAGGGAAAAGGAAAGGGAAAGTAAGATAGAGGGGGAGGAGAAGAAGGTAGGGAGAGAGTCTATTATTTACTACTATTTACTGTCATTTACTATGATTTACTATTGTCTATTTACTGCTTGTGTTACCAAGTCACTTAACCTCAAGGAACCTTGGTTTCTTCATCTGCAAAATGAGGGGGTTGGATCAAATAACTTCTAAGGTCCTTTCCATCCCTGGTTCTATTACCCTACAACCTATTCTTTGGCTGGTCCTCTCTAGCTCTTTCAACTCCCTTCCCAAGATCCATCTGCTTTTCCCTTTGCTCTGCTCTCCAGTGATCTTAATTATCTTTATCCTGTCACCACGGGCCTCATTAGGGAAGCAAGGGTAATTAGGATATCATCCATGAAAGACAAGTGCCAAGGGAAGCAATTGGATGAAAAGGGTCTTTTACTCTGGGAAAGATTAGAAGCCATCATAAGGCATTTAAAAGAGGATGAGGGAGGATTTTAATTGGGCCTTTAATTCTGAACATTTAAAATCCTATTCTACTTCAATTGTTTTAAAGTTTTGTTTCTCCTGGACCGGAAACTGCCCATGAAGAAATGCTGTGAATGAGCCAGCTTCTGGTTCTACAGGCGATGGCCACTTTGAGCACTTCTCCTGCCCTAGACTCGATGAAGATGTGGCATAAATAGGCAAAGTCTGTAGACTCTTGCCAGTAGAATGTGCCCCTTCCCTTTCCTTTCTATGACATTTTGAGAGTCAGGGAATTCAATGCTAATATGGTGCCAGAAATACTGGAAGAGAGCTATTGTTCAGTATAAAGACTGGGCAGATGGACGCCAAGAAATATGGGCAAAAAATAAAGAATTTCTTTTTAAGAGGTGATAAATGCTTAGAAATTAAACTAAGCCTATAGCCTGAATTCTCAAATTTTAACTTTCCATATGAAAGAAAATGAAATCCAGGAGGAAAATAGGGGTACTTGAAATCTCTCGTAATATTTTATCATGATCCTCTTTTTTGTTAGAACTAATAAAGCAATATTAATAATTATAATAATAGAGAAATTCAATGAGGTTTACTGCTTAGAGGTATGGACTTGGAGTCAAGAAGATCTGTCCAGTTTTAAATACTGCTTCTGAGACATTAGAAGCTATGTGATCAAGAGTATGTCATAGATGAACTGGTAGAGGGCGTTTCTATACTGGCAGCTCTCTGAACTGATGGCATTTGTACAACAGCAATAGCCACGATAGCCACATTACAACTGTGGATACAAAAATATCCAATCAGCAAGGAAAAAACAACTGAGGCAGAGCTCTGGGTCAATAACCATTTTTTCAATGAATAGGACCTCAGATCTTCCTCATGATCTGAGATGCATCCAGAGATTTAGTTTTATAGTGCTTGATACCCAGATGATACAGATGATGCAGAATAAAATATGGAATTTCACTGGTTGACAGACCTATACCTTGATCCTCCATGAGAACCTGCAGTCCAGACCATTCTAGGACTAATGATAGTTGGGACTGGAAAATGGTCATAGGAAAGGCAAGGCAAGAGTCATCTGCTGAGTCATGTGGACATGACCAATTGTTCATATTCCTTTGTTTTCCCATGCTGGACAATAGAAGGGGATGATCAAGGGTGAACAGGCAACAAAAATGAGTTGTAGAACTTTCCATATCAGTAGATCATCTCCTCTATTCTGGGCTTGCTTATGTATTCATCAAGATAAAAGGATGAAAGTTGTCCTATGCTTAAGCAAGTAAACTTTGTAACAAGCAAGTGAACTTAAACTTGTAGCTTAAAGTTTAGGGGCCTAATATAAAAAATAACCTATTAATCATATCTTATTATCCCCAAATGTAAGATATGTAAATATGTATTTTTGATTAAACTGACCAAATATATATTAATATATAACAGAAATAATCACTATCCTTACAGAATCAAACTAAACTGAATAATACTAATTGAATAAAATAGGGGTTAAATTAATCATACGATAAACAAGAACTTGTATTTCTTAATTTTGAGGAAACTACTTTCCTCACAAAGGTAAGAGATGAGAGGAATATTTTTACTCATTTTACAGATGAGGAAATGAAGGTTCTGAGAATTAAAGTAATCTGTCTAGGATCATATGATCATATAACTGGTAAATGTCTGAGCTATTGGAGGTAGATCTCCTGAGTTATCAGCCATGTTAATTTTATCAGTTCTGTTCCTCCAAGGTGATTATAAACTTTCTTCAATATACTGTGATCTCATTGCTGGGACACTTTCCTTGAGAAGTACAGATCACCACCCATTCATATTTTCTTAACTTCTCATTATATGTTGCTTGCTCATACTGTCTGTCCTTTCTTGAAAGACATAATGTGTATAATTGCCTTTCCCATTATAATGTAAGCTCCTTAATCTTAGGAATCATTTCATCTTTGGCTTTTGTCTCCAGTGCCCAACGTACGATAGATTCTTAATAAATGCTTGTTCAATTGATTGATTAAAATGTATTATTGGTAATATACTGTAGTCTACTAACACCCTACTACCTACCAACCCTTTTGAGTTAAATGCAATGTTAATCCTTCAGAGATTGGCCCATGATTCTCTATTGTATATCACCATTGGCAGAATTTTGGTGCTAAAAAATTGGGTTATTGTATCAGGATGCAGGTTGGGTCAACTGAAAGCATTATGCAATTTTGCAGATGTCTTCTCTTTTTCTCTTAATCAATTTTAGGCCAAGCTTATTATCATCTATAGTACCTACTGAAGATGTACTACTACTTGCTGATGCTTTAAGCTCAGCTGACTGCATGCCACAGTCAGGACAACAGTTACTCTTCATCCATTTTGTTTTTCTTGGGTGAATTGTTTTAAGTGGTAGTGAATTTCAGTGAGGAGTCCTTGGAGTTTTCTGGGACTTGATGCAACAACACAACATCTTCCATGCTAGTGGTGAACACTTTTGGTGAGCTTATGGATATTGATTGATAATCAGAGAATCATTGATAACTATAAACCACGATGACAAAAATATCTTGAAACAGGTGGATTGATCTGTGTTGAAATCTTAGTTCATTTGTGAAGGGGTTTCAGCCCATAGTCTTAGAAGCATTAAGTTGCTTGCAGTACACTTCACCCCCAACCCCACTACCTGTGGACATAGTTATTTTAGCTTTTTCATCTTTATTAAAAAGAATGTGTAAATGGGTTATTGAGTCTTTGTGAAGAGAAGCACAGATTAGATATGTGATATAAATGGGTGAATGCACTCGCTTCCATGAATATATACACCTCTTGTAGGATTGTTGGCACCATATAGGGATCCACACAAAGGGAATATATATATAGAGAGAGAATTAATGCCTCTGACACAGCAGTACCATAATGTCATCTTGCTGGACTTATACTCTGCTAGTCTTCTGTGATATGTCATCTTTGTGGGATAGAACTCTGCTGGTCTTGGGTCATTGTCAGGGCTTCTCAATAGAATTTCAAGCTCCAAGTCTAACCCTCCCCCTGCCCTGCATATACCCTGATTTTTTTAAACCACAAGATTATTTTGATTTTTCATGAAAATTAAAGTGGTGGACAGAAGGCACAAAATAACAGCCGTTAGTGAAGACTATTTGCCACTCAGTTCTTTGTCTCAGATTTCTACTTTTATATACATACATATGCACATGTGCACATTTATACACATACATACACACATACATACACATACACATATACGTACACACACCTGGTCAACCACAAGCCTCCTTACCTCTGAGATGAACTGAAGATTTATTCATGAATCCTTGTAATTCATTGAAGTCAAATTGCTTTCAAAAGTCATTTTTGTTTCTTGCCTGTAGCAGACACAGAGACTTTGTCTTTGAGATTGTTGCTTAGACTTGGGCGTCATTTTGAACTCATTCATCCATTTTATGAGACTCTGCAAAGCCCTCATTGGCTATAGCTCTAACTGTAAATATAAATTCTTCTCAGGGTAGATGTTGATTCTTGGTCAAGCCTTCTAATAAAATTAAACATTTCAGTTGTGTTGCCTCAGTCATTATTTATAGGACATTTGGCACTATCAACTCAATAAATCACTGCCCACAAACCTACTTTATCAACATTAGTAGCTGCCGTCCATAAACATAGCTCATGACTCTGGGCTTACAAGAAAGGAAAGGATACCATTTGCAAGAATGATACAGGCAATAAAGGGAACATGACCTAGTCTTAAGTATGCAGAAAGCAACTTATTTCAGACTTTCTAGGAATTAGAAAGAAAGGAAAAAATGAAAAAGAGACATAAAAGATATAGCAGTCTCCCAGGTTTGACTCCCACATTTACTCCTGAGATGCCTTTTTAGTAAGAACAGAGTTTAAATTACAGCTCTACTTTGTGTGTCCTTGGGCAAGTTATTCTGCATTTCTTTGGCCTTAGTTTCTTTAACTGTAAAATAAAAACAATGTCTCTAATGTTCCTTCCAGCTTTCTATGTGATCTTGAAAATTTTATCTTGCCTCAGTTTCCTTATTTATAAATTGAATGAGTTAGACGTCTTCTAGACCTTAATTAGATAGCCCTATGTTTCCCTTAGCTGATGATAAAAAGACAATTGTTTAGCATTTTACTGGTCTTCCTAACACATCAGGATCAATAAATTATAGGGCAAACTTAGATTTATATCTGCATGTTCAAAAAAACCTATGTGCATTATCTTGGAGAATCAATTTAATGCTCCCTCCTGAGGGAGAAAGTCAACACATTTGTTTTTCATTTTATCTAGGAGACCTGGAAAAAACACTTGTGGATTAGCCTGAGTCTTTCTTCCTGTGTAATACAGCAAACAATAATAGCTGTTTCTGTTACTTTGTAGAAGTACCATGAAGATCATTGGACAAATTGCATTGGTAATAACACTGTCTCTAGAGTCAGAGAATCTGGCTTCAAATCTTTTCTCTAATGCTTAGTAGCTGTGTGGTCTTGGTCAAGTCATTAATCTCCCTGGCTTCAGTTTCCATGTCTGTAAAATGAAGGCTTTAGACTAGATGGACTTTGATTTCCTTTTCAGCCATTTTCTCTTCCTTCCTTCCTTCCTTCTTGTGGTTGCCCAATTGGCTTTAGCCCTACTATAGCTTAGAAATCCCAAGATTAAGTAATTCAGTAGCTTCAACACCCCTAGTAGGAGAGATGATAGGCCTGTGTTACTCTGCTTTACCATTTTTTGGAAAATGAACGTTCCCCAAAACTCTATCCTCAACTTTCTTTTCTTCTCTCTCTCTATTCCATCCATTGACACTCTCATCTACTCCTATCTATTTCGCACCCCTGCTCCCCTGACTCCAAGCCACCATGAAGCTGAGAGGATATGGTCCTGTTGTCTGTCTGTCTTTTTCTCTCCCCGTTATGTCTATTCTTTTCTGCCTGAGGTGAAGGTGTATTGAAGATGTAGTGTATTAAACCATGATCTCATGAGCTTTGAAATGAAAACTATTTTACAACCCTTAGCTACTTCTTCAGTTCAATCCTTCACATCCTATTCATTTTTATAAGACAGCATATATAGAAGATTTACTCTGTGTAAGACATTATGTCAAACAATGGAACAGAGATATTGTCCAACTTTAATTATGTCATTCCTTTGCTCAAAACCTTTCAATTGCTACCCATTTCCCAGGAAAGTTGACATTCCTTAGTCCTTAGCATCCATGATTTACCACTGTCTTGCCTCTGCCCTACCTCTCCTGTATTATTTGCTACTACTCATGGGATGGTAGGATCATAAGTCTACAACTAGATGAAACCTCAGATGTCATCTATTATTATACCGCCCCCCCCACTTTGGGCAACAAAGGCACAGGGAAGTAAAATGATTTGCCTGAGGTTCCACTAGAGACAGCATTTGAACCCAAATCCTCTGTCTTCAGATAGTGATTTTTCCATAGTTGAACTAATCAGGTAGTAACAACAGTAGCAATTACCATTTACATGGCACTAACTCTGTACCAGGCACTGGGCGAAGCACTTTCCAAATACTATGCCATTGGATCCTCACAGCAACCCTCTGAGATAGGTGCTGTTATTATGCCTATTTGTCAGTTGAGGAAACATAGCTGGTAAGAGTCCATGGCAAGATTTGAACTCAGATCTTGCTGATTTCAGGCCCAGTGCTCTGTCTATTGTACCACCCAGTCAGAGTCAACCTTTATTCATTTTACAAATGAGGAAGCAGAGACCCAGAAGGGAAAAAATTATTTTCCCAGTAAGCAAAGTGTAAGAAGTAAGTGAGAAATGGTAAGTAGTAGTAGTAAGTAGTAAGAAGAAAAGTGAGCATTCAAACCTAGATCCTGGCTGTACATCCATCATCCTTTCCACTATACACACAGTTGTTCAGTTTATGATCTTTTCTGGCTTTTGTGATAGTGATGCTTTTATCTTTGTTGAGTGATTGGTCTCATTCATTTACTTAAATATTACATGAAGCTATATGAAGTTCTTTGCTTTGATTCTTTTTTTGGGGGGGGCGGAAGTTAAGGTACCAATAGTTATAGCTATGCAGTCAATGGAAAAAAGATAGCTTTCAATTATACGGCAGGTAGATATAGAATGTCTGTATGTGCTCCAGTCCTCCAGTCTCCAGAAAGCATTCCATTAGCTTGGGAATCACACAGTCTTAGGTGATTTGCACATGTGCCAGAACCATTCTCTCCCATTATAGTCAAACAACATTTTTTTTTCCCTGTGCCTAATTGAGCTCTGGGCAGCTAGGTGGTCCAGTAGGTAGAGTGCTGGGCCTAGAGTCAGGAAGATCTGAGTTCAAAATTGGTCTCAGACATTTACTTGTGACCCTGGGCAAGTCAGTTAATCCCTATTTGCCTCAGTTCCTCAACTGTAAACACTGGGGAAGGAAATGGCAAACCAATCTGGTATCTTTGCCAAGAAAAACCCATGGACAAATTCCATGGGGTTCTGTAGAGTTGGATACCGCTGAATGAATGAACAAGAATTGAAGCCTAATCATGACAACTAAAAGAATAGTCCATTGTAGGATATAAAACCTTTCAGAAATAAAAAATTCATTAAACACCATTCACAGATTTTCAGCCACTTTGTCAAGGCTGCAGCAACTGTATGTGAATAAAATTGCAACAGATAATAAGATCTTCTTATCCTGTGATAAGATGTAATCCAAGTGATTTTCATTTTTTTGTGTAAGTCATGAACCTTTTTGGGGGGTTACTGAAGCCTATGGACCCCTTCTTAGAATGATGTTTTATAAACATGTGTACAAAATTTTAAAAAAATCAGATTTCAAAGGAAACCAAAGGTTAATGAAAATAAAGATTATTTTTCCCCTATCCAAATTCACAGTCCCAGAAATCTTTCCATAGATCTACTGAAATCAGGGGAATCCATGTTAAGGACCCATATTCTACTGTGTAATTTTCTATTCTTTTCTTATCTTGGGAGTGGACAAATTAAGCCAATGAGGAGGCTAGAGGTTGATTACCTTTAGTAAAGGCAATCTACATATGGAATAATCAGACCTTGAAACTCAAACATTGGATGTCCTCTCCTGGCTATGAGAGGGCAATATGTTGGCCAGGCTACCACATTAGCTGGGTCATATTGTAATGTCTGCTTGAGGATAGTTATACCTCGACACTTCAAATAGCCAAGTTAACACATTCAAATGAGCTTGGAAACAAATTCATCCTCATTACTTCGGGGGCATGAACTCGCAGAAGGGGGAGCAGATATGCTAAGTCAAGCAGCTTGATGTTGCTCCAGGGATGCTTCTATCCCTGTGTCTGTGGTGCTTGCCTGGAGGGGTCTAATGTACATTCCTGAAATTGATATCCAGATGCTTTCTTTCCCCTTCATTGAATGCCTCCTTACACAAAGAGCTTGGTAATTCATCTTTCTCTTTCCTCAGTTCTCCTCTATTTCCACTTTATTGGCACATAAAAATACAAATCACTGCAAAGGATCTGAATGAGATTGCCAAGCTGGAGAAGTATCCCCAGCAGATTGGAGGAGAAGGAGAAGTCCTTCATCCCTAGGGGTCCCAAGCCACAATTATCCATTGACTCCAAGTCAGCATCTTCCTTCTTCAATGCCCCAAGCAATTATGATGTGAGTTCCTCTACCCTCATATTCATTGATTGCCCTCTGCCCTGGAGTGGTATTGTCTTATGCCATAACAGAACTCTGAAAAATCCAGGAGGGTTTCTTGCTATACAAGAACCACTTTCCCCCATGCCCATCCGCCCTGTTCCCAGTGACTGCAAAGACAAAGAACAAAGTGAAAGATGGTGGTGGACATAGGAGCCCCACCTGGTGGTCTCTGATTTAGACATGGAAGGGACCTTAGAGATCATTTAGTATAGCATTTTACAGATGAGGAGTCGAAGTCCCAGAAGGATGAAATTATCTCTGCAGGATTACATAGGGATTAGGTGTCAGGGTAAGTGAGAGCTGAACTAAATTCCTCTAGTTCAAGAGCCAGTATTTTTCCCATTTACTATAGCATGTCTCATCATTATGTCCTGAGAGTGAGAGCTGCCACTTACGGTCATCACTCTAAGTCCTATTATCTTCCCCCAACACCCAACATTCCCCCTACCCCTCAGCATGAAATGAAATACATAGGATCACCAATTATGCTAACATACAGCTGCCAAAATGTATTGAAAGAAAGAAATCAAGTTGATGGATCCCATCAGATTAAGAATCTTCAGAAACTGTTGTTTTTATAGTAACTTTTTGACCACTAGATCTCTTTCTCTTTGTCACAGGTAGGCTACTTACACCTCTGTTTTAGTATTTTCTATTATGTGATGGAAACATTTATGCACTAAGGAGCCAGTGGACCTGGACTATAAGTTCACATCTGTCTTGGACTTATTGAGTGAGTTTTCAAAAATAATTTCATGTTTTGGTGGCTCAGTTTCTTAATCTGAAAAGCAATGTAGAACCTATTTCATAGAGTTCCTATGTGATAATGCATATTATATATAATACATACATGATACATGTATATATATATATATATGTACACATATATATCACTTTGAAAAGCTTAAGGCAACAGAAAAATATCAGTTGCCATTACAATGTCATAAAATCTGGAATCTGCTTTTCATTTTGTCATTTCCTATCAGTATATATGACCTTAGGTAGGACATATTTCATCCTTTGGAGCTGAGTTTCTTTATCGATACCATAAAGGGGTTAACTGAGTTCATCTTTTAATCTGAAATGCCATGATTCGGATAGGATTCAGTTGGAAGAACTAAAATGAAACAGCAAGAGCCCAGACAATCTTCCTAGGAGGGAAAACTGCTATTCAATTCAGACATTTATTAAGCATCCTTTATGTACCAGAGATTATGCTAGGTACAGGGGATCTAAAAACAAAAATGAGAATCCTTGTCTCTCAGGGGCTTTCATTTTACCTGGTGAAGGGAAGAGTACTTCATATTCTTGTGGCACAGTGTAAAGAGTATTAGATATGGAGTCAGATTAGTGAGGTCCAAAATTGTTCAATCTGCCATGAAAGAAACTGAGGCAGAGGTGATAGCACTTTATTAAAGAGTCCCCTCCAATGAAGTGACCCCAGATTGTCCTCATGATCTGAAATGCCCCCTTTCCTTAAAATCTTAGTTTTCTATAATTGATACCCAGATGATAGAGAAGAGGCAAAGTAAAACACATAGTCTCAGTGGTTGATAGACTTATATCTTGACCTTCCAGGAGAATCTTCAGCTCATGCTTGCTATAGATTAGCTGATAGAGGATATCCAAATATAGGCAGAGCTAATGGTCTCTCCTTGGCCTCATATTGGGCAATAGATGGTGGAATAAATTTGCAGTCATCTCCAGATAGGGCCACCCATTGATCAAGTACTCATAGGACATATTGGTAAAGTGTTGTAGGGCTGACTCCCAGCAAAGGAATGACAAAGGCTCAGGTACAATTCAAAAGTAACTGGAGGACTTTCCATGCCATGGGATCACCCCTACCACTCTTGGTCATCTACTCATCAGGCATTGGTTAAGTGAGCGGATTCATTAGATTGACTAACTATATATCGGTAGGCAAGGACAACAGTAATTGGAAATAAATCAGGGGTCTAAATTAATCATTTTTCACAGAGTCTAATAACAATTATTTATTAGGCATTAATTATGTTCAGTTCTACACCAAGAGAATATAAAAACAAACAAAAAAGAAATATAGTCCTTGACCTCAAGGAAAGGGAAGTTGAAAAAGTAAGGTACAGTGAGGAGAGGGAGGAGAAGGTGCCCATACAGGGCTACATGGTGGGGGAAGAAGTTCAGAGAGTCAGAAAGGAAACCTAAAATGTAAGGAAACAATCATGACTGGCATTGGGCACTTTGCTTCAAATAGAGATTTAGGGGAAAAGCTCACAATTAGAGGAAGTAGACAGCAGGATGGAGTGACCTTCCAGGGTGAGAAGGCTGCAAGGAAGGAGTGAAGTTGCAGAATGAGAAGGTTGCTGGAGCATGGTGGATAAAGAAGTCTAGAGAATTAGGAACAAAGCTTGGAGAGAAATGAAGGAATCAGAGGATGTGGGTCTACCTGGGTGATCTTGGGTGGGAAGTTTGACCTCTCAAGGCTTCAGTTCACCATCAGTAAAATGATGGGGCTGGGGTAAATGACCCCTAAGGTCCCTTGTAGCTCAAAAACTATTTGACCCTGTGATCTACCTACACCCAAGTCATCCTCAAATACTCCAATGGAGAGATGGCATCTTTGATGAGACTGTCCTCTGTAGCAATGCTGATTGTGACCTGCTCATGCTGGGCAATTCTTGTCCATTTCCTCCCAAGGGTTTGCCACAGGGTCTCCACCCCATATGCTAGGGGTCTTCCTCACTTTCCCTAGAAAGGATACTGGTTTTGATCTGAGCACTACTTTAATCCCTCCCCCATGCAAGATCCACTAGTTTTTCTCAAAAAGGCATTGAGACCTTCCTTGGTAGTTGGTTACTTCAGGGAACTAAGTTCTGATCTCAAGTACAAAGCAGCCCTGAGAAGCTCCAGGGGATACTCTGGTACTTGACTGGTGGATCAGGATGGGTAATCCAGGTAAGCAATGTCACTCCCTGCTCAATAAACTCCAGTGACTCCCTATGGCCTCCAAGATCAAATCCAAAAATGCTGTTTAGCATTCACAATCAAACTTCAGTCTCCTCCTCCCTTTCCAGTCTTCTTATACCTTAATCCCCAACAGGTACTCTTCGATCCAATGACAATTAAGACCCTCCAACTCTTGACTCCCAGAACTCTCTCTGGCTGATGCCATTCCTGGAACACTCTCCCTCCTCTGCTCCAATTGCCACCCTCCCTGGCTTCCTTTGAGTCACAACTGAAATCCCCTCTTCTACAGGAAGTCTTCTCAACCCCTCTCAATTCCAGAGCCTTCCTTCTGTGATTTCCTATTTATCCTACATAGAGTTCGCTTTTTAAATGTTAGTTTGGATGTTGTCTCTCTCATTAGCCTATAAGTTCTTTGAGAGCAGGCACTGTCTTTTGCTTCTTTTTGGATCCCTAGGGTTTAGCACAACACCTGGCACATAGTAGGCATTCAAGAAATATTAATTGATTGAAAGTAGTTTTGTTTAGCTGAATCAATTTGAGGAGTCCGTCATTGGATATCCTTGTTGACTGTCCTTCTGTTGCTATGACTTAAGTAAAGCTCTTTTTGCCAACTGCTCAGTGCTTTAATGAGTGTCTCATTTTGTTACCATTTTAAACCTAAACTATAAGGGGGCTGACTTGAGTCAGGCCCAGCGCAGAACTCTTCAGAGTGCACATGCTGTTCTTATGATTAAACCTCCTGGTAACTATGGATTTCTGAATAAAACTTTTAAAAATATATTTTTAAAAAAATAATATATTGTATTTTCCTCAATTACATGTTAAAGCAACTTTTAACATTTTTTTAAAGTTTTGAATTCCAAATTCTATCTCTCCGCTCTCACCTCCCCAAGATGGCTAGTAATAAGACATAGGTTATACATGTGCAATCATGCAAAACACTGAATAAAACTTCTTCCTGCCCTGAACCCTAAAATTAGAACTGAAGAGGTTTTCTCATGCCACCACATATTGTCTACCCCATACAAGTTAAAAGCAGAATGGTTTACTGCCTTATGTTGTTCTGTCATGTTCTGCAAGCAGACTTTGTCTCTGTACTTAAACTGTAAGCTCCCTGAAGAGAGTCTCCATGTATATTACTTCTTTTATATTACTCCAAAAGTCAGGATATAGTAGGTCCTCAAAACATTTCTGGTTGATGCATAAAAATTAAAAAAAATACATTAGGGCCCAAAGGAAAGACCTTAGAATCCTCATCATATGAAGAAATTGAGGGGAATTGTCTTGACCTAGGTTAAAGCTCTTCTATCTCAGACCAATGTCCTTTTTGTTTGTCTGCATTGGGAGTCTCATAATTATAGAATATCAGAATTTGAAGGAATCAACAATGGTCATCTAGGGCCAACCTATGCTTGAAGAGGCATCCCCTCCATGTTACCCTGAATAGTGATCACTGAGCTTTTACCTAAAGACTTCGAGTGAGCGTCATCCTATCACCTCTCTAGGCAGCCCGTTCTACTTGGTATTCAATTTCAAATTACGTCCCTTACCCCAAATTCTATCCCAGTTCTACCTCGCATAGCTCTAACTTTTAGGAAGTTTTTCCTGACATGAAGCCTAACATTGTCTCCTGGTAATGGCCACCCATTCTTCCTAGTTCTGTCTTCTGGCATAAAAAAGGGACAAATCTAATCCCATTTCCATAAAATAGACTTTCCAGTGCTAGTAGGTCACTACCATGTCTTCCCATGTCTTCTCTTCTCTAGGGGAAATATTCTTAGACCTTTCAATGTGTCCCCATATCACACAAATATGGTTCCCCTCCCCTTCCTGAATGTCCTCCCCTGGACATCACCTTCCTGAATGTGGTGCCTGGAGCTGAACATATAATTCAGATGTGGTATGGTGAGAGCAGAGCATAGAGAAAAGGTTTTTTATTTCTCTTCCTAAATATGCCAACTGAAATTAAGACATAGAGAGTTGGCTTGGGACCTAAAAATTTAAGTGGCTTGCCCACTTTCTCCTGGAGATTATACTTAATGCAAACTAAGATTCTTTTAGAGTTGTTTCTGAAAGGTCTATTTGGAAGCTTTTTTAAAAAGGAAAATAAGGAGAAGGGCTTCAAGCAAACAAGAAAATTCTTCAAAGATGGAATGAAACCTCAAAGAAAACAATGATGTGTAGGCTATAATAGCAAACTCCTTCAGAAAGTCTAAAAAGGAGTTGGGCCTACCCTTGTCTCAGAAATTGGATCTGTGCTTTGAACTTATCCCAGTTTCCATTGTAACCTAATTCAATTCAATTCAACAAACACTTTTTAAGCTTTTACTATGTTCAAGGCTCTGTATTAGGCAATGGTGATACAAAGACACGTCCTCCTTTCCCTATCACTACCTTCAGGGAGCCTAAATTCCACTTGGAGAGGTAAGAATGGATATACTAGACACATAGGTAAGTAAAATGAGATAATTTAAGGGAAGAAAGTTCAGAACTAGAGAAGCTTCTAAGAGGAAATACCTGGAATAAGGAAGCAATCCAAGGATTTTATGAGGAAGAGATGAAGGAGGAGTCTGGTCCAAGCAGAGGCTGGGGGTGGAGGCACAGGGAGGCAGTCTGGGTGAAAACACAGAAACAGTGGCTGAAAGGAGTTTGAGCTACAGTTTCTAGTACAGTTTGACTCAGACATAAAGTTCATGGAGGGGGATAACGGGAAATAAGTCTGGAAAGTTAGGAGGGAGACACATTGGAAAGGGTTTTAAATGTCCAGATGAATTTAGTTATTGGCATACTTGTCCTTTCCTCTATTAAGCTGTAAGATGCTTCAATGCAGAGCCTTTGTGGAAGATAACTTTTTATCTCCAGGGTTTAACAGAGTGCCCTAAGCTTGGTAAGTGCTGATGAAGTGCTTGCTGAATTGAATCAGTGGGTCAGCCATTTTGTTTGGAAGAGCCCTATATAAATGTTAGCTAGAACGATTTTCCTAATACTTTCCTGGAACCGGCTTTATGATGTGAATTATCATTAAGCAGTTCTTCCTGAAAGGTGGAAACAGCCTCATCACTGTCTTTGTCCTTGTCCTCACCAGCAACCTCTGAAGAGTTCTGTACTTGGCACAGAGTCAGCAGGCTAACGGATTAATTGTGAATGTCTCCATTTCCAATGCGGATATTTCTCTCAAGCGGAAAGAAAAGTGCCAGTTCAAACTTTCTAGAACAGCTTCTTTAAATTTTTTTCTTCTTTTCTCTTTTTTCCTTTATCCTCATTTACATGTAAATGAAAAATTTTTAGCATTAAAAAAATTGTGGTCCAAATTCTTTCCCTTCTTTCCCTCCCTTTTTGAGAAGGCAAGCATTTTGATGAAATTTATATATGAAAAACATTTCCACAGTAGCCATATTGCAAAAGAACACAGACAAAAAGCTAAAACTAAACCAAAACAAAAGCAACAAAACAAAACCCCAAGAGTAATAAAGTAAAAAAAAAAGTATGCTTCCATCTTCATTCACACACCATTGATTCTCTGAAGCTGGATAACATTTCTCATTATAACCCCTTTGGAGTTGTCTTGCATCATTGTGTTACTAAGAATAGCTAAGTCATTCACATTTGATCATTGTACAATATTGTTGTTCCTGTGTACAGTGTTCTCTTGGTTTTGCTCATTTCACTTTGCATCAGTTCATGTAAGTCTTTCCAGATTTTTCTGAAAACATCCTGCTTGTCATTTCTTATAGCACAAAGAATCCCATTGGGATAGCTTCTTAAAGGGAGCCACATCCTCCTGATCATTTCCTAAAACTTGTTCAGAGTTCTAAAGAGCCAAGCTAAAGCAGCTCAGTGGCATATTGAATAGTTTTGGACTTTGAATAATATCTGAATTCAAATCTAACCTCAGATATTTACTAACTATGTGACCTTGACCTTGGGTCACAACCTCTGTCCTCAGCTGTAACCTCAGGTTCTTCAACTATAAAATGAGGATCATGATAGCAAAAATTTATGCTTATAATTTACAATATTTATAAAGTAACACTAATGTTTGAATTTATAATTAGTATAATATATTACCATTTAGAGTTAATAAAAGTAATAGTTATAATTTATAATAATAACACCTACCTTCAGTGGTTATTGTGAGGAACAAATGAGATATTATACGTAAGCACCTAGTAGGTATTTTGTAAATGCTGTTCCCTTCCCACTCTGCTAATCAAACATCTAAAGACAATTACAGCCAGTATAATTGTTCCATTCAAGGCTGTGCATGACAAAACTCAGTTATATTTTTAGGTGGTACTTATGTACTTCTCTTATCAATCTTTAAAAAAATTTTATTTTTTTAATTTTCTGAACTTGACAAATGGTAGCAGGTATGAGCATTTTCACATGCAAAGATTATATCTGTTATAGGACCTTAGAGCCCAGTCTATGGTGTAATATATTTATGTCTATTTAATAGGATTCAGAGCAGAGCCAGCCTGTTTTCAGTGCTTGTGGAGAAATTATAACTTTACTCTCCTGGCTTACTGTCAGCCGCATCTCATTTATTTTCAGAATCCTTGGTCAAGAATATGGCCCTCATCAAGATTATTATTCCTATGGGAAAGGATGGGCTGCTTAATAACAACTCACACTAGAGAGCAAATTCCAGGAAAACATTATGAAAATAAACATTGCTAGCATTTACACAGAGTTCTAAGATTTTCAAGGCACTTTATGCACCTTAACTTATTTGATTTCCATGACAACTATGTGAGGCAAGTGCTATGATTACCTGCAAAGGGGGAAACTGAGACTGAAAGTGGTTAAAAGACTTGGCAGGATCACATAGGCAGTAAATATATGAGGCAGAATTTGAACTCAGATCTTCTCCAGTATAAATTCAGTACTCTAGACACTATGTCACCTAGTGAAAAATAAAGGCTGCCTACATTATGGCCAGAAGACTTCTCCCTCCCCCCTTTTTTCTTTTTTACTTGCATTCAAATTGCTTCCAGTCATTAAAATAAGGGAAGGTTTCTTAAGATACTTTTAATGCGCTGTGTACCCACATAAAAGCATCTACTTAGAGTTGTAGAAAGGCATTGACCCTAGAAGTAGAAGGGACATGAATCTGGATCTTGTGTAGGACACCAGCTCCCTGGCTAATGGTGTGATCATTCTTTGAACCTTACTTGTTCTTCTGTAAAATAGAGATGGTTGTAGTGCCTACTTTACAGAGAAATTATTGTAATATAGGTACAAGTACTTTGAATAACTTTAAGAAACATATCAATGTCTGTTACTTTACTATTATTGTGATTTCATGAACTGTCCATTGGATATTTCCAGTAGCGTGTCCCATAGGAATCTCAAATTCAACTTGTCTGAAAAAGAGAATTATTTCCCCCTTCAAATCCATTCTTCTTTTGCTTTTCACTGTTATTTAAGAATCACCACCATCCCTCTATTAACTCAATTTTGCAACCTCAATGTCATCTTTGACTCCTTGGTCTGATCCCACATATCTTATTAGTTATCATGTCTTGTCATGTCTTTCTCCACAACATGTCTGGTACGTGTCCCCTTCACATTACTCACACATTCACCATGCTTAGTTGAGGCCCTCCTTACCTAATACCAGATTATTACAATAGTCTGCTGATTGACCTCCCTGTCTCATACTTCTCCTAGGTCCAGTCCACCTTCAACTCAAATGACAGAATGATTGTTCTAAAGTCTAGGTCTATCACGTCATTCCCCTCAATAAACTACAGTGGCTCTCAATTACCCCTAGGATCAAACAGAAATTTCTTTGCTTAACATTTAAAGCACTTCATAATCTCATCCTTTCCTATTTTTCTACTCTTACAAATTTTCCTTCTCAATACACTTGTCTTCCTAGCCATATTAGGCTACTTCACATAAGATGTTCTATCTCTCCCTTCTCTGCTGCTGGTTTCCCATGCCTGAAATACTCTCCCTCCTCACTTCTACTTCATAGAATCTTTGGTTTCTTTCAGTGATCAGCCCAAGTGTATCCTTTGTGGTACTCCCAGGTCCAAGTGTCTGCCCCTCTGAGCTTACCTTTTGTCTACTGAGTTGAGAGATTCCCTTACTAAAGATGGAGAAGATGAGTACCTCAAACCCCCTGTATCCATGAGGAGCTGATTTACTTTATAAAACATTAGTATAAATATTGTTATACTTTTCTTGAAACTAACTTCTAAGTATTTCAAGAGTCAAGATCAGAATGATAATGTTATGTACAAGAAATGTTTATTAAACAAAACCAACACCACCACCCAGGATCTAATATGATGCCTGATTCTTAAAAATAACTCCATTTAAATTGTGCTCAACTGTAGGGGAAACTTGTAAGAAATGAAGAGAAACTAGGGAACTCTACACAGATGTCACATTTTTCCTCTTCTGATTCTCCCCTCCTTGAACATTAACAGAGTTAAACGTAGGGTGAAGTATCCAGAGTGCTGAGATTTAGAAAGTGCTAGCATCTCCTGAAGTCATTTAGTAATATGTTAACAACTCAGTTTAAAAACCAGTTATTGAGAATAGTTAGTCAGAATAGGAAGCTCTACCCCAAGAGACTGCATTCAAAATGAGCTTTCCACCCTGCCCTTGCTAACTCCCCTATCCCCACACCTTCTCTTCAAGTTTTGTGCTTCTTTCCCTAGACGTAAAAATTGCTCTGTGTGGCTCTGAGAACTAGGATTCTCTATTATGGCTATCTACCTTCGGAATCACTCTCATATCCCTTTCAGCAAACTCCAATATATCTTTATAGCCAGATCTATCACAGCTGACCCAGTGTACAGCAGCCCTTCCTCCCATCTGTGTCTTGGACTTCCTAATATTACCTTAGGGGACCATGATGAAACTCTCACTTAGCTAGAGAGAGTGAGAAATGGAGGATGAAAACCACCCCCAGGAAAATACAACTAGTCACTCTGTTGATTGCCCACCTGCCTGATGCATTAGGAGTCCTGCTTCAGTGCTGCTGGAGGTACAGTTGCTCCTAATACAACACTTGAGTTGCATGAAAAGATGGAGATGTCCCTTTGTAAATATAAATCACAACAGCTTTCATCGAGCCTCTTGGCTCCCATAGGAATAGAAGCCAAGGCAGAGAGACCTTGAATGGGAAGGATACTTCACTGATTTATTTGACTAACAATATTCTTGGCAGTATGCTAGCTTAGGATGGGTGCAAAATCTCTATTACTCACTGCCTGCTGGTTTTTATAGCCTTTGTTTAAAATGATTAAGTACTTATTCCATGCTTGGCAGCATCTAATAGTGTCTCGATGCCCAACTCCTTTGCTAGTATGTTAGGTTTTGAGAGGGCACATTGATTCCTTGGGCCAGTGGGGATTGGTGATGGTACCCCAAGGGTGATGTACAAATTTTGGCAACTTTGACACTTTAAGAAGCAAGTAGAACACTGGTTAGGGCATATTGACTTATTGACAAAAGACTCTGAGCTAAGGATTTAATAAATTGGAATGACCAAAGCTAAGAGACTTGATGTTGTGGGGGTTGGGAAAAAAACAAACTTCCTAAAAATTTCAAGAATTTTTAGCCTTTTGTGTTTTTTTTAATGATAAATTCTGTTGGCATTCTAGTGAAGCTTTTTGTTCACTTTTCACAATAATATTTTTAAATACTAATAGACAGTATGTATGGTGTTTTTATGAGTTACAAAACCTTTCATTCATGTTAACCAATGCTCTGTGATTGTCCCCATTTTGCAGGTGAGGAGGCTGAAGTGGAGAGAATAGAAAAAGATAAGCTTTAGTACAATGTCTACTCTGTACCAGGCACTGTGCTAATCACTTTTTACAAATGCTGTCTCCTTTGATCCTCATAACAGCCTTGTAGGATCTATTATTACGCCCATTTTATAGTTGAGGAAGCTAAGGTAAACAGAGGCTAAGTGTTTCATAGGATCACATCCTAAGTGTCTAAGGTCAGTTTTGAATTCAGATCTTCCTGATTTCAACCCCAGCACTATCCATTGCCTTTCCATCTGCCTCAAGGGACAGAAGTTAAGAAACTTGGCCAAGGTCACATAGTAAGTATTTCAGGCACTCAGGCAAGGTATCTCTCTTATGTCTTCTGACTCCAAGTCTTGGGTTCTGTCCACTGTAAAACTTAGTTGGCTATAATTTCCTGTAGCCAGGGCTAAAGTACAGTTGCTTAATGCTTTCCTCATTGAGGCAAATTGATTGCTTGGTGATTCATGCCTACGTGAGGGATGGAGTTGGTGAAAGCTTAGGAGAAGAGAAATCTGAGTCTTCTAGTTTCCAGTTTAAAGAAAGTTTCAGATTCCTTTCAGGGAGAGATCGTGAAGGACTCTGGGAAGGAGCTGATCTGAAGAAAGTTTGGCACTTTGCTCTCATCTACTCCCTAGCTTGCCACAATCATGGAGTTTTCCATTGAGTGATAACTAGGGACACCTCTTGGTTGAGTTGAGGTAACATTAGGAGAAGTCATTTACTCTGTCTGTTGTCTATTACTTTCTCATCTGTATTACTTTTCTGATTTTTATTTACTATTAGCTTGGATAAATAGATCTATTTGATATTCACTACATGTAGTCTTTGTATAATTGGTATCTGGTAGGAAGGAAGTCAAATGCTGGATATATAGGTAGGGGCACTCCTTTGCTATTGAAATAGAGTGATCAGAAATGCTAACCTAAAAAGTTATTTCCCTTTATTAACACTATTTATTTGGATGGATAAATTGAAGTTGGGTGTCCCTTCTCTAAGTATTCCAACACTACCAGAGCCTTTTGATCTTAATTTCCTACTTCCCCTCCTGGCAAGAATGTCTCCACTGGAAAAGGGTGGATGGAGGAGACTAGAGATGACACATTCAGTGAGTCACATATGGACAGGCCCATGTGAAAATATAAAACATACATGGGAAATTAAAAATATATCCTATATGACAAATAATTGAAAAGAATGCTAAATTTTAGTTGGAGATTAGTGAAAATAGAAATGTTTTCCATTCAATTCCATGGACCTCCTGAAATCTAAGCCCCTGTAGAGCTATCTGCAAGTGGGATGGGCTGTTTTATCCATCCAGCAAAGGCTGGATGACTACTTATTGAGTTTTTGTACTTGAGATTCTTTTTCAGGCATAGATTGAATTTAGTGTATAATGGTAAATGTTTTTCAACCACATACGCAGAGGAAAAATGTATTCACAACGTCCTGCAGATTTAGTCTGCCTTATTAACAATTTATCCCTTATGTTTTTTTTACTCTAGATAATTAATGAAATCATAAATTAAGTGCTGATCTGTATTATTTGATGATTTCTTAGGTGTAAATGCTCACACTAAAAAATTAGCCATTATCTCTCATAAGCCAGTATAAGTTGTCCCTAGCCCACTCCTAGTTGGACTAAACGATTTTTGAAGTTTTTTTCTAATTTAAGAGTACTGTGATCATAGATTTCCACATAGGAAGTAGAGATCATGTGTTCATAGAGTCATTGAAATAGAACTGGTGGGGACCTCAATGATCATTTAATACGTAGATTTCCCAAAATGAGAATTACCACTCCATGGTAAGTGCTAGAACAATCCAGACCAGTGGTAGTAGCCCCAGGTGTAATTAGAGGATGTTGAATAAAAGAGAGCAGTGGAAGCATAAGGAAAGAAGAGAAGGCATGAAAATTTTGAAAAAAAACATTCATACCTGTTTCACCTGCGGTGTAACAGAGTTGAAGTTGTAGTGATTACATTATTTTCTAAATAAACATACAAAATGAAAGTTATAACCGATCAGTGATCTAGTCTGCCAATAGGTCATCACAAGTAAGTGTGGTAGGAGAATGTGTCACACACTGTGAGGAAGTCCAGCATGCATTGGTGGGAATATGTAAGTGCAATGGTTTGTTTATAATATGATACTATATAGTTACTTGATACACTCTTATATCATCAATATTTCAATACAAATTTATAATAATTTATTTATTCTATAAAAAACATATTTATAGGGGGTGGAGCCAAAATAGTGAAGTGAGAGCAACTACTCACCTAAACTCTAAGAGAAACTCCTTCAGATACCTCTAAAAAGAGAATCGGAATGGATTTTGGAGTGGCAGAATCTAACAGGAGACAAACTGTGGCAGATTTTCAGCCCAGGACAGACTGGAAGGTTGAAGGGAAGGATCTGTTGCATGGGGCTGGAGGAGCACACAGCACACAGGCTGTACCAGTGTGGTCCCCACTGAGGCAGGACTGATCAGGAAGCCCCAGGTGATCTGAGGCAGCAGTCTCACTACTGAATCTTGGGCATATCAGCCCAGGACGGGATTCCAGTGGAACCAAGAAAGAGAAAGCCCAGAGCCCCAGCTAACTGCAACAGCCTCTCTTGAGTCTATCAGACCACAGATTAAATGTCTATAAGCCACCTACTTGAACTTCCAGGAGTCAAGATGATAGAGTACTCAGTAAATTCTCTGCCTCTTCCCTTGTTGACCTTGAAAAATCCAAAAAGTATTTCCCCAGGAAGAATCCTGAAACAGTAGGATCAGTCAAAATCACAAAGGAGAGTCCCTCTTGCTGTGACTGAATGGGACCAGTGCAGGACCAGAGCTGTCCCAGACACCCCGCCTCAGCAAACTTTGAGGACATCCTGAGCCCCAGGGGGGTGGAGCCCACAATCACCAACACCAGGAACCCAGGCATGCCTCAGCATCACAGGGGATTTGAAAAGACACTAGTGCAGATGGATTCACCAACCACTGAACTTGCCTATGCTCTAGCTCAGCAGAGGAGACCTCTTGTGACCAGACCATCCCTCCTCCACATTTAACACAACTACCTCCAAGGTAACTCCGGGAAAACCCAGAAAGAATTCACCTGGCCTCTGCTTTTGAATACTAGCCAGCTCAGTATTAGGTAAACTGCAGTATTTTAGTTTCTAGTTGAAAGAATCAGAGGCCACAATACACAAAGCCTCAAGTTTTAGGCACAAGAACTGTGGGAAAGAGCCTCTTGTGCCCCAGAAGCAAAGATCTACTTTAAAAGCCAGGAAAAGGGTTATTACCATGAGTAAGAAGCAAAACAGAAAAGAAAAGACCATAGACTCTTTCTATGGGGACAAGGACCAAAACACAAATATCAAAGAGGTTGCCATTGAGATTGTACTCCCATCTGAAACATCAGAAGGGAATATGAACTGGTCTGAAGCACAAAGAGCCTTCTTGGAAGAGCTCAGGAAGGATTTTAAAACCCAAATTAAAGAAACAGTAGAAAAACTGACCAATGCTTTAAAAATATGAAAAGAGAAATCACAGAAGAATTTAAAAGGAAAATTGAACAAAAGGAAAAGGAAGTATAAAACCTAACTGGAGAAAATAACTCCTTAAAAGGAACAATTGGACAGATGGAAAAGGAGATGCGAAAACTAACTGAAGAAAATAATTTGATAAAAAGGGCAAGTAGAAGCTAATGATGCTATGAAACATTAAGAAACAGTCAAACAGAATCTAAAGAATGAAAAGGCAGAAGAAAATGTAAAATATCTAACTGGAAAAACAACTGACCTGGACAATAGATCCAGGAGAGAAAATCTAAGAATTATTGATGTACCAGAAATCCATGATGAGAAAAAGAGCCTGGACAATATCTTCCAAGAAATCATCAAGGAAAACTGCCCAGAAGTCCTAGATCCAGAGGGCAAAATAGTCATCAAAAGAATTCACCGTTCACCTTCTGAAAGGGATCCCAAAATAAAAACACAAAGAAATATCATTGCCAAATTCCAGAACTATCAAATGAATGAGGAAATACTGCAGGCAGCCAAAAAGAAACCATTCAAATACTGAGAGACTACAGTCAGGATCACACAGGACCTTGCAGCTTCTACATTAAATGATCAAAGGGATGGAATATGATATTCTGTAAGGCAAAGGAGCTAGGACTACAACCAAGGATCAATTGCCTAGCAAAGTTGAGCATAATATTTCATTCAAGTAGATGCACACTCAGTGAAATAAAGGATTTCCAGACCTTCCTGATGAACAGTCCAGAGCTCAATAGAAATTTCGATCTTCAAACACAAGTCTGAAGAGAGGTACAGAAAAGTAAACAGGGGAAAAAATTGTCATTCAATATGGGCAAATTCTTTACATTCCTATAAGGGAAGATGATATTTGTTAATCTTAAGAATTGTGTACTTATTATGATACATAAAAGGGATATACATAGATAGAGGAAGTGGGTATAAATTAAATGATGTAATGGTAAAAATGCGATTCAAGGGTGCTAAGGGGTTGTAATGAGAAGGTGTGAAAAGGAGGAGGCAGAAAAAAATAAATTACATCACAGGAAGTGGTATAAAAAAATATTACAGTAGAGAGAAAGAGGGGAAGGAGATGAGCAGTTTTGAGATTTACTCTCATCTGATTTGGCTCAAGGAGGGAACAACACACTCAGTTAAGTATAGAAATCTAACTAGCTCTGTAGGTAGTAGGAGGGGAAGGGGAAAAGAAAAGGGAGGAGAGGTTAAAAGGGAGGGAAGAAGTAGTAAGGAAAAAGGGGAGTAAAAAGGAGGGGGGCTGAAAGAAGGAAGGGAAGACTGAGGGAGGCAGCGGTCAAAAATTAAAACTCTATTGTGGAGGGGAAGGGAGAACTAAAAGCACAAATAGGAGGAATGAGGTTGGGGGGAAAGACACAGATAGTAACCATAACTGTTAATGAGATGAACTCTCCCATAAAACGGAGATGGATAGTTGAATGAATGGAAAACCACAGCCCAACAATATGTTGTTTACAAGAAACACATCTGAAATGGAATAGGAAGATACACACAGGACAAAGGTAAAAAGTTGGAGCAGAATATATTGTGCTTCCTCTGATGTAAAAAAAGCAGGGGTAGCCATCCTAATCCAGACAAAGCAAAAGCAGAAATAGATCTAATCAAAAGAAATAAGGAAGGAAACTATATTCTGCTAAAAGGCACCATCGATATTGGAGCAATAGCATTAGTAAACATATATCCTCCGAAGTTAAGGGAGAAATAGACAGCAAACCTATACTAGTGGGGGACCTTAACCTCCCCGTCTCTGAACTTCACAAATCTAACCTCAAAATAAACAAGAAAGAAATTAAGAAGGTGAATAAAACTCTGGATATTGTAGATATGATAGATCTCTAGAGAAAATAACAGTGTGGTGGAAACTGGGCATAGATACCATGCACAAGAATAAAGTCCAAATGGATATGTGATCTAGGTATAAAGACTGATACTATAAACAAAGTAGGGGAGCAAGGAACAGTGTATTTGTCAGATTTATGGAGAAATTTTTGACTAAATAAGAGATAGAAAACACTATGAAGTACAAAATGGATAATTTTGATTATATTAAGTTGAAAAATTATTGCACAAACAAACCCAATGTAAACCAGTTGAGGAGGGAAGCAGAAAACTGGGAAAGAATTTCTGCAACTACTGTCTGTGATAAAGCCCTCATTTCTAAAATATATAGAGAACTGAGTCAAATGGACAAGAATATGTCATTCCCCTATTGATAAATGGTCAAAGGATATGAACAGGCAGTTTTCAGAGGAAGAAACTAAAGTTATCTATAGTCATATGAAAAAATTTTAGAATTCACTATTGATTAGAGAGATGCAAATCAAAACAACTCTGAGGTACCACATGACAGCTATCAGATTGACCAACATGACAAAATAGGAAGATGATAAATGTTGGAGAGGATGTGGGAGAGTTGGGACACTAATTCATTGTTGGTGGAGCTGTGAGCTGATATAACCATTCTGGAGAGCAATTTGAAACTATGCCTAAAGGGCTACAGAAATGTGTATACCCTTTGACCCAGGAGTATTGCTTCTAGGACTGTATCCCAAAGATCATAAAAAATGGGAAAAGGTCCCACATGTACAAAAATATTTATAGCAGCACTCTTTGTGGTGGCCCAAAGGGGATGCTCATCAATTGGAGAATAGCTGAACAAGTTGTATGTGAATGTAATGGAATATTATTGTGCTGTATGAAATGAACAGGAAGACTTGAGAGAGGCCTAGAAAGACTTATATGAACTGATGCTGAGTGAAAGGAGCAGAGCCAGGAGAGCTGTGTACATGGTAATAACCAGTGTGCGAGGAATTTTTCTGGTAGACTTAGTCCTTCATAGCAATGCAAGAACCTAAAAAATTCCCAATGGACTTTTGAGGCAAAACACCTCCACATCCAGAGAAAGATTTCTGGAATTTAATTGAAAATGAAGCAGACCATTTTCTTTTGTGTTTTGTTTTGTTTTATGGTTTTTCCCATTCATTTTAATTCTTATATTCAACATGACTAAAGTGAAATTGTATTTAATAGGAATGTTTGTTAGAACCTATATAAGATTGCAAGCTCTCTAGGGGAAGGAATAGGGAGAGAGGGGGAAAGGGGGGGAGAAAGGGGAAAAAATCTATGATATATGGAAGTCATTGTAGGACACTGAAAACAAATAAAATAATTCTTTAAAAATAAATATATTTATAATATAAATTTATAATAAAGTATTTATTTTATAATAAACATATTTATAATATGAATTTATAATAAATTGTTAAACTTAAGATGAGTAAATTAAAAACTTATTTTATATATTTAAAAATGATACAAATTAAAAAAAATTAAAGAGTTAAAGAAAGTAGAGTTCTATGGAGGTGTTGAGTAATTTTTTTAAAGCGGCAGTAGGCTAAATTAGTTTGAGAACCACTGATCTAGTAGAATCCCTTTATTTTACACATGAGGGAAATGAGGCCCAGGGAGGCTAAGTAACTTGTTCAAGGTCAAATAAGTATATTTATAAGAGGTAGAATTTAAACCCAGATCCCTATCTCCAAAGTCAGTATTATTCCTACTGTTCTACCTTTCCCAAACCTGTCGTTTATTAGATGTGAAGCACGGGGCAGTACAGTGATTTGGCCAATGTCATACGTGCCATTATTTAGCAGGATCACCCAAATGGTTAAGAGCAGAGTCCAAATGCTAACCCAGATCCACTGGTTCTCCATTTAGTGCTCCTTCCTCTCTTGGAGCTTAGTAAAATTGGGTCCATGATAGCTCTGAACGTCTCACTCTATCTCCTTTTCCCAGTTGATCATATCAGGACTTCACTCTTTCCTCGGCTCCCTGGATCTGGGTTTTCTCCTATTTGTTATAACTTGGCCTAGAATTTCTAATTCTACATTAGCCAGAACTCCCCACATTGGCATGCTGACTTCTAGTCTTCACCCCTTATAATCTTAACATCAGATTCCCACACTTGTTCATTAGTCTGACTGCTAATTTGTGCCTCTTACTCTTATCCCCACACAGAACACAGCCAGTAGCTTCGCCACTAACTGAGTCATGGAAGTAATTTAGATGTGACTCTCACTGTGCCACATCGAGTTATGAAGACAGGGTAGATGTACAAAGTAAATTTAGAACTGCAGACTGGTAGAGATGGATGTTGATAATAAAAGCTCATATTTTTCACACCGCTTCCCCCATGGTGGTGTTTAGTTGTTTCAGTTGTGTCCCACTCTTTGTGACCCCATTTGGGGTTTTCTTAACAAAGATAGCAGAGTGGTTTGCCATTTCCTTCTCCAGCTTATTTTACAGATGAGAAAACTGAGGCATACAGGGTAAAGTGACTTGCCTAGGGTAGCACAGCTGATAATTGTCTGAGGCCAGATTTGAACTCAGGAAGTCTTCTTGACTCCAGGCCTGGCCCTTTATTCACTGCACTGTCTAACTGTCCCTCATAGAGCCTCTCTAAGATAGAACAAGTGTTCTCATCCCCATTTGTTTCTTTTCTCTGAGACTGGATCTCCCTATCTTTCCCAGGTTGGAAGCGTAACGGACACTCATAGGCCTGATCCCCTGGCTAGAAAAGGAAGCATTGACCTGCCCCATTTCCAGTGTTGGTGGCTCACCCCTCTCTTGGATAATCTGGTGGTTTTCTGCTCTGGAGGGCTCACCATAATGGTGCTGGACTTACTGTAGACTGGTGATTGACTTAGCAAGCTATAGCTCATGTGATCCACCAACCTCACCTTTGCCAGTAGTAGGGATTATAGGCATGCATCATAGAGGTTGGCACTCATTTACATTTTACCGATGAAGATGCTGAGACTCACAGTGATTAAAGGACTAAGACAGAATTAGGAGCAAGAGAGAGAAGTTACAATCAGGCCAACGCAAAGTTGTTAACAGACCCGACCACAGCAGGAATGGGATGGAAGCTCTCAGCACAGGACCTGGAGCATCAGTAAGTGCAATCTGATTAATTGATTATCTATGTGACAATGCTACTGTCAGGGACCCAGTGGGGATATCGCTTGCTCTTCTTATGAAATAGGTAGATGCTAAACAGCTAACTGGTCAAGTTGCATGCAATTAGCTTTAGTCACTGAGGCAGCTAGGTAGCTCGTTGGATAGAGTTCTGGGAACAGAAGTAGAAAGATGTGAGTTCAAATCCAGTGTCAGACATGGACAGTAACCCTTAAATTTTGTTTGCCTCAATTTCTTCATCTGTATAATGGGCATAATGATATCATTTACTTCACAAGATTATTGTGAGAGTTAGACATGATAATAATTATAAAGCATATACTACAGTGCCTGGTACATAGTAAGGACTATATAAATGTTAGCTATTATTATTACTCATAACAACAACAAATTGTAGATAGGATACTATGTGAGGCTCTGTCATCACTGATGTGTGATTGTTCTTCTGCTAAGAATGTGCCCACAGGATTACTGGGAAAAGGGGAGTGTAGGGTGGGGGCACTAAAAATCACATCTACGTAGGGGCAGGCAATTTTTAGAACAGGAAGAAACTCAAATTCACTGAAGCTGAAGCAATAATTCTCTGGAGGACAAGGGTCTAATCACTGTAATAACTGATGCATTAGTAATTTTAATAGTAAACCAAAATCAATACTGCCTTAGTGACTCAATAATGAATTGTGGTGACTTCTTATATAGCTGAAATAGCTGAAAATATTAATGGAAGGGATGATTATATAACTGCAAGAGTGAGCTTAATTCTATTAAGGTTAATAGAAATATTAAAACACAAAGAAAGAAAAATAGAATGCCTTAGGATATGCTAGGTTCCCCTTTATTTGAGGCCTTTAAGCAAAATCTGAATGACCTGTGAAATATATCGTGCATCTTTATTCAAGTATGGGTCATGGAATTACAGATTTTGACAGGAAGTGGCCTTAAATGTCAACAGATTCTTTTCCTTGGCATTAAAAGGTCTTTCAAATCTGGCCTGATCCTACCTCTCCAGGCCTATTGCATGACCCTCCTCTTCCCGTATTCCATGTTCTGACCTCACTGGCCTGGTACATGATGACCTCTTGCCTATCTCATTCCTGCCACACAAGCTGCCCCTCTGTCTGGAATACAGACTCTCTCTTCCCTCTGTTTTTCCAAACTCTTTTGCTTCTTTCCTCCTCTCCTCGAGTCATCTTTTACAAGAAACTTGCTCTTGTTAACCAATTCCCTGAATAATTACTGTGGATTTATTGTTTATATATTTTGTATTTGATTATCTCCATACCCAGCATTACTCCCTATCCAATAGAATGTGAACTCTTTGAGGACAGCCATCTTTATTTATTTACGAATTTTGGTCTATATATAGTACCTGATGCATGGCAGACCCTTAATACATGTGTATTGAACTGAATTAAATCTAGCCCTGTGTGTGCATGTGTGTGCATGTGTGTAAATGTGTGAGAAATAGACAGACCCATACACAAGGATAGAGTCACAGAGATGGAGACAAAGAGAGACACAGAAAGACAGAGTCAGAGAGAGAGAGAGGAAGTAAGAGAGAGAGGTGAACTATGATCTCCCTTTGACATAATTCTGAAATCTTTCTTTCATCTCTTTATAGTCATTCTTGGTTAATCAGTGGTGTGCTCTCAATGAACAGCCCTACCTTGGTTTATTATTTATAAGAAAATAGTCATCTTTGGTCTTTGGTTGGGACAATTATATTTGTCCTACAATAATAGTACACTTCTAGTGACATATTTCTCCAATTATTAACCAAAATGTTCTCCAGTTCTTTAATTCTCTATCTATAGATCCTTGAAACAGATCCACTCCAAACAGATTCACTCCAGATTCTATAGTTTGTCATATACATAAAAGGAACTGTTGTCTCAGAACAGAACTCTGAGTCAGGCTTCACTCAGTAAAATTATTGCTCTTAGAACATTGAGACAGACTTATAGCCCAGACGAACCATTAAGACAGACCCAGGTCTGCAAATGCTGTTCACAGAGGTACATGTACCTCAGACAAATGAACTGTCAAAGGTTGTCCTCTTACACATTGCCCAACACCTTGAATATAGCAGACATTTAATAAATGTTAACTTAATTGAATTGCAGGCATAACCAGAAATTTCCTCCCATTTCACTAATGGTTTATTTGCTTTTTTTGGATTTTTACTATGGTTAAGAAAGAGAGGAGACTAGAAGACAAGTCTTAGATCTGTGACATAGGAGATGGGAGTCCTTGGATAAGTCACTTCACCTCTCAGATTGACTCTAATTCCTCTGGTTTTGTCAGCTGTTACAGAAGTAGACGATTTTGAATGTCCTTTATTAGTTCATGGTCCTACAATTCTAATTATAGAGCATTTTCTAAAAGGGACAAACTGGTTAAAATGATTTCTTTCATTGTTATTGGACATTAGTAAGAAGGAAAAGCAGCTGCCGAAATGGAAATTTCCTGCCTTTGTGAAGGGTCCTCATTTGCCATCGACTTCTATTGGCACTGATCAAGAAACTCCAGCCCTTTAGAAAGTTCACAAACCTGCAATGCCTTTAAAGGAGAGGAGAGCCCAATAATGTCTGGCAGAAACTCTGTTCTGGCTCAGTGGCACACATGTAATTTGTACAGCTTAGCCCTATTAAGTGGGCTTCAAAACGGACTTTGTTTAGCCCTTATGGCCAAATTGATAAAAAACCCAGCAGGTCCTGAACAGGAGCCAGAATAAATCAGATGCAAATTTCAGGGTAAAATGATCTGTACTCACTCTAAAACATCCCAAGTGGAAGTAAGCCTTTTGGTTTGCTCTCCAAATGCTTTACGCCACCTAGTTTCTTGAGTTTAAAGGACATGGGATGTACTGCAGAGTAATAAGTTAGATATTAATAGTAACAATAGCATTTATATAGGACTTTTAAGATTTGCTAACATTTTACATATGTTATCACAAATGACCTTTTACAACAACCCTATGAGGAAGATGTATTATTATCTCCATTTTATAGAAAAATAAACTGAGGCTGGGGGGGGACGTGAAGTGATTTGTCAAGGAGGGCACATCTAGTAGTTGTCTGGGGTAGGGTTTAAACTCAAGACTTTCTGGCTCTAACTCCAGTGCCCCAGTCACTGCATCACCTAGATACTTCAAATACACTCTGATGCTCCCTGGAAAGGTGTACTGGCAACCACACTAGCACACAGGATGACCTGCTAGCACAGGTTCTTTTTTCTGATTTTCTAAAGGAAAGACAACTTTAAAGTAGTTAACCATCTTACTTTAATTACAGATAAGTAGAAAGAAGTGAGTAGAGAAAACACATGTAGAGAAATTCTCAGAAAGATTCAACAGACAGGCCTCCAACTGTCCGAACAAAGTAATACAACCACCTACATACACCTCCAGATTGGGAGAGCACTTACATTTGAGTAGTTGGGGGGCTTTTAACAAATGGCTATTCAGAGTCCAGTCTAGGGAATAAAAAGGTCGTTCTTAGGGGCGAGCTCTCAAAGCAAAATGCCAGACTCCTCGTATATATAGTTTTCAACTAATAGGCTCAGTCAGAAGGCATCACAACCCACCTGACTCAGAAAAGATGGAAGGTTATCCTTCAGATGTTTGCAATTTGACCTGAACCTAGGAATCTGAACTCCAAAACTAAATTCCATTTTGTTTATGCTTACAAAAGACTAGAAGAAGGCAAAACAAGCTAAAGTTTGAGATTCCTGAAATGGTGTTTTAGGAGCCTCCAAGACTGGACCCAGTTTAAGAAAGCTCAGAATTTAGGGTTTTGAAATTCGAGCTACACACAGAAAATACTCTCTGATTGTAAGGCATTATATAAAGATCAGCTATTATTATGATTTCCATCATTTACTATGGCAATATGCTCTCCTATCTCATGATTCACCGAGTTAATCTTTGTTTGGCGTATGTCATCAACTCATTTCTTCAAGTCATAACCTTCCATGAGGTCTGCTTGCAAGGGAGGAACAGTTCAAATGAAAAATTTAGGTGGGTCAAACAACATAGCCTGTAAATAAATCATGGACAATAATCCAAACTGCTGAGATGTTAAACTCCCAGTCAACAGCAGCAAGTGGAAATGAAACTCCAGAATGCCCCCCAAACAGACTAAAATGTGATTCTGGAATGTTGAAATAAAAAAAAAAGAATATACTACAACATAGATAATGTTAATTTGTGGTTTTATAAGTCAATACGCAGCAGGTATTTCTATTCTATTTTGATACCACTGACTGAAAGCACCAAACTTATCATTCTTTTTGGCCCAGGAAGAAAAACTAGCGTTCCTTGTGTTGTTTTCCTTCCTTCTCAAAGAGGACCATGACATGAAAATGATGACAAGACATGACTTGCAGTTGATTTTGAGTGAGGGAGGGCTATGCAAGGTCACCAACCTCACTTTCTTCTCCTAAGCCATGTGGGTCTAGTGGACTGATACTCATCAAGATGACTGGAGATGGACCAGGATGAAATGGGAGGCCCTTTCAGGCTAAGATCTTATAGCATTCTCAGTTTGAGTGAGATATACCCATTCAATGAACGGGCTTCTTTAAGTAGTTGTTCAAGGGATGGCCTCTTTAATCAAAACAAAATTAAACTAGGAGAAATTCCTTATGGCATGGAGGAAAGAGTATTAAAATTTTAGTCACAAGATTTGAGTTTGAACCCAAGTTTCATTTATACAAGAATGTTTTATATGTGTGTGTGTGTATGTGTATTATAGCAAGAATGTGGGCCTCCACAAATATGTCTACCCATTACCCACTGAACAAATACTTCACATTTAGAGATACCACTCAACAGGGACATATGGGGGTTATCACTTATTACAGGTATGACCTAGGAAAAAATTCTTTAAACTTTTTGGGCCCAAAATAAATGGTTGGATTAGATGGCTTCACTTGTCCTTTGCAGCTAAAGGCTTATGATCTTATGTGTTTCATTTAACTAAGTATCCTTTCCAAAGGGCTGTCTTTTCTTTCTTGGCACCTGGTGATGCTCTGGCAATGTATCTAGATCCCACTCCTTATTATATGGGTAATTTTATTAGCATCTTTTCTTTTTTAAATTTAAGACTCTGAAGACAGGACATGTTTGAGAAAACATCATGATAATTATTAAGATAATTAAACTGAGTTATTTTCATTATTCAGTCTCATGTACCACAGCCTTCTAAGACCAATTTATCATTCTCTGGCATCAGTTACACAATAAAGAAGGAATAAAGGCTGCTAGTCAATTAAGCAAACAAGCCCAGTGTGTGGTGTTTATGGCACCCTTTTCTGACTGACTGTGATTACAAAATTATGGTACGGTTCACACCCAGTCTCATCAGAGTAAATCTTTAAACTGCTGAAATGAGACCAGAAGACCAGGGCTGTATATTCTTGGTTTAAACCATTATTAGACCAGTATGGCACTAAATTTAGATCTTTGAAGAGATATAGTCATCGTTACCATCATCTTAATTAGGATTATCATTTTCAACAAAGTGTTTGGTGGAGTTGTCGATTGTCTCCGAGTTGATGGCATGGTCAAGGCAGAATATAGGGTTGAGTTGTGGTTATAAGTTATAGATTTGGAGCTGGATGGGCCCTAGAGCTATATACAATTTGCTCTTCTCATTTTACAGATGAGCTAAATAAGGCTCAGCGAAATTAAGTGACTTGCCATGGATCATATAGATAATAAGTGTCCAAGGAAGATTTTGAGCCCAGGTCTTCCTGATTCCAAGTTCAATGCTCTAACCATTGCACAATAATAACTCTCAGTCAGTCACTTTTTTTGCAATAAAAAAGAGAATATTTAATATCTTCGCATAGTATTCTAGGTTTCCTCTTTGGATTACCAATTCAGGAAATGACCAGTGTATATTTCATACTTTAACCTGTACTTTAGCCTGTAAATCACATCCATTCATATGAAGACACATGATTAGCCGTAGACTGTAATTATTCAGACATTCATTCAGAGGGCATTTTGAAGGAGCATTCCCACATGTGGCTGCTTATTAAGAAAATGCCTCTAATATGAAACTCCTTTTTATAATATCTCATCTTCCATGTGAGGATGTATATGGACACAATAATATACTTAGACCAGAAAGAACTAGAGAGGGATACTATCAATTCCTTGGAAAAGAGTAACAGAATTATTACCTATTTTACACAATTAGACTGAAATATGCCAATGGATCTATGATCTCATTGATTTGAGAATTCCCTCAAATGATGCATAATATAAGCCATTCATATCTTTCTATCCAATGTGGCTCTTACCCATGTTATCCTCAAAGTTTGCCACAGTGGGTCTGCTCAACATGATTGAGATCTTCCTGGCTTTCTCCTAATATCTTAAGAGTACCAAAGAGTATAGTAGACTCTCTCTCACCACACGACCAGTCCATCTTCTCTTTCTGTAATACAATTCTTTGATGGCATCCTTTATTCCTGTTGTTTGGAGTTCCTCATTTGTTCTGTGATATAACGACTTCATGCACCTTTTGCTCTGTGTATTGTTTATCTTTAGTTCTTCAGAGGCAATAGTATTCCTGCTATATAGTAACACCGTTAAAATATTTTATTGAAAAGAGATGAGTGTTAGCTGTTATAAGCTTGGAATCAGTAAGAGTCCTTTGCAATTTTCTGAAGGCAATCTACCCTCCTCCTTTTGAAATCTGGGTATAGTTCACTGCTCATCTATATTGTCCTTCTCAGATAGAAATGTTATTGGACAAGCTATATAGAGTCTATATTTAGATGCACTTTGAAATCTGGGTGATATTCATTTGTTCATTCAGTAAACGTCTATTAAGCAACTACCATGTGCCAAGTACTGTGCTAAGTATTAGGATTACAAAAGGAAACAAAAGACAATCCCTGCCTCAAGGTGTTCACCATCTAATGGGAAAGAAAACAATGCAAACAAATACATTAAAGGCAAGTTATCTACAGTGTAAATAGGAAATAATTAAAAGAGGAAAACAATACATTTTGTCATCTATTTGGTCTTTTCTGTGTGTACATTCAGATCAGTATTCTTTCAGAGATTACACAATTCTTCCAGGAGACTCTGTAATGTGTTGGGACTTGATGCAATGAACATAATGTCATCTACAAACAAGGTTATCTGGAGGACCTCACTAACCACAGTCAATTCTTCCTTGACATGGACTTTGCATGGAATATTCTCCATCATAGTGGCAAATATTTTAGGAAACATAGTGCTCCCTGTTTTATGCCTCATCTGATGTATATTATTAGAGGATCATTGAATAGACTTAATTCTTCTTTTACATTTTCTAATGAATCCTGAATGGTCTTGATGTAATTATGGGAGATACCTTGTTATAAAAAAGCCTATATGGTAGAGCTTTATTTTATAGAGATGAATTATTTTTTGGCATTGACAAGCAATAAACCAATGGTATTTCACATTACTGGCATTTTTGTGTCAGTTATGAGATGGTAAGGATGTGGTCCATTGTTGAATATCAACTGGTGAAAGCCTACTAGTTTTCCACTAGTTGCCTCATCTAAGATGACATTATGTGTAGATGACTCTCATAAAGATTTTCTATGGAGAAAAGACATATAGTAGTTGATGATGTTTTCTGAGGCACCAAAGACCCACATCTGATATTTTCTTCTTCCTCAGAGACCTTAGAAATCAGTCCTCACAATGGTATTTCTTCAGTCATAGATCTCTTTTCTCCTCATTTATCTCAATTCAGCTGCCTTTTCCTCTCACTTTTTCACACATTTTTTAAGTGTCATTTCCACTTCTTTTGCAGCCACTTCAAGGACTTTAATGTTATGGTCCAAGTTGTGGTTTCTATTATCATTAATTTGTTGTAATTAAAAAAAATCATTTTTCTCCTGTTTCTTGTCTCCTTTCTATTCTGAATGAAATTGGGATCGCTGTCTTAGATTTTCCCTTGAAAAACTTTCTTTAGAATGATTTTACGTTTCATTGCTTCTCTTTGATTTATTAGACAACATTGCTCATAACTGCCCATCATCCTTCAAAAGATTTTACAGCTAAATTCATTTTCTAACCCAGGGTTACTTTTGGCAACTGACTCATTCTATTTGAGGAGTCAAATGTTTGTTGATGAACTTGCTTTCAGAGTTCTTTTAGTCTTAATGATTTAACTGCTCCATGAAACTATATTTGGTATCAATGTCATTTCTGTTGTCCATTTCCTCATTTTTACTTTTAAAATCTTATTTAAATGGTTCAAACTTAAATTTTCTTAATTTTATGTCATATTTTTCTCATTACTGCACTTTCTTCTTTTGAACTATTTGATCTTTGTCCTGTTGAGTCTGACTGTGCCAGACCACTGCCTTAGTGATAGCTCCTATATCTACAATAAACCTTTTCCTACAGGTTAAGATATAGTCATTTAGTGATGTTATATTGTGCTTGCTATGTCCAGCACCTAACAATTCTTTTTCTAAAGAAAATGTTCATAATTTAGAAGCATGGGGCTTTTGTATGGATAAAGCATTTCCTTTCTCTGAAATAATGCTTTATTACATACTTCTGATCCTTACCTTTCTGAACTTTTGTTTTGAAGTAATCAAGAATCAGAGTCTAAGCTGATTTGAATTGAAGTATGTCTAAGCTTTCCATAGAATTTCTCTATTAGTTCTTAGCAAATGATGCTGGTGCATAAGTTGAAATTATTTTCATGGTGATCTCTTGGAAATGCTTATAGATACTGCAATATATAATAACCATTCTGTAAAATGGGGCTAAAAATAGGACCTCCCTCCCAGGGTTGTCAAGCAGATCAAATGAGATAATAATCATAAAACATTTATTATAGTTTGTGGCACATAGTAAATGTGATGTAAATGTTAATTACTATTTGTTATTGTTTTATTTCCATGAAATTATATTTTTTGTAGCTTTTGGAACTACCATAAAAACCATTCTGTCAGTTCCTTTCTTTGCTGTTCCAGGGAATATCTGTAAATCATTCTTCTTCCCTTTAGTTGAAACTTCCTTCTTTTTTTTAGTTTCATTTATAGCAAGAATGTGATATAATTCAGGGCTTCCACAATTATGTTTACTCATTATTCACTGAACAAATACCTCACATTTAGAGTATCAGTGGTTAAATGAAAGTGTGTTAATAGTTTAAAACTGTACAACTCTTTGCATTCTCTGCCACTGTGTCATCTTTATTTCAGAAGTGAATGGGGACCTTGTAGGACTAATAACTATTTTTATTTCACTTTGTATTCCAGGTTGCTATGGTCAACAAGATAGTAAAACACCAAAAGTCATTTCCCAATCAATAAATAGGAAAAAAACCTCACTTTTCTAAAGAATTGTATGCTATCAAGAAACCTAAGAAAGATTACAACAGTAACGACAAGAGACATACAAATTCCAGCAGCTCAACAAGCTGGCAAAACTAACAAGATAAAAATTTTAAATGCTCATGTCATTATTGGAAGATAGAGGGATGTGTACTGTTGTTGGAGTTGCAAATTAACCAACCATGGTAGAAAATAATTTGGAATTATATGAACAAATCACTGAACTATTTTTGCCTTTTGAATCAGAGATCCCACAGCTGGGACCATATCTCCAAGAAGGTAAAAAATGGAAAGATACCGCAAATGCCAAATATTCATAGTAGTACTTTTGGTGATATCAAAAATGTGAGACAAAGTGTGTGCCACAGAATAGTGGATGGTTGAACTAATTATGGCATGGGGATGTACAAGAACATTATCATGCATTAAGAAACAGTGAAAATGAGAAATTCAGAAAAAGCATGAAAAGACATAAATATAATGCAAAATAAATTAAGTAAACAAGGAAAACAGTATATGCAATGACTACAATAATGCAAATGAAAAGGATGCCAAAATGAAGTCACACTGCAATTTCAAAGACCAATCTTAGCCCCAGAAAAAAGATGTCAATGTACCTTTCTACTTTGATTGAAGAGGACAGAAAATAGTGGGTATTAGACTTTGCTTATGTTATCAAAGCAACCTGGTATTTTTTTTTGTTTATCTGTTTCTCTTTATTGTAAGGGAAGGCTTACTGAATAAAGTTGGTGTGTGTGTGTGTGTGTTTGTGTGTGTACTACATTAGGAAATGACTTGTGAAGATAATGTGATAGATTAATTAGACCTCTATTTTACTCCAACTGATATTAATAAGTTTGAGATGATCCCATAGGAGTAGTGATTATAAGCTCTGTATATTATTATATAAGCTCTGTATATTACTCAGAGCTGTGAACTGAAGCTTCTAAATTCACTTGATTAATCGGAGAAAGCTAACTAAAGGACCTCCACCCTTGTTTTTGCCTTGTTATGGTGACCAAGCCCATTGTGGCAGATGTGACTCAAGGACATGGAAAGTCTCCCAGCTATTTTTGTTGCCCTCCTTTCCTCATCATTCCTCTATTGCCCAATACGAGGAGATGGCCATAAGCATTTGGCCAACAAGTGACCCTGTCTGCTGGCCTATGGCATAGCTTTCTACTAGCCCATTGGCCCATGTATATTTTTTGACATCAGTTTATCAGCTTGACCTATGCTTGTTGGCTCAGTAGGACCTCCTGAAAGAACAAAATAGATCTGTCAAGTCTGTTTATTGACTCATTTGCCAACCAGTATGATTCTGTTTTTCATGTAGACCCTCCTAGAGGATAATGATAGAGGTCTATCAACCAATGAGAGTATGCATTTTACTTTGCCTCTTCTGTATTATCTGAGTATCAAGCACTATAAAACTAAGGCCCTAAAGAGGAGGGGCATCTCAGATCATAAGGAATATCTGAGGTCTACTTCATCAGAGGGGGGCCATAGAGTCTTTAATAAAGTACTACTGACTTAGAGCTCTACCTCAGTTTCTTTTATTGCAGATTGGACAATTTTTGGACTTCACAGTAATGAAAAAGTTAATTTCATAAACCTGGAAAAAGAAAACGAAGGTAGAAGAAGAGAAGGAGAGGAAAAAGGAGAAGAAAGAAAAAAGGGGACAAAGAAGAGGGAGAGAATCTCAAGATAATTTAGAACTGGAAGTCTAATATCATCACAAACAATAATCCTGAGACCCAGATAATTAAAGTTACTAGGTCAATGGTACCAAGGTACTTTCAGTCTAAAATCATATTTTTCCCCCCATGTTCCTTTCATACTTTGTATCTGTCCTTGCCTAACTTTTAGATTCCTGCCAATATGGGATAGGTATTTGATTCCACGGCAGATTGCTTGGTCTGGTGTGTGTGTGTGTGTGTGTGTGTGTGTGTGTGTGTGTGTGTGTGTGTGTGTGTGTGTATATGTGTGTGTGCGTGGATGTGTGAAAGCTCTGCCAGTAGCTTAGGTACTTCACTTATTTTTATATTACTCAATTTGCACATTTGCTTTTCTTCCTTAGACAAGGCTGGCACACTTGTTGACATTTTCTGCACGGAGTTTTTGCAATATTTTTACTATGTACAGTAGTTATGTCAATAGATTCTCTTGCTTTATTGGTCTTATCCGATAGCAGAATGTTTGCTTTCTGTGCCAGGATTTCTTGGCCTGCTATTATGGCCCTGTTCCCATACTTCTTGCTGGTGATTATTTTCTAGCTTTGCCCTTACAGTACTCTGCAAATTCTCCATGTTGGTCTAGATTTAGGGATGTAACGACGTATTACTATCTCAGCAGAGGCAAGGCATGTGATGGATAGAGCTTGCCACTGAGAATCAAGCAAGGTATGAACAAAACTGGCCTCAGATTTACTCCTTAACCGTGTGACCCTGGGCAAACAAACCACTTAATCGCTTGTCTGCCTCAGTTTCCTCCTCTGTAAAATGGGGATGATAATAACAGCATCTCCCTCCCAGGGTTGTTGAGAGGATAAAATGAGATATTATCTGTAAAATACCTTGCCAACCTTATAGCATTATATAAATGCTAGCTATATCATCCTCCTCCTCATCATTACTCTTAGTATTATCAACATTATTATTTCTGATGACTTGATCCTAATTAGGTAAAGTGGTGCATTCTCATTCCTATCATTTGATAAGAGATGACTTCATGTATTCAAAACTGCTACCCTGAGTAGCAAGCCTATTATCAAGCAAATTTTCTTTATTATTTGCTTGAAAATATTTTTAATAGCAGTGACATTTCATTCTTCTGTATCGTCCAGCAACCTACCAGACTTTCTCTATTCATTAGACCACTTAGCTACACAATATTGGCTAGCTGGATTCTGGTAGCCATTGTTAAATTCTTTCTTTGCTTTTATGGGAGTTGCTAAGTGGCAATATAGTACATGAAGTTGAGAATAGGCCTTGTAGTCATGATAATCTGGATTCAAATTTTTCTTCTGACACAAACTGGTTAAATGACCCTGGGCAAGTCAATTAACCTCACAGAGTGCCCTAGGCAATTTTCTAAAACCACCGGCAGCTCTGAGATTGCAATCTTCAGAGATGCTGATCTACATTCGAGGGGGAATTTTCATACCAGAAGTTCTCTTTGATAAGTCCAAATAATATCTTTACCTTATATTAACTAAATTCTCTCCACCATAAGAAAAGAAACTAAAAGTAATTTTAAGTCATTTGAAGGCTCTTTGGCACATTCGACAGTTATTCTCTTAAATTTGCAGTTATCTCTTGCACATTGTAGGGGTTACGGGTACAGTGCCCCCATGTACTGGAAAATCCATGTAAAAGTTTTGGCCTTCTCTTCATACCAGAGAAGAAGTCTGAATTATAAGGTCATTAAGAGGTAAAGTATGTTGATACTATACAATACTATACATATATTTATGCATTTCTGAGTTTCTAAATGTTTTTTGTGTCCTCTTTTGGCTTTCATGTATCATCTGCGACTTCCACAAAACTCCTTCAAATTTCCCATTTTTATGCCGACTGTGATATATGGAAACTAAGATGGAGAAACTTGTGAAGTGGAAGGGATAACTGTAAATAACAAGAAATAGGTCTCTTTTGTCAATTGCTAATTTGTATAAATTATAATTAGATTGGTTATATGAATAATCCTTCAGTGTGACAGTCAGGTAACAATAGAAATTGATTATTTTTATTAGTCTCTTCCCATAAGCCTTAACTCAGGAGAATAATCCTTCCCACTATAAGGTTTAAATAATTTTTCTCCCTTTTTAAAAAAATATGCCTTTTGTTTTTACACCAGCTTTTTCTTGATTTTCTTGATATACGTCTTCTTTTCGATTCTCCCTTCATTGAATGAACTTCCTTTTATAACCAAGGATTATAGATTTTCAGATAGAAGGGACCTTAGTCCAGTTTAATTATCCTTATTTTAGAGAATAAAACTGAGGCCTATTGAGGACATGTGATTTGCCCAAAATCACACAGATAACAAGTAGTAAAGGTGAGATTTGAACTTAGATCTTTTAACTGTAAATTTACTGTCCTTTTCACTGGGCCATATTGCTTCCTGAGAGAAACTAACATGAATTTTTTTTTAAACACACACACATCATTTAAAATATTTTATAGCTCTCATAGATATTAAAAGATCATAAATTTGAAATAAGAAGAGATTTCAGAGACCCATCAAGTCTAACAATTAATTACAATTGAAAAAAATGAGGTCCAGCAAAGTGAAGGGACAGAGATGAGATTGGAACCTTTTGTCCTCTGACCCCAAATTCAAGACTCTTCCCACTGGGATATGTTGCCTCTGCCATGCTGTTCCGTAGAAAAAGGAACATAGAGATAAAAATGCCTTCCTTCTTGTAGCAGAGATGCGGTTGTATGTATTGTCAGATGGGTTTAACTACACTGCTCGTTTTGTTTAGCTGCTTACCTTTCTTATACTGGAGGGTTCAATTCAAAAAAGGTGGCAAAGTTTATTCGAAAATGACTGTGATGTAAAGATGAGAAGCATTGAGAAAACTTAACTTTAAAATAACTGGTCTCTTGACCATCATCGCATTTCAATGGGGTTAATATAATTTTTAGCTCCTCTCCAGGGCCATCCATTGGGCACCTACATTGATGAAACCTCAGATCTTTGAAGAATTGAAATATAATCCCCCTTAACTTCAGGAAACCTAGATATTTATAGCTTTCTCCTCTCACTGTGACTTCGATATTTTTATCTGTATTGAGAGATGTAGCAAATTTTCCTTCTGCTATTTGAACTGACTTGTACTTGTTCACACTAAACTCTCAAACACAACTTCAGGAGAATTCTCAGCATGAAAAGCTGTATTTTAAAGTTGGCAGACAGCATTCAAATATCTGTGCAGAAAAAAGATGACTGAGGATATAGTGCTTATCCTCGTACAGCTTAGTTTAAAACCGTGACTAGTGTTCAGATTTCAGCTCTGAATTATGAAATACAAAAGGAATAGGATTAATGTTGATAAGGGACACTGCCTCACCATCCTAATCATGGTGTTTGGTGGTAGGTAAATGGGAATTTCGAGTTGAATTGAAAATGTGGTTTTCTATGTTCGATCTGTAGGAGAGCTGGGTGAATAGGATAACATAATTCAACAAAAAATGGCGGAACTACTACAACTGCTTCCTTAGCAGGGAATTAAATAAAGATTCATTACCAGAAAGTTAACTAGGGCAAGGTGACTAGGATTTTGTCTTAGGTAGTGAGATTTAGAGGGATACTTTTCCTCCCCTGGGAAATCCACCAGGCTATCTTCCCCTCACAACTTTATACCATCCCTATGTCTTACTTTCCCTCCATGCCAGCACACCCCCACTCCCCACCCCCATTAAATCTATAGTGTGACCAGCACTGTTCCTTTGCCCAGGTCCTTGGCTGCTACCTACAATGACATTGAATCCTTCTCTATGCCTTAACGGACCACAACAGCATCTACTGTATGTTCTTCCTCTACCAGATTTGACAGAGATAACCACCATGTCCCCTCCTTCCTACCCCTCCTTTCTCTGGAGTCTTTGGCCAAACTGTATGAGTACAGGATAGACTCTTGAAAGATACATTATGTCTCCCTAATTACACCCCACCACAAGCAGCTTGCCCAAAAGTTGGGTGTTAGAGCAATGAACATAGAAGTTGTTGTATCTATGCCAGATGTGAAATCTCCACTCCTTGGCCTGGGCTGATATCACCTTGTTTGATCTCTTATCGGCAGACTTCCCAGCTTATCCCAAACCCTAGGCTTACCTCAAGTGCCAGAATGATGTCTCTGTTCATAAAACATGATGAGACGCCTGTTCAGTTGTGTATGGCTAATAAGTTCTCTTTGTTGAAGGAAAGGAAGGAGGACAGATGAGATGAATACCTCCAGCAAAAGCTTGCGTCCAATCATATGTGTTCTGGATGAAGATGGCAGCATTAGTTGCTTAGCATTATTTTAAGATAAAATAGAACTTAGAGAGTTTTTACTTTAGCTTGAAAGAGGGTGGATTTGTGAATGAACGTAACTGAACCTGTAAGTTGCTACAAGTTGGTTGAACGAATGCATGCATGAATGAAAGAGGATGGATTAACTGGAGAAGCTGTAAGAAGATAAGCAAATGAATGTGTTGTTAGTGGAGTGAAATGAGATTGGAATTATTTCATAATCATTGGGTAATTATTCCATAATTTTGGAATTATAAAAATGAAATGACTAAAATATCCATATCCTTTGGCCCAAAGATACTAGTACTAGGCTTATGCCCCAAAAAACTAAGTCCTCATATATGCTAAAATCTTGACAGCAAAACTTTTTGTGATAGCAAAGAACTGGAAACACAGATGGCTAGTAGTTAAACAGTTATTAGGAAATGGGAAGCAACCAAACAAATTGTTGTACATGAATGAAGTAGAATATTTCTGTGCTATAAGAAGTGATGAATGCGACGGATGCAGAGTAGTATAGAACGATTAACATGATTGGATGTGGAATGAAATATGCAGAGCCAAGAAAACAATATACACACTACAACTGATAAACAGAAAATAAACAAACACAAAACAACTGCAAGTAAAGGCAACAAAACTACCAAGAATAGGCATGGCTCCAAAGAAGAGATGAGATGATGCCCTACCCTGTTCCTTTGCAGAGGTGGAAAACCGTAGTTGTGGTACGCTGCATATCTTTTCAGACTTTTTTCATCTATTGACCACTTTTGATCATTCATTTTTCTTCTTCCTTTTTTTCTTTAAAAATATTAGCCTTAATATATTATATGGGAACACTCTTTGGGGAGGGAGAGGAAGAAAATCCTTGGAGAAATTTTGTTGATATATATATATATATATATATATATATATATATATATATATATATATATATATATATACACATACACATACACATACATATATATGTATATATATATGTATTTATGTATATATATACTTATGTATATATATATTTGCATGTATTTATGTATATACATATATATGGAAGTTTTTTTTTAATAAAGAAAATCAATTAAGTCCCTTTTATGTGTAAAGCACTATGTTGGCAATTAGAGTTACAGAGACAGAAGCGAGATAGTTCTTGCTTTCAAGGGTTTATATTCTAATAAATGGAGACAGCGGTAGCCATGGAAGGGAGTTTTGCCTGGAGATTCATAAAGGCAGAGAAGAAGTCTGAAAATTTTCCGTTTCTTTTATGGTGTGTTCACAATACCTTATTGTAAAATTTGGGTTAAATATTTGGGCATAGACTCTGTTGTCTGCTGACTTTTGCATGTTATCTGTGGCTTTTGCAAAAGTCCCTCCCCAAATTCCCTTTTAATTTCTTTTGCCAACCTGCGAGACAGGAAAACCATGATGGGGAAAGTTATGATGTAAAAGAGATAAGTACAGGATCCATTGTCTATACCCTGTCAACTTTCACTTGCTATGTCTGCATAGATTTGGATTAAGTGTAACTTCATCCTGGACAAGGCAAAAGAATTCTAATCTAAGGTTCCTCTCTCACTCTCGTTTAGTATTGTTTCATGAATTTAACAAATGCATACATCTCACTTTTGGCTTTCAGAGTGGGGTCATGGTGGTAGACAAGAATAATCACCTCACCAAAGCCAGGAGAAAAGAAGCCAAGAAGTGGTTGATACATTTTCAAAGAAGGGTTGGTATGATGTAAAAGAACCAACTATTCACACACACACGTGTGTGTGTATATATGTGTATGTGTGTATATATACATATATGTGTGTATGTGTGTATGTATATATACATATATATGTCAAACATTCACAATGTTGACAAGATACTGGTGCCAAGAGCTCAAGAAACAAAAACCCCCTCTGATGGTCTCAAGGTTCGAGTTTTTGAAGTGAGCCTTGTTGATTCATAGAATGATGAGGATACTTTTTGTAAGTTCAAGTTAATTACTGAAGATGTTCAGGGTAAAAACTGGTAGAGGATTCTGCAAAGATGGAGGCATAGGTCAGAAAATCTCAAGCTCTCAAGATTTTCCTCCACAAAAGAGTTAAAGCAGCACTTCAGGGCAAACATAGAGTGCTAAAAATCAATAAGAGAAGGGTCAGAACAGGGGTCCTCCTGGGACAAAATGAGAAGATCTGAAGAAAAATCCCAGACAGATTTGTTCCCTGAGAAGAGTAAACACCTCCAAACTCAGGTCCACTTTAACAACTAGCAAGCCCTGGGGTTAGCTGGGATGGGAGGCTGCCTCTGCCCCAGTCACAGGAAATTTTACCCCAGGACAATGAGGGGAATTAGGCTTCTGAGCTAAGGAAGATTGAGGGAACCCTTGCTGACAAGGAATGCCAGACCCAGCTGTGCTGCAGAGACTTGTCAGGGAGTGAGTAGGAAGCAGCACATATCTACTTTGTGAGTACAGTAGTAGTGGGGTGGGATGCTGCTGGCTGTGGACAATGACAGGAGTAAGGAGGTCTTGGTTTGGGTTCAAGGTCAGAGAGGAGAACTGAAGGAGGATCTGACTCCAGGAGCACCATCCTCCATACTCCAACATTAGAGGTGATTACAAAAACTAAGCTATTATGAAAAAAAAATGCACAAGAAAAGGAGAAATAATCCAACCATAGACAGTTACTATGGGAATAGAGAATACTGGGTTTGTCTGTAGAAGAAGATAGTGAAGCAAAGAAACCCTCTTCTACCCCAAAGAGTCATGCAAAATGGTCACCTGCCCCAAAAGAATTCATAGAAGAACTTTAAAAAGATTTTAAAATCAAATGAGAGAGATTGAGTAAAAACTAAGAAAAATAAGAATAATCCAAGAAAAACAAGAACATTATGAAAAGAAAGTCAATCAATTAGAAAGGGGGATTCAGAATCTCAAGGAAGAAAATGATTCCTTGAAAATCAGAATTGAGTGAGTGGAAGCCAGTTAAGTTAAAAGAGATCAAGAAAGTATAAAACAAAATATAAAGAATAAAAAAAAGAAGAGAATATGAAACATCTCATAAGAAAAACAATTTATTTTCTGGAGAACAGACCAAGAAGAGAAAATATTTAAGAATAATCAGAATACCTGAAAGCTATGATCAGAATAAGAATATTGATACAATAATACAAGAAAGAATGAAAATTGTCCTGAATCATTATAACGAAGGGGAAAATAGAAGTAGAAAAATCCACCAATCACCACCTGAAAGAGATCCTACAAGGAAAACTTACAGGAAGGTCATAATTAAATTCTTAAATCCCCAGCTGAAGGATAAAATATGAGTAACAAGGAAATAACAATTTACAGATGGCTGTACCACCATTAGAATCCCACAAGAGCTAGCAGTAGTGACATTAAAAGATCACAGGTCTTGGAACACTGTAATACTGAAGAGCAGAAGAGTTGGAGTTTCACCCAAAAATATCATATCCAGCAAAGCAAAGCATAATTCTGAATGAAATAAAGGATATTTAATGAATTGTCAGACTTTCAGGACTTTGTTAACACAACTGAAATTAATAGAAGATTTGACATATAAGAGCTGAGAAATATAAGGTACATATCAAAGACCAATTACTAGGAACTCAATAAGGACAGACTGTTTAACTTTTATGTGTGTGAAATATGTTTAAGTTTATTATTAGGAAATGAGTAGTTCGTAAGATTGATTGGGGTAGACCTGAGCATTATATATGACTTCAAAAAGTAAAACCTTTCAGGAACAGCTAAAAAGAGTAATTATCTTATACAAATGAGGTACAAGAGGAAGAACCTACATAGAGGAATTAAATGGGGGCGGATGGCTGGTAGTTTTGAAAACCTACTTTCATTAGGAATGGGTTCAAGAGGTAACAATACATATATATCTAGAAGAGTATAAAAGTCCTTTAAATTTAGAAAGAAATAAAATGCTAAGGGATTAGGGAGGGGGAGAGGATAAGGAGGGATCTTTAGAGGGGAAGGTGAGGGAATAGGTTAAAGGGTACTTAAATCAATGAGAATGGTAGGTTAAGTAATAGGAGGGCAAAGTAGTGGATAGAAATAAAGTAGAGGAGTCAGGAGGATTAATAAATAAGATACATGCACAAACAAAAAGCAAAGATTAGGAATAGAATCTCTTAGGGAAAGCATATGTTTATATATTTATGTATATGTGTATGGCTACATATGTTTACACGTATGTATATATCAATATCTATATGTCAATATATCCATGCTTAATTGTAGCCTGGGCAGGGGGAGGGGAGAGAGAAGGGGAAAAGAACAAAATAAAAAGTGTACATCAGAGAACAAAAGAATTTATGAAAAAGCAAAGAGAAGATGGACAGCTTTTAACACAATGCAATAATAGTCTTTCTTGAAATGGAAATTTATTGTTATATAATTTGAATCCTCTCTTGTGTTCTGTTGTGCACGTAACATGTTTTTTCTTTTCTTATTTAATATTTGTTTAAATATTTAAGTTTATAATATTTCTTTTCCCTTTCTTATTATGTATTTAAGCTTTAGTATTCAAGTCTAAAATTTTAAAAAGATGAAAAAATTGTTTGACTAATTTCCATGGAATGTATCTTACTCAGACAAAATGTGCTGCTTGACACCAGAGGGACAGACCATGACTGAAGCCCATGTTGGTATAAAAACTACCGATGACTACTTGCTCTGCCTTTTTTATGTTGGTTTTACCAAAAAGTGCAACAACTAGATCTGTAAGACCTCTTACGCTCAACACTAACAGGCTCATCAAATTCGTAAGAAAATGATGGAAATTGTGACCTAAGAGATGCAACTGACTTGAAAGAAGTTGTCAATAAACTCATTCCAAGCAGCATTGGAAAAGACATAGAAAAAGCTTGCCAGTTCATTTACCCTCTCCATGATGTATTTATTTGAAAAGTCAAGATACTCAAGAAGCCCAGATTTAAATTGAGAAAACTAATTAACTGCGTGGTGAAGGTGGGGACTCTGGTAAACCTTCAGGAGATGAAATGGGCACAAAAGTGGAAAGGGTTGATGGCTATGAACCACCAGTTCAAGGATCTGTCTAAAATGAGAACTTTTAAAGATTAAAAAATAAAAAAATTATCATTGTGATGGTTTGGAGCTTTTTTAAGGTTTATAAATCAAAATTGCAGTAATATTTGCTGCTTGGAAAACTTTCTCATAAATATGATATGTAAATGCCCTGATATTTACCCAATAAAACTGTATAATTGTTCCATAAATAAACTTGTTATAAAGCCAAAAAAAACCTCAACCTGATTACACACATCTCATGTCTGCTTATGGAAAAGAAATGTATCTGTGTATTCTCTTTAAAATTAGAGAGTTCCCAGGCTCTTAGGACTGTGGAGATCTTTAATTTGGACCATTTATTTCTTAATAAAAAAAGAATTTGTTTCTTCTCCATACATAGAACCTTTAACCAGGTGTAATGATGTGCTCTCTCCTGATGTGAATAAGCTCAACAGGTTATTACAGAGACTATACTATCGGTCCAAGTGAATGCTAGTTTTTCCATTACTACAGAAGTTAAGAGGTGGAAAAATCTCTTACATCATCCAATATATCTTTCTGCCAATGCAGGATAACGTTTTCACCTTCACTTCTAGGATTTTATGTGACTTGGCTTGTAAAGCATCAAGGACAAACATTTTCTGCAAAAACTGATCTAACAGTCCAGGTGGGGATGGCATAGGGATTGGATCCATTAGCATACACACCATTATCTGTCATAGATTGCCACCATACCTGCCAAATGAAAGTGACATTAAGTAAATCTTGTAAGAAGTGAATGACTGGATATAGTGAAAATAAAAAAGTTTTCTTTAGCAGGATGCCTATCAGAGTCCCCTTGGGCTGTCACTCAGGGTTGAAATTGATGATTCTCTTGTACTTTGGGAGATGTACTCTTTGGAATTGCTTTCATGGCATTTTCAGTGATAACAATAGCAAGAATGGAGAAAACCTGAACAATCCAAGATAAGACCCTGGAGAGGAGATGAAACAAGTACAGTAGCTGCTGTAATACTACACCAATAGTAGGTGTATAAATGTGCGTGTCTACCCAGGGGAGCAGAATCACATGCAATATTCCATTTGGCTCCACACTGAACACAATAGATGATATATGAACATGGATATATGATGAGGAGAAATAATGATAATTGACATTGATATAGTGACTACAGCTTTGCAAAATATTTCATATACATTATTTGAACCTTACTTGTATCTTGAGGAGGTAGGGAATAGTGGTATTAAAATCCAAATTATGCAGATATGAACACTGATATTCAGAGTGGTTAGATGATTTGCAACACAATCCAAATCTTCTGAACCCTACTTGGAGTATCCTAACCATTATACTTTTCATCTTTGGGTACGTGACTGCTGTCTGAGAGTAATTTCCAATAGCTCAGGGCAAGTTAGAAAGAAAGGGGGGAGAATACATATATGCACACATATGTACGTATATATAGATGTGTACATATATGTGCATATATATACATACATACAGAGACATGAACATACATATACACATACATACACACATATAGTTTTCCAGCTGTAACATACATTAGAATAAAAGGCAGCATTTTTTGGAAAGAGCACAGGATCGAAAGTAAGAGGACCTGCATTCCAGTACCAAGTTGTAACCTCAACACTTAACCACTTGAAGTGGTTTCCCCTTCTATGAGAATAAAGGATTGGACTGGAGGACTTGTCTCTAAGATTCTTTACAGCTCTAAATCTATGCTCCTATGATGAAGCACAAAGCAAAGAGAAGAGGCAGAGACAGAGAGAGAAACAGAGATAGAAAGAGAGAGACAGAGACAGGTAAAGATAGAGAGGCAGAGATTGAGATGGAGCAACAGAGACAGAAAGAGATAGTGTCAGTGAGATAGATACAGAGAAAGAAAGAGAGGGAGTGAGGAAGAGAGAGAGAGTGATCTCTATCTTAAAAGAAGAAAGACTTGAATAGATCTAGATGGTGGATGAGGCAGTACACCTCTCTTTTAGGTTCTTTTGGGTAGATCATAGAATTGATGAATGGGAGAACTATGAAATAAATCTGGAAGGTAGCTGAATGCTAGGTTAAGGATTGTGTGGTGGTGGAAATACACTGAAAATTTTTTGAGTGGGAGCCATGTGATCAGAGTTCATTAGAAAGATTGTTCAGATTACTCTGGCAGAAGGACAATGGCTAGATTGGAGAGGGAAGGAGACTAGAGAAAGTGAAACCAGTTGGGACTGGGTACCACAGTAACCTGGTAAGAGGTAATGAAGGCAGAGGGAAGGGAATATGAATTTATATAATGCCTACTGTGTGCCAGACTCTGTACTAAGCACTTTACAATTATATCACTTGATCCTCCCAACAACCCTAGAAAGTAGGTACTATTACTATTTCCATTTTATAGTTGAAGAAACTGAGACAAACATAACTAATTAGTACCTGAGTCTGGATTTGAATTTAAGTCCACCTTTCTCCAGACCCAGGGCTCTATCCACTATGACACTTGCTCTTTCTGGGCAGAAATCAGCAATGGTTGTGAGAGTGGAAAGGAGGAAATAGGGAGGAGAGATACTGTGGAAATAGAATCAACAAATATTGGTAATTAATCTGACATGTATGTGACAAAGATGGTGCAGTCAAAGATGGTTCAGGGGTCCTGTTTGTCCCTGGGTAACAGCAGTCTGACTTTTCAGCAATTTCAGAGCAATTTAATAAAGATGGTCTATATGAGGATGTCATGACCACTACTTTGACAGCCTGGTTTTCAACTGGTTTCTGTTGCTCAATAACATTTGAAATTCATTTTTCCTTTCAGTAACAGGTCTTATCAAAAACCAGTTTCTCTGAGTTTTGCTTACTAGTATCCAGGTTGTATAAAACAGCAGTGATTATCTGGCAACGTACACTGGCAAACTTTTGCAAATATGGAGATTCTATAAACAAAGATTTATAAGATTACAGAACCACATAAAGATAGCACTGGATGGGAGGATAGAGATAAACCAGCACATTAGCCTCATTCTACAGATAAGCCTTCAGAAAACTTTGAATCACAAAGTGAGCTAGAGATAGTTCCAGGGCTAGAATCAGATATTCAGACTCCCAGTCCAATTCTCTTTCCTTGTTGCTGGAGAAGAGGAAAAAATTAGTAAGCCAAGGATGACTAAAACAGGGTAATAACTAGATGGAATTTAGTCAGAAGACCAAGGTTTGTTCTTTGGGTTTGCCATTTGCTGTCTGGGTTGCCTCAAATAAATATAACTTGGAAACTCAGCTTCCTTATCTGCTAAGTAGGAAATAATGCTTGTGCCATCTGTCTCATTGGGGTGTTTTGAAATCAAGAAGTGAGCTGATTTATGTGAAAGTAATTGATTTGTATTTGTAATGGGGGATACATGTTTAGTGCCCATTAGGTTGTTCAGATGACATCTTAAGGATTCTCAAGAGAAGCTCCTGGTAAAATAGTAATGATGTGGAAGGAAACTGACTTGGAGAGATTGAAGCATGAATGGACGTTTGATGACTGGTTCTGTTTGACCTACCCTGTAGTTTTCAGGAACTTTTTTCTATTGGCTGTGTAGATGCCTTCAAAAAGAGCTGACTCATCCTTAGCTGCCTCATTGCCTTCATCTGCACTGATGGTGTGACCATATCTGAAGAGAGACTATACTTTAAGGGGAAGGATCTCCAGGTCTTCTTCCTCTTAAGCTATTTGGTTCCTGTGAAACAGGGCCTTGTGGGCTTTTCCATTCATTCTTCCAATTTAGGTTCAAGGATTGGCATCTCTGACCACAGGAATTTTAAAAACTGGGAGAACAAACCACAAGAATCAGGGTCAAAAACCAGTACAGGTTTTATAGCCAGTCCCTGAGGTGTAAGGAAAAAAGGATCAAGAAGGAATATTTAGAACCCTGTCCCAGCAGAAGGGCTCATCTGATATTTGAAGCCTTTAGATGTGAACTTGGTAGACCAAGTACTTGGTCTTGGTAGTTGAACTTGGTAGATTAAAAAGAAGAATATTGCTGTATATTTCTTTGTTTTCTTCATATATGCATATATACACATACATCCAACTTGTTATCTTTTCCCCCCTTCATTTAATATTTTTTAAATAATCTCCTACTCTGTGTGGAAACTTTGTGCTAGGTTCTGAGACTAGATACACAGATAAATAAAACAGCTCTGTTCTCAAAGAGCTTATAATTAAGAAAATTTTAAAGTCAAACATAGCATTTTATACTTGATCCTGGAGTAATAGGACTGGAATTTATTGAATAAGGGAGTGACATGGTCAGATATGTCCATTAAGAAGGTCCCATTGGCATCTAAGTGGAAGAAGGGCTGGAGTGGGGAGACACTTGAGACAGGAAGACCAAACAGCAGGCTACTGTAGTAGTCCAGAATATCTCATCAAATTCTTTGCAGAAGTTCACTATTTTTTTATCCTCCGAATTGAATGTTGATGCATAGGCTATAATTATCTTCCTGGTTGTCTGCTTGTTCATACTCATTGTAAGCACTGTAAGATCAAATCATCAGTCCCATGAAATAATGTTTCCTATTACCTTTGAACACAGCATGCAACCAAGGCCTTTATGTGCCTCTCCATTAATCTATGAACCTGTAAGCTGCTTACCTGCTTTGTTGTGACTTCTTCACATATTCTGGATAGTGAAAATGGCTGTGATTCAGGTTTTCCATTATGTGCCAACACCAGTCACTGGACAAAGAGTCCCAGCAGCCCGAGCAATGTTTGTAGTTGAGGCAAGAATGGTTTAATTTTCTTGTACCTTTTGTTCCCTTTTCTGCCACTCTGTTGTTGGCACTGTGGGAACAGAAGGGGGATGCATGAAGGGAGGGCCACTTGATGTTTTTATCCATTGAATTTGCTTCCTTTGCCAAAAAAAATTATCTCCTGATGGCCAACCTTTTGGTGAAGAGCTTCTTTATATGGGCTGAGTCTTGGTTTGTCACTTGGCCATATTCAAAGCCTGTCCATCTTGGAAGAATCTACCAGAGCTGACATTCTGGTGAAAAAACCTTCAAGGACACTATATTGGCACTATGTAAATAGGCACTATATAAATTCAGCTAATGGGTTTGTCTTCAACTTTCTGAGTATTAGTATGCTGTTGTGTCCTAGAATTTAACACTGGAACACTCAGTGTAGTCTTGTAACTATGGAATCTTTCCTTCTTTCAGAACTGAACTTTTCTATTCCAAAAATTGTAGCGTGAATTTATAAGATTCAAAAGAAGTCTTAGAGATGATCTATTCCAAACTATCAATTTTCTATGTGAAGTCACAAGGGATCACAGAGACTCCTCTTGCTCAAAGTCATATGGCTGGAAGTAGCAGAACTTGGACCATCACCCAGGTCTCCTGACTAAGCACATCCAAGGAGGCTATATGGGGACATTAGGAAGAACTAAATTGGAATTCGGAGGTTCTTGGTTCAAATGACAGCTATGACACCCATGTAGCCTTGGATCAATGACTGAACTGCTCTGGGCTTCCATTTCTTCATCTAGAAAAAGAGAGTATTGAACTAAATGATTTCTCAGGTCCCATCTATATCTAAGTATACAATCCTCTGACTCTTGATCCCAAGGTATTCCAGGGGCATTCTAGGTAGCCTAGTTCTGGGGGGAAGGAAAGGTTGGCCTCCTTACTCTTGCATAGCTATGACCCAGTGTGATCTTTGGTAAGAGCACTGAACTGAGTCCAGTACCAGGAACTTAGAGTATTAACTGCAGATGAACTCACCACATGACTCTTTGCCCTTCATTGCTCTCCCATATCCCCCATTTTTTCTCAACTGTAAAATGGAGACAATTATGCTTGTCCCACCCACTGCGGAAGGTGGTTGCGAAGAAGAGCTAGGTCTGAAGATGCATGGAAGAACACCAAGAGTTCCTATTACTTTCTGAGAATACTGCATGTAGCCAGAGCCTCGTATTTGGTTTGACCAAAGACATTTCCTAAAAACATTTTGCAGATCCAGTCGTGTTACCTTGTTGCTCAGTAAACTCCGGTGACTTCCCATTGCCTCCAAGATCAAATGCAAAATACTAGGTTTAGCATCCAAAGCCTTTTATAACCTCCTTTTCTAGTCTTCTTATACCTTATTCTACTGCATGTACTCTGATCTGGAAGCCTTAATCTTGCTGTTCTACAAACAAGACACTCCTTCTCTTGGCTGCTGGCATTCTCTCTGGCTGTCCCCATCCTTGGAATGTTCTCTCTCCTCTGCTCTGACTACTTTAAGTCCCAACTAAGATCCTACCTTCTACAGGAAGCCTTCCCCAACTCCTCTTAATTTCAGTGCCATCCCTTTCTTAATTATTTCCTATTTATCCTGTATAGCTTGCTTTCACACACACACACACACACACACAAAATTTGTTTGTGTGTTATTATCTCCTCTATTAGATTGTAAGTTCATTGAAGGCAGAGATTGTCTTTTGCCTCTTTTTGTATACCCAAGGCTTGGCACAGGGCCTGGTACTTAAAAAATGGTTATTGATCGATTGACCAAACTTTCTTTGGTTTTCAAAACTGCATAAATTTGAAATTATGTTAATATCATTCCCTGTCTTCATTTCACTGTCTAACAGATGACCTCAGCTTTATCCCATGTATCCTGATATCTCCTCTGCCCTTCTGTCAGGCTTATTTTATATGAGCTACTCATTTCAATGATCTTGGACTGTACCCTAAAACCCCAGTTTGCTCCTGGTCCCTGCAATGTTATGTTTTACCAAGTAAGACTCAGGCTGAATCTTGGCTTGTAGTGAGGCTAGCTAATTTGCTGGCTCCTGGGTTTTCTTATCCCACCCAAAGTACCCCATTAGCTGAACAGATATAGAATAGGAATATTCCACTAGGTTGGCATCCCCTTGGTTCTGGCATTGACATTACAGCTCAAGTACTCAGTAGTCAGAACAAGGTTTAGAAAGCTCATATTCTATCTATATGTGTACATTTATAGCTCCACTGGCAATGATTCACTTGTGTGTACATGTATTTGACTAGAAAGATAAACTGGCATCTATGTAGCAATTTATTAACACTGTGAGATAGGTGACACTTATCCCCATTTTATAGATGAGGAAACTGAGATGAGAAGAAATTAACTGACTTACTCTGGTCATATAGCTAGTAAGAGTGAGAGTTTAGATTTGAAATCACATCTTTTCTGTCTCCAAAAGTGCTACTTTTTCTCCAATACCAAGTAAACTGCATGTTTCATTTGCTTTCCCACAACTAAGTATATGTCATTCAGTGAATAATTAATCCAGTATTTATTAAGAACATTAAATGCAAGGTATTCTGTTAAGGGCTATAGAGTTTGCAAAGAAGTATATCAGAGGATTTTTTGATACCAAAGGACTTTGGTACATTATAAATCTAGTTGAAATATGAACTGATTTATCCAACTAGCTGGGTTGCCACAGGCAGCTTGGTTTACTCACAGGGATTTGTCTTTCGTTTTCAAAGAGGGCAGTGACATCAGGGAAATGATGACATGACTTGCAGATGATTTTGATTTGAGTGAGGGAGGGCTGTCCAAGGTCACCAGCCTCACTTGCTCCTTCAGAGCCATCTGGGTCCAGTGGTCAGATATTAATCAGGATGACTGGAAATGGCCCAGGATGCAATGGGAGATCCTGGCCCTCCCTCTCTCTGTCCTTCTCCTCTGAAAAGGAAGTTAAATTTTGACTCCCTCTCCCTCTCCCTCCCTCCCTCCCTCACTCCCTCCCTCTCTCTCTCTCTCTCTCCACCTTCCTCTATCCTTTCTTTCTCTTTCTTTCTTTCTCTCTTTCTCTCTTTCTCTCTTTCTCTCTTTCTCCCTTTCTCCCTTTCTTCCTTTCTTCCTTTCTTCCTTCCTTTCTTTCTTTCTTTCTTTCTTTCTTTCTTTCTTTCTTTCTTTCTTTCTTTCTTTCTTTCTTTCTTTCTTTCTTTCTTTCTTTCTTTCTTTCTTTCTTTCTTTCTTTCTTTCTTTCTTTCTTTCTTTCTTTCTTTCTTTCTTTCTTTCTTTCTTTCTTTCTTTCACAAAACCTTAAACCTAGTTCATTGTGAAGCTCATAGATTGGACTGCTGTAGGTCCCTGCTCACATTACACTTAATGGCTGTATTTTGGGTCCTCCTGAATGTCAATGGTAACTATTTCTCTTTGCAACAGCAACCCTGAGGGTCTTCCTCTCCCAGATTGATTTTTTCTTTTTTTTCTAATTAAAGGGGCCATACCTTGACTCACTTCTTAAACAGGCCTATTCACTAAATGGCATTACCTCCCTCGAAGTGAGTACCTGAAAAGGCCTTAGCCTAAAAGGTCCAGGGTCTCCCATTGCATTGTGGGCAATCCCTACTCATCCTGATTGATATCTGGTCACTGGATCCAGATGGCTCTGAAGGAGAGAGTAAAACTGGTGAGCTTGTACAACCGTCCCTCACTCAAATGAAAATCAACTGCAAGTCATGTCTTCATTTCCCTGATGTCATAGTCCTCTTTGAAAATGAAGGACAAATGCAACCTGGAGAAATACACACAGGAAAAAACATAATTAACCAAATATGATCAATATAAATTACAAAAGGAATGGTTTACATAGTAAGTGCTCAGATTATCAGAGTAGTTAGGGAATTGGGGCTTGGTCTTGAACTTTAAAAGTGGGGAGCTGATCCAGCAATATTACTGCCAGGTCTATATCCCAAAGACATCCCCCTAAAAGGGAAAAAGAACTATTTGTGCAAAAATATTTGTAGCAGCTCTTTTTGTGGTGGCTTAGAATTGAAAGTTGAAGGGATATCCATCAATGGGGAAATGGCTAAACAAGTTGTTGTGTATGATTGCAAAGGAATATTATTGTGCTGTGAGAAATGACAAGCAGGATGATTTCAGCAAAACCTGGAAAAACTTATATGAACTGATGCAAAGTGAAGTGAACAGAACCAGGAGAATGTTGTGCACAGTAACACAGTAACAGTATCTATTCTCAGTAATACAATGATCCAAGACCATCCCAAAGGACTTATGATGAAGCATGATATCTGCCTCCAGAGAAAGAACTGATATTGACTGAATACAGACTGAAGCATACTGTTTTTCACTTTCTCTAATTTTTCCCCCTTTTATTATGATTAATATGATATAGTAATTGACTAATGATTAATATGAAAATGTTTTACATAACTGCATATGTGTAAACTATATCTGATTGCTTACTGTCTCAGGGAAAGGGAAGAGAACGTGGAAAGGAGGGATGAAATTTGGAACTCAAAACTTTAAATAAAAATGTTAAAAAATTGAAAAAGATATCAGATAGTAAACCCACACTGGCTTGAAGTGATTACCGTATTTTTTAAAATGCTCACAAGACATCTATTTTAATGATTATCTGTTCTGCAATTTAGAGAGGGATGATAAACATCTGTCTAGTTGACACCTACTGATATATAGATTCTAAAATTTATCCTCTTATCTCTTTTGAAAAATCACAGCAATATTTATATCCTAACATCTCTGTTATTCTACATAATGCCTCAAAGATTTCTGACATTGGGTCCAAGATCACATCATTAAATTTTGTTAGCACTCTGGAATTTAATTGATGATGCTGGTGATTTATATATCACTTTTATATATCACTTCATATGTATTAGTCAGTGTAGTAAGCATTTTATAGTTATAATCTTCTTTGGTCCTCATAATGACATTGTGAGGTAGGTACTATTATTATCCCTATTTGATAAATGAGGAAACTGAGGCAGATAGTGATGAAGTCATCCAGGGTCTGAGGCTGAGTTGGAACTTAGGTCTTACTGACTCCAAGACCAGTGCTATAACCACTGTACCACCTCACTGCCCCTGCGAACCTGAAAATTTGAGCTGATCCTATATAAATCTGTTGTCCATTTCTAATTCTTTACCTATTTTGGGCTGAAATGTCCTCTCTCCATTGTAGATTTGCTCTTTCAATTTGAAGGTGATCCTTTTTGCTAGAGAAGACTGAAGCAAAATAGAAATTACAGAGTCAAATTTTTTGTCATCTATGACAAGTATTTCATGTTCCCTAAGCAGTGAGAATCCCTTTAAAAAATCCCAAACTTGGTGACTTTCAGAAAATTGAGAGGAATTTTCCACTAGCCTTAGAGTCATGAGACCCAGGCTTAAAATTCTGTCTCGACTTCTATCTGTATAACCTTAGACAAGAAAATTCACCTCTTTGGAACTCAATCTAGCTTTAACTTAGGGTCTCTTCTAGGTTTAAATCCTGTGTTTCTCTGCATTTTTTGTCCCCTTTAATTTATGAAATACTGAGAAGTCCCTAATCTGTTATTAGCAATAATATTCAACCCAGTAATCATGTTCAGACCCTTTTGACAAGTACTAACCTTCAAAAGCTATTTTCCTATATCTCATTTGGAATCATTTCCCATCTCCTCTTTGAGGAATTTAGAATAATTCAGATCTTGGCATAAAGTTTATAAGTAATTCTCATTTGATAATTGTTGAACTGATAAAAAAATTCTTACTGTTAATAATAATCATGACATATTTCTAAGACACTTAAAGGTTTACAAAGTGCCTTCCACTTAATAACTCTATGAGGACACATACTATCAATCCTTTCTACACATAAGAGAGAGCTGAGTTCTAGAGAGATTCTGAGGTTTGTCTCACATCATTTAGTGTCAAAACAGGGCCTCACACTCAGATTATTTTACTCATAGAGTTTATTTCCGTACACATACATACATATGTGTATATACATATACATATATACACATATATCTCTATCTTTCTATCTAATTTATCTACATATGTACACACACATACACACACACACATACACACGTGTATATCTTTCCAAAATCCTTTAATGAAAAATGGTCACTTTTCCAATAACTATTAGTGGATGATTATAATATTAGAGTACACATAAGGGCTAGGACTCTGCAGGAGTTTAATAAATGTTTGCTGTGGCTACTATAATCTTTTCCCCCTTCATTCCTACATCACTGTTAATGATCTCTAATTTCCATACTAGCATATGATGTCCACTTTTACTGTAGCAGTTACAGTTTCTTGTTTGGTTGTTTGTGAATGCGTATACACTATTTCCAGCTTCTTAAAAATTGTTTCCTAGAAAGTTATGCTTTATATTTATTCTTTTCTTTTGTAACTAAAATAAGATGTCTCTCCAGTCCAAGTCTTTGAAAACGTCATGCTAATTTCCCCTTTATCATAATCATATTGAAGTTCTGTACAAGTAGTACAGATGGGTAATGACCACTTCCTAATTATTGTCATTTGGTATTTGAGTGTAATGGGGTTGTAGAAGCACTTGTCTGAAAATCAGAGCTAACTACTACCTCTTAGATGGCTCCCATCCTTCCCTCCCTTCCTCCTCTTCCTACTGGGCATGGCTTTCAACACAGTCACTGTCTTCATAGAGCAGAACAATAGAAGAAAAATTTTCCAAGGAGAAGGGAGGTACTGATACCAAGAGAACTTTCCCTACACTTCTCATCGGTCTCCTCCCAAAACTTAAAACTCTTTACTCATGGCTCAGGCTTTTGTCTTGCCCTGCTTTGGGAAATTATGGAATACAAAGTAAGATTCTCTTTCATTTTTATTTACAACTCCCTCAGGGAAAATCCCGACAATTTGAACATAGTCTGCCTCTCTCTCTCTCTCTCCCTCTCTCCCTCCTGCCGCCCTCTTTCCCTCATCTCTCTCTCTCTCTCTCTCTCTCTCTCTCTCTCTCTCTCTCTCTCTCTCTCTCTCTCTCTCTCTCTCTCTCTCTCTCTCTTTCTCTCTCTCCTCTTATCAATCACTGCTCCCTGTTTCTCCCTCATCCTCAGAAGCAAATTTGATAGCAATTATAAGTTACTTTGATTAATCATCCTTTATCTTCAGCTGACACTCAGGACTAAATAAACAGAAACATAAAAAAAAATTTAAAGAATAAATAAGCTTTAGAAGAGGTACTCATAGTCCTTGAGAGGTGGAGAGGAGATGAGATGAGAGAGAGACAAAGACTGCCCTCCCTTTTCCGCCCCCTTCCCTCCCCCTCTCTTCCCTCCTTCCTTACTCCTCCCCCCCCACTCCCCCACCCCACTCTCATCTTAGTTCCAGCTTAGCCCCCATCCCCCCACTCCTCTGTTAGTAGTAGTACTGGCACCCATGGAAATGCTGCTGATTCCTCAGTCCCTCTGTCTCTCTCCTTCTTGCTCTCCCTGTCTTCCCATTCCAAATGTGTGTCCCAAACATCTGAGTTCGCTCCTATGCACATCCTACCTCTCACAAGATCTCTCCTCCTGGTCAACTTTATTGTGCCCGGGGGATCATGTAAATAAATAGGTATTGGGGACTTTATTTCTACCAGCAGAGAGTAATCCCCAGTGCCCTGATACATGAGAAATATTTCTGAAGTTTTAGGTAATTTGTGAAGGTAGGAAGTCAAGGTGAATTTATGTTGAGTCTGTACAAATAAGGGATTTGTAATCCATACTGCTTAAAAACATGCAAGACAAGAAAAATGTGGGCAGAGAAAACATCTACATATGAAACAACAGACAACGAAGAGATATTTCCCTTGCTAAAAAGTAGACATTCAGATATTTGGAAATATTGATAGTAGTTGTAGAGTTTTTCTCTTTATATCCAGATATTATGTAAAAAGATATAGAAATACTCTAGTTGTTGTCGGAGGACATGGCTCTGCCAATCAGAGAAAGGAAGAAAATTAACTTTTATATAGAAATACTCTGAGTTATTGTTGTGGAATGTAGTCATTCTTGAGTCATGTACAAATCTTCATAACTCCGTTTGGGTTTTGGCAAAGATACTGGAATGGTATCACCCAACTCATTTCAAGAGGAGGAAACTGAGGCAGAGTTAAGTGACTTGCCTAGTGTCACACAGCTGACAAATGTCTGAGGTCAGATTTGAACTCAGGAAAATAAGTATTTGTGTTTCTAGATCCAGCATGCTATCCATTGCACCACCTAGCAAATATTATCTTACCTGATTCTCCTAACAATCCTGCTAGGTAATTACTGTTATTATCCCTGTTTTCCAGAAGAGGTTAAGTGACTTACTCAGGGTCACACAATTAGTAAGTGTCGGAGGCCATATTTGAGCTCATGTTTTTCCTGACTCCATGCCTGGTGCTCTATCCACTCAGCTACCTAGTAGCTTCTGTCCCTTACCTATATGGCATTATGCAAGGTAGTGCTGGAGTCAGGAAAAGCTGGCCTCACTGTTTACTAGCTGTGTGACCCTAGGCAAGTCATTGAATCCAGTTTGCCTCAGTTTCCTCATCTATAAAATGAGCTAGAGAAGGAAAGGGCAAACTGTTCCAGTGTCTTTGCCAAGAAAATCTCAAATAGTATCAGAAAGAGTCGGACATGACTGAAAACAACTGAACAATGATGACAAGGTCAACAAAAACTCATTTTTAAATGAGGATGATGTCATAAATAACTTTAGAGTTTCTTCTAATTCTCTATATGTGATCCTATGAAGTAACAATTTATTTTCCTTTCTTCTTACTCAAATTATCTGGTGTTTACTTATTTGTGGTATATTCCCAAAAGAAAGCAATCTCCTTTAGGAATAAGACCATTTTATTTTTGTCTCTATGATCCTCAGGACATAGCAAAGTGTTTAGAATGACCTGCTTTCTCCTCTAATTAGAGCATAAGCTCCCTGAGAGCAAGGTGCACATCGATTTTCTATCATGAAAAGCTTAATTTCTTTATCTATGAAATTAAGACCTACCTTTCCCCTATTCTACTTGTATATAATGAATTCATTGGGAAAGATACTAAGGGAAGGAGAGAAGAAAGAAGGGAGGGAGGAGGTGACTCTGTGTTCTCCCACCAAGGGGAGATGGGCATTAGAGAACTGTGGAGAGAGGAGGAGAGTGCAACATGCCAATGGAATATCATAGAGTGAGGTTCTGGGGCTTAGCAGTGGGAGCAAAAAGGGCACCAGGAGACCAGTGCTGGTGGGGAGGTACTACCAGTTCCTTCCTTCCCAGTCCCTGGCCCACAACATCACAAAGTTTTTGCATCAAAATTCATTATCTCCAAGTAGAATATTAATAGCTCTCCTATTCACATTTATAATTTAAAAATATTCCTTTGATTTTTATAACAACCTTATGAGGTAAATGCTACAGGTATTTTTATCTCCATTTTGCAATGAGGGAAAATTCTTTCAGAATAAGGGAGGTCACATTCCCATCACAGCTATTAAGTGCTAGCTGGGGCATTCAAATCCTGCATTCTTCATATTGCAATGAATTCATATTTATGTATGAGTTCACGTTTCTATGACATTTTAGGACTAACAGAAACTTTCTCTAAACCAACCTTAGGAGATTGTTATCTGAATTTTATAGATAAAAAAAATTAAGCTCTGAGAGATGAAGTTGATGTAAGGTGCAGAGACAAGACTCACTCCCAGATCTCCTGACTGCAAGTCTGGTGATTCTTCCATTATATTTCAGGCAAAGCGGGGACCTGTACATTGACCATATGCTCCTTCTTCTTGTTCTTTTGTACTCTCTCCCTTTCCCTATCTTCTTTCATCTCTCCCTCTCTTCTTTCCCAATCTCAGATGTGCAATTATATTTTTTCATTGACACAGGGCTGCCTTTTACCTTTACTTTTCAAATTGTAGCATTTATAAAATAATGGGAAGTAAAGAAACTCACAAATACTTCTATTAGGGGGTGTCCTTCTCTTGACAATAACGGAAGTACTTGGTGAAAATTTACAAGAGATACAGAATAAAGACAGCTATTAAATCAAAATTGGCTTAGCCCCCTTCAGAGAGATTGGAATAAAAACTATTAACAGTCCAAGGGGAATTTAATTGCAAACCCCAGGACATCACAGAGAGATTGGAGGGTTAATGCTTACAACAGTCAGGTAGCCTTATGAACTAGATAATTTGGTGAGCTAAAAGAGACTGGGTTTCAGATGCTTGTTGGTGTTTCTTGCTTAAGAAAGTAATTTTGTGGAAGGAGAGAGGCCTTATTCTCTTCTTCCTAGAAATGAGGATGTGGAACCTAAGGCTGGAACCTTGTGCTAATGAGGGGAGAGTAAGCCCTGGAGTAACACTTGGTTCCCACAATGACTGCTGTGCCCAGGCTGCTGGTCCATTCTCTCTACTCGTAGTGGTTTCTGTCTTTCTCATTGTTACCTTTGTGCTTTTCAGTTTCCTCAGCCTTTACTCCCTTTGGTGGCTAGATCTTTCTTTTCTGAGTCTTTAGTAGTACTCGCAGAACATTTCTTTGAACTTTGTAATAAGGGAGGGCAAATGAAATAGCAGTTAGTACCAGAAAAAGTGCTGGACCTGGAGTCAGGAAGCCCTGAGATCAAATCCAGACTTGGAGACAACTTAGTCTTGTGACCCTGAGCAAATGTACCCCCGTGTCCTTCACCATAAAATGGGGATAACAATACCCATCTCCCAGGGTTGTTAGTAATGAATGTGATAATATTTGTAAAGTGCTTAGCACAGGGCCTGGAACATAGTAGACAATAAATACTTCTTTCCCCTTATCCTAATGGGGAATTTTGGGATGATATATGTCAATAATTGGAGAGATTAGTGTAAAAGCAAGTACCCTGACGTACAGAAGAGGATCTGCTATCACAGGTTCTTAGATCTACATTTCTAAAAGGAAAACAATTTTCAAGGGGGTTAACAATCACTTTAATCAAGCACATGTATGTATATATGTATGTATGTATAGTTTTATTTATTTATTTTTAGGTTTCGATATTCATTTCCACAAAATTTTGACTTCCAATTTTTCTTCCCATCTTTTCTCTCCCCCCATCCCATAACACCTTGCATTCTGATTACCTCTTCCCTCAATATGCCCTCCCTTCTATCACACCCCTCCCTTCCCTTATCTCCATCTTCCCTCCTTTCTTGAGGGCAAGATAGATTTCTATATCCCATTACCTGTATTTCTTATTTCCCAGTTATATGCAATAACAATTCTCAACATTTGTTTCTAGTACTTTGAACTTCTCTCCCTTCCTCCCTCCCCACTATCCCCATTGAGAAGGCAAACAATCCAATACAGGCTATATATGTGTGATTTTGCAAAAGACTTCAATAGTAGTCATGTTGTATAGGACTAACTGTATTGTCCTCCATCCTACTCTGTTCCCCATTTATTCTATTCTCTCATTTGATCTTGTCCCTTTCCAAAAGTGTTTACTTCTAGTTATTCCCTTCTCCCATTTACCCTCCCTTCTATCATTCCCCTCACCCTTCTTGTCCCTTTCTCTCCTGCTTTCCTGTAGTGTAAGATAGATTTTCATACCAAATTGAGTGTGCATGTTATTCCCTCCTTAAGCCAAACGTGATGAGAGAAAGCTTACTTTTTCCCTCTCACCTCCTCCCTTTTCCCCTAAATGGAAAAAGATTTTTCTTATCTCTTTTATGAATGATAACTTGCTCCATTCCATTTCTCCCTTTCTCTTCCCAATATGTTCCTCTCTCACCCCTTAATTTTTTTTTTATAGATATCATCCCTTCTGATTCAACTCAGCTTGTGCTCTCTGTCTATATGTGTGTGTATGTATGTGTGTGTGTGTGTCTGTGTATAATCCCTCCACATCCTCAAATACTGAGAAAAGTCTCAAGAGTTACCAATGTTATCTTTCCATGTATGAATGTAAACAGTTCAGCTTTAGAAAGTCCTTTATGATTTCTCTTTCCTGTTTATATTTTCATGCTTCTCTTCATTCTTGTGTTTGAAAGTCAAATTTTCTCCTCAGTTCTGGTCTTTTCAACAAGAATGCTTGAAAGTCCTCTATATCATTGAATGCCCAATTTTCCCCCTGAAGTATTATACTCAGTTTTGCTGGATAGGTGATTATTGGTTGTAATCCCAGTTCCTTTGACTTCTGGAATATCCTATTCCAAGCGCTTTGATCCATTAATGTAGAAGTTGCCAGATCTCGTGTTATCCTAATTGTATTTCCACAACATTTGAATTGTTACTTCCCAGCTGTTTGCAATATTTTCTCCTTGACCTAGGAACTCTGAAATTTGGCCACAAATTCCTGGAAGTCCCTCTTTTCGAGTCTCTTTCAGGAGGCGATTGGTGGAGTCTTTCAATATTTATTTTGCCCTCTGGTTCTAGTACATCGGGGCAGTTTTCCTTCATAATTTCATGAAAGATAATGTCTAGGCTCTTTTTTTTATCATGGCTTTCAGGTACTCCCATAATTTTTAAATTTTCCCTCCTAGATTTATTTTCCTGGTCAGTTGTTTCTCAAATGAGATATTTCACATTATATTCTGTTTTCTTCAATCCTTTCATTTTATTTTGTAATTTCTTGGTTTTTCATGTATTCATTAGCATCTCTGAATTCCACTCTCATTTTTAAAGAACTATTTTCTTTAGTGAACTTTTGAACTTCTGTTTCCATTTGGTTAATTATGCTTTTTATTATCATTATTTTGTTTAAATTTTTTAGTTGTAAAGTAACTTTGTTTTGTTTTTAAATTTATTTATTTAACTTTTTAGATTCATTTTCACAAAATTTTGGGTTCCAAATTTTCTCCCCATTTATACCCTCACCCACCCCAATACACCAAGCATTCTAATTTTCCCTATCACCAATCTGCCCTCTCTTCTATCATCCCTCCCTTCTCTTGTCCCCATCTTCTCTTTTGTCCTGTAGGGCCAGATGACTTTCTATTCCCCATTAACTGTATTTCTTATTTCCAAGTAGCAAGAACAATACTCAGCAGTTGTTCCTAAAACTTTAAGTTCCAAATTCTCCCCATCCCTCCCTCCCCACCCATTCCCTTTGGGAAGGCAGGCAATTCAATATAGGCCCTATCTGTGTAGTTTTGCAAATGACTTCCATAATAGTCGTGTTGTGTAAGACTAACTGTATATCCTTCCATCCTATCCTGCCCCCCATTGTTTCTATTCTCTCTTTTGATCCTATCCCTCCCCAAGTGTTGACTTCAAATTGCTCCCTCCTCCCATTGCCCTCCCTTCCATCATCCCCCCCTTGCTTATCTCCTTCTCCCTGACTTTCCTGTATTGTAAGATAGATTTTCATACCAAAATGAGTGTGCATTTTATTCCTTCCTTTAGTTGAAGGTGATGAGGGTAAACTTCATGTTTTTTTCTCAGTGCTCCTCGTTTTCCCTCCACTAAAAAGTCTCCTGCTTGCCTCTTGAATGAGATATAATTTACCCCATTCCATTTCACCCTCTCTCCTCCCACTACATTTCTCTCTCACCATTTACCTTAATTTCTTTTAAGATATGGTCCCATCCTATTCAATTCACTCCATGCTCCCTGTTTCTGTATGTGTGTGCACGCACATGTGTACATGTGTGTGTGCATGTGTGTGCGTGTGTATGTGTGTGTGTGTGTGTGTGTGTGTGTGTGTGTGTGTGTGTGGTCCCACCAACTACCCAGATACTGAAAAGTTTTAAGAGTTACAAATATTGTCTTTCCATGTAGGAATGTAAACAGTTCACTTTTGGTAAGTCCCTTATGACTTCTCTTTGCTGTTTACTTTCTCATGCTTCTTCTCATTCTTGTGTTTGAAAGTCCAATTTTCTTTTCAGCTCTGGTCTTTTCATCAAGAATGCTTGAAAGTCCTCTGTTTCATTGAAAGACCACATTTTCCCCTGAAATATTTTACTCAGTTTTGCTGAGTAGGTGATTCTTGGTTTGAGTCCTAGTTCCTCTCACTTCTGGAATATCCTATTCCACACCCTTTGATTCCTTAATGTAGAAGCTGCTAGATCTTGAGTTATCCTGATTGTACTTCCACAATACTGGAACTGTTTCTTTTTAGCTGCTTGTAAGATTTTCTCCTTGAACTGGGAATTCTGGAATTTGGCCACAATGTTCCTAGGAGTTTCTCTTTTTGGATCTCTTTCAGGTGGTGATTGGTGGATTCCTTCAATATTTATTTTGCCCTCTGGTTCTAGAATCTCAGGGCAGTTTTCCTTGATAATTTCATGAAAGATGATGTCTAGTCTCTTTTTTTGATCATAACTTTCAGGTAGTCCCATAATTTTTAAATTGTCTCTCCTGGATCTAATTTCCAGGTCAGTTGTTTTTCCAATGAGATATTTCACATTATCTTCTATTTTTTCATTCTTTTGGTTTTGTTTTGTGATATCTTGGTTTCTCAGAAAGTCATTAGCCTCCATCTGTTCCATTCTCATTTTGAGAGAACTATTTTCTTCAGCGAGCTTTTGAACCTCTTTTTCCATTTGGCTAATTCTGCTTTTGAAAGCATTCTTCTCCTCATTGGCTTTTTGAACCTCTTTTGCCAGTTGAGTGAGCCTATTTTTCAAGGTGTTATTTTCTTCATCTTTTTTTTAGGTCTCCTTTAGCAAGGTATTGACCCATTTTTCATGCGTTTCTTGCATCTCTCTCATTTCTCTTCCCAGTTTTTCCACCACCTGTCTAACTTGCTTTTCAAAATCCTTTTTGAGCTCTTCCATGGCCTGATCCCACCGGCCATCCACCTGGGTTGTCTGGGATACAGAGGCCCCGACCTCCATGTCTTTCCCTGATGGCAAGCATTGTACTTCCTCATCAGAAATGAAAGGAGGAAACATCTGTTCCCCCAGAAAGTGGCTCTCTATGGTCTTATTTTGGTTCCTTTTTCTGGGCATTTTCCCAGCCAGTTACTTGACTTCTGAGATTCCTGTCCACCCCCACCTAGATCCTCCCAGCTGATGCTTGGGTCTGAGATTCAGATGCTGCTCCCCAGCCTCAGGGCTTTCTGCAGAGGGAGCAGCTGCTATTCAATGTGAGTTTAAGTTCTGGTGTTCAGGTGGGGGCAGGGCCGCCTCCCAGGCTCAGTTCCCTCAGGGGCTTTATGTAGAGATCTTCAGTAATGGCCCTGAGCTCCTGCCTGCTCCAGGAGCACCTGACCACCTGCTGCCTCTGCCACTGCCTCCCGAGGGGGTCTGAGTCAAGGAAACACCCCGCTCCCCTCTCGGCCAGCCTAGACATCTCTCTCATTGACCTGTAGCACCTGTGGGTGGAGGGACCTTCGCGGCCACCGGAGATTCCATCCCTGACGACTGCTCGGATCTGCTCCTCTCAAGCCATGCAGCCAGGGCAGTGCAGGGGTGGGCTCTGCTGTCCGGTGTGCAACGGACCTTTGGGGTCAGTTTTTCAGGGCTGTCTGGAATGGAAATCTCCACTGCGTTCCTGTGTGGCTTGCCCTGCTCCAGATTTTGTGGGGAGTTCTTTTTACAGGAAATTTATGGGCTATGGGTTCAGAGCTAGCATAGGTGAGTCTTTCTACTCTGCCATCTTGGCTCCTCCCCCCATTAATTCTGCTTTTTAAAGCCTTCTTCTTCTCATTGGTTTTTTGGACCTCTTTTTCTAATTGCGTTAGCCCATTTTTAAAGGTGTTAGTTTCCTCAGCATTTTTGGGGTCTTCTTTACCATGCTGCTGACTCACTTTTCAAGCTCTTCCATGCTCTGAGCCCATTTCATATTCATTTTGGAGGTACTGGATGCAGAAGTCTTGACTTTCTACAATAGCATGCATTATTCTTTTTCATCAGAAAGGATGGAAGGAAATGCCTGTTCACCAAGAAAGTAACCTTCTATGGGTCCTATTTTTTCCCCCCTTTTTGGGCATCTTTCCCAGCCAGTTACCTGACTTCTGAATCCTTTGTCAGGAGGAGGTTCTTAATGTCCCTCTTCACCACAGGACTGTGCTCAAGGGTGAGATTCAGGTCAGCTGCTCAATTCCCCCAGGGGCTTTAGACTGAGTGCTTCACAAATGGATGCCCATTGTTGCGGCCACCCCTGCTGCTGCTACTTCTACTGCCACTGCCACCAGGGGCCAGTGCTGGGGGGACCCTGCTCCCCTCTCACCCAGTTGGGAAAGCCCCCTTACTGACATTTGAAGCTTTCTTTGGCACTTGTGGGTTGAGGGATCTGAGAACCTCCCTGCTGAGAATTCTACCCCAGAGGCCTGTTCTGGTCCTGTTCCTCCTGGTAATGCATGGCCAAGGCTGTGCTCCACTCTGCTCTGCATCCCATGGGATGAACTTTTCTTCTTGGCCTTCCAGATTACCTTTTGTTGGAAATCTCTTTCACTCTGTCATTGTGTCATTTTTTACAGGTATTTTATAGGCTGTGTGGGAAGCGCTAGAATATGTGTGTGTCTTTCTACACCACCATCTTGGCTCCACCCCCAAAGTCTGGATTTTCAAAGCTGAGGCTCCTTAGCAGCTGCCCAGAGTCTCAACTGGCCAAACACTTCCAATTAGCAAGCCCCAAAGTAAAATATACCCTCAGAGTATTTATACATTTTTTAGGGCCAGAAGGCATCGCAGTCCTTGAAAACCAGTGCCTCATTAATAAAAGGTGTGGCCCTTCCTACAAATCTTCCCAGGCCCATTAATGGGTGGGGAAGATTTTCTATAATCGCATTATTCAGTCAGAGGTATTTGATTACACTAAAACAAAAAATGCATTATCACATAATCACTATGATTTAGATGCGGTTCCACTCTAAGGAAAGTGTTTATGTAAATATCTGAAAAAAAACTGACATCAAAGCTGAGGGAGGCTAATGAGGAGGTGGGCTGGAAGACAGTAGAGGAAAGAGTTGCATACAAAGTATGTATGTTCCTATTGGTTCCTATTCTAAGGCAGAGGGGAACATTTTGGTGGAAATTTATTCTTCTCCCCACCACCTGGTAACTCTAGAAAGGCAGTGGAAGAACACCTTGGGAATTCCTGGGAAATCTAACATTCAAGAGAGAGAAGAGAAGGACTCCTTGTACTAACTGGAGAATTCCTACACAAGCCAAGATGGAGGAAGGTGGATGGAGCAGCCTTCATTGGTGTTGTCTATTATTTTCATTTTATTTTTGAAAAAAGAATTATAAGTATAACTTGCTATAAGGAAGAAAAGAAGACAATAGTACTGAGGAGCTAATAACTAGGTATGTGGTACAATGGAAAGAGCATCAGATGTGGAATGAGGATAGACTTGAGTTCAAATTCTGTCTCAGGCACTTACCAGATAGGTTGTGTTTAGTCATTTCAGTCTTGCCCTATTCTTTGTGGCCGCATTTATGGTTTTCTTGGCAAAGATGCTGAAGGAATTTGCCATTTCCTTTTCTAGCTCATTTTACAGATGAGGAAACTGAGGCAAGGAAGGTGAAATGACTTAACCAGGGTCACCCTGGGCAAGTTACTTAATGTGTCTTGGTCCCAGTTTCTTCAAATGCAAACTAGGATAATAATAGCACCCAAATTACAGTGTTGTTATGAGGCACAAATGAGATCTGTGTAAAGCGCTTTGCAAACTCTACATAAATTCTTGTTAGAAATGACTTACACAGTGTCATTGATGTGCTAACCTTTAAATGTTTCCAACTTCAAGGGAGAGAGGGAGAAAGGCCACACACAGAGCTGCTAGACAAGGATGGTTTTTTCATTAGAGCCTTTGAACAACTGTTCCATGCCCAGGATGTATCTCTTCCTCTCCTTCATCTCAAAGTCCTTAGCTTACCCCAAGGTTCAAGTCAGGTACTCTACAGGAAGCCTTTCATGATGCCCCTGATTTCTTGGTGCTTTCTTCCACCTCACACAGTCCTACATTTGCTTCTCTGTTTTACGTATTGCAGATCCACAATCCTTTCCCTAGTGAATTGTAAGATTGTTGACAGAAGGGGATGAAATGAAAAATTTTTAATGAAAATATTTCATTTTTAAAAATATGGCAATTGTCTAGCACTGTACTTTGAAAACAATTACTTTTTAAATAATTATTATGGAATTTCTTTGGAAAATATCTTACCCGTTTTTAAAGAATAAACTGAAAAGATGACACTGGAAATTATAAACATTTGGTTCATTCAGTCATTTTTCAGTCATGTCTGACTCTCCTTGACCCCATTTGGGGTTCTCTTGGCAAAGATACTGGAGTGGTTCGCCATTTATTTCTCCAGTTCATTTTACAGGTGAGGAAACTGAGGCAAACAAAGTTTAGTGACTTGCCCAGGGTCACACAGCACACAGCAAGGAAGTGTCTGAGGCCAGATTTGAACTCAGGAAGAAGAGTTGCTCTCATTCCAGGTCTAGCATTCTGTCCTCTGTGCCACTTTGCTGCCAACATATTGGCTCATTGGAGTCAGAAAACACTTTGTACAATATTATGCACAACATGATCACACTACTGGCTTATCTCCCCTGGCCTTTTTTTTTTTTGTAATAGAACTTGTTCTTATCTATCAATATCCTAGTGATAATTTGAAAATGCAGAGGGAAAGACAGGGCTTTTCACTGAGTAACTTTAGATAAGAAATATATGTGTTCAAACTTGACTCCTAGGCTTGAAACCTTGAGATGATATTAGCAAGATCTCTTGACCTGGTTTCACTTTGTACTCAGGTCATCTGTTAGGGGTTATTTTAGGATTTTGGATAAGAATGAGATAGCATATGCTTCTATATATAAGAGATGAGAAAGATATTTATAACTTTTATGATGTTGGCAAATTTAGAAACTGTAATATTTTATAAAGATACAAATATTGGTTAGATAAGATAATATTAAAAACTCTACTAATTTAAAAAATTTATGTTTTAAAATAGCACACTCCCAAACCCTTATATGGGGTCTCTAGAAAAGTTAGCCTACATTCAAGCAACAGTATAGGTACAAATCATCTCAGAAAATAACTTGAGCCCCATCCCATATGTTTACTTCTACAAATCAGCCAGAATACACAATTAATTCAAAGCAAAGGCATTTAATAAAATAATACAAAAATAAAATTAGCAATAAAACAAGCTCCATAAGCTTGGGGTACTTTTCCTCATTCTCACTGGCCAATCTTTTTGTTTTTATGCAAATGAAAGAGAAAGGGAAAGACCAGAATAGCAATGACAACAAAAATACTCTTTCTCTTTCCCAACATATGATTTTGTTATGTGATATGGTCAGAAACATACCTCCAAGGTTCTGAGTCACCATGTATTAGCTAGTTATTGATTTTCACTTTCCATATTTTGTTTGGCTCTGTCTGAGTCCATGGCTTGATTCAGAGGGGCCATGAAGGAGTAGATGAACCTTATCTATGACAACTTGGCACAGGATGGAAAGAGGGAACATACACTACCCACCATAAAAGGCAAAAGCTTTGGGACAACCAGTTGAATCTTTCAATGAGAACATTGACATGTTATATTTTCCCTCCTTATCTGATGTTAATGTCTTCAGGTAAACTCTCCCCTCCTACAACCTACCCAGATGACTAGGTAAGCTTAAAAAGTCCCATCTAAATGTCAGCTATTAGTCTTTCAGAGACTGTCATTATTGCCAGGGGAGGAAATGCCCTGGCACAGAAATTACTATCTCTTCTCTGTGCAGTTATTGTTGCAGTAAGAGTTATTTGATTTTAACAAAGTCTGTGATTTTAGTGATTTTTTGCCCAAGAATTTGATATCCCCCTTTCTTGAGAGAATCTAATCCCTTTTGCTCTCAGAATGGTGTCACGTCCAGCAAGGACCTCTTCTGTGTGTCTTAGATCTGGTTGAGGTGCCCTTCTTCCTTTGTTTGGTTCATCCTCCCCTCATTTGGATATAATGACTGTTCAAACAGAGACTTGACTCCACTGATGGTATTCCTGTTCTTTTTTAATAAATTAATTTTTGATTTTCAATATTCACTTCCATAAGATTTTGAGTTTCAAGTTTTTTCCCCTTCCCTCCCCTCCTTCCACCCCAAGATAGTTTGTATATATATATATATATATACTATATATGTACCAAAGAATTGTTTTAAAATATGTTCTTATTAAACATATTTTCATGTTAGTCATGTGGTAAAGAAGAATTAGAACTAGCACATAAGAAAGGAGAAACAAAACAAACAAAAAAAGAAGAGCAAATAGTCTGTTTCCATCTGCATTCAGACTCTATAGTTCCTTCTCTTGATGTGAATTGAATTTTCCATCATCAGTCTTTTGGACTTTGTTTTAGATCCTTGAATTGCTGAGAAGAGCTAAGTCTATCAAAGTCAGTCATCACACAATGTGGCTGTTGCTGTGTACAATGTTCTCCTGGTTCTGCTCATTTTACTCTGCATCAGTTCATATAAATCTTTCCAGGTTTTTCTGAAAAACCTGCTGCTCATTATTTTCTTCTCATCATATCCTATAGAACAATAATATTCCATCACATTTATGTACCATATTCCCCATTTGATTGAGCATCCCCTCACTTTCCAATTCTTGGCCACCACAAAAAGAGTTTCTATAAATATTTTTGTACATGTGGGTCCTTTCCCCATTTTTATGATCTCTTTGGGATGTAGATCTAGAAGTGGTGTTGCTGGGTCAAAGGGAATGCACATTTTTTATAATCCTTTGGAGTATTCCTGTTCTTAACAGATCCTGTAATATGACAACATAAACCAGCATTGAAAAACCAACATCTGAAATATTTCAGAGTAACTTCTCTTAAGTACTTTGGAAGAATATGTCTTTTCACAACCAATTGATTTTCTATGTATAAATCATTCTTCTCTATTAAATGGATCATAATATAGATTTAGAATAAATCACTTCATATAGTTTATCTTATTTTATCTTCCTAACAACCCTGTGAGGTAGGTGTTATTATTATTCTTGTTTTATAAATGAGGAAACTGAGGCACACACAGATGAAATGGCTTGTTTGGGGTAAAATAGTGGTCTGAGTATTTGTGGCAGGATTCAGATTCAGCTCTTTCTGAATTCCAAGCCCTATATTCTATCCACTATCCAACACTTCTTGAACTGTGGGTCAAGACCCCATATGGGGTCACATAACTGAATGTGGGGGTTGCAAAAAATTTGGCAACGATAAAAGGTTTCTGAACATGCAATGATCAACATGGCAGCATCAAATATTCTACCAAGATTTAAATCTTTATCTAAAAATGAATAAGCACATTGATCTTATTAGTATGCTAATTTGCTTTCATTGTTTATAAATGGTAAAATTATATATATAACATATAATAATAAATATAATATATATGATATATATAATATATATACCAAAGAATTGTTTTAAAATAAATTTCTTTAATCATTTATTATCAGTAAACATTGGATTTATATACCTATTGTATATACCTATGTACTTAGAGTTGCATAAAAATTTCTTGGGCAAAAAGGGGTCATGAGTGGAGAAAGTTCAAGAGGGCTTACACTGTAAAAAGACCATGACCCTCTTTTATGATTTCATTATGTTTCCAAAAGTCATGGATATTTGAATGTGACAACTCGAATTTCTTGCAAAATAGTCTAAAATTCAGAGTTTTTACTATTTCAGACAAACTTCCTTCAGGACAGATTAATAAAATCTTGCTGTTTGTTCATGCAGTGAGCTTTATGTGTCTTACTATGTGCCTAAGCATTTTTGTGCCTGTATTAAGTGTTAGAGATTCAGACAATCAGAACCAGTCCCTGCCCCAAAAGCCTACTCTACTTTTCCTACTTAAGAATATTGCTACAACTTAGCTTAATTTCTAGTAATGACCATCTTTTTCCATTTGAGACCAAGAGCATATATTTGAGGAATGAACCAATCAGCCTTAAGAAAATAGTCTGTGATCCTGTGAAAAGCAGGGGTATGCTGGAGTAACCTCTAACAGGTTTCCAAAAGCAAATTGTCAGATTTTCAGCATGAGAATTTTCCCCTCATAAATCAACAAAGACTACAAATCAGGGTTTGACTTATTATTTCAATGATTGACTAGACTTAAGAAAATGATACAGAAAAAGGTTAATAATGAGGATTAAATTTGAAAGTATATCCTACTATCCCCCCTTTTTTCTCAGGACAGCTGGTTATTAAACATTTACCAGTGCCCCCATGAGGGGGAAGGCAGTGACTACATGCATAGATCTCACCCATAATTGTCTCCTCTCTTCGCTACAGAATCTAAACGGCAGAACTAACTGGTTCTACATAGGGCCGTTGGTTTTAATTTTAAAGTTTTAGTTCAATTTAGGGGCCTGACAAGGTAAATAAAATTATGAATTAGATTCTTTCCCATTATCTTTCATTTAAAAAAATCCCCTTTTCACTTTTTACATGTGGGATCACAGATGGAAAATTGGACTGTGTGTTTACTATTTCCTATTGCCTGTTCCTTATTACCTGTATAACTTTGGGCAAGTCAGCTAACCTTTTTGGTCCTCAGTTTCTTCATCTGTAAAATGAGAGGATTGGGCTAGATAGTCTCTAAGTTCTTTCCATAGCTAACATTCTGTGAATCCAAATATTGTGACTGAATTTTGTCAGAGTTTTGTAAGGAGGATGGAAGAAAAATATGAATAAATTATTCCTTTAGGGAAGGAACTATTTTCATTCTTGTCTTTGTATCACTAGCACCTTGCATAGTACCCGGAACATTGTAGGCATGTGATAGATACTTGTTGAATCAAACTGAACTGAAAGGAGAAACGTTTGAGTTTGCATAAGCTTAGGTGATGTTTGATGGTCTTAAGAAAATTTAAATTGCACAGTAGGCTACCATATTTTACCACCTAGTCATTGCAGATTTTATGTCATTTTTTTTTTCACAAAAAAGGGGTGTGTGGCCATTATATGAAGCTTTTTTAAAAAAAGATTGCACCAGTATTACTTAAAAATCATTTATTATTAAACTATCTTTGATGCAAGATTAGGATGCACAGAGTACTCACGAATATACGTTAAAACTGGGAAGATACAAGTCTTGGCTTCGCCTTCCTTCCCTCTCCTTTTGCGTCTATGGCTCTTCATTGAGTAAAGAGACAGTGCCATTAGTACTGCATCATTCTCATCAAACCATGCCAGTCTGGCTTTTGTAAATATACTGATGATGTACATGTGCTGGGAATTCTAGACTTGTAGCTTGCAATGTGAAAGAGATAAATGTGTATCCACATATCAGTGGTGAATACATTGCTGCTCTATTTACCATTTAAGTGACATCACCAACAGAATTATACCACGAGTAAATAACAAAAGGTTATAAACCAATTTTCGTACTGAAAAAACAGGGTGTGATGGTTATATTGTGGCAATAATTATGCAGTGGTGATGATAATATGGTGAAATATGGTATTTTTGGAAGTAAAGAAAGGTCCTGGTTCAGATGTTTTCCATGCTCACTTTGTGCCAGTATAAATGCTATAACATCAAAAGAGGTCAAAAAGTTGCATTAAAAAAACTAACCAAACTTCTGCTCTTGTGATTACATTTGATTAAAATGGTGATTCGAATGGGAAAACCCAGCCACACACAGTACAAAGAGGCAGTTCTGAAGAATGATCCTGATATTTTGCTTTAGGCTAATTGGAAGCAGTGTCTCCTAAATGGATCTGTAATGAACAGCTTGATGAATGCTATAACCCAACTGTTATTAATGTGGAAATTAGCAAACATATCAGAAGAAGTTATTCTGGATTGTGGCACTTCTCAGGCTGAAATGGGCAAACACAAAGACATGATAGCTTTTCTTTTCCAGTAGTGGATAATGCACTGTTCTAATGGAGAAGCCGTAATGAGGCCTTCTAACTCTTCACCTCAAAATTCTAGTGAATTAAACAGCTATTACTATGTCTTGGTGGTCCTGCATATTTTTCAAGTGGCAAGGTCTCTCTGATATTTGAGGCCAGAAGTTACATGATGTATATTTTTAATAGCAATCAACACTGGAGAGAAGCCAACTAAGAGTGCTTTTCTTTCTTAAGCTATATCCTTGAAGGTAAGCTAATTGAACTGTAAAGGAGAAATTGTGTTAAGATTTGGCATGACAAAGCATGAGATTAGGAACAAGCTGGTTTCTGTTTTAATATTAACCTAATAGAAAGACAGTGAAACCTTTTTTCTTACTTCCATTATCTAAATTTACTTTTTCCTATAATTTAGATCATTTTGGGCAGATTTTTCTGCTGAAAATATTACCCTTATGATACCACTCCCATGCTCATGATCCTTCATTATTTCTCTGTTGCCTACCAGATAAAAGTCCTGACTCTGTTGACCAGTCATTTAAGGCTCTCAATAATTGGACCTTATCTACCTTACAATTCCATTTTTTTCCTGGCTTCTCCAATGCAGTGGCCATTCTTGGTTTGTTTTTTTTTTAAAGAAATTCCTTGTGTTGTTCTGCCTCTGCTCACTCCACAGCTGGAAATATGGTTGCATTTATTGGAAAGGGTAGATGGCAAAGGTTTGAGAGTCAATGGGATAGTCAGGCAGCACCAGAAGTAGTAATGTAGACTATTCTTTTAAAAAAGTTTAGCTGTAAATGGGATCAGGCAGAGCAAATAGAAGGAGATGAAACATAAAAGTATAATTTTTAAGATGGAGAAGAACTGAACATGAACATAGGCAAAAGGGTAGGAGCTAAGAGAAGGGGAGCATTGAAGATACAAGAGAGAGAGGGATTGATTGATTAATCAAGCAAGATGCTGGAAAGGGCAGAAGGGATGGCATCAAGGGCTAGCTTTGGGAATAAGATTCTCTTCTGGAAGTAGAGGAGGATGAGTAGAGAAATAGAAGTTTTGGGTTGTTTTTTTTAAAATGGTGAGGAGGCTAGTGAGGGGAATACCCATTCGTTGGTCATTACAAATGAAGTCAAGGAACCGTGAGATCAGGGTATTAGAAGTGTATTCAATATGATTACAAATCACAAAATTCTATTTAAAAAGAAAGGCAAGGAAAGGAGTGAAAATGGTGTTTTTAGGAAGATGTTGCCTATTTAAGGACAAGGAAAAATCAGCTATTGTTAGGTTTAGGTTTAAGTCTAGCTTTGTGACCTTGGTTAAGTAATTTATCCCTCCAAGTGTTAGTTTTGTTTTTTAATCTATGAAATAGTAGTGTTGAATTAGTTGACCTCTAAAGTACTTTTCAACTTTGACTTTCTGTGATTTACAAAAATATGAAAATAAAAACTACTTCAAAATAAAATGGAAGGTGAGACCCCTTGCTTAGAGGGGAGGTGGCAGGGATGGGTTTGCAAGCATTAATGCCTCAACAGGTTCATGCCTATCTGATCACTTCAGGAGCGAAGTGGTCCCAACTATCAAAATTAAGCAATCAGGAGACAGCTGTCACTTGGATGACTCCATTTATTACACAAGTCCAGTGGATCTGATTCATCTGATGTGGAATCCTCATCATTGCTGGCTATCTTATTCTCACATGGAGTCAATTCAGCCATCTGCGTTTATTGGGCATAATTCCATTGACTCTAGAATATACTTTCAATGTGATTGCCTGCCAACCCTATATGATCTAAAAGAAATAGACTCCCCCCATATTTGGGTTGCTTGATCTTATTTTCTCTAATGTATGAGTCTCATGTCCATGGCCATGATTATGATTCCACTGTTAGAAAGCAAGGAAGTTAAACCGTAGGGACAAGAAGGCAGTAATTATTATAGAATATCATTTTTTGTTTATTTTTTAACATTCTTTTTACAATTTATCCAAATTTACTTCTTCCCTCTAGCCCTTCCTCCACCCATTGAGAAGGCAATGTGAAATCATACAAAAAATATATTTCCATATTAGTCATGTTACAAAAAAGTAAAAAAAAAGTGAAAACATATGCTTTAATCTATACTCAGCGTATATCAGTTCTTGCTCTCTCTGGAGGTGGATAGCATTTTCCATCATGAGACCTTTGGAATTGATATGGATTATTGTATTGATAAGAATACCTGTCTTTCTATTCTTACAGTATTACTGTTAGTGTGTACAATGCTCTCCAGGTTCTGCTCATTTCATTTTGCATTAGTTCATAGAGGTCGTCCCAGGTTTCTCTGAAACCATCACCTTCATCATGTCTTATAGCACAATAGTATTCTGTCACAATCATATACCACAGCTTGTTTCAGCCATTCCTCAATTGATTGGTATCCGTCAATTTCCAATTTTCTGTCACTACAGAAAGAACTGCTATAAATATTGAATAAATATTTAATGATAAATAAATAACTGAAGACAGCAACTATTGCCAAAAGCCTTGATCAAAGAGCTTTCCCCCTATACTGGATCATCCAAAGGGATAAGGTTGGTAAAAGCAAAGCTTGTTTGTTCATACAAATACTTCTATTCCTGTGGCAATGTTAGTTCTTTTTGAAAAGGGAAAGAGAAAGAACCAGAAATAAAACCATTGTGGTGAAGTTGCAAGTGTCTTTGAGTATCTTTCCCTATGTGCCACTGGGCTGTATGTCCCTGGGAAAGATGGAAGCCAGGATATGTTGAAAGTTGCCTGAGAACTTATTGTTCATGGAGACCATCGAAGTTAATAGTTCAGCTTCATAAGGTGAACAAGAGCTTTGTCTTTGATAACATCTGAACTTCAAAGTACAGTATTCTAATTTAAGGTCATATTGGTCTCATTGTGCTATCAGGGATCTTCAGAGAGTAGTTGTATGTTGGCAGCATCTGCTGACGGTCTGTGGTCTGTGATGAAGCCTGGCTCAAAGATTTTTATTTGAGATATTGAAATAAGATCATATTTTTGCTTAGGAACAGGAGTGTAGAATGGGAGTACCAAAATACTATGATAGAGAGTTTAAGAAGAGAAAAGATTTGGAACAGTTGTTGTGAAGAATTCAAGGAAGTTGAAATGAGATGAATAAGCAAATTTCTGAGAAGCCTTTAGGGTTTAAAATGTATTTATAGTAGTCCCAACTTGTGTGGTACTTGGAAGTCTGGAAAAGGAGAAAAGAAAAACCTATCATGTTAGTTATTCAGGATTGGAGGGTAGCAAGGTAAGAAAAAGATTATTTGCTGAAGTAGAATGGGTAGTGTCACAGAAAGAAGTTCTTATGAGATCTGCCTTAGGTCAAGGGAGTAAAAATAAGACAGAAATCATGGAGGAAGACCAAGAGTCAAGGAATTAGAGTTCTCAAAGAAGGTAAAAAGAAGGTTCCTTGGGAGGAAAGACTTGAGAAAAGTGGGAAAAGACTTTAAGATTGAATCCAACCTGTCTACTAGAGAGGAGAAATTCAGGGTCCCCAATGACATATTGTTTACAACTGTAGAACTGATTATAAACCAAAATTATTGGTCTTTGAAATCCTCGACAGTCAAAGAGAACAATCCTGTCAACCTTCTTTCTGTCTTCATTGATTTTATCGATTAATTAGCAGGATACTCTCCAACCTTCCTCAAGTGATTTCAGAACCTGGCACACAGACTTTCTTTCTACCCTCATTCACTGCCCGAATTCATGGTAACTTCAATATTCATATTGATTTTGCTTTTGACACACTGCCTTCCCATTTCTTTGACCTCATCATTTCTGCAGTTTCATCTACCCACAAGCACAGCCTTGCTTTAAACTCAAAAGTGCTTGGTCTTGAACTGTGCAGTTTGCTTTTCATAGCCCTTACTCATGCCTAACACATAGTATGTACTTAATAAATATTGATTAATTGGTTGAGAGTCGCACAAATCTGCCACATGGGCTAGCTAAGGCATGAACAGCTCTCTGGAGTCATTCCAGTCCTGGTTCTCCTCTGTATCACTAGGTCATACTTTTGTAAATTGACATCTGTGAACATTTGAAAAGTATTTTGATAATTATACATATAGTTGATTTTCTTTTTCTATTTTACTCATTCATATTTTATGTTACACGTTTTGAAATGTTATTCTGAAAAGGGGGTCCCTAGGTTTCACCAGACTGCCAAAAGCATCCATGACACAAAAAGGTTAAGAGCCCCTGTATCTAAGGTCTGTGCTCTCCCTTGTTCTTCAGCCTTTCTCTTATTCTGTGTTGCCTTTTCCTCTAGACTCTTTTTATAGAACCACCACTCAAGAGTCCTACAATGAACAAATAGACTCTAGAATTTCTACTAGTGGTGAGCTCCCCTGTCCCCAATGTCTAGCTCATGTTCCTGCCTGCCATGCCTGCCATGCCTGGAAACTCCATCCATCCTTCTCACAACTCTTTCTCTAATAATAATAAAGACAGTGCTTGTGATAAACAACAAATAAAAGCATGTATAGCATACTTAGAAGTTTCAATGCACTTTACAAATATTACCTCATTGGATCCCAACAATAATTTCTGAAGTAGATGTTGCTATTGTGCTCATTTTACAAATGAGGTAGGCAGAGATCAGTAACTTGTCCAGGATAACACAGGTAATAAGTGTTTGAGGCCAAATTGAACTGAAGCAGATCTTCTTGACTATGTTCAGTACTGTAACCACTGGATCACCTAACTGCCGTCTGTCAATCACTGAAGTAACCCCAAATATTTGCCACTGCGTAATAGAAGCATAGATTTAGGGAACTGAATGCTTTGAGATACATGACTTCATCCATGTGAGGACCTTCCTCACTCATGCGGATTGTGACCCTTTCACATTTAAGTAAATCATCTTCACGAGTTGTTGTGCCCTTTTCTCACCCATAAAATCATCTCTGCTTCTGGCGACAGGTCTTTGGATGGACAATATGCAATCTATGACTGGGTTTGTGCTTCAAGTCTTTCTCGTTTAGGAGGGTCAAGTCATGGAATGGTAAAGCATTAGAATAGAAATAAGTGGGGTGGAAGGGTACTTTTTCAATTAATTTGATGGCTCTTATTGGATTTAGAGTTTAGGTCCTTGAAGGGAAAGAAAGAGGAATATTATACTCCTTGCATTTTGACTCATTTCTCAGCATTCATTAACAGCCAGAAGCAAATTTCTTTTACCTACTCATTCAATAAACATTTATTATGTATCTATTGTGTACCAGGCATTGTTCTAAGCACTCAGGATACAAAGAAACATAAAATGCATTTCCTATTTTCAAGGATCTCAGGGTCCTGTGGGAGAGATAACGTGGGAACTATTATGTACAAACAAACCAAATGCAGGGGAAATTGGAAATATTCAACAGAGGGAAAGCACTAGAACTAAGGGGTATCAGGAAAGAATTCCTTTAGAAAGTGGAATTTTAGCTGGGACTTGAAAAAAGTCAGGAAAAGCAGGAGGGGGAGCTGAGGAGGGAGAACATTTCAAGTCACGGAAAATTCCTGAAGGACGAAGATGGAGTGTCTTATTCAAGAAATAGCAAGAAGGAGAGTCACTGGATAGCAAAGCATTTGTGTAAGGGGACAAGGAGGAGGAAGATATACATTGTAAAAAGTCTGGAAGTGAAGGGTAGTGGCCAGTTATGAAAGATTTTGAATGCCAAATTATTTTATATTTTATTCTGGGGGTGATAGAGAACCAGTAGAGTTTATTGAGTTGAGGTGCTGGTGATATGGTCAGATCTACATCTTAGGGAGATGCAGAATGGTGGGTGGACCAGAGTAGGGAAAGACATGTGACTGGAGACCAGTCATCTGGATATTGCAACAGTCTAGACATGATGTAATGAAGTCCTGTACCAGGGGAGCTTCAATGTCAAAGGAGGAAAGGGACATAATCTCTAAGTGCCACCTCCACCCCATCTCTACCCCTTCCTGCTCTAGATCAAAGTGACTCCATCCTGTTTGTCTGTGTATTACTGAAATATGACATCTCTCTTCCTCTCATTCTCTTTCCTGTTCCTTCTATTTAAGGTCCTGTACCAATTTGAGATGGGAGGGTTGGGAAAAGAAGGGGAAAAAAAAAACAACTAAGGAATATCAGGAAAAGACAGACTGGATTCTCCATCTTGCTGATGTGATTTTTCTGGATCACAATGACCACATGTACCATGTGGCTACAATGCACTTTATATATCTATTATCTTCTCTGATCCTTAAAAATTCTGTAATGAGGCACAATGATGATTTTATCTGTAAAACGGAAGATAAAGAAACTGAAAGTCAAAAAGATTGACTTGCCCATCCTTACATGGTATCCCAGGCAGGATTTGAAACTAGGTCTGTTTTTCTGTGCTAATCCAAAGCTTTTTTCTCCCTTATGCAATGCATATCCCATATCTTATCGTATCCCATTGTCTTTCCACATCTGTATCTGGACCATACAGCATCCTTTCCCCAGAAATCTCTACAATTTAAGTGATAAACTGGAGGAAATATCTGAGATTACCAAAAGAAGATAATGTTCAAATGTCCTTTAAAATAGGAGGAAGGAAAAAAGATGAATCGAAATGACAGGTAGATATTTGGCCCTGAGATAGGAACATAAAATCCAAGAGATAAGGCCTGTCCACTTAAAGGAAAAAAAGGAAAAATCCCATTAAAAATCTTTTAAGTACCTTTAATAACAATAAAAGAAGTTGCAGACAAAATTCAAAGACTTGGAAATGTGTGAAATTTTAGAGAATCTGAGATCAACCTTGGACACTTTCTTAACATTTATACCAAAATAAAATTGGGAAGCTCTTTAGGTAGCCCATCATTTTTTTTTAATTTTATTTTCATTTTTAACACAGTTTATAACAGATAAAACAATTCAAACTTTTACTCAGGTGATACTTCTTTATAAAGCATTTACAATATGGACCACAAAAGAATTTTTTTTTAAACATTAACCAACTGAGACACAAATAATGCTTAAGTTGCTAACTTCACAAGCTCTTGACCTAATTGTCTCCACAGTATTACTAAGAATTAAAGGACCCTAACTTCTTGTTGCTGGTCTAAAGTCCCAAGCCTAATAGCTTAATTTTAGACTTAACCTCCGATGTTCCCCTATAAATAATCTATAATTGAATAGATCTGGTATTAAGCTTACAAACCTTTTGACTATAGGAAATTGCCACGAGAGTAGGGCCATTGCAGGGATACAGTATCTCCCTAACTTCATGTCAATTCCAGGCAGGATTAGATTGTCCACTTGCAGTCAGCCTTAAAATCTGCCAGATGTCAGTGGGGAAATTGAGGCAGGAGAATCCTATCTCAGCCCAGGCTGAACAGCCACTCTCCCACCCTTCCCGTGAGATCACCTATGCAGTTCATGCCAGTATCTCACCAGCTTACTGACACCATGTATTGGAGGCTCAGATTGCCTTTCTTGCTGTCCATACCTGGAGTGAGACTCAGAAGAACAGTCACTTAATAGTCCCATAGCATCTAAAAATGGCAAGTTCCAATAACCAGGTTTCAAATGTGATTATAGTTTCACTTTGGCTAAGGAATGTCTTTTGAGGCAAGTCTTAAGTGGCTCACATGCCTTTCTATACATATTCTAGTTCCTGATTAAATAGAAATCATAAAATCAAATTAACCATTAAAACCTTAACTTTTTCATCAATGTCAAATTTTACCCGAGGTTGCCTTCCTCTAGGAAATTTGGGCTAAAATACGTTTCTGCAAATTAAAGATGTCGTTGATTTATTCTCAGTAATTAATTCAGTCAATTGTTTTAATACTAATTGCTTTTACCTCATTTTGTAACATGTCCAATTTTTCTCCCCATCACTCCCCTCCCCCTGCTTCCTAATACCTTGCATTCTGATTACTCTTTCCCTCAGTGTACCCTCCCTTCTATTACACTCCACCCTTCCCTTATTCCCATCTTCTCTCTTTTCTTGTAGGGCAAGATAAATTTCTATACCCCATTCCCTGTATTTCTTATTTCCCAATATATATGCAATAAAAATTCTCAACATTCGTTGCTAATATTTTGAATTTCAACTTCCCTCCCTCCCCAGCCCCACTGAGAAGGCAAGCAATTCAATACAGACTAAATATGTGTTGTTTTGCAAAAGACTTCCATAGTAATCATGTTGTGTAATACTAATTATATTGCCCTCTGTCCTACTCTATCCCCCTTTATTTTTCCCCCACCATTGACCTTGTCCCTTCTCAAAAGTGTTTATTTCTAGTGACTCCTTTCTCCCATTTGCCCTCCTTTCTAACATTCCCCTCACTCCACTTGTTGCCTCCTCTCCTAATTTCCTGTGGTATGTTATAAAGTTTCATATCAAATTTAGTGAGCATATTATTTCCTTCTTCAGCCACATGTGGAGAAAGTAGCTTCATTTTTCCCCTCTCCCCTTTTCCCTTTTCTCCTCCATTGAACAAGATTTTTCTTATCTCTTTTATGAGTTGTAGCCTGCCCTGTTCCATCTCTCCCTTTCTCTTCTTGGTATTTTCCTCCTTCACCCTTTAATTTTTATTTTATTTTATTTTTTTGAGTGTGGATATCATCTCTTCTGATTCAACACACACTGTACTCTCTATCTATATATGTGTATGGGTGTGTGTGTGTATGTACAATCTCTTCATCTACCCAAATACTGAGAAAAGGTTCAAGAGTTATAAATATTTTCTTTCCATGAATGTAAACAGTTCAACTTTAGAGAGTCTTTTATGATTTTTCTTTCCTGTTTACCTTTTCATGCTTCTCTTGGTTCTTGTCTTGGGAAGTCAAATTTTCTATACAGATCTGGTGTTTTCCTCAATATGAATGATTGAAAGTCCTCTATATCATTGAAAGATCATTTATTCCCTTGAAGTAGTATACTCAGATTTGCTGGGTAGGTGATTCTTGGTTTCAATCCCAGTTCCTTTGACCTCTTAAATATTCCATTCCAAGCCCTTTCATCCCTTAATGTTGAAGCTACCAGATCCTGTGTTATCCTGATTGTATTTCCACAGTACTCAAATTGTTTATTTCTATCTGCTTGCAGTATTTGCTCCTTGACCCGGGAACTCTGAAATTTGGCCACAATATTCCTAGGAGTTTCCCTGTTTGGGTCTCTTTCAGGAGGTGATTGGTGGATTCTTTCAATATTGATTTTGCCCTCTGATTCTAGAATATCAGGGTACTTTTTCTTGATAATTTTATGGAAGATAATGTCTAGGCTCTTTTTTTTGATCATGGTTTTCAGGTAGTCCCATAATCTTTAAATTGTTTCTCCTGGATCTATTTTCCAGGTCAGTTGTTTTTCCAATGAGATGTTTCACATTATCTTTATTTTTTCAAACTTTTGGTTTTGTTCACTAACTGCTTGCTTTAACTCAAAGTCATTCATTTCCCTGAACTCAATTCTCTCTTTCAATGAATTATTTTGTTCAGTGGGCTTTTGGATCTTCTCTTCAATTTGGCTAATTCTCCTTTTCAAAGTCTCCTTCTCCTCGTTGGCTTTTTGGACCTCTTTTCCCAATTGAGTTAGCCTCTTTCTAAGGCTGTTATTTTCCTCAACAGTTTTTTGGTCCTCCTTTAGCAAGCTCCTAACTCGTTTTTCAAGCTCTTCTATTGCCTGATCCCAGTTTAAGTTCCCTTTGGAGGCCCTGGAGGCAGAGACCTTGACTTCCTCTGACATTATGCCTTGTCCTTCCTCATCTGAAACGATGGGGAGAGACATCTCTTCCCCAGGAAAGTAACCATCTATGGTCTTATTTTTTTCCCTTTTTGGGGCATTTTCCCAGCCAGTTACTTGACTTTAGAGTTCCCCCTCCACAACCACCTCGCCTGCAGTTCCACCAAGCCAGCACTGGGGGCTGAGATTCAGATAAGCTGCTCTGATGCCTCAGGGGCTTTCGACAGGGACAGGGATGCTATTCAGTGTGAGATTAAGATCAGCTGCTCAGGTAGGTGCACGGCCCCCACACAGGGCTCAATTCTCTCAGGGAGTTTATGATGAGACCTTCAACAATGGATGCATGCTACTGCCTGCTTTGGGAGCTCCTGCCCACTGCTGCCTCCACTGCTGCCACCTGAGGAGGCCTAAGTTATGGGGATACCATGTTCCCTTCTCAGCTGGCTGAAAAGACCCTCTCACTGACCTTTGGTGCCTGTGGGTTGAGGGATTTGTGCTGCCACTGGAGATTCTGTCCCTGAAGCCTAATCAGATTTGCTCCTCTCAGTGCCTCATGGCCAAGGCTGGGCTGGGCTCTGCTCTGCGTCTGGTGCAACAGACCTTTCCTGTCAGTCTTTCAGGTCACTCTGGGCTAGAAATCTCCTCCATTCCACTGTTCTGTGGCTTCTGCTGCTCTAGAATTTGTTGAGAGTTCTTCTTTACAGATATTTTATGGGCTGTGAGGTAAGAGCTAGGGTATTTACCTAGCCCATCACTTTTAACAGAGGTCCCATTTTTGTGCAGAGATTAAAAGGCAAACCCCAGGCTTCCAATGCAGATGTACTTCTTTTTTTCTTATTTCTCATACCATTTGTCAGCTTGATTCATAAATCAACCACAATGAATTATAACTTCACAGAATCTCACTTAAATTGGAAGCAAATCTAGATTAACTTGGTAGGTCAAATCCTGTTTTCAGGTACTCACCTCAAGCATGAGTAGGGGAAAAATGAATTTTATTACATTGACATTGATGAAAGTAGAATTTGTTCTGGTATATTTTTCTTCTCTTTCAACCTTCTGGTTGGGGGGAGGTAGGCAGGGAATACAATTATTTTTAGTCAGCAAAATAACAAAATCCCTGAAGTTTTACTGCCCCACACTCCCCAGAGCACTGTTATATTAATGGGGGTAAGCAGGGAAAATTTAAGGGGTCTGTCTTAGAACTGAATGACTATGGAAATTTAAGCCCTCTAAGGCACATTAAATGCCCAAGGATATCTGTCTGACTCTTCATTTTAATTGTCACTCTCACTTGGCCTAAATACCTAAATTCCGATCCCAATAATATATGATCATCTTGGGAAAGACTTTTAGTATATTTCACCAGGGCAAGGAACAACCCCCTTTTCTCCTTTGATTCTTTACCCTTTATCCTACATTTGTACTTGGGACTGAGCAAGGTGAGTCCTTGAGAAATGAGGCTTAACTTGGCAGAAAGGGGATTTTTGGACTCTGTTTTAGTTGTCATTTTTAGGTGTATCTATCATTCAGTCATTGACCCTAGCTATCTATCTGAATGGAGGGAAGACTGAAAAAAAGTCATGTTTGATTGAATATATATTATCTATTCTTCTTACACTTGAACTTTTTTAGGGGGTGGGATCTTGTTCTGGCTTTTTAATGCATTTACTATATGTCTTGACAATATACCATATACTATAACCTGAGGTGAGAGAGAAATTAGTGAGAAAATGCATCTTTCTATTATCTATTCTTATTCTTCTTGTGAGTGTAAAGAGGGTGTCTTAGTGTGGAGCTCTCAGATTAGATTTCTCTTCAATAATTACAAAATCATAGGATCAGAGAATTAGACCTGGAAGAATCCCTAAAAGGAACCAGAGAAACACTGAGTCCATTTTTTTGATAAATGAGGAAATTAAGGCCCAGAGAGAAGTTACTTCCCAGGGGCACATGGTTAGTAAGTGTGTGAAATGGTATTCAAACCTCGTTCTGAACCATCAGCTCTATTCATTATGCCAGTCAATCTATTGCTTTTAAACGACTGTACAGTTTTTTAATTAGCAATTTTAAAGTGTTTATTATGTACTAGACACTATGGTAAGTACAAAGAAAGGCTTTCAGTTCAAGTAATTCACATTCTACTGGGGACACAACATGCAAACAACTATGTACATACAAGATACATAGTAATGGAAGGTGATCTCAAAGGGAAGATGGGAGCAGGGCTGGGGAAAATCTTCTTGCACTCAGTTGTTTTCAAAGCCACACTTTTTCTACAGTCTCACCCTGAAACTATTTCTTATCCTAGAATAGTTATCTATCTATCCTTGTGACTTTGTCACAGTGGAATATCCTTCTACCATGTTAGCCCCCTTTCCCATTTCTTCTCTTTGGGGAAAGGCCTGGAACAGAAAATTTTCATTCCACATTTGCCTGTGTTTCTGACTTTCTTGACTTCAACTCCAATTCACTGTGTACCTTCATCTCTTATCCTTCTCCCTCCCTTCCTTACTTCCCTTTCATGTTCTATCTTCCCCTATGAGTATGCAAGTCCTTTGAGTGTATGGACTTGTATTTCTTATGCTAGTGCCTGGTACATGTTGTTGTTGCGTTGTTTTAAGTTGTGTATTATTTGTCCTGACCCTATTTGGGGTTTTCTTGGCAAAAACACTGGAGTGGTTTGCCATTTCCTTCTCTAGCTCATTTTAAAGATGAGGAAATGGAGGCAAACAGGGTTACACGACTTGCTTAAGGTCATACAGTTAGTAAGTGTCTGAGGCCGAATTTGAACTCAGAAAGATGAGTCCTTCTGACTCCAGGTCCAGCACTTTATCCATTGTGTTACACAGTCATCCCACCTGGCACATGGTAAATGTTTAGTACATGCTTACTGCCTTGTTCTGTAGTTGCCTATAGTCTTAGAGAGTTTCCTAGGAGTTTGGAAAAGGGAAGCACTGATATGTTAAGTGATTTGTCCATAGGCACACAGTCTAGACGCCAGAGTCTTGATGTCTCCAAAGCTGGCTTCTCTTCACTCTACCATGTTACCACTTGAGGTGGATAACAGTAAAAATTTGTGACTTGTCTTTTTCTTGCTTGATTGAAGAATGGTCTTTGGAAGGAACAGACAAGTTTTTCAGTGTTCCTTTTTTGCCTTGAAGATATTTCTCCTCCTAGTAGGGCCTCCGTGTCTGCCACTGAAAGTCCATTTGAATCTCAGACCCCAAGCGCTAGCTGGGTGGATCTAGATGGGGGTGGACAGGAATCTCAGAAGTCAAGTAACTGGCTGGGAAAATGCCCAGAAAAAGGAAGCAAAATAAGACCATGGAGAGCTACTTTGATGGGATGCAGATGTTCCCGCCTTTAAATTCTGATGACGAGGAACTATTCTTACCATCAGGGAAAGACATGGAGGTCGGGGCCTCTGTATCCCAGACATCCCAGGATGTCTGGTGGGCTCAGGCCATGGAAGAGCTCAAAAAGGATTTTGAAAATCAAGTTAGAGAGGTGGAGGAAAAACTGGGAAGAGAAATGAGAGAGATACAAGAAAAGCATGAAAAACAGGTCAATACCTTGGTAAAGGAGACCCAAAAAAATGCGAAAGAAAATAACACCTTGAAAAATAGGCTAACTCAATTGTCAAAAGAGGTTCAAAAAAAAGCCAATGAGGAGAAGAATGCTTTCAAAAGCAGAATTAGCCAAATGGAAAAAGAAGTTCAAAAGCTCACTGCAGATAATAGTTCTCTCAAAATTAGAATGGAACAGATGGAGTCTAATGACTTTATGAGAAACCAAGAAATCACAAACCAAAACCAAAAGAATGAAAAAATGGAAGAGAATGTGAAATATCTCCTTGGAAAAACAACTGACCTGGAAAATAGATCCAGGAAAGACAATTTAAAAATCATGGGACTACCTGAAAGTCATGATCAAAACGGAGCCTAGACATCATCTTCCATGAAATTATCGAGGAAAACTGCCCTGATATTCTACAACCAGAGGGCAAAATAAGTATTGAAAGAATCCATCGATCACCACCTGAAAGAGATCCAAAAAGAGAAACTCCTAGGAACATTGTAGCCAAATTTCAGAACTCCCAGGTCAAGGAGAAAATCTTGCAAGCAGCTAGAAAGAAACAATTCCAGTACTGTGGAAATACAATCAGGATAACTCAAGATCTAGCAGTTTCTACATTAAGGGATGGAAGGGCATGGAATAGGATATTCCAGAAGTCAAAGGAACTAGGACTCAAACCAAGAATCACCTACCCAGCAAAACTGAGTAGAATACTTCGGGGGAAAATATGGTCTTTCAATGAAACAGAGGACTTTCAAGCATTCTTGATAAAAAGACCAGAGCTGAAAAGAAAATTGGACTTTGAAACACAAGAATGAGAAGAAGCATGAAAAAGTAAACAGCAAAGAGAAGTCATAAGGGACTTACCAAAAGTGAACTGTTTACATTCCTACATGGAAAGACAATATTTGTAACTCTTAAATCTTTTCAGTATCTGGGTAGTTGGTCGGACCACACACACACATACACACACACACGTACACACATGCATGCACATACAGAGACAGAGAGCACAGAGTGAATTGAATAGGATGGGACCATATCTTAAAAGAAATTAAGGTAAATGGTGAGAAAGAAATGGAGTGGGAGGAAAGAAGGTGAAATGAAATGGGGTAAATTATATCTCATTCAAGAGGCAAGCAGGAGACTTTTTAGTGGAGGGAAAAAGAGGAGAGCTGAGAAAAAAGCAAGAAGTTTACCCTCATCATATTCGACTAAAGGAAGGAATAAAATGCACACTCATTTTGGTATGAAAACCTATCTTGCAATGCAGGAAAGTGGGGGAGAAGGAGATAAGCAAGGGTGGGGGGATGATGGAAGGGAAGGCAATGGGAGGAGGGAACAGTTTGAAGTCAACATTCGGGGAGGGACAGGATCAAAAGACAGAATAGAAACAATGGGGGGCAGGATAGGATGGAGGGAAATATAGTTAGTCTTACACAACATGACTATTATGGAAGTCATTTGCAAAACTACACAGATATGGCCTATATTGAATTGCCTGCCTTCCCAAAGGGAATGGGTGGGGAGGGAGGGATGGGGAGAATTTGGAACTCAAAGTTTTAGGAAGAACTGTTTAGTATTGTTCTTGCTACTAGGAAATAAGAAATACAGTCAATGGGGAATAGAAAGTCATCTGGCCCTACAGGACAAAAGACAAGATGGGGATAAGAGAAGGGAGGGATGATGGAAGAGAGGGCAGATTGGTGATAGGGAAAATTAGATTGCTTGGTGTGTTGGGGTGGGGGGAGGGGATAAAAGGGGAGAAAATTTGGAACCCAAAATTTTGTGAAAATGAATGTAAAAAGTTAAATAAATAAATTTTTATTAAAAAAAATGTAGACCTTAATACTAATTTCATAATTGGTTAAGTTCTAATTGTTCCTTAAGGTTAGAAGTTTGCAGAAGAGTTACTGACCATTCCCTTGCTACTTCCTCCCCAGCCCTGATCATATGTGTTCAAAATATGTTTATTTAGATATTCATGACACTGCCATACTTCTAAGTCAATACAGCTATAAATGAATAAGACAGGCTATATTCTTTCTTATAGATCAATGAAGTTGCCACATGAATTCAGACTGTTATTAGAGATAGTTAATGATGGATGAGGTTATAAGATCACTGCTTGATTCCCAACTAACAGGTTCAGCTTCTGTTAGTAGACAAATCTGTATTTGATTTGCTGAGGGAGGAAAAATTGATATGAAAATTATTGATGGGAAATCCAGAATATCAGTATGATAACTTTTCCATTCCATCCTGGGCTGCCCTAAGTTTTGATCTCCATGACAAAAAAAAATTTTTAAAGACACTATACAATAGTGTATCTTTCTAATCTAGTAACATAAACATTCATTTGAAGACCAATATGTTAGGGACATATAAAGATATAATGATTTTTAGTTCTTGCTAATTTTCATCCTTACAATTATTCTTCCAAAATGTAGCATAGCCAACAAAGCCATGAGTAAGGGGGCAAGTTGGGCTGTGTCCCAGGGCACTAGAATTTTGTTGCTGTTCTATAGTCATTTTAGTTGTGTCTGCTTCTTTGTGATTCCATTTGGGTTTTCTTGGTAAAGATCTGGAGTGGTTTGCTATTTCTTTCTCCAGCTCGTTTTATAGACAAGGAAACTAAGGCAAACAGGGTGAAGTGACTTCCCCAAGGTAACACAGTTAGTAAATGACTGAGGTCAGATTTGAACTCAGGAATATGAGTCTTCCTGAGTCCAGGTGTGGAATTATATCCACTGTGCCACCTAGCTGACTCCCTAGAATTTAGAAGGTGCTGAAAGTAGTTCTAATTATTTGGTAGAATAGAACAACTTAGTTTAGCAGGGATATATATATATATATATATATATATATATATATATATATATATATATATATATATATATACACACACATACATATATATGTAAAGATTAGTTAAAGAAGTTACCTGATATTTACACAGTTCTTGTTATGAGATCAATTTTATGATTCTGCCCTTTCATTTTATAAATGAGGAAACTGAGGTTCAGAGAAATTACACAGATAGCAAACTGTAGATCTGGGTCCTGAACCTATGTTAAATGGAACCATAGTAACCGTATATTCCTTGTTTGGATATTATTGCTCAATTTCCTTTGAGGACCACCCTCTCTTTCCATTTGTTCCATGTTCTAGTTACTATTTTTATTTCATTACAGCATGTAGGAAATGTTTAATGTCTCTGCCTTTTTACATGTATTTATAATTTTTCTGTGCCATAGTATGTTGTCTATTTTTTTATCCTATTTTCTTCTTTGCTAAGGAGAATGATCTTGAAATTAGAAAGAGTGGGCCAAAAAATGATTAAGAGAGAATAGAATCCAAAACAGGAGAGCAAATACTAGGAGAAAAATGGTGGCTGCTTGTTCCAAATAGCTACTTCCTGGCTTGGACAAATTATATACAAAGTCAGTGAAAAAACTTGCAGCCATGATCACCTGTTGAAAATCTTTCAGAAATTACACAGAAAAGGAGTTTCCCCCCAAACTAGATATGGACAAATCTGATTTTTTATAAAAACGTTAAGAAGATAGATTCTAACAAATATCAAAGATGTATTATTAAATGGATGCCTTCTGAACTTTCAGAAAAGGAAGCAATGATCTCTAAGAGCCAGCACAGGTTCATTTAGAGCAATTTGTGTTGGACTGAATTAGATCCTTTTTAGAAAATTTCTTTTTTTTTTTTTTGACAGAGATAATGGGTTAGTATGAAAGGGGAAAATTGTCAATATAGTAAGCCTGGATTTCAGTGTTGAGTTGATCATATGTAAAATGTCTTATTAAATTCTTGCAGACAGGACAGAGAAATGTGAGCTGAATGACAATATCATTAAATGAATCTGTTGGTGGCTGGATGATCATGATCAGAACAGTGATTAATACATTGATGAAAACCCGGAAGGAGAGAAGTGATAGAGGGCTCCACTTCCAGCCCTCTTCTTTTCATCATAATTTGTCAATGATTTTGATGATATATTTGGCATGCTTATCAGAATTATGGAAAACTGAATAATAGTGATGAAAAAATATAATTAATAGCTAGAGTGTGTATATAATACTTTAAGGTTTGCAAAGCCCTTTACATGCTATCCCATTTGATCTCCATAACAACTCTCTGAATTAAGTGCTATTATATCCCCATTTTACAGACAAGGAAACTGAGGCTGAGAAAGATTAAATGACTTACCCAGATTCACCCACCTATTAAGTGTCTGAAGCAGGATTCTAACTCAAGTCTTCCTGACTGCAAATTGTATTCATGGCATGAATAATAAAATAAGGACTCAAATGCATCTCAGCAACAATGGTCCAAATCTAATACCATTAATGCTTCCACATCATAACATTCCCTTCACTGTTTTGATATATCATGGGTCAGCATAAGAAATTAAGTGGGAATTTTGGGGGAGTTTTGTGGAAGTAGCAGATAACACGCAAAAGTCAACAGAAGACACAAAAAATTTAGAAACTCAGAATGCATGAAATATAATGAAATATACATATGACATTATATAATATCAATATATTTTATCTTTTAATGCCATAATAATTCAGGCTTCTTCTCTGGTATGAAGGTAGGACCAAAAAATTTTCCATGAGTTTTCCAGATTGTAGGGGCATCACACCCCTAACTCTCACGATGTGGAAGGGATAACTGGAATGTTTAATTTCATAAAGATTAAATCCTCTACTTAGGTTTTAAAAAATCAACTACATGAGTACAAAATAGGGGAGAAATGACTAAACAGTAATTCATATTAAAAACAACATCAATATCAGCAACGGCAACGTAAGTGAATTGATTAAGAACCCAATTTCATTTGACTGCCAGAAAAGCTTTTATGAATTTAGGTTGCATTACAAAAGTAGAGCGTACAGATCAAGGGTTGACAGGCTAGAATTAGAGGTCATTTCTGACTGCGGAATGAGTTTTTCTTTGTTACACTAAATGACCACCGTAGAAATCAATATATACCTCAGCTCCATTTTTCCTATACTCTAAACAGCCGTGCTAACTAGTTCACAATTACCTGAAATGGAATAGGATATATCCCTTGATTATTATTTGGACTTAGTGACCATCTTCTTTTACTTGCAAAATTAGGCCTATGATAACACTTCCCCAATGGGATTAATGAGATGTTGATTGCGATGATGCTTGAGCTACTTAGACGAAAGGAACTGTCCAGGTGCTAATATGATTGTCACAATGATTACCTCTTTGATCATTCATTTTGGAAGAATATGAGAGCTAGCTTCTGTGTATAAAAAAAAAAAGACTTTCCATTAGGGTTGGCCAACAATGACTATTCTCACTATTTTTCACAGAGGTGGTACTTTCTCTGTTACCTAATTAACTCTCCCAACATCTCTGCATGATGCCATTAGGCACATTCTATAGATATTTCTCCTTAATGAGTCTTCGGTGACTGCTCTGAAATGATCTAGAGATGAATTTCCCTTCTTTGTTCCAGTTTGATAATTCTAATTGAGTGTTTTCAAATGACTCTGACAGATAGGGACTTAAACTGTTAGCAGGGGCTATGGTATCTGAAAATTATTGCTGAAATTTCTGGAAAGCTTAATAAAAATATTCCAGTAAGTCTCTGTGCTATGGGACAGTATAATAAGACCATTTTGGATCTATGTTCAAGAAAAGGTGTTTGGATTTTGTTGAAAATGTTCTGTTCTGTTTGGAGGATGCAGTCTCTTTAATTGAGGCAGTTTGTACCTGACATCATTATCTCAGGCTGTTGCTAAGAAGTTACTAAGTGGATTGAATCAATATGTATCTTTGTTATTATGTGGAAGAGAGCTCATAAAAGCTCCTATCGTTGTATGTGATTGCAGGGTAGGAACGGAAGAGACCAAGAACTACAGTTCAAGATGACTGAACTCTTTCTGATTTGGAAAAACAGTCTAAAAGGCTTTTTCTTGTTCCCTCCCAGAAACTTTGCACTGCCTCATAGCTGTTCAACTTATTCTTTTCCTTGTGTTGCAAGTAGATAAAGGAATCAAGAATTTGCAGCACTGAAGAGGCAAAGGGAGGCATTCTTTTTCATTAGTTCGACCACCCTAAACAAGATAAATGGACAGTCTGAGAGAAGATATCTGGTTATCGAATGTTAAGGACTTCTGGGCACTTCAAAACCAAGCCATTCTGAAGGTTGTAGACAAACTGTAGGGATTGTGACTTTAACCTAGAATTCAAAGCAAGTTCGTAGAGGAAAAGCTGGCAACAGTTGAAAGGGTCTGAATTTCACCTTTACCTTACGCCTCTAAAGTAGTCTCTTTGAAACTAATGGTTGTTTAATGTTGTTTTAACTTCAAGTAATTCCATAAGTAATTCTAAAATAAACAAAATTGGGGAAATTTATATCAGTTTTCAGAAGGGACTAAACAAAGCACCTCTCCTATTCTCACAATGCCTTCGCGCTTAGTTAAGACAAGGTAACTGAGGCACCATAACCTTGCCAAGGTGGTAGCATTTAGCTCTTCCTGTTGCAAATTGAAATAGGCATGACTCGACTCCCTCCTGGTTTCAACCCACAGCTTTTCTCTTATGGTAGTAATAGTAACAATAACAATATCTAGCATTTATGTAGTACTACTATGTGTCAGACACCATGCTAAGCACTTCGCAAATGTTATCTCATTTTATCCTCACAGTAACCCTGGATGTATTATCTGTGTATTATCTCCATTTACAGCTGAAAATACCAAGGCAGTTGGAGATTAAGTGACTTGCTTAATGTCACATGACAAGTTAGTGTCCAAGACTGGATTTGAACACAGGTATTCCTGACTGCAGGACTAATTTTCTATCCACTGTGCCATCTAGCTGCTTCCTAAGTACCTAAAAAAGTAAACACATACACACACACACATATCAAATATATATTATATAACACGTTATATATGTAGCAGTGTTATATAGAAACACAACACACATGCCATGTGTCTAACAGGCATTATGTGTAAATATATAACACATACACCATATGCAAATATATAACATTATATGTATGATATATATGTTGTATATTACAGAATACGCAACACATTAGATGTGATTGTATAGCTCATGTATATTATATGCAAATATATGGCATGTGTATTGTATATAAATATTTAGCATACATATATACATACATATATCAAAAGTATATATAGAAGGAATGCAAGATAGGGTATGATGGTCTTAGAAATTAGAGGGATTAGGAAGGGGATGTTTGAACCGCATATTGAAGTTAAAGAAGAATTCTATTAGGTGGGGGTGAGAAAGATGCATTCCAGGCATTAACCACACTGGTAAATCTTTAACAACCATCTGGGGGGGTGCGAGAAAGCAGAGGGGACCTACTCAGAAAACACATTTAATGTGCATTATTAATACTTTATCTATCATCTTTTCAAGTCTAGCAATAGAGGAAAACCCCATAAATAAAACTTTGATGTTTTAGCATTTCCAAGGTGTAAATATTCACACTGAGAATTTAACAAGTGGCTGTTTTTATATGGCTCCAACACATCCCTAATTCCATGCATGGAAGTTACCCAATGCAAAAGTGTGGAAATGAGAGATGAAAGAACAAGGAAAAGTCTAGAGGATGGGCAGGGGAGTAGGCAGGGGAATGACATAGGCTGCCACTAGAAAGGTAGGTTAGAATTAGGTTGTGAAGGACTTTAAAGACCAGAGTAATGATTACTTTATGCTAGGAATAATAGGGAGCCACCAGCACTAGAGAAGAGGAATGGCATGATCAGATTTCTGCCCCAAATACCAGGTGGAGAGTAGGATTTACCTGGCCTCTGATACTTGTGTCTTAATAATCTATGCATCACTATGTACATCATCTGCTAATGGGCAAAAATGATCTAATGTTTATCCTCAAATCATGTCTAGTGCTGAATAAAGTTTGGGACAGGAGTCATAAAATGTAAGATTAGAAGAAGTCTTTGGAAAAAGTCTAACCTCCTTGTTTTACAAAAGAGGAAACTGAGGATCAGAGTGGTTAAGAGGCTTAACAGAGATTCCACAGACCATGAAAATCAAATCCAGAATTTAAAAGGCAGATCTGATTCTGGTTCCGGTCCTAGTTTCTTTGTACCACATTGTCCCCAGTGAGAGGAAGATCCATTTGAAAACTGCTGATTCAGCGGTTTCAGATCTATCCTTTGAGCTCTAGCAGCCACTCTAGTTATGCCTCATAATAATACTCTAGGCTGGTTAGATTGTTCCCCAGCTCTGCTAAGGAGGCCAGGGAAATTCTTGGAGAAAGTATCTGTGCACCAAAATTTAATAGGAAATGTAAAAATCTAGCTGTTGGCACATTTTAGTAGACTGACTCATTTATTTTATTTTATTCTTTTAATATGTGAAGGGTTTATACTTATTTTATTTATTTTTTTCTTTTTTATTATTATTATTATTTATATGCCAAAGTTTTTCCAAAGATGGTTCTCACTTTTCTCAGAGAGTGTATATTTATCTTTACATTAAGGGTAAAATGAAAGATGGGAATTTAAAATTGTATACTATAATTATATTACAGAGCAAATTTTGAAATAAGGAGCATTAAAGTTTTACCAAAAGAGAAAGAACTGCTTCCTTCAAACTCAAGTTCATTTAGTAAGAGCTTATTGAGTGCTGACCACCATGTACTTTATTTGAGAAAAGTAGATTCAAAAAAATCTCTGCCTTTAAGTTATTTATGATGTAGTAAAAGGATATGATAGATACAGTTTACGATAATCCATAATATTGCATTATGATTTCCTTAATTAGTGAGAGGTGTCCCCAGAGTAGTATATAGAGACCTGGCTCTTGATCAGGAACTTTATTTCATGAACAGTTTCAAATCACTAAAGATTTTTAAGCAGGGGCTTAATCTTAAGTAGATATATGAAAATTGTTTTCTTGGCGTTTTCCCCCCTAAAAAAAGTGACTAAGAAACACATGACTTCTCTCATCTACTTCCCAATTAAAATAGGGAAACATAGGAAAAGTTAGTTCTTTAAGGGCAGAAACAATTCCTCATTTCTCTTTGTAACTAGTGACTAGCACAGTTCAATGAATTTAATAAATTTGATAAATTTTGCTTCTTAATTCATTTTCTAAATGAAAATGCGCCCTTTGTCTTTCCTGTGAACTTCCCCTTAACTGTAACTGAGAAGGCAAGAAAAAAACAGAACTTTGATTATGAACATATATTGTTAAGTCAAACAAATTCCTTCACTGGCCATGTCCAAAAAACAAAAAGAAAGAAAGAAAAAGTCTACTTCATTCTGCCCTTTGAATACTTCCCATCTCTCTCAGGAAGGGTTTAGAATGGTTGGTCATTTTGTGGATCAGTGTTGTCAGATCTTTCAAAATTATCTTTAAAATATTGTCATTATTGTATAAAATGTTCTCCTTGTTCTATCCACTTAATGTTGATTCATGCAAGTCTTCCCACATTTCTCTGAAACTATTCCCTGCCTCATTTCTTGTAACATTAAAGAGGGGGCAGAGCCAAGATGATGAAGTAGAAAGACACACATCTGTAGGCTCTCCCCATACAGCCCATAAAGTACCTGTAGAGGGGGACTCCGAGAACAACAGGTCAGCCCAGGGTGACCGGAAAGCGTGACTCAGGGTGACCACGGGAAATGTCTGTTGCACCAGTTGCGGAGCTCAGCCCAGACCAGCCTTGGCTGTGCAGCTCGACTCTGGGAGGAGGACACCTCAGGGGCCAAATCTCTAGTCGCAGCAGCAGTGGTCTGCAGATCCCTCAACCCACAGGTGCCAAAGGTCAATGAAGGGTTTTTTTTCAGCTGTCCGGGAAGGGAGAAGGGCCTTCCCATAGCTCTGGCCTCAGGTTGTGGCCTCAGAGGCTACATCGGGAAGGTGGCAGCAGTTTCCACAGCAGCCTGTACAGCCGCCTGCATCCATTGTTGGAGTGTAAAAACCGTAGGGGGCACTGAGGAGCTGAATACTACCTCCGCCCTGTGTAGAAGCCCTGAGAAAACTAATCTTTATCTCACATTGAATGGCAGCCCTGCTCATCTAGCTTATCTGAAAATCAGCCCCCAGTGCTGACTTGGTGGAACTAAAGACCAGGTGGCTGTGGAGAGGTAACTGCTAAGATTCTGGGCACAAAAATCTCTCTCTGCTCCTAGATCAGTGTACACGCTTGATTATGCCACCTTGGAAGAACTAAGATCTTACAGATACCCAGAGTATACCCTACTCTTCACAAAGGACCCAAAAGTCAAGTAACTGGTTGGGAAAATGCCCCAAAAAAAGGAAAAAAATAAGACCATAGAAGGTTACTTTCTTGGTGAACAGATATCTTCTCCCATCCTTTTGGATGAGGAAGAACAATGCTTACCATCAGAGAAATACATAAAAGTCAAGGCTTCTGTATCCCAAACATCCAAAATAATTATTCAGTAGTCTCAGGCCATGGAAGAACTCAAAAAGGATTTTGAAAATCAAGTAAGAGAGGTGGAGGCAAAACTGGGAAATCATAGGGGACTTACTAAAGCTGAACTATTTACATTCCTACATGGAAAGACAATATTTGTCACTTTTTTCAGTATCTGGGTAGTTGGTGGGATTACACACACACACACACACACACACACACACACATACACAAAGAGAAACAGAGTACAGGGTGAACTGAATAGGATAGGATCATATCTTTAAAAAATGAAATTAAGCGGTGAGAGAGAAATATATTAGGAGGAGAAAGGGAGAAATGGAATGGGGCAGGTTATCTCTCATAAAAGAGGCAAATAAAAGACTCTTCAGTGGAGGGAAAAAAAGGGGAAGTGAGAGAAAAAAACATGAAGCTTACTCTCATCACATTCGACTAAAGGAAGGAATAAAATGCACACTCATTTTGGTATGAAAACCTAACTTACAATACAGGAAAGTGGGGGAGAAGGGGATCAGCAGAGTGGGGGGGATGATGGAAGGGAGGGTAATGAGAGGAGGGAGCAATTTGAAGTCAATACTCTTGGGGAGGGACAGGATCAAAAGAAAGAACAGAGGAAATGGGGGGCAGGATAGGATGGAGGGAAATATAGTCAGTCTTACACAACATGACTATTATCGAAGTCATTTGCAAAACTACACAGATATGGCCTGTATTGAATTGCCTGCCTTCCCAAAGGGAATGAGTGGGGAGGGAGGGAGGAAGAGAAGCTGGAACTCAGTTTTAGAAACAACTGTTGAGTACTGTTCTTGCATACAACTGAGAAATAAGAAACACAGGTAATGGGGAATAGAAAGGCATCTTGCCCTACAGGACAAAAGAGAAGATGGGGATAAGGGAAGGGAGGGATGTTAAAAGGGAGGGTAGATTGGATAGGGGTAATTAGAATGCTTGGAGTTTTGGGGTGGGGGAGGGGAGAAATGGGGAGAAAATTTGGAACCAAAAATTTTGTGGAAATAACTGTTGAAAACGTAAATAAATAAATTTTAAAAAAAGAAATAAATAAAATAACATTATAGAGTATCATCACATTCATATTATGATAGCCTGCTCAGTCACTTCCCAGTTGATGGACACCCTCTGATTTTCCAGTTGTTTGTCACAACAAAACAAGCTGCTCTAAATATTTATGGACATGGGTCCTTTTCTACTTTCTTTGATCCTTTAGAGAGTATTAAGTGAAGGAGAATGCACAGTTCAGTAGCTTTGAGGGCATAGTTCCAAATTGCTTTCCAATATATCTTGATCAGTTTACAGATCTACCAAGAGTACATTAATGTACCTATTTTCCAACAGTCCCTTCAACATTTGTCATTTTCCATTTCTGTCATCTGCTATTTTTATGCAGTATCAGGGAACTTTATTTGCATTTCTTTGTTAGTTATTTAAAATATTTTTAATATAGTTGTTGATCACTTGGGTTTCTTCCTCTAAAGAAATTCTATTGATATAACCCATTCATCCTTTAACTATTTATCAATTAAGGAATAGCTCTTAATCTTGTAAATGTGACTTGGATTCCCTATATTTCTAGAAATGGGACTTTTACCAGAGAGACTGACTACAAGATTCATTCTCCCAAGCCACCCCCCAGTTTTCTGCTTCTCTTCTAATTTTGCATATATTCATTTTGTTTGTACAAAAACATACACATATGTGTGTGTATAGCTAGTACAAGCTAAGACCCCTCTATGCTGCATCTAGAACCTCTTGGACTCATGTACTCTCTCATATGTGAATGTTCCAGGTAGCTATTCCTGGCTAGACCCCACTGATGTCCAGGGTCTATAGACTTATTTACCTGTCTCCCTATGCTGACCTGTTGGGAATATGATTCATGATTTCCTGATTAGGATTCCATCTTGTGCATTTTCTCAATCTTTCTGGAGGAACTGTGTTGGGGTAGTCAGCTATACTTTCTTCTTTAACCCCAATATCATAACTTTTGTTGTTGTTCAGTTGTTTCAGTCATGTCTGACTCTCTGTGACCCCATTTGGGGTTTTCTTGGCAAAGATACTGGTGTAGTTTGCCATTTTCTTCTCCAAATCATTTAACAGATGAAGAAACTGAGGCAAACAGGGTTAAGTCATTTGCTCAGTTTCTTTTTTCCCCCCTTTTAAAAATTTATTTATTTAACTTTTCAACATTCATTTCCACAAAATTTTTGGTTCCAAATTTTCTCCCCATTTCTCCCCTCCCCCACCCCAAAACGCCAAGCATTATAATTACCCCTATCACCAATAGGGGTTGTAGAATCTCAAGGCAGTTTTCCTTGATAATTTCATGAAAGATGATGTCTAGGCTCTTTTTTTGATCATGGCTTTCAGGTAGTCCCATAATTTTTAAATTGTCTCTCCTGGATCTATTTTCCAGGTCAGTTGTTTTTCCCATGAGATATTTCACATTATCTTCCATTTTTTCATTCTTTGGTTTTGTTTTGTGTTTTCTTGGTTTCTCATAAAGTCATTAGTCTCCATCTGTTCTATTCTAATTTTTAAAGAACTATTTTCTTCAATGAGCTTTTGGACCTGCTTTTCCATTTGGCTAATTCTGCTTTTTACAGCATTCTTCTCCTCAATGGCTTTTTGAACCTCTTTTTCCAATTGAGTTAGCCTATTTTTCAAGGTGTTATTTTCTTTAGCATTTTTTTGGGTCTCCTTTAGCAAGGTGTTGACCTACTTTTCATGCTTTTCTTGCATCTCTCCCATTTCTCTTCCCAGTTTTTCTACCACCTGTCTAACTTGATTTTCAAAATCCTTTTTGAGCTCTTCCATGGCCTGAGCCCACTGAATATTCTTTTGGATGTTTGGGATACAGAAGCCTTGACTTTTATGTCTTTCCCTGATGGTAGGCATTGTTCTTTCTTTTCTGAAAGGATGGGAGGAGATATCTGTTCATCAAGAAAATAACCTTCCATACTCTTATTTTTTGGGGCATTTTCCTAACCAGTTAATTAGCTTTTGGGTCCTTTGTCAAGAGTAGGGTATACTCTGGGTACCTGTAAAATATCAGTTCCTCCAAGGTGGCACAATCAAGTGTGTACTGGTCTGGGTGCAGAGAAGGATTTTTGCACCCAGAATCTTAGCAACGTTTCCTCTCCACAGGCACCTGACCTGTTCTGCCAAGCTAGCACTAGGGGAGGTGGGATTCAGTCATGCTGCAGGGGCAGAGCCTCCGTTCAGGGCGAGACAAAGACCAGCTGCCTCAGGGGGCTGAGGTAAGACTTAGCTCTTCAGTGCCCCCAGGGATTTTTAAGATCCAGCTATGGTCTCAGGCTGCTGTAGGGGCTGTCCTGAGAACTCCTGCTGCCTGTTTCATGTGTAGGCCCTTCTCCCTTCCTGGTCAGCTGAATAAACCCTGTTACTGACCTTTGGCCGCCTGTGGGTTGAGGGATCTACAGATCCCTCTGGGGACTGGGGATTCTTCCTGACTCTACATCCAATGCTCTATCCACTGCATGACTTAGCTGCACCATCTACCTCAGTTTAATAAATTTTGAGCATATAAATAACTGGTTATTTTTCTGATATAAAGAGATCCAACAAAATAGGAACTCTTGAATCATTGGCATACATTTTTTTTTTCAATTACAAGTGTAAGTGCTTTATTCTTTAAAAGGTAGAGAATTTAGTGTGGTTCATAGACACAGATAGGTCTCATTTGGCTGTCTGTATTGGGATACTGCACTTAATTATTTCCTCTCCTTTTCTCCCTCCCCCCAACTCCCTGCTACTCTGTGAGGGGAGGCAACATCACCAGGTACCAAGATAAAGGTGTATTGGTTGCCTTATCCACTCCTATTAGTTCAGTGATCTGCTGTGAATGATAATAGGACTGATTCCAATATCCCTTTCTGATTTGCTGTCACTGTTGCATCACTTGAGGAAAGGTGAACAAGAGGAAATATTAAGCCAGCCTTCAATCATTCATCACACATCATCTCTGCACCTTCCTAGTCTAAGTACCCCCTTTTAAGGAAACAATAATGATCATTCAGAGATTCATATTGGGATTTTAAAACTAGAATACACCAAAATTAGAGAATTTTGTACTCTTGCCACCATGCACAGAAATATAATATTAACAGATTTGTTCCTTGAAGGGATTCAAAAAGATTTCTTTTTCAATCTACAAGTTATCAAACTGATGCTCCAGAGAGGATAAGAGTTGATGACTCTCAGGATAATATCCAGTTAATAGCAACCACTATAGGGATCTACTTTGGTTAAAAATATATTGCCTTAAGTCACTTCCACTGGGGTCTTTTCTTGATGCTTAACCATTATATTTTTAAGTATTTCACATGTCAATGTCTTGTCTTTCACCTAAACTTTAAGGCCCTTGAGAATGTGCATTGTCATGCTTTGTATGTTTCTTATAGGGCTTAGAATATTATAGGGATCACTAACTAAATGTATGTATTTTAAAAATTTACATCCCAATCACTTTGGATGTATCCCATTCCCCATCCTCTCTCCATCCCAGTGCCACTTTCATCCTTACCATGAGATTTTCCTAGTAACAAAGAAAACCAGTTGAATAACACAATGCAACACAGTGACCATATCTGAATATTTGTCCAATATTCCACACTCATAATTTCCCACCTCTCCAAAGAAAAGATGGAGGTACATATCTTTCTTCTTTGGTACTAAAATTGTTTATTATAATTATACTTGCTGTCTATGACTTTGTTCATTGTTCTTTTTGATTACTGGAGATATATATATATATATATGTATATATATATATATATGTATATATATATGCTAGTTTTTTGGACCCATATAGTTCTCTCTATCAGTTCAAAGAATTCTTTCCATATTTCCCTGAATTTCTCATATTCATTTCTTCTTACGGTGAAATACTATTACTTTAGGTATCATATTTTTTCCAGATGTTCCCCAGTTAATGAATTTTGATTTTATTTCCACTTACTTGCTGCCACAAAATTGTTTTTGTGAATATTTTGTATTTGGGATATTTCTGCTCTTTGACCTCTTTGGAACAAGCAGTGGGATACCTGGATTAAAAAATGTGAATAGGTTCTGATTCCAGACACACAATTGTAACTATTCTCTTATAATTTCATCAGAATTCATGTTTAGATTTTTAAATTCTAAGAGGCAAGAATCATGTCTTCATACTCTAGGCAACTCTCCTCTGCTTCCCACAGTTCTGAAGATAAAGAAATGCATTTAATAAATTGTTGTTAAAGGAATGATTGGTTGCTGGTATTAATGTATGAATAAGTAGTATGCCAGGAAACCAGACCAAATACTAGAGAAACCTCTTGAATCAGGAACTTCATGTAAAATGGACCTTAGAAATGGCAATAGAAAGATCCATCTCAAATATTCATACTTTTGGTTTTGGTTATATATAAATATATACATACATATATGCAATACACATGTGTCTGTATCTGTAGTCACATTTGTATTTATATGCATATATAGTAGTAATCAACATGTACCACATAAGAATTTTTTGCCTCCCATTAGTGATGCCAATGGTACAAACACAATGAGGTGGGAACTTTTTCAAGAAAATTCTATCTCTGAAATGCAAACTTGAGAACTTATGAAGTCTGGGAGAAATTATTCAAATTTCAAAAGAAAAATTGTTCCATTTACAAAATATTTGTTCCTCTAAATCAGGGGTTTTCAATGTTTTTGTCATGTTTTTAAATTTATGAAATAAAATACATATGATTACAAAGGAAGCCAGTTACATTGAAATATAGATTTAATAATAATAGAGAAACAACAAATTTATGGTTAAGAATACTTTGGAAACTTTTCTATTAGCTCTATATGTAGGAGACTCCTTAGTGCACTAAGGAATTTTGCAGCTCATGAATCAGTATTTGACACATCATAGCGGGAGACATCATAGAGAGGGGTAAGGCTAAAGATTTGGGTATCAGTGCCAACTGGAGAACAAAAATGAAGATGCAGCATCTTACAAATGTAAAGCAAAGAGAAAGGACAATTTGATTTACAAAGTGTGATTGACACATCACTTTTGGAGACTTAACTTGCACTGGATTGTCAAGTTAGTTTTGAAAACATTTTCTCCCCACCTGTCATATTTGGCTTTTCATTTCCATTTTCTTTTTTAAGGTATGGGCAGACTTGTCCCATATATGTCAAAATGTAACACATGCGTATAACAATAAAATTGTTCTCGTATTTTGAGTAGATGCAATGGAAATGTCGTGACTTTTAGCTTTCTGACAATTGATTTAAAATGTGACACTGCTACAGTGTCTTATTTGGGGAAATAATCAACATAGTATAGGGAGTGTGGCACATCTTATAGCCCAAGTTGAGCTATTTTACAGCCCCACCTTTGAAGTGTAATTTGATGTGTTAAATATTTTCTAAATTATTTGAATTCATCTTGATGAGTTTGGAGCTCCAATATATCTCACATACTGATATCTGGGAGAGAAAATTGGGAATGTCTTATCCTTGATTCAAAACTTTAAAGCACTGATACCTAGAATTCTTGCACTTGCCATCTAGTGAGTGACAGATACACTGACAAAGTTGTATGAGTTTAGAGTGTGGGAGTAGCACAAGGGAGGCAGGGATACCAGGGCTTGCTTTGTTTAGTGCTCCAACATTTGGAGAATGCTGGAGGTCCCTGCCTGATCTGTGCAACACAGAAGCATGAGAGTGATAGAGGGGAAAGTGTGTTGACTTTGGAGCCGGAGGACCTTGGTTTGAGTTTCATTTGTCTTACTCCCTTGCAGTCTAAGTGTCCTTGGGCACGTCACTTAACCTGGAGGAGGGTCAATTTTCTCACCTGTAAAGTGAAGGGAGTTGAATTAGATACCCTCTGACACATCATAGATTTTTCATTTCTAGATCAAGGAATCTTCCACCTCTCACTTTTCTGCCTTCTTGTCAGGGCTTCCCAGTATAATTATGACATGAAGGTCCTGTACCTTTCCAAGGGCTCAAAATCTACCATGAGGGTTTTGCACCTCTTTCCCTCTACTTCTTCTGTTGCTTCTTTCACATTTTCTTCTCTTCTTTTCAATCCAACAATTAGAAGAGGGAGCAAAGAAATGGAAACTAATGGAATTCCCCATTAAATGAGAAAAGGCTGGACAGATTTTGGCATATGGTTGAAAGGGATTATTTATATTCTCCAAGAAATGATAAAAGGGGGACCACTAGGTGCACAGTGATAGACCACTGGCCCTAGGCAGGAGGACCTGCATTTGAATCCAGTCTAAGACAATTACTAGCTGTGTGACTCTGGGTGAGTCATTTAACCCTGATTACCCCAAAAAGAAGAAAAAAGAAAAGATGAGGGGAACTATTTCAGAGGAAGCTGGGAGCCCTTGAATGAACTGATGCAGAATGAAGTGAGAAGAACCAGGAAAACAATTTAGACAGTAACAATAACTTTGTAAAGACAAAAAACTGAAAAAATTTAGAATTCTGATCAAGGCAACGATCAACCATGATTGCAAATGGTCTCAAGAAACAGGACATGTGCAATTTTATACAAGGCCAATGTGGGGATTTTGGGTTTTTTGCTTGGCTATGCCTATTTGTTACAATGGAAAGGGAGAATAAGGAGAGAAAATAAATACTTGTCAATTGAAAACTAATTTTTTTGAGGCTAGCAGGGTTAAGAGACTTGCCTAGGGTAATATAGCCAGTAAGTGTGGGAGGTCAAATTTTTTTTTATTTATTTAACTTTTTACATTCATTTTCACAAAATTTTGGGTTCCAAATTTTCTCCCTTTTTATCTGCTCCACCCACCCCAATACACTGAGCATTCTAATTTTCCCTATCTCCCATCTGCCCTCTCTTCTATCATCCCTCCCTTCTCTTGTCCCCATCTTCTCTTTTCTCCTGTAGGGCCAGATGACTTTCTATTCCCCATTGACTGTATTTCTTATTTCCTAGTAGCAGCAACAATATTAAACAGTTGTTCCTAAAACTTTGAGTTCCAAATTCTCCCCATCCCTCCCTCCCCACCCATTCCCTTTGGGAAGGCAGGCAATCCAATATAGGCCATATCTGTGTAGTTTTGCAAATGACTTCCCTGATAGTCGTGTTGTGTAAGACTAACAGTATTTCCCTCCATCCTATCCTGCCCCCCATTGTTTCTATTCTGTCTTTTGATCCTGTCCCTCCCAGAGTGTTGACTTCAAAGTGCTCCCTCCTCCCATTGCCCTCCCTTCCATCATCCCCCCCTTGGTTATCTCCTTCTCCCCCACTTTCCTGTATTGTAAGATAGGCTTGCATACCAAAATGAGTGTGCATTTTATTCCTTCCTTTAGTCAAATGTGATGAGGGTAAACTTCATGTTTTTTTCTCAGCTCTCCTCTTTCTCCCTCCACTAAAAAGTCTCCTGCTTGCCTCTTGAATGAGATATAATTTACCCCATTTCATTTCACCCTCTTTCCTCCCCCTACATTTCTCTCTCACCGTTTACCTTAATGTCTTTTAAGATATGGTCCCATCCTATTCAATTCACTCTGTGCTCTCTGTCTCTGTGTGTGTGTGCATGTGTGTGTGTGTGTGTGTGTGTGTGCGTGCACGTGTGTACATGTGTGTGTGTATGGGTGTGTGATCCCACCAACTACCCAGATACTGAAAAGTTTTAAGAGTTACAAATATTGTCTTTCCATGTAGGAATGTAAACAGTTCACTTTTGGTAAGTCCCTTAAGACTTCTCTTTGCTGTTTACTTTTTCATGCTTCTTCTCATTCTTGTGTTTGAAAGTCCAATTTTCTTTTCAGCTCTGGTCTTTTCATCAAGAATGCTTGAAAGTCCTCTGTTTCATTGAAAGACCATATTTTCCCCTGAAGTCTTATACTCAGTTTTGCTGGGTAGGTGATTCTTGGTTTGAGTCCTAGTTCCTTTGACTTCTGGAATATCCTATTCCACACCCTTCGATCCCTTAATGTAGAAGCTGCTAGATCTTGAGTTATCCTGATTTTATGTCCACAATACTGGAATTGTTTCTTTCTAGCTGCTTGCAATATTTTCTCCTTGAGCTGGGAGCTCTGAAATTTGGCCACAATGTTCCTAGGAGTTTCTCTTTTTGGATCTCTTTCAGGCGGTGATCAATGAATTCTTTCAATACTTATTTTGCCCTCTGGTTGTAGAATCTCAGGGCAGTTTTCCTTGATAATTTCATGAAAGATGATGTCTAGGCTCTATTTTTGATCATGACTTTCAGGTAGTCCCATAATTTTTAAATTGTCTCTCCTGGATTTATTTTCCAGGTGAGTTGTTTTTCCAAGGAGATATTTCACATTCTCTTCCATTTTTTCATTCTTTTGGTTTTGTTTTGTGATTTCTTGGTTTCTCATAAAGTCATTAGTCTCCATCTGTTCTATTCTAATTTTTAAAGAACTATTTTCTTCAATGAGCTTTTGGACCTCCTTTTCCATTTGGCTAATTCTGCTTTTTACAGCATTCTTCTCCTCAATGGCTTTTTGAACCTCTTTTTCCAATTGAGTTAGCCAATTTTTCAAGGTGTTATTTTCTTCAGCATTTTTTTGGGTCTCCTTTACCAAGGTATTGACCCGTTTTTCATGCTTTTCTTGTATCTCTCTGATTTCTCTTCCCAGTTTTTCCTCCACCTGTCTAACTTGATTTTCAAAATCCTTTTTGAGCTCTTCCATGGCCTGAGCCCACCGGACATCCACCTCGGATGTCTGGGATAGAGAGGCCCCAACATCCACCTCTTTCTCCAATGGCAGGCATTGTACTTCATCATCAGAAATGAAGGGGGAAAGAACATCTCTTCCCCAATAAAGTAGCTCTCCATGGTCTTATTTTGCTTCCCTTTTCTGGGCATTTTCCCAGCCAGTTACTTGACTTCTGAGATTCCTGTCCACCCCTGCCTAGATCCGCCCAGCTAGTGCTTGGGGTCTGAGATTCAAATGGGCTTTCTGCAGTGGGAGTGGCTGCTATTCAATGTGAGCTTAAGTTCTGGTGCTCAGGTGGGGCCAGGGCCACCTCCCAGGCTCAGTTCCCTCAGGGGCTTTATGCAGAGACCTTCAGTAATGGGGTGGGTGGGGGCAGGGCTGTCTCCCAGGCTCAGTTCCCTCAGGGGGTTTATGCAGAGACCTGAGCTTCTGCCTGCTGCTCGGGGAGTCCCAGGCTGCCACCACTGCCTCTGCCGCTGCCTCCGCCGCTTCCTACCCCTGCCTCTCCCTCCTCCGCTTCTTCCTGAGGGGGGCCCAAGCCACGGAGACACCCCGCTCCCCTCTCAGCCAGCCCAGAAGTCTCTCTCACTGACCTGTAGCATCTGTGGGCGGAGGGACCTTCCCGGCTGCCGGAGATTCAGTCCCTGAAGCCTGCTCGGATCTGCTCCTCTCAGCCACATGGCCAGGGCAGTTCAGGGGTGGACTCTGCTTTCCGGGGCACGATGGACCCTGGGGAGGGCTCTCCAGGGCTCTCTGGAACGGAAATCTTTTCCACTGGGTTTCTACGTGCCTTGTAGTGCTTCAGAATTTGTGGGGAGTTCTTCTTGCAGGAAATATATGGATTGTGGGTTTGGAGCTAGCATATGTGAGTCTTTCTACTCTGCCATCTTGGCTCTACCCCCCGTGAGGTCAAATTTGAGTTAAGATTCTCTTGGCTCCAGGGTTGGTACTCTGTCCACGCAGCTGCCCCCCAAAATCTAAAATTTAAGAAATTTAAAAAATGAGGTGTTGTTCGCCATATCAACAAAATCACAGATGCCTGCCCAAAAGACTTCAAAAATGCATGCTAACTTCTGAGCCTGAATAACTGGTTGGATTTGCAAAATCTAAGAGATTAAAATTATTTCAGAGGCTATGTAAAATAACATTTAGAGCTAGAGGGGATTTAAAGAATATACAATACAACTCCATCATTATATTAAGGACATTCTCTGGCAAATGAATATGGGTTTCTGACTAACACATTTTCCTTATTCTTCTCAAACCTTCTTACTAAAAGTGACCTAGAAAATGCAGAGTAAAAAGTCATTATTTCTTGGTCCTGCTGTTGTTTTAGTGGCACTGACTCTGTCTGGATATTTCAGACCCTGAACCCCAGGCTTTTGGACTTTTACCAGTGTTGATGAACATTTTCCTGTTTGACTTACTGTTTTCTTTTATTTTCCATATCTAAAACCAATTGGCTCCAGATATTCCTAAGTACTTACTGAGGGTTTAGTGCAGACAACCTACAGGGTGAGAGCAGACTTGGTCACCTTTGCCTCGTGTCCTTTGGAGCCCAACTTTTCCTTTTCAGTAGGTGCTGTCATTCTTCCTCATCATAACTCTTTTCCAAGGCTATGCTCACCTCCTTTGTAGCCCTCTATTCACCAAAGTCATCTAGTATCCTCCCAGATAACCAGTCATCCATCCCTTTAATGTTATCATTTGTTGTTCAGTGACTTTTCGGTTGTGTCTACCTCTTCATGACCCTATTTGAGGTTTTCTTGGCAAAGATACTGGAGTGGTTTGCCATTTACTTCTCTCGGTCATTTCTCAGATGAGAAAAGTGAGGCAGAATTCAGCAACTTACCAAGTCATACAACTAGTACCTGTTGGAGGCCAGATTTGAAGTCAGGAAGATGTCAGGCCTGGTTTTCCATCCACTGCACCATAGAGCTGCCCCCTAATAATGTCATATTCCCTATGAAACAGTGATTAAGGAAGAAAATAAGATACCTGTCCTCACAGGTTTTTTAGAACCAATTGATGATAGATAGATAGATGAATGATCAAATTTTAAATCTTCCAACTTGAGCAGGTAGAAGATATACAAAAACATATTGCTATTAATTTTTGGTACAGACAGAATTTCCAGAGATCTAGGGGAAGATACTCAACATGTTGGATGGACCTGCTATATTGGATTGAGAGAGGACGTGACTAGAGCAGCCCAGTATGGAAAGGTTCAGCAGGCTTATCATCTGCAATGCTGAAAGGAATACCCTCACCAAGAAGATGCCATCCACCAAATTCTCTAAGTGTCAGTTAATATTTCTTATCCAGATTTACTTCATTCATTCCAACCTTCCAGACTCTTGACCAATGTAACAGTAACCTACCATCCCTCCTATACCTTCTAATATTGTCTAATTCTTATCCAAGGGAACACTAATGGCATAAAGATCATCTTTTTTTAATCACTGATTTAGAGAGGTAGAGGAGAGGTTATCTAATAAAACACATTTATTTTATCAGTGAGGTAAAGTAATTCTCCTAACATCATGCAGAAGTGGAGTTAGACACTCAGGTTTTCTGATCTCATATCCTGCACTCTTTCCCCTATTTCAAATCTCTAGCATCTGTTGACAGAGGTAGTGAAGTTGTTTAAAATGAGCACTGCCTTTTTTTTCTTGAGATCATAATAGGTCACAATGCAAAATGTTATGTGGTAGTGTTTTTTTTTTAAACCAGTCCTTGAGAAAGGGAAAAGATATTCATTCCCCAAATGCTAAGATTTCTATTTTCCATCTGATTTATAAATAACTTCTGTTTTTCCTACCTCATATCAAATTTTAGCAGTTTTTTTATCCCACCTGAAAACCATATGGGTATGGGAAAGGATGAATCAAGAGTACAATTAAAATAAGGGAAAACTCTATGACTCTGACTACACTTCCATATTTATTTATTTGAGTAACTTTTTCTGTAGGTATCTCTAGGAGATATAAGCTAGACAAGGGACATGATCTGGATTTTGTAGGTGGGAGAAAGGAGAGGAGTAAACAGGATTTCAATGTGTATCTACATGCAGATGCATCCCTATAGAGTTTTTCTAACTATATGCATATTGGGAACTTGTATTGCAGATGAATAATGAGTGAGGCCCAAAGTTGAACAGAAAAAGGAGAACAGGATGGATTGCTTTTGGGATAAAGCAAAGCCTTTTGACTGACCCCTAAATTCTCATGAACACAAAGACCCATCTTTTCAATATAATTGTTGATATATGACAATAAGACCTAGACTGCCATTTCTTCTGAAGAACTCAAGATGAGTACTTCATAGAGCAAGAGATCTTCAGAACTGTATGTGTGTGTGCATGTGTGTGTGTGTGTGTGTGCGTGTGTGTAAGGGACTGCTATGGCAATTTGATGAAACCTGTGGACCCTTTCTCCAAATCAAGGTTTGAAAGTTCGACGAAAAAAAAAACAAACCCGCAAACATGATAATAAAAATCCATTTGATTTGATCTCTACGGCCTGTGCTGACATCATGATTTTGGGGTATGCTCCTACCTGTCATTTCATCCTTCCATACTGCAATGCAGACACTTAATTCTTAAAATTCACTTATATTTACATTTTTATCTTTTTCTTTGCTTCTGTGTTTGCTTTTCAAAACTTATACTCAGTTCCCATTTCTTCATTAAGAATGCTAGGTTGTCATTTACTTTATTAAAGATCAATTTTCCTCTTTTCCAGGATTATATTCCGTTTTCCTGGGTAAGTTACTGATTGCAAATCCAAATTATTTGCCTTTGGAATATTGCATATCTTACTCTCTCTTCCGTAACGGTGATAGCTACTAACCTTTGTATGATTTGGACTGTGGTTCCTCGGTACTTGAAATCTTTCTTACAAGTTGCATTTTTTTCTGTGACCTGCAAGCTCTGGTTTTTTTGGCTATCACTTTTTTGGAAATATGCATTTTAGAGCTTCTTTTAGGAGGTAACTGGTAGATTCTTTCTATCCTTATTTTGCCTCCCGGTTCTAAGAGATACAGGCAGTGTCCTTTCATTTCTTGACATATGATATCAATGTTTTCTTTATGGTCATGGCTTTGAGGAAATCCACTGAGTTATTTTCTTTAGGTTATTGGCTCTTAAATGAGATCTCCTGAATTAGTTTTCTAGGTCACTTGTTTTTAATATAATATACATTTTCTTCCATTTTTTCTATCCTTTGATTTTGTTTGAAATGTTTTTTGTTATCGTGTGGAGTCAGCAACTTGTGCTTTTTTCATTCCCATTTTCAGGAATTCTGTTACTTGAGTAAGATTTTGTAGCTCTTGTGCTAAGATGTTAACATTTCTTCTAAGACATTCTTCCAAACCATAATTTCTTTCCCAGTTCTTTCCTCTGTTGCTCTTATTTCATTTATAATACTATTTTAAACTCATTAAAAAAATATCAATTCTTCTCCTAGTAAGTATAGCTGATTTTATGGGCAAGCTGTGCTTTTCTTGGAAGCTTTGCTTATAGGTGTTTTGAAGTCATTTTCTGCTTCTGGGTTTATGTCTTTTATTTCGTTACTTAGTTTAGTTAATTCTTTGAGTGATCTCCTTTGGATAACTGCCTTGCTGACTAAGCAGGGAGCTCTGAGAGCTGTGATCCAAGACCCTCTGGGAGACTCATTTGCATACATTTTCTGGGGGTTGGAAAATGGAGTCCACTTTGAGTGACCTTGTGCTTAGGGCTCTTAGTACTAAGTAGGTGCTCCAGGATCTTTGCTACTTACTGCCCTGCACTGGGACAGAGTCCAATATCAAGTCAGTACCTTCTTATATAGTAGTCAGGGTTCAGAGCTCTGGGTACCGAGTGTGTGCTCCCAGCTCTGTGACCTAAGCCTGTATACTTGAACCAATCTGAACTGCCCTACTCAGACCTCTGGATACTATTCTGGGCATCTCCTTGTTATTGGCTTGGGCCCAGAGTTGAGTCTGAGGATCAGCTATGGGCATCCCAGTTCTGTTGGCCTACCTTGGTACTTTGGGCACTGAATCCATTATTCTGGTCCACTACTGTTCAACAGTTCCTTGCCCTGATCATTTGCCTATAGGTCAAAATTGGACTAGAAAGATGACTCACTGTAGATTCTCCTTTAATTTTCCCTTCAATATTCAATCTGGGATTCTTCTTGGATCATGGCTGGAGTAGTTATAGAGGGAGTAAGGCTACATTACTATCTCCTACTCTATCCTCTTCTTACTACTCATTCCTCACTGCATTTTTTTCTGGGTTCTAAAACATTCAAAGGTTTTGCATGCTCCTGTTAATTTTCTTTGTTTTTCTCTCTTTTCCTTCTCTTTCCTCCCCCCCACCACATTTTGTACAAGTCAAAATGTATTATAAACCTCCTATAAGCCAAGACTTCTTAAACTTTTTCCAGTCATGACCCTTTTTTGCCCAAGAAATTTTTACATGACTCCAGGTATATAGGTATATAAAACAGGTATATGAATCAAACATTTACTAATAATAAATCATAAATAAATTTATTTTAAAACTAGTGTTTTGTATACATATAATTTTACCATTTATTAAAGAATAAAGCAAATGTGTATACTAATGAGATGAATGTGCTTGTTTATTTTTACATGAAGATTTAAATCTTGGACAAATATTTGATGCTGCAAAACATAGAGCATCTTCAATGTTTTTCAGAGTTGATCAATATTTTGATTTTGTAGTCATCAATACTGTGTTCAGAACCAAGGCTGCAGTGAAGTCACTTGATGCAGCATGGGCGAGCACTGCCAGAAACAACTTGGATTCATTACATGTTTGATTTTGAATTAATTTTTGGTTGTTGTGCATTCAGAAACGTTTTATTGTTGCCAAATTGTTTGCAACCCCCACACTCAGTTATGTGGCTCCATATGGGCTTTAAAAAGCCCTGCTTCTGTTCTACTGTTCTTGGAGCTAAGGAAACACTAGTCGTCATCAAAGTATAATCTCTCTAAGATTCTATCGTTTCTTCATTTGTATAAGGCTTTCCAACATAGTTCATGCACCTATATGGTTATAGTAATCACATCATACCCATACCATGCCATACTATGCCATCCTAATTACATTTAGTATATTATATTATCTGATGTCATATTATGTTATGCTATGTTATATTATGTTGCTATGTTATGTTATATAATGTTATACTATATTATTTCATATTATAATCAATGGCTCTCAAAGTATAGTTCAGAAAGGATAGGGTTTCCTGAGATCATTTCAGGGGGTCTGAGAGGTCAAAATTATTTTCATAATAACATTAAAGCATTTTCATTTCAAGTGTAGGAAATATTGATAGATATAACCAATATAAACAAATATTCTTTGAGATATTCTAAGTAATTTTAAAGAGTATAATGAAGTTCTAGCAACAGAAAGTTTGGGAATATGTCATGTCATGTTATGTTGTTTTTGACATATAATTTAATTTTCTGTAATGTCTCTCAAATGCATTCCCTTTTCTCTCCTCACATAGCCACCATTCTAATTCAGGGCCTCATTACCTGTCCTTGGTATTAGCCTCATCTCTCTGCCACCATTCTTTCCTGCTTCATTCTATCCTACATACTGACTGGGGCAGCTAGGTGGTGCAGCGGATAGAGCATCAGTGCAGGAATAAGTAGGATCTGAGTTCAAGTCTCATCTCAGACACTTGACACTCATTAGCTGTGTGACCTTGAGCAAGTCACTTAACCCCAATTGCCTCATCCTGGGTCATCTCCAGTCATCCTGATAAATATCTGGTCACTGGATTCAGATGGCTCTGGAGAAGTGAGGCTGGTGACCTGCACAGCCTTCCCTCACTTAAAGCACAGTCAACTGCAGGTCATGTCATCATCTCTTTTATGGCATGGTCTTCTTTGGCAACGAAGGATGAACACACACACACACACACACACACACACACACACACACTGGCACCAAAGCAAATTTCCTTCAGGACAGATCTGTACTACTCCAAGTCAACTCCAGTGGCTTCCTATTGCCTCTATGATCAATATAAACTTTTCTGTTTATCTTCTAAAATCCTTCACAGTGGGGCCTCAACTTACATTTCCAAACTTCATTATTTCCTCTCTTTCACTCTGTGATCTAACCACATTGTCTTCTCTGTTCCTCTAGCTCACTCCTCCTTCATCTCCCAAGGTTTTTGCATTGACTGTCACCTATGTTCCCAACCTCTGCATTGTCATAGATTACCTCTTTTTTTAAGATGTAATTCCAATACTATTACGAGTTCTTCCCTGATCTTTCAAATTACTAATGCTCTCCCTTCCAAATTACCTTGTATTTAAATACTTCGTATATATAATAGGGAATTGTCCTGTGATGGCTCAGTCCTTTGGACATGCTCATTGAGGGAGCATCCTCTGAAAGTGACTAATGACATGGAATTTAGGAACCCTGCTCCCCGTGTCTGAGTACACGCAGACATACTATTACTATTTCTAGTCTTAGAAAAACACAAACACTGAACCAAGATTGGAAAGTGACAATTTAGTCAAAATAATCTTTATTCTCTCTTTTTTTCCAAGTTCCTTTTTGAATGGTGATGAAAGATCTTGCAGTAAACCTCTGAATAGCGAAAAGAACCTAATGCCTGTGGCCTACATTCTCTCCCTATCCAGCTTGAAGTGAAGTTATGAACACATGATTCTGCTGTTCTTCCTGACCTGATTTAGCTATTCTCCCACCTTCATGAAGGAGAATTGGAGACAGAACTGAATAGTCTGTGATCTTGTGAGTTTTGAAGGTTGAGAAAGCCAGCAGAGGGCCAGGAATGGGAATTCATGCCCTAAGGGACTGCCTGTCAATTTTCTCAATGTTAAATTTTTTGTGGTGGACACTATCAGATTCCTGTGGCACAAGACAAAAGGCAAAAAGGATTTCATTTGCTCCTTGAATTTTACTGGTTTCACTGTATGCTCCAAGGCATCTTGGAGGCATTTGCAACTTTTCAACGGCTAATGAAGAAAGTAATTGGAAAGAGGAATCATGAGAAGTGTTAGCATATGTAGGTGACTTCACTATGTTTAGAAATATACTGAAAGGGAATCAGGAAAAATTTGTGGAAGGTGTTAGATTGGTTAAAAGAGAATCTTAATTGCCCCCAGCCAAAGAACATTTTCTAGAATTTTGTAGCTGTTATTATGAATTTGTAAAGAATTATGCTGGTCTGGATAAATCACTGAATGATCTCACTTTTGGATATATTATTGAAGATCCACAAGCAAAGGGACAAAGAAAATAAATTTGCTGTGAATCTTATGAAGTCATTTCAGACATGGACGATCATTGGATAAATATAAACACATTTTTAAAGACTTAACTTACTGACGACTCACATATGAACCAGTGCTGAACTGTGTAGATATATACAAGGCTTGTGAGCTGTTTTTGGATACCAGTACTATACACTAAACCTAATACTAAGACTGGAGGACATGGGAGGAGTTTCTGTACCAAGAAAGCTAATTGTGTTCTCCATCAGAAAACTAAATGGCAGTGCAATTCTCCATTCCATTCACAGAATGAAATTCTGAAGGACTTTGAAGTGAGATGTCACTGAAAAGTTCAAAGACTATGTAGGTAGACCTAAATTTCCAATACCTTCCTTATAAGTTTATTAAACTCTTATATAAACTCTGACCTACTAGCAGGTGATGGTGAATGCAGATGTTCTTTTCCTGAAAGCCAGATGACACTCGAGATCTATGGTGATACTTAAAGAAGGAGTAAAGGTTATATATGATCCCAAGGAGTTGGGTCACAGTCAAACGAAAGTGTATCTGAGGCTTTGGGACTTCCACCACACAGCATGCCAGCAGCACATGGGATAACATTTGGCCAGATGAGTGAGTGGAGTGCAAGTTTGTGTCGAGTGTATGAAAGGGAAGCAAGCTATAACAAGCTAGGAAAGACTGGTTACAACCATGTAGTGGAAGGCTTTAAAAATGAAGGAAGAATTTATATTATAAGTAAAGCTGCCTGGAATATGTGACTCTTGATCTGAGTCTTTAAGAAAACAAGAGAGGGTAAGTGAAAAAACTTGGCAAACTCTCTGGAGGAAATGAAGATCCAATAGCCACAGCTAGATTGAGAAATACTATTCTGCTGATCCAACCATTCTGGAGAGCATTTTGGAACCATGCCTACAGGGCAATCACATAGTGCAAATCTTTTGACCCAGCAATACCACTACTAGGTTTATATCCCAAAGAGATCACAAAAAGAAGGAAAAAGATTCATGTACAAAAACATTTGTAGTAATTCTTTTTACAGTGACCAAGAACTGGAAATTGAGGGGATGTCCATCAAATGGGGAATGGTTGAACAAGTTGTCATATATGATTGTAATGGAACACTATGGTGCTTCAAGAAATGATGAGCAGGCAGATTTTTAGAAAAATTGGAAAAACAACTTAGATGAAGTGATGCTGAGTGAAGTGAGCAGAACCAGGAAAACATTGTACAGAGTAGTAGAAATGACTTAGGTTTTCTCAGCAATACAATGATCAAGACAATTTCAAAATACTCATAATGGAAAATGCTATCCACATCCAAAGAAAGAATGATGGACTCTGAATACAGATTGGAGCATACTTTTTTCACTTGTTTTGTTTTGATTTATGTGATTTTTTTCTTTTTGTTCTATTTCTTCTTTCACAACATGACTAATGTGGAAATATGTTTACATGATTACTCATGTATAACCTATGTCAGATTGCTTGAGATGCTGGGAAGGGGGATGGAAAGGAGGAAGTGAGGAAAAATTTTGAAGTCAAAATTTTGGAAAAAAAAGAATTTTGAAAACCATCTTTACATGTAATTGGAAAAAATAAAATAATATTTATGAGATAGAGGGGAGGGAAGAGATGCTGCTCTTGATTGAGAAATTTATATAATTGTTGAATTTTAACACTAGAAGAAATCTCTTTATAAATCACTTAACATATGATATATAGTATGATATATTATGATATGAATTTCTGATAAGTCTTAGCTATTTCCTAACATGCTTTCTTTGAAAAGATTGAACCTTTAGATTGTTTTTAGTGGTAAATGATTGACTCTCTTTGCTTTAACTAGACTAGTTAAAACTTAACTAGTTTTTAAGATATCTAATAACTTTTCTTCCATAACTACAAATTGATTTTCAGAAGAGTCAAACCAAGAACTTTATTAGAAATCAATTGGTAGTCTCATTTTCCCTTAACACTGAATTTTTCCATATTTGCTAATTTGACAGGGGAAAAGTGATACATTAGCATGTTAAATTTCCATTTCTCTTGCTATTGAGGATTTGACCTCTTTAAAATGACAGGAATCGCAGAAAAAAACTTTTTTTTAACTTGTTGATAGAGTGTATTTCTTCTTTTGAAATGGTTTGTATCCTTTGGTTATTTATCTGTTGGAGAAGGTCTCTCAGCCTTAGAAGATTGTCATTTTTTGTATTGTCAGTCTTTTATCCACTGTACCTTGTACTCTTTACATAAAATGTACAGACAGCAACTACAAGAGACATATCAGAGATGTTAAAACGAAGATCTCTCTAATCTGTGTATTATTTTCTTTTCTATTACAATCTCTTTATTTGTGTACAATTTAAAACTTTTTACATAATGGAAGTTACCTGTTTTTACATAATTGATCTCTTTTATGACATGCTACAAAATTTTTCATACCCTTTGGTCCAACGTTTCCACGACTGAGTTTATACAACAAAAAAGGTCAATGACAGCAAGAAAAGACCCAAATATACAAAATACTCAACAGAGACACTATTTGTAACTGTGAAAAAAATGTTGAAAAGAATGTGTGTGCTTAACTATTGATTAATGGCTGAACAAAATGTGGTATAAAAATTCAATCATATTATGGTGACTTGTTCTGGAAGAACAGATTTAAAGAATTCAGAGGGACATGAAAAGGCTTGTATTCAATAACACCAAAGAAAACAGAGCAAAAAGAGTAAGATACACAGTGTCTGCAGTTATGTAAACTAAGGCAATGTTAAATGTCAACAAAACTCTGGTCAATAACAATAATGTCGGTTTAAGTTGTTTGTTTAGTCATTTTTAGGTTGTGTCTAACTCTTCGTTGAATCCATTTGAGGTTTTCTTGGAAAAGCTCCTGAAGTGGTTTGCCATTTCCTTTTCCCACTCATTTGACAGATGAGGAAACTGAGGCAAACAGGGTTAAGTGATTTGTCCAGGGTCATAACTCAAGGCCGGGCTTGGTATGAAGTAATTAAAGTTAATTACTCTCTCATGCAGTTTTACTTAATGGCTTTTGAGGAATGTTCTTTGTGGGTGGCTTGTTTATGAATTCTGTTTTGTTATCAAAACAAATTTTGTTATCAAAACAAAATTTATCACTAAGATATGAAGACTAAGACTTACATAACAATTCTAATTTTTTTGAAATGATCCTTGTAGCATATGAAATAATTAAGAAACAAACAAATCTGATTGGGATCTTATGTGCTAGGAAGATGAAGGAACTAATACCATGAGAGTATTTTGAAATCAGCTGTTCTGAAAACATTAACATCCTAGGTTTTAAATATCATCCTAACATTCTACCATTACAAATCCCTTCTAAATAGGGATGTAAGCCTGATAATCAAATTTCAAAGATATAAAACAATGAAAGAAAATGATAGACCATATCACTAACAAATAGTATGCAAATAGAGCACAATGTCTGACAGATACTATCAACACGTATATTTTGATTTTGATTGTTTACCAAAAAAAAATAATGTATGCAACAGATTACTACAGTAAATAGATGTCTACCAAAATATAGTGAGTTAGTGTTATCTAAAGAGTAACCTGGCTATGCAGGGAGGATCTTGTCCAGTAATTGATTATTAATATTTTTTCTTTTTTCTTCTTTTTTTCTTCTTTTTTTAGTGTTCTACAATCACTTCCTTAAAATTAAGATTTTATCCCCCCCAACTTTCCTCCACTACCCCACTCCCTCCCTGTGACAGCATACAATTGTGTATAGGTTCTACATATACTTTCCTATTGAGCACATTTTCACAATAGTCATGCTATGTAGTCGAACTAAAATAAATGGAAGAAATCATATAACAAATCAAAACATAATACACGAAAACCCACACACATACAAACATGATCTACTACATTCTGCGAATGACTTCCATATTTCTTTCTCTGAGTGTGGAAGACATTTTGCCTTAGAATGCCACCATTGGGATTTTTTTTTTCTAAGTTCTTGCATTATTATGAAGTTCCAAGTCTACCAGAAAAAACTCTCGTACACTGTGGTCGTTGCTGTGCACAAAGTTCTCCTGATTCTGCTCCTTTCATTCAGCATCAGATCATATAACTCCTTCCAGGCCTCTCTGAAGTCTTCTTGTTCATCATTTCTTATGGCACAATAGTACTCCTTTACATTCAAATACCGTAATTTATTCAGCCATTCCCCAATTGATGGGCATCCCCTTGATTTCCAGTTCTTGGAACAAAGAGTGCTGCTATAAATATTTTTGTACATGTGGGACCTTTGTCCATTTTTATGATCTCTTGGGGATACAGTCCTAGTAGTGATATTACTGGGTCAAAGGGTATGCATATTTTTGTAGCCTTTTGGGCATAGTTTCAAACCGCTCTCCAGAATGGTTGGATGAGCTCACAGCTCCACCAACAATGAATTAGTGTTCCAACTCTCCCATATCCTCTCCAGCATTTATCATTTTCTTGTTCTGTCATATTTGCCAATCTTATAGGTGTGATGTGGTACCTCAGAGTTGTTTTGATTTGCATCTCTCTAATCAGTAGTGATTTAGAGCACTTTTTCATATGATTATAGGTATCTTTAATTTCTTCCCCTGAAAATCACCTGTTCACATCCGTTGACCATTTATCGATTGGGGAATGACTTGTATGGTTATACATTTGAGTCAATTCTCTATATATTCTAGAAATGAGGCCTTTATCCCCAAGCTTAGCTGTAAAATTTTTTTCCCAACTTACTACATCCCTCCAAATTTTGGTTGCAGTGGGTTTGGTTGTGCAAAAACTATTCAGTTTAATGTAACCAAAACTATCCCATCTTGCATTTCATAATGCTTTCTATCTCTTTTTTAGTCAAAAATTCTTCCCCTCTCCATAAATCTGATAAATACACTATTCCTTGCTTCTCCAGTTTATTCATGGTATCAATCTTTATACCTAAATCATGTACCCATTTGGACTTTATTCTTGTATACGGTGTCAGGTATGGGTCTATGCCTAATTCTCTCCTCACTGTTAACCAGTTTTCCCAGCAATTTTTGTCGAAGAGTGAGTTCTTATCCCAGAAGCTGTGGTCTTTGGGTTTATCAAACAGGAGGTTGCTATATTCCTTGTGTACTGTGTCTTGAGTGCCTAGTCCATTCTACTTGTCTACCCTTCTGTTTCTTAGCCAATACCAAGTGGTTTTGATAACTGCTGCTTTATAATACAATTTGAGGTCTGGTAGCGCTAGGTCACCTTCCCAAGCATTTCTTTCCATTAGTCCCTTTGACATTCTGGACCTTTTGTTCTTCCAAATGAATTTTGATACCATTTAATCCAGCTCTAGAAAATAATTATCTGATAGTTTAATTGGTATGGCACTAAATAAGTAAATTAATTTAGGTAGAATTGTCATTTTTATTATATTAGCTCGGCCTACCGATGAACAACTGATGTTTTTCCACTTGCTTAAATCTGACTTTATTTGGAAAAAAGTGTCTTGTATTTGTGTTCATATAATCCCTGGTTTTGTTTTGGCAGGTAAACTCCTAAGTATTTTATACTGTCTACCCTAGCTTTAAATGGGATTTCTCTTTCTATCTCTTGTTGTTGGACTTTGTTGCTAATATATAGGAATGCAGAAGATTTGTGTGGGTATATTTTGCAACCTGCAACTTTGCCAAAGTTGTTTAGTATTTCAAGTAGTTTTTTACTTGAATCTCTGGGATTCTCTAAGTATATCATCACATCATCTGCAAAGAGTGATAACTTAGTTGCTTCTTTGCCTATTGTTATTCCTTCAATTTCTTTATCTTGTCTAATTGCTACAGCTAACATTTCTAGGACCATATTGAATAATAGTGGTGATAATGGACATCCTTGTTTCACCCCTGATCTTAATGGAAATACATCTAGCTTATCCCCACTGCATATAATGCTTGCTGAAGGTTTTAGGTAGATACTGCTTATTATTTTATGGAAAGTTCCCTTTATTCCTATGATCTCCAGTGTTTTTAATACGAATGGGTGTTCTATTTTGTCAAAAGCTTTTTCTGTATCTATTGAGATAATCATGTGGTTTTTGTTAGTTTTGTTGTTGATATGATCAATAATGCTAATAGTTTTTCTAATATTGAACCAGCCCTGCATTCCTGGTATGAATCCTACCTGATCATAATGTATTATTTTCGTGATAAGATGCTGTATTCCTTTTGCTAAAATCTTGTTTAAAATTTTTGCATCTATATTCATTAGAGAAATTGGTCTATAATTTTCTTTCTCTGTTGTGTCTCTCCCCGGTTTGGATATCAAAACCATATTTGTATCATAGAAAGAATTTGGGAGGACTCCTTCTTCCCCAATTTTCAAAAATAGTCTATATAGTATTGGAATTAGAGGTTTGATAGAATTCACTTGTGAATCCATCTGGTCCTGGAGATTTTTTCCTAGCGAGTTCATTGATGGCTTGTTCAATTTCTCTTTCTGAGATGGGGTTGTTTAAGTATTCAACTTCCTCTTCTGTTAATCTGGGCAATTTGTATTTTTTAAAATATTCATCCATCTCATTTAGATTATCGAATTTGTGGGCATAAAGTTGGGCAAAGTGATTTCTAATTATTGTTTTAATATCCTCCTCATTGGAGGTGAGTTCACCCCTTTCATTTTTAATATTAGTAATTTGATTTTCTTCTTTCTTTTTTTAAATCAAATTGACCAAATGTTTATCAATTTTATTAGTTTTTTCATAAAACCAACTATTGGTTTTATTTATTAATTCAATAGTTTTCTTAATTTCAATTTTATTAATCTCTCCTTTGGTTTTCAGTATTTCTAATTTGGTATTTTCTTGGGGATTTTCAATTTGTTCTTTTTCTAGCTTTTTCAACTGCATGCCCAAGTCATTGATCTCCTCTTTCTCTATTTTATTTATGTAGGTATTCAAAGATATAAAACTTCCCCTAAGAACTGCTTTTACAGTATCTCATAAGATTTGGTAGATTGTCTCATTATTGTCATTCTCTTGAATGAAGTTGTTGATTGTTTCTATGATTTCTTCTTTAACCCATTCCTTCTTTAGGATTAGATTATTTAGTTTCCAATTGATTTTTGCTTTATCTTTCCATGGCCTCTTATTACATATAATTTTTATTGTATTATGATCTGAGAAGGATGCTTTGTTTATCTCTGCCTTTCTGCACTGGATTGTGAGATTTTTATGTCCTAGTACATGGTCAATTTTTGAAATGTTCCATGTACCTCTGAGAAAAAGGTATATTTCTTTTTTTTCCCATTCAATTTTCTCCAAAAGTCTATCATATCTACCTTATCTAGAGTTTTATTTCCCTCCTTAACCTCTTTCTTGTTTATTTTGAGGTTAGATTTATCAAGTTCAGAAAGAGGGAAGTTGAAGTCCCCCACTAGTATAGTTTTGCTGTCAATTTCTTCCTTCAACTCCCCCAACCTCTCCTCTAAGAATCTGGTTGCTATACCACTTGGACCATACATGTTTAGTAATGATATTGCTTCATTGTCTATGGTGCCTTTTAGCAGGATATAGTTTCCATCCCTATCCCTTTTGATTAGATCTATTTTTGCTTTTGCTTTGTCTGAGATTAGGATTGCTACTCCTGCCTTTCTTACATCAGCTGAAGCACAATATATTCTGCTCCATCCTGTGACCTTTATCCTATGTGTATCCCCCCATTTCAAATGTGTTTCTTGGAAGCAGCATATTGTTGGATAATGGCTTTTAATCCATTCTGCTATCTGTCTCCATTTATGGGAGAATTCATTCCATTCACATTCACAATTATGATTACAGTCTGTGTCTTCCCCTCCATCCTCTTTCCCACCATTTGTGCTTTTAACTCTAATGTCTACCTTCCCCTCCTCAATAGTATTCACTTTTCACCACCTCCGCCTGCTGCTTTCCCCTCCTTCTTTTAGCCTCCCTCCCTTTTACTCACCTTTACTCTTATTGCTTCTTCCCTCCCCTTTAGCCTCCCTCCCCTTTCTTCTCCCTTCCTCTCCTACTGCCCATAGAGCTAGTTAGGATTATCTACTTAAGTTTATTGTTCCATCCTTTAAACAAATCAGATGAGAGTACCTCTCAAACAATGACCATCTCCCTCCCCTCTTTCCCTTTACTATGATTTTGTACTTCTTCTTGTGATGTAATTTGCCATTTTCTGCTTCCTCCTTTTCACACCTCCTATTACACTCCCTTCTCATACTTAAATCATATTTTTTATCATGATATCATTTACTTTATACCCATTCCCTCTATGCATATCCCTTTTATATTTCATAATAGCCACACAATTCTCAAGATTATCAGGTATCAACTTCCCTTATAGGGAGGAAAACAGTTTGCCCTAATTGAATAACAAGTTGTTCCCACCCACCCCCCCCACTGTTTACCTTTTTATGATTCTCTTGAGACCTGCATTTGAAGATCGAATTGTCTATTAAGTTCTGGCATTTTGGTCAGGAAGCTCTGGAAATCCCTTACTTCGTTGAATGACTTTCTCCTTGCCTGAAATGTTATGCTGAACTTTGCTGGGTAGTTGATCCTTGGTTGTAGTCCCAATTCCTTTGCCTTATGGAATATTAGGTTCCAATTCTTTTGATCTTTTAATGTAGAAGCTGCAAGATCCTGTGTGATCCTGACTGTATCTCCTTGATATTTACGTTGTTTCTTTCTGGCTGCTTGTAATATTTTCTCCTTCACTTGATAGCTCTGGAATTTGGCAACTATATTTCTTGGGCTTTTGAGTTTGGGATCCCTTTCAGGAGGGGAACGGTGAATTCTTTCAATGACTATTTTGCCCTCTGAATCTAGCACTTCTGGGCAGTTTTCCTTGATGATTTCCTGTAAGATACTGTCCAGGCTCTTTTCTCCATCATCAGTTTCTGGTAGGCCAATAATTCTTAAGTTTTCCCTTCTGGATCTATTTTCCAGGTCAGTTGTTTTTCCAATTAGATATTTTACATTTTCTTCTATCTTTTCATTCTTTAGATTTTGTTTGACCGATTCTTGCTGTCTCATTGAGCCATTAGTTTCTACTTTCCCAATTCTAATCTTTATCAAATTGTTTTCTTCAGTTAACTTTTGCATCTCCTTTTCCATCTGCCCAATTTTTCCTTTTAAGGAGCTATTTTCTCCAGTTAATTTTTGTACTTCCTTTTCTGTTTGACCAATTTTCCCAGTTAGGTTTTGGGTTTCCTTTTCCATTTGACCTTTTAGGGAGTTATTTTCCTTTTCCATTTGTTCAATTTTCCTTTTCAAGGAGATGTTCTCATCAGTGAATTTATCAAAATTTTAAAATCATTGGTCAGTTTATCTTCTATTTCCTTCTTCAGCTGTTCCAGGAGAGCTACTTGTGCTTGTGAGCAGTTCATAGTCCCTTCTGAAGTTTCAGATGGAAGTACAGTCTCAGCTCTGACCTCTTTGGTGTTTGTGTTTTGGTCCTTATCCCCATAGAAAGATTCTATGGTTCTTTTGCCCCTCTGCTTTTTCCTGTTCATGATTTTGATTGAGTGTTGTGGCTTCTGGTTCTTTCAGTCAGAAGCTACAGAATTTTTTGCTGAGCTGATGTGTGAAAAAGCTGAAAGCAGGTTTTTGTTTTGTGTTTCCCTGATCAGCCCTGGGGTTAGCTTGTTAAGTGTGGGGGAGGGGTGGTCTGAGATCTCCTCAGGAGATCAGGAGATCTCCTCAGCTGAACTGAGGCAAAGGGAAGTTCAGGGGCTGGTAATCCCAGCTGCCCTATTGTCTTTCTGATTCCCCTGGAAAGCTGAGGCACACCTAGATGCTAATGTGTGTTCCCACCCCTCATGGGGCTCCTCTCCTGGTGCTGAGGTTTGCCTGGGTCGTAGTGCGAGTTTTCTCCACCCTGAGTCCTCTGTGTTTCTGATTTGCCTCCACCACAGTAGGAGGAATCCCCCTTAGCTATTTTCCTAGCCTCAGGTGTTATGAGACTATTATTGGCCCCTTTGCTGTTTCCACTGATCCACGATTTTTCTGGGGAAATATTTTATGGTTCTTTCATGGTCATCAAGCGGGGAGGAGAGATAATTTACTGATCACTCCGCCATCCTGACTCCCGGAAGTTCAAGTAGATGACTTACTGTAGTTTACTCTTTGGGCTAAAGGTCTCAGGAGCTGCTGGGCTGATATCTGGTGCTCGGTGGCTCTCACTGGTTTAGTTCGGCTTGTCCCCTGCCCTTGGTGCTGCTCCACCAGTTTCGCCTGCCTCTCTCAGGTTTCTCAGGTCCCTTCTGCTCCACTGCACTAGCCGGCTGTACTGTGCTCTGGGGGCTCACCCATGTGGAACAGATCCTTCCTGTGGACCTTCCAGTCCAACCTGAACTCTGAATCTGTCACAGTCTGTCTCCCACTGGGTTTCAAACCTCCAAAATTTGGTCAGATTCTCCTTTCAGAGGGATCCGAAGGAGTTTGTCCAAGAGCTTAAGTGAGTTATTGCTCTCACTACACCATCTTGGCTCCCCCCCACTTCTATTATTTTTTCTTTTTGCCACAGAGCCTTATGAAGAATATCTTCTGAAGTATGAAAGGATTGAAATCTATATTAATAGGTGGAGTGATTGTTACTTATGAGATCACAGTTCCTTTGAAATCATAAAATATTGATGTATCTTGAAATACTATTCCAGGATAAGTATATCCTTTCAATTTTATGTATCTTGACTTTGTCTCCTTCCATGAATGATATACTCCTTTAGATCAGGCATCAGGTTGTACATTTTATTTCCTGCCCTTCCAAGAATGTGAAGTAGAAATTGTAGGCATAGAAAGGCAGTAGCATGCTACCAGTGATTACTTGCTTGCTTGAAATTGTACAAAAGAAGCACCGCAGGTGGATCAGCCATGTAGTGAGATACCAGATGATTAGCCACAGTCATAAACTGAAACCCTCCAGGTGTTGAAAGAACTAGAGGAAGGTCTCTATTATGTTGGATGGAACCTCTTTGTGAGGTTTGTGGGAAACAATGGAGGAAAACAAGGTAAGTAGATGTTGATGGGTTTTGATCTATTTTGGTCACGATCTCCTGATTAAAAATCAAGGGTCCATCAGTGTGTCCCTTAACATACCTAGCATAATGCTGAGCATAAAGTAAACATCCCATAAACACAATGGGCAGCTAGGTAGTGCACTGGATAGAGCTCTGGGCAAGAGATCTGGAAGACCTGAATGTGCCCTCAGACACTTACGTGCAACCCTGGGCAATTCACTGAACTGTGTCTCAATTTCCTCACCTATAAAATGAACTGGAAAAGTAGATGCAAACTGCTCCAGTATCCTTGCCAAGAAAACCCTAAATGGGGTCATGTACAAGAGGATATAACTAAAATGTCTGAAAAACAATACACATCCAGTAAGTGGCGGAGCTAGACTTTGAACCCAAAGTCCTAACTACTTGACTAGTGCTCTTTCTACTATACTACTGTCTCCTATGAGACTCTTATTTGTGTTTGTCATATTTAATAAGGAAAAGCCAGAAATAGCATAAATGCCCTATGGAAGGGGAATGGATACATTAATATGCCATATCTTCAGAAAGCATGGCATTAGAAGGGAAAAACATACATGCACATAACTATTATCTACACACTGTATACTTCCAGTTGACATATCAATTTCAACAGCTTACTACAGTAAATGCAGGTCTCAAGCACACCTCAGATAGTTCCCCAGGACTCATCAGCTAGTTCTTTAATGACCAAATTCTCATCCTGGGACCACGATGGCCTGCTGGATGATTGTCTCAGTTGCCTACTGAATCTCTGCACAGACTCAAACCACATAATCTGCTCCGCAAGCTTTTCCTTTTCGATCAACATTCAAATAAAACTCTGTCCCAATTCCAGCTCCTGTTCCAGTTTTAGAATGTTAATCAAATCAACTCTGTCATTGTTCTTAGAAAGAATGCATCATTTTCCACTTTTACCTTCTAAACTAAAACATCCCTCCCCAGTCACCATATTTCTTTTCTTCCCCAATTAGAATGTTATGAAGCAAACCTCTTACTGGCAGGACCTGTGTGTTTGCATTCCCAGTTCTTAGCACATAACAGGTAAGCAGTAATTTATTTATTTTTAAATGTTATTTTATTTTCAATTCATGGACAAAAATAAGCATTACAATAACATAGCATAATAAATGATTATATGTTACATGTAAAATTACAAATTTATTATGTACAACTTGTTAATCCTTTTAAATATATAATAAATTTCTTTTTTCCCCATTTTATTTCCTCCCTCCACCCCACTCCACCTTGGAGATGGCTACTATTAGACAAAAATATATGCATATATATATTTATATATTTATAATTTATATATATATATATAAAACTTAAACAATATTGTTATTATGTTATACAATGTTCTCAAGGTTCTACTCATTACATTCTTCACCATTTCATGTAAGTCTTTCCATGCCCTTCTAAGAGATCATTGAGTTCATCATTGCTCATAGCAGAGCAGTATTCCATCACAACGTACACTACAGCTTGTTCAGCCATTCCTGAATTGCTTAGTGACTTTAAAAAGAACTCATTTATTCATCAAGGGGTTGTAATGTCATTTTATATGGCTGAAGTCATAACAATTTTTATACTGTTAAATATGGGTGATATTTTTGCACAACCCTCCTTATAGGGCTATGGTGAAAAAAACACTTTACAAACTTCAAACTCTAGAGAAATGGGAGTTAATATTATAACAAAGTTATAAACATGTTATACTACTAATTATTTATCTTTATGACTTAATTCTTTGGATACATTCCCAAGAATAGGGATATTGGATGCTATCATTATTATTTTCAAAAGATTTCGCTTATTTGCATGTCATTAGCAATCCATATGTGCCTGATTGTTCAACATTGAATTTGATTATTTTAATGATTTTTTTGCAAATAAATGAATGTGAGAAAAACTATGTTATTTCAAAAGTTTTAAAATAACACTTTCACATTATTTTGCCTACCAACGACTCCTTTAGCCTAACCATCCAACTCCCTCATATATACTTCACAAAACCTTGAAGTTCATATTATATTGGAGATTACTCAAGTAGTCAGGTGAGAAACTATAGTAAATGACTTCTTCCACCTCAGAATTTCACAAACAATCAACCAGAAGCTGGAGAGCATTTGGAAAGGGAACCCATCAGTGCTAAATATCAGGGTAGGGGAGATTACCCTAGAAGGTAGAGTTAAGTATAATACTTAGGGGACATAGGGTGAGACCAAGCAGGCAGACCACCCCACAACAAGACAGCCTAACAGTTTGACCAGATACTGTCAGGAACAAGAATAAAGGGCCAAGAGTTACAATATTTGTTTTACCCTCCAGTTCTGGAATATCAGGGCAATATTCCTTGATAATTTCATGAAATTTTATGATGATGATTTCATCATAAATTCATGATATCTAGGCTCTTTTTTGATCATGGTTTTCAGGTAGCTCCATAATTTAATAAATTGCTCTCCTGGATCTATTTTCCAAGTATGAAAATCTATCTTACACTACAGGAAAGTAGGGGAGAAGTGGACAAGTGAGGTGTAGGGTAGTTGATAGAAGGGAGGGCAATGGGAGGAGGGAGCAATTAGAAGTAAACACTCTTGGGGATGGACAAGGCCAAAAGAGAGAATAGAATAAATGAAGGGCTGGTTAGGATGGAGGGAAATATAGTCTTTCACAACATGGCTACTATGGAAGTCTTTTTCATGACTACCCATGTATAGTCTGTATTGAATTGCTTCCCTTCACAGTGAGGATGAGTGGGGAGGGAGGAAGGGAGAGAAGTTGGAACTCGAAGTTTTAGGAATGAATGTTGAGAAATGTTTTTGCATACAACTGGGAAATAAGAAATACAGGTAATGGGGTATAGAACTCTATCTTGCCCTACAAGAAAAGAGAGAAGATAGAAATAAGGGAAGGGAGGGGTATGAAAGAAGGAAGGAAAGATTGGAGGAAGGGGTAATCAGAATGCATGGTGTCGTGGGGTGAGGAGAGGGAAGAGATGGGGAGAAAATTTGGAACTCAAAAATCTTGTGGAAATGAATGTTAAAAACTAAAAAATAAATAGGTAAATAAATAGATAAGTAAACAGATTAATAAATAGATAAACAAAGAAACATTAAAAAATGTTTTGGTACTACATTTTAAGAAATGATAGAATAAACCTGCCCAGATATACTAGAAAAGAAGATAAAAAAGAAATGTACTCTAACAAAAAAAATCTCTGGAACATAGAAATTTTGCACTTTAATGTCAAGAAAAAAAATAATAAAAATATCTTGAAAAAAGAAACAGTTCAAATACTGAGGAACTTCAGTAATGGAAGAGTTGGTAAAGTAACAATTAAAGATGATGGAATACAATATTGCAAAAGACAATGCCAGAGAGAGGGGAAAAAAGACATAAGCTTACTGCCAAAAATAGCATACTCTGCAAAACCAAATGTAAACTTGCAAGCCAAAAAATTAATTGTTAATAGAATAGAGGACTTTCAAGCATTTCTGATGATAAGTAGAAACTCTGATAACTAGTAGAAACTCTGAAATACAAACACATGAGTCAAGAGAAACCCAGAAGGTAAATTTATTTGAACAGGTGGTAAGAATTGAATGATGACATAATATTAATATTTAATAGGGAGAGAAGAAACAACTTTTCTTTCAGAACTTTAAAGTCTTGGAAAGGTACTAATAAGAATCAAATGAGAAAAACTGAGATCTTGAGGAGTAGATTGGTTCTATTATGATGGTTTGATGGTGGATTCTTTCAATCTCTATTTTATCCTCTGGTTCTAGGATAATGGGTCAGATTTTACCCTTTTGTTACTTTTGTGCCTCTTTAACCTGGGCCATCCCTTGAGTAACTACTTAAAGAAACCTATTTATTGAATGGGTGTATCTCACTCAAAGTGAGAATGTGATAAGACCTCAGCCTGAAAGGGACAGGGTTTCACACTGCATTCTGGGCCACCTCCAGTCATCCTGATGAATATCAGGCCAGTGGGCCCATATGACTCAGGAGAAGAAAGTGAGGTTGGTGAACTTGCACAGCCTTCCCTCACTCAAACCAAGGTGAAGTGGAAGTCATGTCTTCATCTTGATCTCATGGTCCTCTTTGAGAATCAAGGACAAACACAACAACAAGGCCCTCTGACCTAATTGTTAATTCTCTTTTCATAATTTTTTGCATCACTTTCATTTACCCCTCCCCCAACTTTTCATCTATCACTTATGTCTTTCTTTACTTCTTCTAGGAATTCTTGTTTGATGTGGGTCAAATTAACAGTTTTCTTTGAGACTTTGGTTGTGGCTGTTTTCTCACTGTTTTCTTCTGAGTTTCTGTCTTGGTCTTCCCTGCCACCAGAATAACTTTTTAATGATTAATTTCTTTTTTTGTTATTTGCTCATTTTTCCAGTCTATATCTTGACTTTGAACTTCATGTTAAAGTTGGGCTTTGTTCACTTAGGAATGGAGAGACATTGTCCCAAACTTCATGTTTTTTCATGCTGCTGTCTTCAGAGCTAGCTCTGGAGGTCAACAAATATTCAGTGCTTCCAAGGTGGTGCAATCTCAGGAGAGGCGTCATCATCCTCCTAATGTCCACTCTAGCCTTTACCCAGGAATGACCCTACTCCCCTGCAGCCACAAGCGTTCCTCTTGGCCCTGGAACTGTGACCAGAATCCCTTATCTCCTGCAACAACAAGTGCAAGTGTTCTTCTTCACCTTGGACCTGCAACACATAACTATGTAAGTAAATGGAGGTGTCAATAAGAGTCACCTTCAACCAGTGCTAACAAAGGATCCGCTGAAATCTCTGACCTCTTGTTCAACCTCCTTACCATTTTCTCTGGGCTGTGAGATCCCAAAGCCATTTCTTCCATGGTCACCAGTGCCTCCAAGACCTGCCACTATTGTTGGTGCTGCCTCCTGCTACATGTGCTCTGCCCCACCCTAGTTTACTAACCTCTCCTGTCAACCTCTTAACTTGTTGAAAGCTTGAAACATTCCTAACCCTGACCTTTCTGAGGCTCTTCCACTCCAAAATTTAATTTGAGGAGTTATTTTAAAGTTGTTTCAAGAGGAATATTATAAGAATTCATCTGGGTTGCTGTCTATACTCTGCCAGATTTTTACCTCTGTATAAGTGTAAATGGTCTTTGGCAAATGCTAAAGCCACCCCCCCCCCAAAAAAAAAAACAAAACCTATAACCTTTGGACAGAACTATAAAGACTAGATATATCGATGATAGATTCCCAACCTATCACCAGATCTATACTTGGAAACTTTTCAACTGGTAAGACCTCTTAGACCTTATGCTCACTTGGCATGGTGTGTGAAAAGCAGGGCCGTTTTGCCACAGTGATTAAGCATTTGCATACACAAACATACACCACACGCACACATTATATATCATATGCATAATACATATACATCATATACATACATATATACACATATGTACATATGTACACATACACACATATCTATATAAAAACACACAAATGTTCAACTGGATATGGAAATCTTGCCTTATATGGAAACAGGTCTGTGTTCATCCTTTGTTTTCAAAGAAGATCATGACATCAGAGAAATGACAACATGACTTGCACTTGACTTTGTTTTGAAGGAGGGAGGGCTGTGCAAGGTCATCAGCCTCACTTTCTCCTCTTGAGCCATCTGAATCCAGTGACCAGATATTCATCAGGGTGACTGGAAAAGGTCCAGGATGCAATGGGAAACCTTGGCCTATTCAGGTACTCACTTAGAGTGAAGTTAGGCCATTCAGTGAATAAGTCTCTCTAAGAAGTAATTAGAAAATGGTCACTTTAATGAGCAAAAGAAAAAAATTAATAAATCAAGCTGGGAGGGAAAGAGTAACAGTTACTATTGCTAGTCGGTCTGAAGCCAGGAGGGTCTAGAAAACAGCCATTAAGTGGAGTTTAGGCTAGGACCTATTGTTGTCCAATCTATGGGCTTCAGAGTGTACTGAGTTTAAGGTTTGGGGAAAGACAAGGACAAAAGAGAGAAGGAGGGAAGGGCACAGAAGGGAGGGGATGAGTTGAGTAACCCAGCTAGCAAGGCATATATGAACTGGTGCAAGGTGAAGTGAGAGGAACTGGGAGGTCATTGTACACACTAGCAGCATTGTTGTAATGATGATCAACTGTGAAAGACTTGAATCCTCTGATTAAGAAAATTCCAAAAGACTTATGATGAAAAAATACTGTCTACCTCTAGAGAGAGAGGTGATTAACTCTGAGTGCAAACTGAAGTAAATTTTCTCATATTCTTATTTTTATTATTGCCTTTTGACATTATGGTTAACATGGAAGTATGTTTTGAATGATTTCACATATATAACTGATAATAGTTTACTTCTCTTCACAATGGGTAAGGAAGGGTGAGAGGGAGGAAGAGAATTGGAATTCAAAATTTAAAAAGAAAAGAGTGTTAATAATTAACCCTAAATTTGGAGATAGAGGGAGAAGAAATCTACTTTGGTGGGGGGAATATCCACACCCCTCCCCACACACACACAGATCATAGATCCTTGAAGTATTAATTTACAATGCTTTCTTGTATGATGAAAGGTTTCATTAAAAAAAAAAACATTCTAGAGTTGCAAGAAAAGAGTAAGCATGTTTAATTGTACTGTGAGAGAGCTACATTTTGAATTCTGCACATTTCATAATAGAATAATATTGATGTCCTGCCAATTGTGTCTAGACCATTACACAATCTTTTTAAAAAGAAGTTGAATTTTTAATAATCAGTACAAGTAGGATAGAATGCAAAATACATCATTGTAATTTAAATTAGAAAACCAAACCTGAGAAATGCCAGTATAAAATACAATAAACTAACATAAAAAAGCATCAATCATTTCTCCTTCAGGGTACTTTCTATCATCCTAAACAATAGGATCATAAGATCATAGATGGAGATCATCAATAAATTTTAATACACTACATACATCAGTTGTCACTTATAGCTGAAGAAAAAACTTTTAACCAGAAGATCTGCATTGAATTAACATTTATAGATAGACTCAAAACTGAGGTTATAGCAAACTGTGTGTAATAGAGATATATGATCTTTTTCTGTTCTACTTTGCATATGGAAATGTTATTTTTTGGTGTTTGTTAAACTAAGAATAAAAAGTGAAAAGCTAAATTTTTTTTTAAAACTGTGATTCTTGGGGGGTGGAGCTAAGCTGGTGGAGGGAGAGCAACTACTCACCTAAGCTCTTAGACAAATATCTTCAGCTAACTCTAAAAAGAGAATCTGACCAAATTTTGGAGGTGCAGAATCCAATAGGAGAGAGACTATGGCAGATTCACAGGCCAGGACAGATTGGACGGTCGATGGGAAGGATCTGTTTCATGGGGGTGAGCCCACAGAACACAGTGAGGCAGAGCGGGAGGGCCCTGGGGAGGCCTGAGGCAGCAGCAGAATTGATAGAGCAGCAGTCCAGGGTGAGAGACCAGCAGAGCTGAGCAAGTGACACTCGCTGAGCCCCAGATATAAGCTGCAGTAGCTCCTGAGACTTTCAGCCTGCAGATCCAGTGTCTGTCAGTCACCTACTAGAACTTCTGGGAGCTAAAATGGCAGAGTGACTGGTAAATGCTCTCCCCTCCCCCCTTGTTGACCTCAAAAGAACCATAAAATATCTTCCCAGAAAAACTCCAGATCAGTGGGAGCAGTGAAGGGGCAAACATAACACCTGAGACTAGGAAAATAGCTAAGGGGGATACTTCTTACTGTGGGAGAGGTAGACCAGAAGGAGAGGAGCTCCAGGAGGGGTGCAAACTTGCACTAGGACCCAAGTGTGCCTCAGCACTTCAGAGGAAATGGGAGGACAATAGGGAAGCCAGGATCACCAACCCCTGAGCTTGTCTTTGCCTCAGCTCAGTTGAGGAGATCTCCTAGGACCAGACCCACCCTCCCCTACACTTAACAAGCTAGCCCCAGGGCTGAAAGGGGAAATACAAAACAAAAAGATAAAAAGCCATCTGCCTTTAGCTTTTTTACACCAGTCAGCTCAATGCCGAGTCCTGCAATGTCTAACTGAAAGAACCAGAAGCCACAACACAAATCATCATCATGAGCAAGAAAAAACAAAACAAGGGCAAAAGACTCTTTCTATGAGGACAAGGACCAAAAGAAGAATACCACAGAAGTCAGTAGTGAGATTGTACTCCCGTCTGGAACTTCAGAACGGACCATGAATTGCACACATACACAAACAGCTCTCCTAGAACACTGAAGAAGGAAATAGAAGAAAAACTGGTCAATGATTTTAAAAGTATAAAAAAAGAATTCATGGATGAGAACATCTCTTTAAAAAAGGAAAGTTGAACAAATGGAAAAGGAAGCACAAAACCTAACTGGGGAAATTGGACAAATGGAAAAGGAAGTAGAAAAACTAACTGGAGAAAATAACTCCTTAAAAGGAAAAATTGGACACATGGAAAAGGAGATGCAAAAGTTAACTGAAGAAAACAATCTGATAAAAATTAGAATTGGGCAAATAGAAACTAATGATTCTATGAGACATAAAGAATGAGGTAAACAAAATCTAAAGAATAAAAAAATAGAAGAAAATGTAAAATATCTAGTTGGAAAAACAGCTGACCTTGAAAATAGATCCAGAAGAGAAAATTTAAGAATTGTTGGTCTACCAGAAAGCCATGATGAAAAAAAAACAGTCTGGATATTATCTTCCAAGAAATCATCAAGGAAAACTGCCTAGAAGTGCTAGATATAGAGGGCAAAATAGTCATCAAAAGAATCCACCATTCACCTCCCAAAAGGGATCCCAAACTAAAAACCCCAAGAAATACTGTTGCCAAATTCCAGAACTATCAGGTGAAGGAAAAAATATTACAGGCAGCTAAAAAGAAACCATTCAAATATCGAGGAGCAACAGTCAGGATCACACAGGACCTTGCAGTTTCTACATTAAAAGATCAAAGGAATTGGAAGATGATGTTCCATTTGGCAAAGGAGCTGGAAATACAACCAAGGATCAATTACCCAGCAAAGTTCAGCATAACATTTCAGGCAAAGAGATGGATGTTTGATGAAATTAGGGATTTCCAGACCTTCCTGACAAAAAGGACAGAACTCAATAGAAAATTCGATCTTCAAATACAGGTCTCAAGAGAGGCATAAAAAGGTATACAGGAGAAAAGAAAACTTGTTGTTGGGAGCCAGCACGGGCCCCTCACCCTTGAGGTCAACATGCCCTGACATCTTGTTTGCAATAAGCAAATATCACAAGACGTCTTTGTCAACAGATGTCGCAACCACAAGAAGGCTCAGCCCCCCAGTCCCAGGAAATAACCTAATCGTAAAGATTGCATGATTAGATACTACCCTCACCCTGGACCCTCCCCATTCCTTTCCATTCCTCTTCCCTGTTTCAATTACTATATAAGCTGTACCCTGAGCTAGATAAACTGAGACCTTGACAAATCTGCTTGGTCTCCCTCCTCTTCTCGCCCGTTTCTCTTTCAGGCTGGGTTCCCCTCGACCCCCCGAATAACTGAGTCCCGCGGGACGGGACAAGTGGCGCCCAGACGTGAGGCTCGAGGTACAGACCCTTGCCGGACGGACCCCAACCCGGAGAAAAGCGTCGCCGCGACCCCCTGATGTGAGGAGCGAGGACTTCTTCCGCCGCTCACGGAAGCTTCAGCCCTCGGTAAGTTGATTTCGTCCGTCCCATAGAAATGGGCCAAAGACTATCCAAAGAGCAGGTCTTTATGAAAGACCTTAAGACGTCACTCAGAGAAAGAGGAGTTAGAGTTAAGAAAAAGGATCTGGTAAAGTTTTTTCTATAAGGGTTAAGAAGAAAGACTTCTATGATTTTTCTGGCACTCGGCACATATCTGTGGTGTAGTGAAGAGTTGCAGGAGTGGGTCTAGAGGAGCAGTCTTGTATGGGAGAAAGTCTAGACAGGGAATCTTGTGCAAGGCTTGGTTACACAGTGATGGAAATTAAGCCAGAGTTATAATGTGTACAGAGGATTTCTGACAATTTTTTCTCAGTCTTTTGGATTCTTTTATTGTCTGTATATGTGTTCTGTCTTTACATGTTCTGTGTGCGTATGTTTGTGAGTTGTTGCGGTCAGCTCCACGGTGGCTGGACCTTGGAATGTTGTCTCTTTTCCTCCCCCTCCTCCCTTCTCTCTGATGGCTGCAGCATCGGGGAGAAGTATGTGAGAGAGAAAGAAAGGAACTAATCTTATATTGTTTGGTTTATATGATTGCAAAGTGTAATCTTGGATAAGAAATGCAAGGATATAATGTCTGTGCAGTTTTAAAGGGGGCTTTGGTCAAGGCCCATTAGGAGAACAACGTGGATGTGAAGTTTAGGGAAAGCGTAAAAGTTTTGGAAATTGTTTGAAGGAAAGAGAGACGAGGGGAGATCTGGGGCAGGCTGATCAGCATTTTCATTATCTCATGCCTACCTAAAAGAAAAGTATTTTGTATAATTAACCAAAAGGTAGTTATTCTGGTCACCTTTTAAGTGAGGCGTGTCACTCCTAATTGGATGTTTAAAACAGATCAGGATTTGTTATATTATTTGGCACTAGGCAAATTGGAAATATGCATAAATCTTAAAGGGACACCTCAGCAGAGATAAAGCTTTTGAAACTCTCCAGCAGAATGGAATAGACTTGGCGCCACTGGGCAGTTGTCCAGAAGTCTCCCTCCCTTCAGCTGAGGAATTCAAAAACCCTCTCATTCAAGAAAGTTCTTAAGGAGTAGACACAGAAGTAAAATTTACTTGAGTAAAGGTTGGAACCATTAAGATTTTTTTTGCCCTGCAGTCCCAACTCATCATTCAGCTGGGTCTACAGCGAATTGTAACTTTTATCATTCCAGATTAGATCAAGAGAAGAGAACTATTATTTTGAAGGTTTTCAACTAATTTTTTTGTAAAAGTTTAGTGACTATTAACAACAGGAGAAATTTTAAACGGTTTTAAATTTTCATTTTCAAGATAATGTATTGATAAATTAATATGTAATGGTCTATGAAGCAGAAAAGATCTTGCTCTTTTAATCTGAGCTTGTAGTCATTCCTTGGCTTAAGCAAAAGTTAAATTTAGTGTTTGAACTTATTAACAACGTAATTTCTAAAAAGTTTTTTTTTTCCAGAGTAAATGTAATCAGAGAAGGAGAAACTAGCCTATGAAACAATGATGTAAGGTGGTAAGGTTTAAGTTTGAAGTCACCTATCATAGATTCTACAAAGGTTACAACTTTAAATGACTTTCAGAAATTGATAGGAGAAATTCAGTGGTGTAGGCCACAGTTGGGATTACAACTGATCAAATGAAACCATTATATGATTTATTGAAAGGTCCTTCTCAATTAAACTCATGCAGAGAATGGACAGATGAAGCGCTGGAATGTTTGAAATTAGTGCAGAAAAAGATTATGGAGTGTACTACTAGCAGGATATTAGAATCACAGGACTTGAAAGTAACAATTTTATTCACTGAAAAAATACCCACTGGAGTTTTACATCAAAAACAAGGGATTATTGAGTGGGTATATTTGGCTCAGATAAAGAACAGAGCTTGTGTGCTTTATGCTGTGCTGGTAGCCCAAGTCATATATAAGGCAGTGAAGAGAGTAAGGATGTTAATAGGACAGAAACCTCACACAATATATGCTATGTATACAAGTCAACAAACAGAGAACTGCATACAAGAGTTTGTGGAATGGCAGATATTGATTAATCAGAATTTCCAACACGGGCTCCCAATTCCTTTTGGGCAGCAATTTGCCACGTGGCCATGGTCTTGGGCCGACAAATGCTCTTCCTCACCGGTAGAGGGAGTTAATGTTTTTACAGATGCAACAAAAAAATTTTAGGGCATCTATGTATATTCCATCTAAAAAGGAGATGCATAAATTTAAAACAACATTTACTTCTACACAACAAAATGAATTATATGCAGTATTGCAAGCATTATTATATGTGAAAGAACCTTGCAATATCATCATAGACAGAAAGTATACAGCACTATTGATACCTAGATTAGAGTCAGCCTATACTCCTGATAGGGCAGATAGTATTAAACAGATTACTATGGAAGTTCAACAGGCAATGAGGGCCAAAACAACAATATTTTATATCACACACACTTGGTCACATTCTAAATCATGGAGTACCAAAAAGCATTAAACCAGACAATGGTCCAGCTTATGTCAGTAAAGCCATTGAACAGTTCATGGTGGAATTTTCCATTTTACATGTCACTGGAATCCCCCATAATCCCACTGGTCAAGCTATAGTGGAACGAGCGAATCGCTCCCTGGACACCTACTTGCACAAACAAAAAGGAGTAGTTGGACCAGGAGTTGATGACAAATTTGCAATTGGCTGTTTATACTCCAAATTGATGATAAATTACAATTGGCTTTTGGCTGTTTATACTCTAAATTATTTAAAATTCTATAATGATGGCTTATTGGCTGCTATGAAATTCTTAACATTTCCTAATAAGGAGTCTGCAAAGAATGAATCAGCAATAACAAGTGCCCTGAAAGCAGCCAGTAATGTGGCACGATGAGAATCAAAATTGATTTGGTCCTCATACAGTGTTAACGTGGGGAAAAGGGTATGTTTGTGTTTTAACAGATGATAATAAAGAAGTTTGTGTTCCAGTGAAAAGAATAAGAGTGATAGAGGACAACCGCCAAGGTGAAGCGGTCACAGGAAGTGAGGAGGTGCTGTCAGTGGCAGATGAAAAAACTTCTGGAGAAGCTTAATCAACCAGGTCACGATGACTCCTTTCATTTTTCTCGTACTTATCATGACACTCAAGAACACTGCGTCCATCGACCCAGCACCGAAGGAACAACAGAGATGGGCATTCGTCAGGAATCCACCATGGTTAAGGATGATGTCATGGAGTGAGACAATAACCAAATTTATCATCCAAGGCAATATTTCTCACATGTTTAAAGATGATGGACTATACTATGATAATAATGGGACTCTTTCAGAGACACTAACTTTTCAGGACTAGTCGCAGGTTTCCCACCTTGTCTATAGAAGGGTATTCCTGGGAATTGGAATGGGTTTGGTTTTAAATACTTTAAGGTTCAGCCCGGCATTCCCTTTGCTCTCCCCTCCCCTTGCTACGCCGGAATTACCCCCCATAACTCTATTACCCTCAATGTTGGGTCCTCCCTGCCCCCCAATTGCTCTTCCTGGACGAATACCTCTGACCCCCTGTACCCCCCACTAGGGCAAGTTTTTGTTTGTGGGGGCAATCTGGCATACACAGCACTCCCCCTCATCCTCCGCTGAGGAACCCCCTGCGGATTCTCATTCCCAGGACGGGTCTTCCAGTGAGGATGAGAATAAGAATGATGATGACCATGCAGATGATGCCCAAATTGCACAAAACACCCCTCCCAAGAAATTTCAAAAGCTTCATTTCAAATCACTCAAAGATTTGCATTCGGCAGATCTTTGTAAACTAGCCATAGGGGCTCCGGCCAATTGGGACTTGGAGGGATATTCTGATCAACAGGAGGCCCCCTCCGGAAAGCAGGGCCCTGATCCATGGGGTGGGTGTGGTACACAATCCCGAAAAAGTATGTTGAGAACACTCCCCTTTTATGTTTGCCTCGGCCCTCATAGAAGCCGTGCCTTGAACACCAAATATGGAGGCATAACTGATTATTACTGCCGTAGCTGGGACTGTAAAACCACGGGTGACACTTATTGGGGTCCTTCTTCCTCCTGGGACTATATTAGGGTTACTGCTAATTATACCATCAAACTTTTCAAAAGCGTCCCTGTACCCTGCTATGATCAATAATGTGCTTTTGCTGTGACTGTGCCAATGACGGGAATATTGTGGCCCCATGACCTGGATAATCATGCCATTGGCTGCAGAGGTACCCAATGACGGGATTATTGTGGGTCCACCTACCAGAAATGCTGGAGGTGGGGGCCACCCACATAGCCTAAGACAGGGGCCCTGCCCACTTTCGGTACCAGGCATGGAGTCAGGCCACATAGCCTAAGACAGGCCTTTCACCTGCATTTCTAAACAGAAAAGGGGGACATGTTGGGAGCCAGCACGGGCCCCTCACCCTTGAGGTCAACATGCCCTGAACATCTTGTTTGCAATAAGCAAATATCACAAGACGTCTTTGTCAACAGATGTCGCAACCACAAGAAGGCTCAGCCCCCCAGTCCCAGGAAATAACCTAATCGTAAAGATTGCATGATTAGATACTACCCTCACCCTGGACCCTCCCCATTCCTTTCCATTCCTCTTCCCTGTTTCAATTACTATATAAGCTGTACCCTGAGCTAGATAAACTGAGACCTTGACAAATCTGCTTGGTCTCCCTCCTCTTCTCGCCCGTTTCTCTTTCAGGCTGGGTTCCCCTCGACCCCCCCGAATAACTGAGTCCCGCGGGACAGGACAACTTGTTACTCACATTGGGCAAACTGTTTACCTCCCAAAAAGGGAAGATGATACTTGTTAATCTTGAGAATTGTACACCTAAGGGATATACATAGAAGGAACAGGTATAAAGTAAATGATGTGATGATAAAAATATGATCTAAGTGTGAAAAAGGACTGTAACCAGAAATGTGAAAAGGAGGAAGCAGAAAATGGTAAATTACATCACAGAAAGAAGTACAAAATTATAGTAGAGGGAAAGACGGGAGAGAGATGAGCACTGCTTGAGAGGTACTCTCATCTGACTGGTTCAAGGAGGGAGCAATAAACTGAATTAAGTATATGAAACTAACTAGCTCTAGAGGGGTAGGAGGGGAAGAGGGAAGAAAGGGGAGGGGAAGCTAAAAGGGAGGGAAGAAGTAGTAAGGGTAAAGAGGAGTAAAAGGGAGGGGGGCTAAAAGAAGGAAGGGAAGTCTGCAAGAGGTGCTGGTGAAAAGTGAAAACTATTGAGGAGGGGAGGGGAGATGGGAGAACTAAAAGCACAAATGGTGGGAAAGAGGATGGAGGGGAAGACACAGACTGCAATCATAACTGTGAATGTGAATAGAATGAACTCTCCCATAAAATGGAGACAGATAGCAGAATGGATTAAAAGCCATAATCCAATAATATGATGTTTACAAGAAACACATTTGAAACAGAGGTATACACACAGGGTAAAGGTAAAATGTTGGAGCAGAATATGTTGAGCCTCAGCAGATGTAAGAAAAGCAGGGGTAGCAATCCCAATCTCAGACAAAGCAAAAGCAGGAACAGATCTAATCAAAAGAGATAAGGAAGGAAACTATATCCTGCTAAAAGGCACAATAAACAATGAAGTAATATCATTACTAAACCTGTATGCTCCAAGTGGTATAGCAACCAGATTCTTACAGGAGAGGTTGGGGGAGCTGAAGGAAAAAATAGACAGCAAAACTATACTAGTAGGGGACTTCAACCTCCCTCTTTCTGAACTTGATAAATCTAACCTCAAAATAAACAAGAAAGAGGTTAAAGAGGTAAATAAAACTCTGGATAAGGCAGATATGATAGATCTCTGGAGAAAACTGAATGGGAATAGAGAAGAATATACCTTTTTCTTAGTGGTACATGGCACATATACAAAAATTGACCATGTTCTAGGGCATAAAAACCTCCCAATCCAGTGCAGAAAGGCAGAGATAGTCAATGCATCCTTCTCACATCATAATACAATAAAAATTATATGTAATAAAAGGCCATGGAAAGGTAAACCAAAAATTAATTGGAAACTAAGTAATCTAATCTTGAAGAAGGAGTGGGTTAAACAAGAGATCATAGAAACAATCAACAACTTCATTCAAGAGAATGACAATAATGAGACAATCTACCAAATCTTATCAGATACTGCAGTTCTTAGGGGAAGTCTTATATCTTTGAATGCCTACATGAATAAAATAGGGAAAAAGGAGATTAATGACTTGGGCATGCAGCTGAAAAAGCTAGAAAAAAGAACAAATTGAAAATCCCCAAGGAAATACCAAATTAGAAATACTGAAAGCCAAAGGAGAGATTAATAGAATTTAAATTAATTCCCCAATTGATAAATAGGCAAAGGATATAAACAGGCAATTTTCAGAGGAAGAAATTAAAGATATCTATAATCATATGAAAAGATGCTCTAAATCAATTTTGATTAGAAAGATGCAAATCAAAACAACTCTGAGGTACCATATCACACCTATTAGACTGGCAAACATGACAGAACAGGAAAATGATAAACGTTGAAGAGGATGTGGGAGAGTTGGAACATTAATTCATTGTTGTTGGAGCTGTGAGCTCATCCAACCATTCTGGAGAGTGGTTTGGAACTATGCCCAAAGGGCTACAAAAATGTGCATACACTTTGACCCAGCAATATTGCTTCTAGGACCCAAGAGATCATAAAAATGGGAAAGGTCCTACATGTACAAAAATATTTATAGCAGCATTCTTTGTAGTGGCCAAAAACTGGAAATTAAGGAGATGCCCATCAATTGGGGAATGGCTGAATAAATTATGGTATATGAATGTAATGGAATACTATTGTGCTATAAGAAATGATGAACAAGAAGACTTCAGAGAGTGCTGGCAAGACTTAGATGATCTGATACTGAGTGAAAGGAGAAGAACCAGGAGAACTCTGTGCACAGCAACGACCACAGTGTGTGAGAGTTTTTTTCTGGTAGACTTGGATCTTCATAACAATGCAAGGACATAAAAAAATTCCCAATGGTCTTTTAAGGCAAAATGCCTTCCATATTCAGAGAAAGAACTATGGAATTCATTCACACAATGTAGCAGATCATTGTGTGTGAGTGTGTGTGTGTGTGTGTGTGTGTGTGTGTATCATGTTTTGGTTTGTTATATGATTTCTCCCATTTATTTTAGTTGTCCTACACAGCATGACTATAATGAAAATGTGTATGTGTAGATCCTATTTAGAATTGTATGCTGTCTTGGGGAGGGAAGGGGGTGGTGGGAGATAGGTGGAGGGGAAAAATCTAAGTTTTATGGTAGTGATTGTAGAGCATTAAAAATAAATAAAATGAATATATTTTTAAAAAATTAAAAACAACCCCCAAAATTGAAATTAAGACAACTATTGAATTAATAAATAAAACTAATAGTTGGTTTCATGAAAAAACTAATAAAATTGAAAAACTTTTGGTCAATCTGATTTAAAAAAAGAAAGAAAGAAACCAAATTATTAAAATCAAATATTAAAGGGGTGAATTCACCTCCAGTGAGGAGGAAATTAAAACAATAATTAGAAATTACTTTGCCTAACTTTATGCCCATAAATTTGACAATCTAAATGAGATGTATAAGTATTTTAAAAAATCCAAATTGCCAAGATTAACAGAAGAGGAAGTTGAATACTTAAACAACCCCGTCTCAGAAAAAGAAATTGAACAAGCCATCAATGAACTCCCTAGGAAAAAATCTCCAGGATTGGATGAATTTACAAGTGAATTCTATCAAACTTTTAAAAAATAGTTAATTCCAATACTATGCAGACTATTTTTGAAAATTGGAGTCCTCCCAAATTTGTTTTATTATACAAATATGGACCTAAATTAGGAAGAGAAACAAAATTAGAAAGAGAACAGAGAAAGAAAATTATAGACCAATTTCTCTAATGAATATAGATGCAAAAATTTTAAATAAGATTTTAGAAAAATGAATACAGCAGCTTATCATGAGAGTAATGCATTATCATCAGGTAGGATTTATACCTGGAATGCTGGGTTGGTTCAATATTAGGAAAACTATTAGCATTATTGATCATATCAACAACAAAACCAACAAAAACCACATGATTATCTCAATAGATGCAGAAAAAGCTTTTGACAAAATGGAACACCCATTCCTATTAAAAACACTGGAGAGCATAGGAATAAAGGGAACTTTCCACAAAATAATAAGCAGTATCTACCTGAAACCTTCTGCAAGTATTATCTGGTGATAAGCTAGGTGCACTTCCAATAAGACCAGGGATGAAACAAGGATGTCCATTATCACCACTATTATTCAATGTGGTACTAGAAATATTAGCTCTAGCAATTAGACAAAATACAGAAATTGAAGGAATCAGAATAGGCAAAGAAGAAACTAAGTTATCACTCTTTGCAGATGATATGATGATATACTTAGAAAATCCAGAGATTCAAGTAAAAAACTACCTGAAACAATAAACAACTTTGGCAAAGTTGCAGGTTACATAACAAACCCACACAAATCTTCTGCATTTCTGTACTTTAGTAACAAAGCCCAACAGCAAGAGATAGAAAAAGAAATCCCATCTAAAGCTAGGGTAGACACTGCAAAATATTTGAGAGTTTACCTGGCAAAACAAACCCAGGGACTATATGAACACAACTACAAGATACTTTTCACACAAATAAAGTCAAATTTACGTAAGTGGAAAAACAGCAACTGCTCATGGGTAGGATGAGCCAATATAATAAAAATGATAATTCTACCTAAGTTAATTTACTTATTTAGTGCCAAACCAATTAAACTATTAGATAATTATTTTTTAGAGCTGGAAAGAAATAGCATCAAGAACAAAACATCCAGAATATCAAAGAGATTAATGAAAAGAAATGCTAGGAAAGGTGGCCTAGCACTACTAGATCTCAAATTGTATTATAAAGCAGTAATTATCAAAACTACTTTGTACTGGCTAAGAAACAGAAGGGTAACAAGTGGAATATGCTAGGTACTCAAGACACAGTAGACAATGAATATAGCAATCTACTCTTTGATAAACCCAAGGACCCCAGTTTCTGGGATAAAAATTCTCTGTTCAACAAAAATTGCTGGGAAAACTGGATAAAAGTGTGGCAGAAACTAGGCATACAACAATGCCTGACACTGTACACAAGAATAAAATCCAAATGGGTACATGATCTAGGTATAAAGATGGATACTACGGACAAATTGCTGGAGCAATGAATAGTGTATTTGTCAGATTTATGGAGAAGGGAAAAATTTTTGACTAAAGAAGAGATAGAAAGCATTATAAAGTGCAAGATGGATAATTTTGATTACATTAAACTGAATAGTTTTTGCACAACCAAACCTAATGCAACTAAAATTCAGAGGGATGTAGTAAATTGGGAAAAAATTTTTACGGCTAAGCTCGGGAATAAAGGCCTCATTTCTAGAATATATAGAGAACTGACTCAAATGTATAACCATACAAGTCATTCCCCAATTGATAAATGGTCAAAGGATATGAACAGGCAATTTTCAGGGGAAGAAATTAAAGATATCTAAAGTTATATGAAAAAATGCTCTAAATCACTTTTAATTAGAGAGATGCAAATCAAAACAACTCTGAGGTACCATATCACACCCATCAGATTGGCAAACACAACAGAACAGGAAGATGATAAATGTTGGAGAGAATGTGGGAGAGTTGGAACACTAATACACTGTTGGTGGAGCTGTGAGCTGATCTAACCATTCTGGAGAGCAGTTTGGAACTATACCCAAAGGGCTACAAAAATGTGCATACCCTTTGACCCAGCAATATTGCTTCTGGGATTGTATCCTCAAGAGATTATGAAAAAGAGAAAGGTCCCACATGTACAAAACTATTTATAGCAGCACTCTTTGTCATGGCCAAAAATTGGAAATTAAGGGGATGCCCATCAAATGGGGAATGGCTAAATAAATTATGGTATATGAATGTAATGGAATATTATTGTGCTATAAGAAATGATGAACAGAAGACTTCAGAGAGGCCTGCCAAGACTTATATGATCTGATGCTGAATGAAAGGAGCAGAACCTGGAGAACTCTGTGCACCGCAATGACCACAGTGTGCAAGAGTTTTTCCTGGTTGACTTGGAACTTCATTGCAATGCAAGGACTTAAAAACAAATTCCCAGTGATATTCTAAGGAAAATGCCTTCCAAATCCAGAGAAAGAACTATGGAATTCAATTGCAGATTGTCACAGATTATGTGCATGTGTGTGTGTATGTGTATTGCACTTTGGTTTGTTAGATGATTTCTCCCACTCATTTTAATTCTTCAACAGAGCATGTCTATAGTGAAAATGCATTTAATAGGAATGGATGTGTAGAACCTATACAAAATTGTATGCCATCTCGGGAGAGGGGGGAGGTAGGAGGGAGGAAGAGGAAAATAATAATCTAAGTTATATTGTAGTTATTGTGGAACACTGAAAATAAATACAATTTATTAATAAAAAAGTAAGCAGTCCTTACTGAGTCATTTGTAAATAGTCTTTGATGTTTACTTTAAATTTTTCTTTATCTTGTATATCAGATTTTCTCTTGAGTTCAGATTTTTTTGCAATAAAATCCTGAAAGTCTGGCAAAATAAAACCAAAAACAAACTGTGATTCTTCACACCCTTCCGTTGCCCCTCCCTTCTGCTATTTCACTGTTCTTATGGAAACAGATGGGGCCACCCAGCTTTGCCTTTCATTTGGCAAGAACCATGTTTCTTTACTTGTTTACCAGAACTATGCCAGAACAGATCTTTGGACATAGATGAAGTCATGCTATAATGATTTCCAGAATAATTTCTAGCTGCATGATCTGAATTTTGCTTACTAACATGCTTTGCATCTCATAAAATGTGCATTATCAGACTGTTTGCAATCTCAGCAAAACTCTGCATGTTATATATTGAGAGAAATCTATATGTAGTGAATGTTCTGTTGGTTGTGGCAAAGGGCAAAGTGGAAGAGCTCAGAGATAAGAGCCATTCCTGAATCCTTGTTCACTTGCAATCTCGCTTGCCGGTCCACTTCCCCAACCTTGTCTTCACTGTTTCTCTACTCACTTTTCTTCAAGAGGACCAAAATTAATGTCCTCAATCTACATCTGTTCCTGCATCAAGACTTGAAAGCTGTGACAAAATTCTTTTCTTCCCTTTGAAAGTAGTGTCTTCTTCTTTTTGCACAACACCCATCCCCATCCCCTGCCATGCATGTACACACACATATCTTGTGTGCTTGAGCTCCACCTTCATTTGCACTCTTGTAGGGAAGATGTTAGGAGGGAGGGACTATGTGTTAAAAGGCCCCTCCTTGGGATGACTTGCTTTTTTTTCACCAATTCTGACCAACTTGAAAACTGAACCTGGAATTTGAATTGATTTAATAACTGTTGCCATGCTAAACTCAAAGTTTAATGAAGAATTAGAAAGTACAGTCACCATCAAAGTTTATTAGCTGGGAGAATGGCATTTGTCATAGGCTTCTCCTTAGGTTTTTTGAAGCAGTTTCCCCTGATATCACCATCAGGCCAGGCAGGATAGTGCCACCAACAACAGAATCCTGGGATATAGTAATGGAATCAGTGCTAAAATGGGTGTTGGAGCAATCCTAAAACGAGACAGAAGATTTAGAACAGGAAGGGATGATGACAACAATTAATATTTTTATGACTGTCTTCTGTATTTCTGAGCAGCCCATCACTTTAGACACCGTAACTTGAAGGGACCCTTCTTTTTCATTTCTTATTTGGTTATAAAGCACTTATGCAAATTAGTTCCAATAAATCTTCATAGAATCATCATATGTATAGCTGCATATGGCAAAAGATATGAGACACTTAAGACATAAAACTTGACTAAATAATCATAATTCCCATTCATCAGAATTGGGACATAGTTCACAAAATGCATGTGAAATAAATAAAAATTTAGTGTCCCTCACTTCTATATTGCTGTCTTCTATTTCCATAATGATGGCAGTAGTGACTGAAAACAGGGCATAAGGTATTAAGAATCACACAATTTTAAACCTTATACGAAAGTCTCTAATTCATATGATTATACAATTAGGAGGAAGTTGAAGCCTCCTGTTTTACAGATAAGGAAAGTGAGGCATAAAGAGATTATATGAATTTCCCACAGTGTTTTAGCTAATAAGTTGTTCATATGGTTGTTTCCACTCTAAGTGTGCAATCCTAAATCAGTTGTTACACTAGAAAAGAGAGAGAACAACATAAAGAGTTTAGTTTCTAGGGACATAGTCTGAAAAGCATCTAAAGAGTACATAAAGACAAACCATCTGGGTAAAAACTCATTAGAAAACTGGATTCCACCTCTTTCCCAGTCAATGGCTTGCATAGTTAGACTTTGCATGCTTGTAATTTTGCTTTTGTCTGTTAACTGAACTAAACCTTGTCCCCAAAATGAAGAGCTTAGCTTTGAAGAAAGTGGGCCAGAGACCTATATATTCACAGTGGTTTCTTTAGAAAATTCCCCATTTTTCTCCTTATCAGAATTGTTTCTTTTTGTTTCTTCAGAATTTTAGTTGAGTTTCCCAGGTGTCTTGACCTGACTTCCTTCATAGAATTTTAGTACATTGGATGCCTTCTTTGAATCTTATTGCATCTCTCCAAAAATCTAAGGTACATATCAAACTATACCTAGTTTTCTTTTCTTTCTTTATCACAAATTCTGTTAGAAGGATCACTTTCTCACAAAGTTTCCATAGTTTGAACTTCAGAAACTAATTCTTAGTTGATAAACTTTAAAAATAACAATTATAAGGTTGAAAAAAATGTGTTCAGAAAAGGGTGTCCAGACTGGTAAAGGAATCAAGATCATTTCATATGAAGATCAACGAAGGAAATAGGGATGTTTAATACAGAAAATAGAAGATTAATGGGATATATAACTCCCAGTATTTGGAGGGTTATTGAAGAGGAGATAAACTTCTACTTGTTGATTCCAGAAAGTAGAAATGAAAAGACATTGAAAAGAGACCATTAGATCCATTTAACTCTGGAATTTCTTGTTAACTTGAGTTGAACAGGTGAGAAATATGGCTTAAGCCCCTATCTTGTGTTTATTCTACAAAAGAGAGGCAAGGACCATAAGACTAAGAGAAAAGTAATTAGAATAAAATAGCAAGTTTTTAAAAAAAAATGGGTGATGTATAATCTCCCATATGTTTATATGTCAGTGAGAAAGGAAACAAATCTCTGAGGCAATAATAGCCTAAGGTGAGGAATGTTATAGTGGAATAAAGAAACCAAGTAGTTATATCCAGACACAATTTATTTAGCAATGCATGTGGTGTCAGAAACCAGCCGGGACCAAGCCTCTTGATGACTAAGGATCCAGAGCCTTAATTTCTACACATTTAATACACCATTTGGAAGGAGTGAAAAACAGGAAAAACAAGATTACAGCTATTGAAACATCTGATTGGAGGGGATAGAGAGACACAAGGAGAGAGATAGTTTTGTGACATTCTTTAGGTTGGGTGATATTTGAAAGGGGAAGTAATTTTAAGATTTATCCAAAATCAGGTGACTTGAAAGCAACCAAAACTTAGCTTCATAAAATGGTAAAGGAAGGCAAAGAGGAGTCACTAATGTTATATTTTAATGTAATAGGAAAGATTGCAGGGTCATTTGCTTTGGGCTGTCTCTCCAGGACAGTCTCTCCTGCCTGAATTCTCATGGTGATGCCTCCAAGCAACAAGCTGTGCCTTGATCCTCCTACTGGAGGATTTTCTTATAAGTCTTTGAGATGTCTCAGAATGTCCTGGCCTCTGCTTCTCTAACCATCCTCTGCAACGTCATCTGCTGAAAGTTTACCATATGTCCTCCCTCTCTGACTCTAAAGCCACTGTTCATTGTTTTTTTTTCTCTTTCTCAACCCCAGTGGGGCTACCATACAGATTTTTAGCTGCCATTCATTGGAGATTCACCCAGTTGGTTCCTGGGGCTGCTGTCCTGCTAGTTTGGGGGAATTACTGTTGCTCATTTAGAGTGAGAGTTCCAAGTGCTGACATTCTAGTCAACACATCGATTAATCCCCAGAAAACCCACTCAGCCTAATGTCAGATGTAAGGCTTCTCTCCTTCTCCTTCTGAATGGAAAAGTTAAAAATGATAAGTTCCTAGGAGGGGAGAATGAACTCTTTCCCCCTCTTCTGCCTTTAGGTGAGATCATTGGTAAATTTGGAGAAAACAGTTTCAATTAAATGATGAGTTTGGAAGCCAGACTGCAGGGGGTTTAGAAGACAGTGAGAAGAAAATTAGAGGTACAAGTGGAGATAGCTTTTTCAAAAAGCTTAGTTGAGAAGAATAGAATTCTTGAATAATGGTGAGTTGGGATGGTTAGATCTAGAGTGACTGATTTTACAGGTAAACAGATATATCTATGGGCAACTAGGTGGTAAAGTGGATAGAGTGCTGGGCCAGGAGTCAAGAAGACTTCTTTTTAGGAGTGCAAATCTGGTCTCAGACACTTAATAGCTGTGTGACCCTGGGCAAGTCACTTAACCATATTGCTTCACTTTCCTTATCAAACTGGATGAAGAAATGGCAAACCACTCCAATACTTTTGCCAAGAAGGGGTCACAAAGAGTGGGACACTACTGAAATATAACTGAACACAAAGGGATGACAGAATCATGGATTTAGGTCTATAAGGGAACTTAGAGACCATCCTCTCCAACCCAACAGTCATTGGACAGATGAATAAACAGGGAAAGAAAAGTTAAGTGACTTGCTTACTGTCACACCTCTAGTATCTGAAGCAGGAGTGGACTCAAAGTCTTTCTATCTCAAAAACTGGCACCCTATTTCCTATGCCAGGATGCCTTTGCTATTATTTTCTGACCCTCTCACTCTGTAATGCTTTATTTTCTTTAAACCAAATTTTATGCTCTCAAGATATAAGTTGTGTATGGCCCTTGGACAAATCATTTTACTGCTCCAGGCCTCAGTTTTCTTATCTGTAAAATGAGGTGGTTGGATTAGATAATCTCTAAAGTCCTTTGTATAATTCCATGATCACACTTTATACTTCCCCGCTAACTATACCCCCAACGTCTTATACAATGTGAGATACGATATTTATTTAAGAATCATAAGGAACAGAAGACATAGATTTGGAGCTAGAAGGAATGTCAGAGGTTATCAAAATAACCACTCATATTTTATAAATGAGGAAGTTGAAACTTGTCAAAGTCACACAGATAGTGTCTGAGCTGTGCTTCAAATTCAGTTCTTCCTGACTCCAAGTCTGGCATTCCGTCTACTGCATCAGGTTGTTAACATATCCAGGATTTCAACAGTGTGGGTGTTCCTTCTATGAACATAGTTGAGAAATCCTTTTCACTTTAGCCAACAGTCTTTGGTCAAAAAAAAAATCCCCTTTGTCCTATCTTCTGGTATTGTATAAGTCTGTGTATGCTTTATTAATCTGGTTCTTGGATGAAAGTCACAAAGATCATCCATCATGCTTACTCAAGGTCAATCCAGCTTGTTAGAATCTGCCAAAGCTTATGGTCTGTTGACAGCATTTGAAAATCTAGTGACATTTCCATATTACATAGAAGCACTGGAACTAAGTGGAGAAGATAGAGACTACTCAATAAATTTTAATCAAATAAATGAACAGAAGAATGAGTGAATGGAATTGCCATTCCCTCTGGAACATTTCTTTTCTACAATGTGAGGCAGTGGAAAAAGAATGCTTGACTTGGGAGTCAGAGGATCTCCATCTCTGCCATTTGTACAAATACCTTAGCCTCTTTGGCTTTCATTTATTCGTTTCTAAAATGAAGGGAAGTGGAACTAGGTGGCATGTGAGGTTCCTTCAAGGGTCAAATTTATGATTGTATGATATATGATTCTGTATTCTTACCTGACTAAACTCTGGCAAAATAAAGTGAATGAAATGTCCAGAAATGTTGAGTGCTCGACCTCTGTAGGTGTGCTGAGGAACGCAAATGATAAGAGAAACAGCTTTCCAATTTTATTTCTGTACAAACTAAAAGTTACTGTTCATGGCTGGCTTGGACTATGCTTGGTGTTTGTGCACAACTACTTTTCCGTGGATACCGTATTTGAATCCGTCTGATTCCTGCTCTATTTTCATGTTTACGTGATTTTCAAGCATAAAAGTCAGTTTCCCAAATGTAAGACCCTCCTTTGCATGGTTAAGAATCTCATTTCTCACTTGTCTTTCAGAATAGGGTAGGATGAGGAATCCCACTGACTGTAGATCTCCATAGAAAAATTCCTTTTTGAACAATCAAAATTACTTAAGCATTCCCTTTACCAAATGAGAAATTGGCCTGCGCACTTTGTGTTATCAATAATGATCCTTTGACACTTTTTTCTAGAAGCTCCAAGCATTTACTTCATTGTCTGGGACAAATTCCAAGCTGGCTAATTACATTCTGCCTATGTAAAATCCCCTCTTGCCATTTCAGCTAGATGTAGCATGCATTTCTACCTTTTTCTCTTTTGCTCTGTTACTCCATGAGGACAGCTGTTTTATTACACTAAATTGATTGCTTGAGTGAACTTTGAAGAGCCCATTATAGGGATATTGGGAGGCTTAAGTATTAATTGCTGCAAATTCTTGAATAGCCTCAAGTGAAGAAAGTTAAAGATTATTATGGCTACCATCTCTGTTGGCTTCTCATCCTCACTGTATCATTTCTTAATCTTATCAAAAACTACCATGATATTTGAGGCCTCAGTTTCTCTAGAACCAAATGAGAAATAAAGTGATGGATTTATTAAAGCATCAACTTTATTTAATTTGAGGAACTCACTTAGGAAGGTGCCTTTTTTCCTTTTGAACTACTAAGGCCAGAACAAATATTTTCATTCTGGATTCCATTTCTGAATGTCCATTTTCTCCCGCCTCATATGCATAAAGCGTCATACACACATACATGATGGTGCATAGGCAAACTTCTCATTTTGTGGCTCATCCTACAGTGGGATGCTTGAGCCCTGCATATGTTATGAATTAAGGTGTTACTTAAGCAAGTGCCCTGTAGCTATGATACATAGATTACAGACATTGAATGTATTTTTGCGGCAGCTTGCCATGCTTAATGTTTTAGTGGAAACAGAAGCATGAGTTGAGTCATAAGGAAAGTTGCATGACAATTAATCATACTTTAGAATAAACATAAACATGAAAATCATCTTTTTTATCCTATGGATCTGGTATTTATCAAGTATCTTTTCTCAAGCTCCTAAATTTTGCTTAACAAATAAAGAATGACTGAATTAAAAGCCAAGTGTCTTAATTTTCCTCTTTCTGGATCTTAACGAACAGAAAACCAAGCATACTCTGTCTGCTTTAGTCCAGTTATATGGTTTATTAATAGCATACAAGTCAACAGAAGGACATTTCTTCATGACAAAATGACAGAGGAAGACATATTGCCCATGGACCCCATTCTTGTTCTGGTTCTGGGAAATAAAACTACAAATAGATAAAAATAAATTTAGGAAATAAGATCTATTCAGAAGTATAGATTGATTTAGAAGGGCCCAGGAAGGTTGAAGTTTAATACTGAGGGAGATAAAGGGAGCTGGAATCTTTTATAAAGCAATTAATTAATAATGTGCATACTTCAACTATCTTTAAATATTTTAACCCTGAGTAGATCAAATAAGGTTAAATACAGGATTGGATTGCCACTGGTGTCATGGGCTCATTCGTCATTATAGTTGCATGTGTCTAACTGCCCCCTTTCCTCCTTCTGGGGAACGTTTAAACTTTGTGTCACCTGACTTATAGATACAGAGATATAAACACGTGTGTGTGTGTACGTGTGTGTGTGCACATATACGCCCTTTTTTTGGAAGGCGAAAACTACACTTTGCATTCTTTGGAAACTAGAGACTCAAAATTTCCCAACAGCTCTTACCTTACCAAGGATAATTTGCTGCAATGGACTGGTGACCTTAGGATGCTCTGAGTGAAGAGAGAGGACTTTCTCCTTTGCGTTTACAAAGTAATTAGTAGTGAGAAAAGTGACTAATAAGTAAATGCAGATGTCACCATTTCATCTACTTGAATGAGGCTAATCCATCTACTTGAATGTCAAAGATTTCATCTTAATTAAGAATTTTTTTTTTCTGGAGGGGACCATTCTTGTTTTTAAAGACTTGAAATTCTATCATGTAGAAAAGGTATTAGATTTGTTCTCTTTGGCCCCCTGAGGACAAGTTATGAGTCATATTTCTAAGTTACAAATTTTGACTTGATTTGAGGAAAATAATTAGTGTTGTCCAAAAGTAGAATGGAGTGCTTTGAAAGAGTCTGATTCCCTTTGTGTGGAGGTTGACTAGGGAAGCATCAGTGATTGCTCATTGACTCTGCTGGAGACAGGATCCTTTTTCAGGCATTTATTGAACAAGATGACCACGGAAGTTCTTTCTCATTCTGAGCTTCTGTGGTTGTGATTATGTGATTCTCTTATGATGAGCAAGGGAAGGAGCAAAAGTTATTGAAATGAGGTAATACTCACATAAAGTTCCAAAAGCTGATTGTTAAAGTGTCAGTATGAGCATTTTTACTTTATGGCAAATGTTACATATGCATCAAGACTTGATGTCTTGTTTTCTTTATTTTCCAGATATAAGAAAATGATGGAGAAAATGTTTATAATGCAGATTCAACTTAAAAGTGTATCATGTGTATATCCCCTTCTCCCTCCAAGAACTCATTGTTAAATATTTACCAGACTGGTGACAAGTCATGTCTGTCTCATACAATAAGTATTGCTATTCCTTTGGGGAAGATGAGGAAAACAAGGACATAGAGAGATCTATTAGTTTGCCCTAGCCCAAAGGTAGATTAGTAACTTCCATATTTCCAGTTAACTTATTACATTTCCAATTCAGTATCTGGCACATAGTAGATGCTTAATAAAAATGCTTATTGACTTAATTTGTTGAATTCCCTTTTAAGAGATCACCTGGGGAAGCTTTTTGGAAAGGAAATAAGACACAAAGGAATCTAGCAAAAAAAAGTGATACTATCTATATTGAGTTCATTGTTTCAGATAAAATAGGAATTTAATAAAGAAAGGGGTAAGGGATAATCATTTATATAGTGCCTACTAAATTCCAGGCACTGAGCTAAGTGCTTTGCAAATATTATCTCATTCAATCCTCACAACAACCTTGTGCATAGGTGATGTTGTTATCCTTATTTACAGTTGGGGAAACTAAGATAAATTTAGGTTAAATAATTCATCCAGGGTCACACAGCTAGTGAGGGTCTGAAGTTGAATTTGTACTTAGGTCTTCTTGATTCCAGGTTCAGTTCTCTATCTACTGCACTACCTTGCTGGATATGTCACTGTAATGGTAATTTAAACGAGAAGATTTTCCCATTCATTAACTGGTCCATGTGACTGTGGTGGGAGGAGTTTCTGAATGGGTGGAACAGGAGGAGGCAGAGCTAGAGCAGAGCTGAGAGGACTTTAGAGCTAGGAAGGATGTAGGGTGCTGGCTAACGTGAGTGAAAGAGCTTGTTGGTGATTTGTTTAATGGAGCTGGCTTGTCAAAAGCCTAACAGAGGGGGCTTGGGGATGGTGTTGCCCCCTTCATAGTTATTGTGCATAGATTTCTTTGTTGCTGCGATGGATTTGGCTTTCTGGGTGTCTAAATAAAGGTTTTGGTTCTGTCTTCCATTTGGAGAGTCTGTTGTATTTTGCAATTCAAAATTGTACTGGGATATTCAAGGCCACCATAGGCACTGTGAATATCACATTGGTGCTACAGTCACTAAGCAAGAACTCTTAATTTTTATGTATTATGAGGAGAATTTAAGCACAGTTATGAAGGATTGTCTACTTATGCCGGTCTTATGAAAAGACACCAAGAGCCTAAATTAGATATAAATGTTGTGTGCCTACTCAGAGCTTACAACTACCTGACACTAAGGGGAAAACTTTAGGCTACAGGATGAATATGACTTTCATTTTAGTTTAATCAAGTCCATGGAGACCTACCAAAAGATATCATTGCTTATAGTTTAAAAAAAGAAGCTTTTTGGTGTTAATGATGATGATAATATTGATGATGATGTTATGAAATGTCACAAGAAGGTACCATTACTTCATGAAATAATATCTTTATTTTCCATAAAGGGAAAAAGGGAGGAACAAGAAAAGGCCTAGGAGGCATTTGAAGATCTCTCAAAGCCTACCCTTGCAACTTTCTCTTTTGACTGGAAATTCACTGTGCCTGAAATTTTCATTATTAACATCATTTTTCAAGGCCTTCTAGAACCTGGAATTTGGGTTAGAACATTATTACATAGGAAAGGTAGCACTGTGACTATCTAATAGAATAATGGTAGGGATCAGTTTGTGTTACCATTTTAACATTGGTAGAGAGGAGGTTCTTGAGAATGAAGCCAAAATGAGCTTGGAGTATAGTAGAGGAAGCCAGGAAAGATGTGGAGGTGTTCTAAAGTTGAGGTCTATGAGCTAGTGCTGTTTTATTTTTTAATCTATAATTATATTTTAACATAATTATTTTTCTTTGTAATTCTAGATATTTTATTTTACACAATGAAAGACTCCATCCTGAGGAGTCCTTGCGATGCATCTATCCTAACCAGTCCCTGACCAGTACAATGGCATCTTGGGGAGCCCCAGCCCAGCACTTCACTCCACTTGTTGCTCCCTCTCAGTCTGTTCTGCCTCTGCACCTTCTGACTTGCCCTCTCAAGGATGACCCCATCCTGAGGGGGGCCTTGGTGACTGACTGGTCAGTCCCTGGCCAGTACCACAGTATCTTGAGGCATCATAGCCATACTATTCACTTCCCTTCCTTTTTAGGTCAGCTTCCTTTTGCTCCAGCACATACCACCTGTGTTGCATTTCCTCTTCCTGCTCTTGTTTTCTAGCTCCCCTGTATGATTTGCTTTCCTATGTTAGAATATAAGCCTGCTTTACTTTCTTGATCTTATTGCTTTAGATATTAGCACATTTGGTACCTGGTAAGTGTTTAATAAATACTCTCTCCTTTCTTTCCTCTAACTTTCTCTCTCTGCATGTCTGTCTAGAGGCTGTCTCTGTCTCTCTTTATCTCTCTCATCTAAAAACATAACTCTGAGAAAGAAGTCATAGGTTTCACCAGATTGCCAAATGAGTCACACACACACACACACACACAAATTCTGATCTGGAGGAAGCAGGGAATGCTGTCCATCTTTGAGACATCTAGCAGAGCAAGAACACTCCCTGTCAAGCATAATGCCAGGGATGGAAGGAATTAATTGCCAGCAAGGTGAAGATCAGTGAGGATAAATTTCTCTATTTGGTAATCCCTTTGGTCTACATAGGACTGGTCCTAGTCAAATAAGCACACCGTGATGGAGATGTTAATTTCACCTGCTCATTGTGCTTATCACCAGCTAAAATGGCAGACTTCCAAAGCACTATTAGTTCATCAGGATGGACGCTGCCCCAACCAATAAAAATCTTAATTCCTTCTTGCCTAGTGCCTACTTTTAGTCTTAAGGAGAGATCAAAAATATTCATCACCTGAAAGCCAAACTTGAGGTGCTGAACCTCTTCCCCTGCCCGCTCTTTTCCCCTCCCCACCGCTCCCAATGACTGCCTCACTGGGCTTACATTCAAAGCTTTTATGGCTTGATTGGACCTGCCAGAGCTTGTACTCTTCTGGCGTATCCCTGGAGAAAGCAATGTGACCTTTATGCCAAAGAGAGTTATCAGAAGATTCTTTGGGCCCAGAGTTGATTTATATGTTATTCAAAATCTTGAGCACTGCTAATATAGCTAACTCACTGTGACTCTTCAAATGATCACTAGCATCTGGGCTTATCCTGATTAAATTTCAAATCTTGGAATTCTTTTTGTAGGATCACTTTCTATCTTGAATAAAATCAAGTGTGTCTGGGATTCTCTTAGTTAAGTGGAAGTTGGAAGGAAAAAGTTTCATTTATAAGCTCAAATGAATTTCTTTCTGTTCTAGGGCCAGTGGCAAACAGGATATTTAAAGTAAGTCTAACCGATCTTCTTTACACCAGGCTGAGATGGATGTAGATGTTTTCAATAGGAAACCTCTATGTGTCTACTGTGGCCTCCCATTCCCTTTCCTCTTACTGCAGGCTTCTTTTTGTCTTCTTGTTCTCACCCTAAGGGTCCTCATGCCTTCCCTGGCTGCCTCCTTTTGCTCTACTGTGGCACCATATTTGGGCCTGAAATTCCAAGCACCACCTCCTTCTCTGACCGAACTTATCTTACACATTTCCAAATTCCTGACGAGTTTGTTAGGGCATTGCCTAATGAATATGAAAGGAAAACCTGTTATAGGAGAAGATAGTAATAATGGGGAAGCAGGAGATAGGTTAAGCAACAGCTATCACCTGTGCACCTCAGTCTTCTGTAACTATGCAACTCCTATATAACTAAAAACAATGCTCAGACCTAGAAGATCCTAAGATAAGATATGAAGATGTAGTAACACTTTTGCTAAGTGGAAAGACTAATGGGGAATGGTTCTTTTCATACTGTTTTTCCTTTTTTTTTTTTAGCTAATGTTTTATTCATAGATGCCTGTAATGGTAATTTAAATGGGAAGATCTTTCCCATCCATTAATAGGCCTATGTGACCTGCCAGGGTCACATGGAAACCTGTGGTGGGTGGAATTTGCTGCATGGGTGGAGCAGAAAGTGGTGGAACCTTGGGTCAAGATAAGTCACGATAACCACACAATATTGTGTCATCGTATTGCCTTTATTTTGGAATTTGTTTACATTACTGTAGTTATTGCATAAGCTGCTTCCTTGGTTCCTCTTCATATGTTTCTCTGAATATGTCACATTTGTTATTGCTGTTGGTGCAATAATTTTCCATTGTATTTGTGTACTACAGTTTGTTCAGAGAGTCCTCTGTTAATGGGCACCTACATTCTTTCTGTCCATCCATCTACCTATTCATTCATTCATTCATTCACTCATTCACATATTTATTTATTTGTTGCTGCAAAGAGTAGCAGAAGTAACCTTGGAGGTGTAAGGGGGTGGAGGGTGGAGACTACCCACTTTAGTTCAAGCTAAGCATGTGACCTACTCCTTCCCAGGCAGGGAAGTAGTCTCCCAGATGTTCCTCAAGTACTTTATTTGCATTGTCACAGGAAATGTCACTTCCTTAGTGGAGAGAAATTTAGTGTCTCTTGGCCATGAAATTTGCTGCTTTTGCCTCTAGGCAGAAGAGTCCCACATCTTGTCCTTTTCCCAAAGCTCCAGTCCTCCATCTTTAACTACTGATTTTAGAATATAATAATCTTGACTTCAAGCCCAATATGACTTAAAAAGCAAATGTAGCTATCCCCCACCCCTCAAAAAATATTCCTATGTTTGATTTTTCTTATTTTCATCAACAGTATGTCTTTTTACTATCTTTGGCTTTTCTCTCATTTCAGTTCAAATCAATTTGACAAGTTTTTGTAGATACAAAGAGAGAAAGAAAAGAGAGAAGAAAGGAAGGAGGAAAACAAAAAGAAAGAAGGAAAGAAAGGGAAAGAAAAGGGAGGGGGGAAGGGAGAAAGGAAGACAGAAAAGAGAAAATAGTTCCTGCCTTCCAGGAGCATTTCCTAGATCTACTCAGTTGTCATGTTCTGTCCACTGAACCTCCAAAATACGTCTCCCATCTATCCCTCTTTTCTATTTCCATTGCTCCCATTCGACCCCATATTCTTATAACCATCTACCTAAACCATGGCTCTTATCACCTCCATTCTCTAACTTCAAATCGTTACTTATACCATTAATGTAAGTTCAACAGCTTTCAAATTCAAATTTTTTAGCCTGATATTCTAGGCCTTCCAAAATTTGGTACCATCTCAACTTTCCAGGCTTATCTCATATTGCACTCTATGACCTGGTAGTCATTTAGAGTTCTCCTATATCTGCTTCCTATATCTTTGGTCAAGCAGTTACTATCCCTGTCCACCCCTGTGGAAATTCTACCTATCATTTAAGGACTCTGGTTCCAATGTACATCTTTCTAAAACTCCTTCTCTCTCTTTTCCACTCACCCCGACCCTGGTCTCTTACAGAACTTAACATATCTTAATTTTGCAACTTCTCTACTATCATTCCATATTATAGTGACTATAGATTATTTACCATCTCCCCCTACTTGACTGTAAATTTCATAAAGGCAAGGGTCATGTGGAATTTAGTTTTTGTAACTTCCCATTGACTAACATAGTGTTCTAAATTCATTAGGCCTTCAAGGAGACCCTAGATACTTTGGGTCATAAGGATATTGTTGTGTCCTTCAAATCAACAACCAAATACACATCTGATATTAAGTATTTTGAAGTTTGCAAAGGACTTTATATATATTATATCAACTTTGGCCCCAAAAGGACCTTGTGAGTCAGTCTCCATTTTATAAAAGAGAAAACTGAGAATCAGAGAATAAGCGTGAGAAGTAGGATTGGAACTTAGTTCTTCTTGAGAATAAATCCACTACCCTATTATATTAGTACGTAGACAACTGTTCAGAAAGGACACTTAGTAAGGAAGTTGGTGCGCTAATGCCTTTAGAATATGTGTTGCCATTTTAAGTATCCTTTTTGTTGCCATTTAAAGTATCCTTAATATCTTGACTATTAGAAATGCCCATATTAGAATGGATGTTTTTTTAAAGTTAAAAGCAACTTCCAAAGCAAAGAAATAAGTGTTTGGGGCTCAAAACCTTTCATGAATAGACATAACTGAAAATTTGTTGCAATTTAAACCAGCACCATGTCCTTATCTATCCTCACTGAATGGGTAGGTAATTTCAGTCCATTTCAGCACAAACACCTGCATAGATCATGCAAAACTATGTTTTTGCCTAATCATATTGTATAGAAACAGGCTGTGTTTAAAGAATGTTTTTATAAAAAAGATTACACAATGAAAAGAAATGAACGTACAGCAAAAAGATGAAGATAAATAATTTCCTATTGACTAGTGATTCCTGGATCATTTCAAGTGAGATAGTCAAAGGGCACCAAGGAGAAACAGGAAGACAACTGCAGATTTGTATAAAGACAGAGACTCAAGGAGCTGTTCACAAATGGGCAGAATCCAAGGGAGGTGACCAGGAGGTCCAAGGTCAGACAATTTTTTCCTGTATGAGAATGGATAGGACTTCAAAGGTGACCTCTAGGGGACAGGAAGGACATTTTTTAAAGCAGAGGGGTCAAAAACTCAGCCCTCTGGCCTGCAGCCTGTAATTCTTTAGTGTCACCACAATCAGATTATAAGACAATTGGAAAATAGTTCACAAAATAAGTGAAAATACAATAAAACATGGATAACATTACATTTTAAAACCAAGTTCATGTGTAGCCTGTAGGGATCCTTATATAAGGTTTAGTGTCCCCTCCTTTCTATTTGAATTTGACATCATTGTTCTGGATGGTAGCTAGAGGACTAAAGGTCTCTCTCTAAGGGAGAATAACAAGGCTGGAGAATATCCATAGGGTGTATGAGTAACCAGGGGTCTGATTCCAGGGGACAAGAGGCCAGAGAAAAGACAAGGAGACAGAGATGCATATCTAAATAGACAGAAGTTCCCATAATAGGCCAAGGAGACATTATGGTGTCCAAGAATTATAAATCTGGTTTTGATATTTGATATGCAGATGACAAAAAATTAGGATTACACTGCAGATAAGAAGGATGGGTTCCCTGAGTGCTGGCTGAACCATTCTTTTTAAGCTTTCTTTGCGTGCTTGGGTCTTCTTTTGTAACATAACTGCTATAGAAAATGCATGCATTTGCATGCATTCACATATGTAATCGACATTATACTGCTTGCCTTCTCAATGAGTGAGGAAGAGAATTTAAAATTCAAAATTTAAAAAAAATGAATGTTAGACAATTTTTTACATATAATTGGGAAATAATGAAATAAACAAAAAAATTAAAAAGAAGAATGAATAGCAACAAGTATTGTCTTTAAAAAAATAAATTTTAAAAAGGATTTGCATATTCTTGAGTACCTCAATAAGAAAATATATTACAAGCTTGTTCTTGCTTTGGTGAGAGTACTTTTCTTAGAACTGTATTTAAGTTTGTTTTTGAAAAACTTATTGGCCTTTAAAAATTAAATATAGTAAAGAAATATTTGCATGCCTCAATTCTTAAGGTTGTCATGGATTGAGTACTACCCAATGTTCACACTGTTTCATGTTTTTAAATCCCAGATTTGTTGATATTATATATACATATATGTATACATAAATCATAGGCCTCTTTTCTGGCACTGAATGCTTGAATTGTTGGCTCCCATTCTTGTTTTTCCTTCAGAGGGCCTCTCCTTCCCTCAAAAAAGTTATGAAAAGGAGGAGAAAGAAGAAAAGGGGGAAGAAAAGTAGATGAGGTAGAGGAAAGAGAAAGGCAGAGGAGAAGGGAGTAGAAGAAACCCTTATTCATTTTGACATGCAAGTGCATTCATTTTCACCAGCATTTATGATTAATCTATTTCCAGAATGAATTTCATCAAAATTTCTCCTCCAAATTAACACTCCAACAAGTATATTCAATACTTAACCATAAATCTTATCGTCAGTAATAGGTTCGCATCTCTCCTTAAAATATCTTTGGTTTTGCTGTTGTGGTCAGTTGGCTTGAAATAGGGTTTTTTTTCTTTTTTAGTCAATTGAAATACCCCATGCGTAATTTATAATATTAAATAGCACGTTGATATTATTTAATTCAATCCATTAAATATTTATAAATCACTTACTATGGAAGTAGCTAGATGGTGCAGTATGATATTGATTATACATGTAAAGACATGCGAAACATATTTCCATATCAATTACATTACAAAACAAAACACATGCACACACTAGACCTGGAGTCAGGAAGATTTCATTTCAAGTCGAGTTGGTCTCTAAATTAGGACAGGCTGATTTTAATTTCTGCATCTGACTGTAACCCTGACAAGGGTCAGCTGTGTGATCAACTGATTAGACTTCTGGGCACAGAGTCAAGAAAACCTAATCCAGTCAATCAAATCCATCCTGGAACAGTTAATATAACTGTGCAATTGTGGGCAAGTCACTTAACCTCTGCTGCCTCAGTTTCCTCATCTGTAAAATAACAGTACCTATTTTGGAGGGTTGTTGTGAAGATGAAATGAGTAGGTGGTAAGTCCTAATTAAATGCTTATTACATTTCCTGGGCAAGTCATTCCTCTTTACAGCAGCCCACTGTATAGATCTATTGAGATTATATATGGAGTACTTATGCTAAGAATTTGAGGTCCAGTATCTTTGCACAGGCTGTACCAGGGCTGTGCTGTTGCCAGGTCCAACTAGCTCCCGGAGGTGATGATTAAACTTTCAATCTGAACATTTATACCTTGAAAATGGCAAATCTCATTGATTGAAATTGATTGATTGATTGATTGTTTTGTTGATTGAAAGTGATGGAGACAATGTTAATACAGATTCAGCTTAGAAGTGTGTCTTGCATATGGTTTTATTATAGTTTTTGAGAACTGGTCATTAAACATTTACCTGCACACTTAATTCCTCACTTCATCCCTTAAGAATCCTTCATTTCCTTAGGTTTATCTCAGATACAACCTTCCAAACAGGAGAACTTTTCAGAACCTCCACTTGCTGGTACCCACTCCTGCAAAATCTAGATTTAAGAATGAACCAATGAAGGGCTGTAGATAGTGAGTCAGAGAACTAACTGTAGATTGCACTTGTGAAGTGTGGCATGATTTTTAGCCTTATAATTATGGTCAACATCACCCTCAATTGACAGGCACTACTTTAGGTTATTCTTAAAATAATGAACATTTTTTTAAACTTAATTGTCAAAATAACAAAACTCTGTTGTTCTTTAATTCTTCTAAAATGCCAGTGGAGATTCATTTTATAATGTTGGGGGTCACTTGTTTAGAGAGGAGGGATTTGCCAGTCCAACCTTCTCATTTTAAAGATCAGGAGCCTGAGGGAGCCGGAAGAGGTTAAATGATTTACCTTAAGGTCACACAAGTTATCGGTGGAAGAGTCAGGTTAACAATGACTTATAGGCATGCTTTTGGAGCTTTCTGACTGTAATCTTCAGTTAGTCTTTCGGACACATTCATGTCTCCAGAAGCAGAAAATGTTCATATGTTGGTTTTAAAGTAATTATTTAGTTGCTCATCTGACCAAATGGACTGCATTCAATAAAAATGTGAGTTGTATTCAGGAAACATTTTTTTTTCTACTACTGAGTTTATTGTGGGTATTTGGGGTACAAAGCTTTTGCTGTTCTGGAGAACCTAACTACAACCTTAGCTAGGTGCAGGAGGTAGCTTTTCATCTAATTAGAAAAATGAATTGGAACTAAATATTTGGGGATGCAAATGAAAAGGAAAAGGATGTATTAAGGCCTGAAATTGGCACACCGACTTCTTGCTCTTCTCATTTCTTTTTTACAGCAAGCTTCCTCTGATCCCAAGGCAATTCGAATCAATTCATTTCTAGGAGGTTTTATTAAGGGCCTCATTAAGCACCTTCTGTGTGGAAGGTTCTGTCCTTGGCAACCAAGAAGCAGAGGATAAACTGAATGAAGCAGGTTTGGCACTCAAGCTTACATTTGAGCGTGAAAGCTAATGTGGGTGGACCTCGTGTCCTGGACACATGATAATGACAACTAGCATTTATGGCACTTTAAAGTTTGTAAAGAACTTTATAGATGTTACCTCGTTTGAGTCTCATGATATCCCTTTGACGTAGGTGCTATCATTATCCCTGTTTTACAGAAAGGGAAACCTAATCTGTGAGAGGTTAAATGGTTTGTCCAACGTCAGTACGTTGGGAGATCTTTGAGGGAGGATTTGAATTCAGGTTTTTCGGTCTCAGGATCCAACACTCAATCCATTGTGCCACCTGGCTGCCCCCCTATTTACCTGGAGTATTCATCAGATTAGTTACATTTGTTCCATAAACACTTGTTAAACGCCTTTTCCCCAAAACACCTGCGCAGAACATGGAATGGTTCATTTTCTAGAGTGGAAAACGGATGCTCAGAAAGTTTCGGTGCTTTGTTGTGGCTCGCGACTCCTGCGAGCCTACAGACACCATAGCCTGGAGATTGTCAGGTGTGTCTGCCTCCCCTATTTTCTCCAATAAAACCACAGTCCCTAGGTACCTGTGGGCTGAGTGATCCCGGGACGCTCTCGATTCCAGCGGTGTCTTAGTTATTTCTGCTATCCTCTCTAGCCATTTCTATGCTGCAGTAACTGTCTTTTGACTTCCTGCCTTGCTCCAGGGCCAGGGCACCACGAGTTCTTAAAAAGTCCAACTCCCTCCCAGGCGTTGGAGTCCGCGGGCTGCGGGCACCTGTCAGATAGGTGGCTCCTCCTCCCATCTCCCCGCCCTACGCAATTGCCCCAACAGCTGACGGCTGAGTGGCAGACAACTTGAGAATTCCTTGCCCCAGATCCATTTGCCTAAAATCGGGATTCTGGGCCTGACCACAAGTCTGGGGAGGCTTGTCACCCCTGGGACACATGCAGTCTAAGGAGGCTGCTCCCATTCCGCTCCCCGCTCCCACCTCCCCAACGGACGCTACCCCCGGCCTGGGACCAGCTCCAGAAGCCAGCTGCGGCTCTTGGACACTTTCCTCTTTCGCTTTTCTTTTTAGCAGCAGAGAAGGTTGTTTCTCTTGGCTCTCGGGGAAGCCCTGTTGACCCTGGGAGGCGGAGGGCCGGATTCCGCGCACAGCCGTGCAATGCTTTGACTGGGAGTCACCCAGGCTCTCACGTTTGTCTGCTCCAGCCCCGGCTCCTGCCCGCGACCTCAGCGCATCCCAGAACCTGCTTGCAAGCCGGGACCCTATGGAGGTTAGACCTGCGAGTCCTCGGCTTGGCGTGGGGGAGGTGGGGAAGCTAAGTACCCTCAGTCATTCTCGGATCGGGGCACCTTCCGTCCCGTAACCCCCGCCCCGCTCCAGGAGATTGCCTTGGCGGTGCGGCTTTTTTCATTTTCTTCTCTTTTATCCCGGAAGCACCCTAGCTAGGCTCCTGGGCCCCCGGGCTCTTTACTTAATCGCCTGAGGTCTCTATGATTTGGAGCTTACCGAGGACCTTCGAGATCCCACAGCCCGTGTGATTTCACAGAAGAGAAAACTGAGACTTGGCCAAGGTAATCCGTCTGGGATTGGCAGACCCAAGACTCAAACAAATCCTCCATCCCAAGAGTCCACCTCCGGGCACCTGGTATCTAGCCCCTGGCTGCACTCCTATTTCTTGCGCTCCGCTCCCTCCCGCCCTGCCCTCTCTGCCCACTTCCAGTTTCTTTCCACCATCCGCAAGTCGTAGATCTGCTGCCTACTTCAGTTTCGGCTCTGGGTGACAGGAACCCTAGCAGGAGCGCGAGAAACTGAGAAGTCAGGCAGGTGGAGGGGCGCGCTGCGAAGCCGGAAACTTGTGGCTTTCTCAGTACAGGCACGCTTGCAAAACTGCACATCGAGATTTGCAGTTGACACTTGTCGCAGTAATTATTGAAAGTGTGGAATGACCTCTTCTTCTTCCTCCTCCTCCGTGTGTATGTGTGTGTGTGAGAGAGAGTGTGTGTGTGTGTGTGTGTGTGTGTGTGTGTGTTTGAGTTTGAGGGGCGCACCATGGTCGCATTCGCCAACAGCTCCCTCACGGCCTTGATCAGATAAACACTTACTCAAGAAGAACCCTTGACGGGACTGAGCATTGACCTGGAGCTCTTTTCCTCCTTCTCTACCTCTTCAGGCTTCCAAGTCCCAGCTAAAAATCTCCCCCGCCCCCACTTCTGCAAAAAGCTTTTCCCAGTCTGTAGTGCCTTCCCTCTGCCATTATCTCCTGTGCGTAAACTGTTTGCACACCGCTGTTTGTAAGAGGTCTCCCCACTCCGCCCAGTCTCTCCTCCTCTCCTTCAGAGCAGGGTTTGTCTTGCTTTTCTTTGTATTCCCAGTGCCTAGAAAGCTTTTAATAAGTGCTAGTTGACTGCTGACTACCCTATTCTTAGCACACCTGGATGTCGGGGAAGTTTGTTGATCACCAATGAAGTGATTGTAGGGAAGTAAGCGCCCAGAGATCTATAAGAAGAAATGCTGACGTCATGTATTTTGACAGCAACCTTTCTTCTAAAGTTTATTCACATCTTTATCTGTGTTCTGGCAATACTTTTTAAATAAATTATTTTATTTTTAATCTGTGGAAGAAAATAAGCATTTCCATGAGATAGCATAATGAAAAAGATGATTGCGCATGAAACTGCAAATCTACTATATACAGCTTGCTATTCCTTTAAAATAGACAACAAAGTTGACATGTAAATTTCTTTTTTTTTTCCTTTTATTCTCCTCTCTCCCCATGACCACCATGGGACACAAATAAGTATATATGTGTGAATTTATCCTGTAATACTTCTGTTTGTCAGTTCTTTCTCTGGAGGCAGATAGTCTTTCTTTACATGTCCTTTCTAATTAATTTGGGTATTTATAATAGTCAAAATGGTTTATTCTCTCAAAGTCCTGTTTAAAGCAATATTGTCTTCCTATATACAATGTTCTCTTGGTTCTGCTCATTTCCATCTTCTTTGTTTCATGCAAGTCTTTCCATGTTTTTCTGAGATCATTATTTCTTATACAGTAGAATTCCATCACCATCATATACTACAACTCATTCAGTCTTCTCTAATTGACTAGCATTCCCTCAGTTTCCACTTCTTTGCTATCACAAAGACAGCTGTTATAAATATTTTAGAACATATGAGTTGTTTTCCTTTTTCCTAATCATCTTTGGATGTAACCCTAGTAGTGGTATTGCTGGATGAAAGGATGTGAGCACTTTAATAACTGAGCATAATCCCAAATTGCTCTCCAAAATGGTGTCCCCACTTCTCCTTATCTCCTCCAACACTGGTTGCTTTCCACTTCAATCATTTTAGCCAATCTGCTAAGTCTAAAATGGTATCTTGAGGTTTTTTAATTTGAATTTCTCTAATCAATTATGATTTGGAGCATTTTTTCATATGACTGCAAATTATTTTGATTTCTTCATCAAAAAAACACTGTCTCTTCATGTCCTTTGACCATTTATCAATTGGGGAATGATTGATATTCTTATAAATATGACAAGTTCATGTTTGAGATGAGACCTTTATCTGAGAAATTGTCTATAAATCCCCTCCCCCCCATTTTTCTTCTTTTCTTCTGATCTTGACTACATTTTTTTATTTGTACAAAATCTTTTTAATTTAATGTAACTGAAATTATCCATTTTACACCTAGCTTCACTCTCTCTCTTGTTCACAAGTTGTTCACCTATCCTTAAGTCTGATAAGTAATATATTCCATGTTCTAATCTTCTTGTAATTTCTCTCTTTATCTGGGTCATGTATCCATTTTGATCTTATCTCAGTCAATAGTGTAAGATATTGGTCTATGCTGGGGGTGGGGAATGGGTGGCCTTCTAGGTCCTTGGGTGTGGCCTTTTGCCTGAGTCCAAGTTTTACAGTACATATCCTTTTATTAATGGGATTTGTTCTGAGAAGTTTGGATTCAATCAAAGGGTTACCCCTGAGGACCTAGAAAGCTCCATGTGAACTCAAGGCCACAGGTTCCCCACCCCTGGTCTCTGCTCAGTTTCTGCCATACTGCTTTCCAGTTTCCCCAATAAATTTTACCAGATAGTGAATTCTTATTCTGAAATCTTAAGTCTTTACACCTGTCAAATACAAGATTATTGTATTTATTTGCTGCTGTAAATTATATGTCTACTCTGTTTTCCCCAATCATCTCTGAGTATAGACTTAATAGTGGTATTGCTGGTTCACAGAATATAGACACTTTAATAACTCTTTGGGCATAATTCCAGATTGCTCTCCAAAATGGTTGGATCAGTTCACAATTCCACCAATAATGAATGTGTTCCAATTTTTTCCACATCTCTTCCAATGGCTGGTTGCTTTCAATCATTTCATTCTATCTGATAGGTGCAAATGATAGCTCAAGGTTGTTTTAGTTTTCATTTCTCTAATCAATAATTATTTAGAGCATCTTGATAGTAATACAGATAGTATGTATCAGAGGCAGGACTTGAACCCAGGTTTTTCTGACTTTAGTGTTAACTCTTTATTCTATTTACTTTATTCATTGCCTTGAGAGCAGGTAGGTGACCCAGTAGATACTGTCAGACTTGGTGTCAGGAGGCCATCAGTTTGTTACTTAAACTGTGTTAGCCTCAGTTTCCTCATCTGTAAAATGGAAATAATAGTAACATCCACTTCACACTAGTGTTGTGAGAATCAAATGAGCCATGTAAGTGATAACTATTATTATTATATCCCCATCCTGCTTCTCAAGATTTTTCTGTTTATAATTAAAAAGTTTATATGACTTAGGTTAAAATGATCATAATTATAATTTATATAGCACTTTAAGCACATTTATATAGCATGTGCTTTATTTGATTCTCACAACAAGGTAACTGTTATCACATTTTACAGGTGAAGGAACTGAGGCAACCAGAGATTAGATAAATTGCCTAATGTTATGCACCCAGAAAGTGTCTGAAGCTGGATTTGAACTCAGTCCTTTCAGATATCAGGTTTAGCACTTTGCCACTTCCATGCCTCCTCACACAAACCCAGGTCCAGTTAGGGAATGGAACAGGCATTTATTAAGCACCTAGTATGTGACAGACATTGTGTGGAGGATTTTTATAAATGTCGTCTCATTTGATATGATGAAAACAAATCCAGAATGCTTTTTCCTATATCATACTGTCTCTCCAAAGGAAGACATCACCACTCCTGCTTCTTAATTTCATAGATATGGAAACTGCAGCCTGGAAAGCCAAGGTCACGGAATTCTTAACCCCAGGTCTTCTGACTGCAAATCCAAAGCTTCTGATTGTAAATCCAAAGTTCTTTCTACTCTTCCAGACTCTGAGAGACTCCTGAGAATTACTTAGCAACAACATTGATAGGATTGTTTGAAAGGGTATTCCTTCCCTTTGTTAATTACCAATAAAAACTGGGTTTGTTGGGTATGACTAGCTCCTTCCTATGTGTGGGTGTCTTCTACCTTGCTCAGCAGAAGCTGAAAGAAGGGAAAGTTTTAATTCAGAAAGGGAGATGCTGACTTGTAGAAGTTATAAATGGCCAAAGGCAGTGAAGTGAGGCTGGAAGGGAGTGAGGTATGCTGGGAGTTGTTGATTCACAGGAAGGTAGGAACAGTAGGGGAAAAAGGAACAACACCTCTAGAAAACAAGTGAATCTGAGGAGGCAAAATCCTTTCTTCATAGATTCTGGTCTTTAGTTCTTAATTTTATCCTGATTTCTCAATGTGAACTAAGCTCCCTTTAGTGTTCTAACACAAGAAGTAATGCATGGCAGGATTTTTTATAGCAGCGTCTTGAGACGTTTTGGAGGTGGTGGTTTCTTTTGTTCTCCTAATACCTTTCTACTCCACTTGAGTGAGGAGAAGGTAGAATTGATATGAAATGAGGGATGTATTCTAGAGGTTCACTTTTTGGACATATTAGATATTTGAATAATTGTCTCTATTTCTGCGAGAAAAAATGTCATGGCCACTTTGTTTGCCTTTCCATTGAATGAAATAAACACCAGTGTTCTGCAGCTTACTGCCTGTGAAACCTTGGCCAACTCTCTCAAACTCTTTGGGTCTTGCCTTCCTCATCTATAAAACTGGGGATGACCTCTAAGGTCCTGTCTAATGTCATGCTGTGTGCTATCTTGATCACTTTTGAAAAATGAAAAAAAAATTATTATTGCCTTTAAAAAATGTCTTTATTTTTCTTTTACTTGATTTGTGGTTGCTTAGTCATTTTTCTGTCACCCTTGATTCTCTGTGACCCCATTTGGGGTTTTCTTGGCAAAGATACTGGATTGCTTTGCCATTTCCTTCTTCAGCTCATTTTACAGATGTTGAACTGAGGCAAGGAACGTTAAATGATTTGCCCAGGGTCAAACAGCTAGTAAGTGTCTGAGGCCAGATTTGAACTCATAAAGATGAATCTTCTTGACTCCAGGCCTGGCACCCTATTCATCTTTCCACCTAACTGCCCCCATTTTACATGGTAACCTTTTAAAAATGTTAATACGTGAACTATATTATTAGTTGTATACTAATATTAATAATTGGTTTGTATCTGAGATTGTATCCATGGACTGTAGAACTGTCCTCTACCTGTGATAGATTGGTTAAATGGCTTACTTGTCTGTGGTCATGTAGCTCAAATACATCAAAGTCTAGACTTGAATCCAGGCCCTCTTGATTCCCAAGATGACCCTCTATCCACTTTACCATGCTCCTGCCTCTTCATGTAATAACAGTGCCCCTTTAAAGAGAAAAAAATAACCCTAGATAATTGAGCTCGGATCTATTCTGTAAAACTTGGACTCAGTTAAAGGGCCACACTTGAGGACCTAGAGTGCCACATGTGGTGCTGAGGCCACAAGTTCCCCATTTCTGGTTTAGTGGAACACATATAACTTCAAAAGACCTGTCCTTCCTTTCAATAGGAAGCAGCATGGGAAAGTAGAAAGAGCCACAGATGTGGATTCAACTCTTAGCTGTACTACTCACTCCCTGTATGATCATGGCCTTTCTGGGCCTCAATTTTCTTATTGAAAAGTGAGAGTGGTGTTGGACTATATGCTCTCTGTGGTCTCTTCCATCTCTAAATCTATGATTCAATCACTTAACACCACATCTTGTGCTAAAAGCTTTGGTAGCAACTCATGGTTAGTCATCAGTCAAATAGGGCCATTATCCCTGACCTGCCAACTTGATGAAGATGAATTAATTTGAGTCTGGAAAACTACTTCAAATTCTTAGGCTGTATATATGGACAAGGGGAATGACAAAATCATGTCCTGCAGTGGTAAAGCAGGCGTTTTCTCCTAATTAACCTGGTGTACTCTATTCCAGTTTCTTGCCCAGGAACTGAACAGAGTAGGAAGAGGGCCTTGGTAGATGAGATGGAAAGAGAAGAACTACATCCATATAGACTTTGATTTCCTGCAGACGTCAGTACGCTGGGACTACTGGAAAAGGCTCCATAAAATGTCAGACATTTAGAGGCTCAGTGCAGCACGATTTCATGGTCATTAGTTTGTGGATGAATCTTTTCTAGTTTTCTTACTAATGTTTAGTGGCTCTAAATTGTTAATTATGAGCAGTGACATTGCTGGCATAAGCAACTAACATGAAATGAATGTATGGATATGTTCTTGTTATCACAAACCTACTTTTTGCCCCATTTTAAAGAAAAAAAATATTGATGACTTTAGTTTTTATGTCACAATTTTTTTCTGGATCTATCATCCCTTCTCCCATTCCTCGCAAAGGAAATCTAACCCTTTTTTGTAACAAAGAAAATCAATCAATCAAAAATACCTGCTACACAGATGGAGTCTGACAATGGAGGTGACTTTTTGCCTATTAGTGACTGTCTCTTTCTTCCCCAGGAAGGAGTTAAACTTCATCATCTCTTCCCTGGGAACATCACTATCTTTCATTTATTCAGAATTCAGTTTACTTTTATTGATCTTCTCATTTACAGTTTTAGTCATTGTGTATGTTGTTGAGTTGTTTTTTCCCCTTATTTCATTCTGCTTGTATTCTTATAAGCAATCATATCATTCATATATTTCTACAAAATCCTCATAGTGACTGTTGCTTATGGTGCAATCATATGCTGTTACATTCATGTACCACAATCTGTCCCACTAGTTATTTGCTATCACAAAAAGAGTTTCAAGGGCTATTTTGGTATGTATTGGATGTTTATTTCTGTTTCTGACTTCCCTTGGGTTATTGCTAGGTAGGAATGATTGAGTTGTCTTATTTACACAATTCCAAATTGATATAGAAAATGATTGGAGAAATTTGTAACTGCATATTGGTTGTCTTCTCACAATATGACTACCCTAATTTTTAAAAAGTCAAAAAGCACTTACTAAACACCTACTGTGTGCCAGGTACACTTTGCTAAACATTGGGGCCACAAAGAAAGGCAAAACAGAAAGACCAGTGTCACTGGATTGTAGAGTATGTGGAAGGCAGGATTGAAAAGGCAGGAAGAAGCAAGATTGTGGTTGTTGTTGGTTGTGGTGGTGGAGGTGGTGCTGGTGGTGGTTGGTGTTGAGTCACTCATTTGTGTCCAACTCTTTGTGACCCCATGAGCCATAGCTCATCAAACCCTTCTATCCTTCATTCTCTCTCAAAATCTGTCCAAAGAGGAGCCAAGATGGCGGAGTAGAAAGACTCACTGTATGCTTGCTTCGAACCCACAGCCCATAAATTTCCTGTAAAAAGAACTCCCCACAAATTCTGGAGCACTGCAAGCCATGTAGGAATGCAGTGGAAGAGATTTCCATTCCAGAGAGCCCTGGAAAGTCGTCCCCAGGGGTCCATCGCACACCGGACAGCGGAGCCCACCCCTGCACTGCCCTGGCTGCAGGGCCCCAGAGGAGCAGATCCAAGCAGGCTTCAGGGATGGAACCTCCAGCGGGTGCGAAGGTCCCTCCACCCACAGGCACTACATGTCAGTGAGAGAGACTTATGGGCTGGCCGAGAGGGGAGCGGGGTGTCTCTGTGGCTCGGGCCCCCTCGGGAGGCAGTGGCAGAGGCAGAAGCAGAGGCAGCAGAGGCCCGGGACTCCCCAAGCAGGCAGGAGCTCCATTACCGAAGGTCTCTGCATAAACCTCCTGAGGGAACTGAGCCTGGGAGGCGGCCCTGTCCCCACCCCAGCACCAGAACTTAAGCTCACATTGAATAGCAGCCGCTCCCACCATGGAAAGCCCTGAGGCTGAGGAGCAGCATTTGAATCTCAGACCCCAAGCACCAGCTGGGCAGATCTAGGTGGGGGTGGAGAGGAATCTCAGAAGTCAAGTAACTGGCTGGGAAAATGCCCAGAAAAGGGAAGAAAAATAAGACCATAGAAAGCTACTTTCTTGGGGAAGATATGTGTCTTCCTCCTTTCATTTCTGATGAGGAAGTACAATGCTTGCCATCAGGGAAAGATGTGGAGGGAGGGGCCTCTGTATCCCAGACATCCCAGGTGGACATCTCGTGGGCTTAGGCCATGGAAGAGCTCAAAAAGGATTTTGAAAATCAAGTTAGACAGGTGGAGGAAAAACTGGGAAGAGAAATGAGAGAGATTCAAGAAAAGCATGAAAAACGGGTCAATACCTTGCTAAAGGAGACCCAAAAAAATGCTGAAGAAAATAACACCTTGAAAAATAGGCTCACTTAATTGGCAAAAGAGGTCCAAAAAGCCAATGAGGAGAAGAATACTTTCAAAAGCAGAATTAGCCAAATGGAAAAAGAAGTTCAAAAGCTCACTGAAGAAAATAGTTCTCTCAAAATGAGAATGGAACAGATGGAGGCTAATGACTTTATGAGAAACCAAGAAATCACCAAACAAAACTAAAAGAATGAAAAAATAGAAGAGAATGTGAAATATCTCATTGGAAAAACAACCGACCTGGAAAATAGATCCAGGAGAAACAATTTAAAAATTATGGGACTACCTGAAAGCCATGATCAAAATCTGTCCAAGTTCTTGTTCATTGTTTCTATGACACTTTCATTTTTATTAAGTATTTAATTTTTATTATTAAGGATTTAAAAGTATCTAATCCTTATCAGGACCATTATAGCTATTTTTATATGATCCTCATAGAATAGGAGAGGGTAGGGACTGGAGTAAGGAGTCAGGTGTTCAATAGAGTAGATATTGTCCAGGTTCTTTTTTGAATCATTGCTTTCTGGTAGTCCAATAATCCTTAGATTTTCTCTCCTGGAGCTATTTTCCAGGTCAGTTATTTTTCCAGTTAGGTTTTTACATTTTCTTCTATCTTTTCAGTCTTTAGATTCTGTTTGACTGATTCTTGATGTCTCAGATTCATTAGCTTCTACTTGCCCGATTCTATTTTTTATCAGATTGTTTTCTTCAGCTAACCTTCACATCTCCTTTTCCATCTGTCCAGTTGTTCCTCTTAAGGATTTATTTTTTTCCAGTTAGGTTTTATACTTCCTTTTCCACTTGTCCAATTGTCATTTTAAATTCTTCTGTGATTTCTTTCTTCATATTTTTAAAGTCATTGGTGAGTTTTTCTTCTATTTCTCTAATTTGGGTTTTAAAATCCTTCCTGAGGTCTTCCAAGAAGCCTCTTTGTGCTTCAGAACAGTTCATATTCCCTTCTGATGTTTCAGATGGGAGTACAGTCTCAATGGTGACCTCTTTAATATTTGTGTTTTGATCCTTGTCCTCATGGAAAGATTCTATGGTCTTTTCTGCTTTGCTTCTTACTCATGATAATAACCCTTTTCCTGGCTTTGAAAGTAGATCTCTATGTCTATGGCACAGATAACTCTGTCCCACAGTTCTTGTGCCTAAAACTTGAGGCTTTGTGTTTTGTGACCTCTGGTTCTTTCAGTTAGAATCTAAAATGCTGCAGTTGTCCTGATGCTGAACTGCCTGGTGTTGGAAAGCAGAGGCCAGATGAGGTCTTTTTGGGTTTCCCCACAGTTCCTCTGGAGTTAACTTGTTAAGTGTGAGGGAGGAGTGGTCTGGCCACAGAAGGTCTCCTCTGCTGAGCTAGAGCATAGGTAAGCTCAGAGGTTGGTGATCCTATCTGCGCTAGTGTCTTCCTGATTCCCCTGGGGTGCTGAGGCATACCTGGGGTCCTGTTGTTCGCAGTTGCTGGCTTTACCCCCACTGGGGCTCAGGATCTTCTCTTGGTTCGTTGAGGTGGGACTGTCCGGGACAGCTCTGATCCTGCACTGGTCCCTTTCAGCCATAGCAAAAGGAACCCTCCTTAGAGATCTTTATAGCCTCATACACTAAGAGTCTGTGTACCCTTCTGCTACTCCCACTGTTCCAGGGTTTTTCCCAGGGAGATATTTTCTGGATTTGTCAAGGTCAACAAGGGGAGTGAGATAGCAATTACCGATCACTCCACCATCTTGGCTCCTGGAACCAGAAAATGTTTGATAGGGTAGAAAGAATCCTTAAGACTTATTCCTAAAGGACAGATCTGGCCATGTCACTTTATCCCTATTCCTGCTCAAGTCGCTGCAGTGACTTCCTGTTTCTTCCAGAATTGCCCTTTTAGGTATAAAGTCCTTCACAACCTTTCCCCTTCCCATCTTTTAGTTCTTCTTACACTTGCCAGCCTCTATGTATGTTTCAGTCAGAAAGATCTGCATTCAAATTCCAACTCAGATAGATGGTTACTGGCTTTGTAACCAGAGGTGGGCCACCTGAGCCTCTCTGGGACCATGGATAATAATGGTACCTGCCTCATAGGGAGGTATCTCACACAACTCTATTTCATCCCCTGACTCTATGCCTTTTTGCTGACTGTCCTTCATCCCTAGGATGCCTTCTGTCTTCATCTTCCCTCTTGAATTTTCAACTTTCTGTAGGAGGTCTTTCCTGAAATACCATGCCAAACCCTCCCCCAGTTTACTGCCTATACAGACTGTGTTCATCTTCTTTGTACCTGGCTGTTTACATCTTTTCTCCACCATTAGCATGTAAGATTTCTGAAGGCCAAAACCTTGGTTTTGTCTTTCTTTATATCCTCAGAACCCAGTGCCTGGCACATAAAAGTTAATATGTATTTATGGATTGACTAAGTGGCAAGCTGCTTTTTCAGAGCATTGTACTATATGTTGGCACTGGAACTAGGTCCTTCAGAATTCCCTCAGAATGTGCAAGGCTGGTCCCCCTTTCATGGTGGGGTCTTCAAGGCTGATGAGGATAGAAGATATTAGGAAGTGAAGGAAGGAATTGATGTCCAACCCTGTGTTTAATTATAGTGATTTGTCAGTGTACAGATCTCCTCAACATGTGATTTTGCTTTGTTTGAATATGTCTTTTGAAATACAGTGGGTAATTTTGAGCTGTTTTTAAATATGTGCTGAACCACAAAATGTACCTCAAGTATAGTATTCAAGGAATCTCCTTATGAGAGGTCCAAGATATGCTCAGTCACTATACTTTTTTTTTGATAAAATAGAATTCAATTTATTTAAGTCTGTATTCAAAATTGCCAATTACATGAGTAAACAATGTCAAATGAAAATTCTTCTTACACAAGACTATTCAAGTTTATCCCTACCTGAACCATACAATTATGAAAAAACCAAACCAATAATCTAATATTATGAAAAAAAGACCTTTACGAAAATTCACATTATTTCACTTTATCCTTCAATATAATTGTTTTTTTTAAAGGCATATTCTCCCCATCTCCCTAAGTGAACTTGTGATATTCATTAATACTTTTTGCCCTATGGACATAACTGTTACACTCTCCATCATTTAGACAGGAAACTTGGTCCTTGAGGACACCCAAGGCTCTTCCATGCAATTAGCAACATCCTGACGTAATGAGCTTGGCTAATGTTCCTGGTACAGAATGTGTGCTGATATTCTAGAAACGTCATAATAACAAGGTAATTCCAGCCTGCCTAAGTCTTTGAAGAGGTCACGTGAGATTCACACAGAGTCCTAAGGTTGACAAATCCAGATCTTTCCATTGGGTCCTGTGTGATTTGGCAGAATTTTCTTCTGAGATCTGAATTTTACTCCACTGTGACCTTAGAGTTGAGAAGAGATGGAGGTGGGGAAAGAAAAAGTTGTGAGTGTCAGTGTTCTGTTTCTGTGTCTCATCTAACTCCCAAATGATGAGAGTACATTTCTTCTCAGCATAGACAATCAGAGCTTGTGACTGGACAGCTCCTTCCTCTTCTTGGCCAGAGTTTCCCAGTGTCACATGCAGGCATGATTCATTTTTCACTTGTGTGAGGGAGGGTCAAGGCAAGAACACAACTGTAGTGACTCAGTCTACCAAATCAAGAAGTAAAGTGGGTGTCCTGAGGCCTTCCAGGTCTGTCCTTGTAATGGAGGGAGGGTTCCCATAGGCTATACATACTTAGTGTAGCTTTTGAGGAGGAGGATGTAGCTGAAGGGTCTAGCTTAAGCATCTTCATTTACCATCTTTGTTTCAAGTTCAGACCAGGCTGAAAGTGCAAAAAAGGCTCCTGATCCCAGGATGATTTTTTAGGAAACTTGAGTTGTATTCCTTTTAGTTATATCACAGCTGGAAACCACAGCTAGGAAATACCAAGACTACCATAAAAAGCTACTTCCTTTCTTCCTTTAAAGACTTTTTGAGACTTACTGAGTTTTCATCTCTAACAACCCCCAAAATATGCTAGCATTTTTTGAACAAAGTATGTGCTCAGATCCAGGACAACAACCTTTGACTTCATTATTTTATAAACAATGGCATTAATGCCAATAAAATGATTTTATTCCATTATTTCTATGAGAAAAATAAAACATAAGAAAATAGAATGCTGCAGGGATACAGTAGGAAATGTAGGTGATATGAAATAAAAGTTATCAATTAAAAAATAGAAAACTGAGTGCACTTCAAATAAATTCCTGGATTATCAATAGGAAATTAGAGATGTTCAAGGGTACATCAGCAAACTTACTAGGCTACTCTCATAAATATCATCCCTAGGATATATTAGGAACATTAATCCTAATTAAGTTAAATGCTTTTAGGATAACTAAATGGTACAGTGAATAGAGCACTGGGCCTAGAGTCATGAAGACCCAAGTTCAAATCCTGTCTCAGATATACAAACTAACTGTGTGACCCTGGTTAAGTCAATTAGCCCGTCTGATTCAGTTTAAGGAGTTAATAATATCAGCTACTTTAAAGGGGTCATGTGAAGATTAAGTGAGGTAATATTTGTAAAGCTTTGCAAACCTTAAAGGACTCCATAAAAGCCTGCTAGTATTGTAATTACTTTCCCCATTCAGACCTATGTTTTATGCACATGGGACACTGCAACTGTGCAAGTTCCTCTTCCTGACACAAACAGGCATCAAGACTGTAAATGAACAGTCTTAAAAAGAATGACTGGAGAAGGCAGGGGTTCTGTCCAGAATCAGTCACACAGTCAGCAAAGATCACAGACAAGACTTCAAGTAGAGCCTTCCTCCCCGCAGGGTCAGCTTCCTCCCCGTCCCAAGCCATATAGTGCATGCATTCTAATTCAACATGATCTTCCTGTTAGATTTTTTTTTCACAGCTGTAGATGTTCAATGGAACTTTTTTTAAAGTACTGTTTTAAGAATCCTGTTCTTGAGTCCTTCTGGACGAATGCAGGTTACTGAAACCAGAGGGGTTTTTGACAGAGCACTGGTTTCCTTTTGCTTGGCTGAAAGAGTCAAACTAGACCCCAAGGTCAGCTTTTCCTGTGCAGCAAACATGGCATGTGCCTTATCCTGTTCATTGGGTTTTGGAATTTCTCATCCTGAAGCTGGAGAAGTTCCTTCTGAAATATCCTGGGGCTGCTAGATGACTCCAGGGAAGAGGTAAAACTCATGGCTCAGGCAAAGTCAAGTCAAGATAAAAAATTATCTCAAACTATGTCATTCATCAGAGGCCAAGGTAAAACTTCAGATAAAAAAGCAAAACTTGTGATTTTTATTAAATTCTAACTTTGAACTTTTGTTTATGAAACAAGATCCTTTATGCTAAAACCTGAGTCACTTCACCTTCAGGGGAGGTGGTCCTGAAGACCGGCTGAGGCTGGTGGCTTGCCTACTGCTTGGCTTTCAGCAAAGGAGTGATGATACAGCCTGCATTCCTGTCCTCACTCTCTGAGCTGTGCTTCTCAATGTACTCCTGGAAGGCTCTGGCACCAGGTAGCGGATGCTCTGGTCTCTCCTCAAAGCCTGCCAAATCTTTGTGGATGAGATGTCGTTGGTAATCCATTCATTCACCAGATGAATGTTGTTTCTGTGTTTCCAAAGAATATCTGACTCATAGATAAATTTCTCAGCATTATTTCCAGTCTGGGTGATATATACAAGCCCATAATTTTCCAAAATGGTGGAGATATTCTCCAGCTTCCACAAATTGGGAACACCAAAAGATTCCAGAAAATCTGCCCCACACAGCAACTTCAACTGCGGTGGATGCTTTTTTTTTTTTTTTTTTTATGGTGCTGATGGTGTCTTTTCACTAGAATCTTGGCCATCTCCCTCCAGGAAGGACTGGGGAAGGAGAGTCCAGTGTGCTGTAGTCAAAGCTCTTAGCTGCCAGTCTCTGTTGATGGTAACTGAGCACTTTGGCCGAGTCTATCCACTCCTTATGAAGACTCTCCAGCCATTTGGAGATCTGCATGGCAAGCTCTGCCATGACAATCCGATGGTGGTCACTGATGAGGCTTTTCTTCTTATGTGCATCACCAACAGGGTATTAAAGGCATCATAATGTTATATTCTCCTGTGGCATTCGTGCAGTCCTTGGCAAGCTCAAACAACCACAGGTGCATGTTGGTAATGGAATTAGAAGAGCCACAGGCCAGAAGAACCACTTCTGTTCTACTTTCCAAATTCTCCATGTCTGGATCTGCACAAGCCACTCAGCAGTCAACACAGCGGCAGCGTGGTAACGGTGTCAGCTGCACTTAGAACTCAGATTCAGCTCTCAGTATACTTTTTTTAATAAATAAATTTATACATACATACATATATACATACATACATACATACATAGATATACATATACATACATATTTCCAGTACCTAATAAATGTTTTTCATATTAAAAAGAGAAATACATGAGTTTATAAAGACTATGTAGAAGACCTGAATTTAAGAATTTATTCAGAAACATGCCAACTGTGTGACCCTAGGTAAATCACTGAACCTCTTAGAGTACTAGGCAGCTCTCTAAGACTCTTAGGAATTAGCTACTTACTGCTTTGGTAGAAGGCATTTCTGCACCAGGAAATACATATTCTTCCCAATATTACCCCCTTTTCAGTCATTTGTGAGGTTTTCTGGGCCACTCCATTGCTTACTAGTTTGCATTACAGCCACGTTCATGATGATCCTCCATAACTAGCCCTAGTGTAATACATGTATCCCGATAAGATCTAGGAACTACATTTTAGTCATTCTAAAAATATTGGGAATTTCTATAGCATCTTAAAGTTTGGAAAAGACTATAGATATTATCTCATTTCAACTCCAAAACAGGCAGCTGCTATTTTTATCTGCATTTTACAGATGATTGAACTGCCCCAGAGAGGGTCAGAGGTGACACCTCTGGTTATATAGTTATTGATCATCCAAGTTGGGATTTGAACTCAGATCTTCCTGCCTGCAAGTATAGCATTCTGATCACTAGGTCATGAAGTTGAAAGATACAAGAACAAAGTGATTTAGGAAAGAATTGTTTTATCCATTTTCTGGTCCCGTAATGGATTGATGGGGACCTTAATATGAACTCACTGATTGCTATATGACTTTTATAGCCTCTGGGCTTAGTACAGATTTTGTGTCATCAATAGCAAAACTAGAAATATCTGTCCCCTCCCCCTCACCCCTCAAAATGACATGAGTTAGTTCATTTAAAATTGAACACTTTGGCATCTGAATTTTTATTTTGTAGTGATAAAATTATTTAGCTATTTAATTTTTTTCCTCCAGCTGGTAAGAAAAGACTCTTTGAACTTTGCCACCATGCTTAACAGCCTTCTCCCTTTGTCCCTTGAACCTCTTTTCCCATTGGTGACCTCTTGGACTCTCCAGTTTAAGGAAGGGCCCTAATCCAGCCATGCTTTACTCTACAGATTTTACCACAGTGCTTCAGCTGGCCTTTCAGATCCCTTTTATGTGATGTCTTCCATCATTAGAAGGTGAGGTCCATGAGGGTGGAGGTTTTTACTTGTATTTGTATCCCTAGGGATTAGCACTTTCTACATGCCAAAAATTGTGCTTAATAAATGCTTGTTGACTTGACTTTGAAGGAGGAGGAAGTAGTCAAGGGGTAATTTAAGTGAACTAAGCAGAAAACCTTGGAAATAAAGGGAATATTTATTTTCAGCAACACTCCTCTAGTTATCCCTTAGCTACACCTTCACTCCAATGTGTCAGTTTTCTATGTTAGAAAATTTATAAGATTTCTCACCCAGCCATTTACAAATAGAACAGAAATCAAGACATGAAAGAATCAGTCTTTAGATTAAGATATATTGGTAATTATATTAACATCTACAAGTATAGAGCTGTTGAAATAAAGTGATTTTTTTCCTCCTGCCACAGATGGTTCTTACCTTGCCATAGATAAGGGCTTATTAAAACTTTTTTGTGTGATGGGCCTCTTTAAAAGTATGACACAGACTATAGATTCCTTCTCAGAATGTTTTTAAATGCATTAAATACATGGGATTTTAGATGAAACAAATGAAATTGAATCAGTTATCACAAGACATATTTAGAATGGGAGGAGCAAAAGATGGTGGAGGAACAGGAAATCACTTGAACTTTCCCAAATTCCCTTCCACACAACTTTAAAATAATGCCTCAAATTGAAATCTGTATTGGCAGGATGAACAAAAGGTTCAAGTGAAACAATTTCCAGCCCAAGACAACTTAGGATGCCAGAAGAAAAAGGTCTGTCTCACCAGGGTGGTGGTCTTCCAAGGAGCACAGCACAGGAAATACAAACTGTGTCTGGGGTGGGAGAATGGTTGTATAGGTAGGGCAACAGTTTCAGGAACTCTCAGCACGCAGACCATAGAGATGTCATGCAACTGACCAGAAGTAGATTTCAGGGGACATTTTACTGGGTTTAGGACACTGTTGTATTGCCCATACATGGCTTTGGGTTGAGGTTCCAGGTAGGGAGAAATGCTCCTTATTTGAGGTCCAGGATGGAGAAGAGCACTGTTGCTTGTGAGGGTGGGATAGCAGGTCTGAACAGCATTTACAGGCTCAGAGAGAACAAGAGTGCTAGCAGTCACAGGGGATGAAGGGCCTGGTTGTGGTTTTGGTGCATAGAGGAATGCTTATGGGTTTTTTAACATTTGTTTCTAAAACTTTTAGTTCTGACTTGTCTCCCTTCTTCTTCCCCTAACCCCGTTGAGAAGGCAAGCAATTCAATATAGATTATGCATGTGTAGGTGTGCAAAACTTCCTAAATAGTCATGTTGTGAGACTAACTATATTTCCCTCCATCCTATCCTGCTCACCACTTATTCTATGCTCCCTTTTGAGTCTGTCCCTCCACTAATTACCCCCCACCTCCCATTTGCCCTCCCTTTTATCATCTCATCTAGCCCTTGCTTATCCTCTTCCCCCCTACTTTCTTATAGTGTAAGAGAGATTTTCATACCAAATTGAACATGCATGCTATTCCCTCCATAAGCCAAATCCGATAATAGTAAGATTCATTCTTTCCTTCTCACCTCTCCCCTCTTCTCCATTGAAAAACCTTTTCTTTGCCTCTTTTATGTGAGAGATAATTTGCCCCATTATAGTTATCCCTTTCTCCTCCCAATATATTCCTCTCTCACCCCTTAATTTTATTTTTTAGATATCATCCCTTCATATTCAACTCACCCTATGTCCTATGTCCTTAGGTGTATAATCCCTCCAACTACTCTAATACTGAGAAATGTCTCAAGAGTTACAAATATTTTCTTTCCATGTAAGAATATAAACAGTTCAACTTTAGTAAGTCCCTTAGGATTTCTCTTTCCTATTTACCTTTTCATGCTTCTCTTGATTCTTGTGTTTGAAAGTCAAATTTTCAGCTCTAGTCTTTTCATCAAAAATGCTTGAAAATCCTCTATTTCATTGAATGACCATTTTTTCCTCTGAAGTATTATACTCAGTTTTGCTGGGTAGGTGATTCTTGGCTTTAATCCTAGTTTCTTATATTTCTGACCTCTGGAATATCATATTCCAAGCCCTTTGATCTCTTAATGTAGAAGCTGCTGGATCTTGTGTTATCCTGATTGTGTTTCCACAATACTTGAATTGTTTCTTTCCGGCTACTTGCAATATTTTCTCCTTGACCTGGGAGCTCTGAAATTTGACTACAATATTCCTAGAACTTTTTCCAATATCTATTTTTCCCTCTGGTTCTACAACATCAGGATGGTTTTCCTTGATAATTTCTTGAAAGATGATGTTTAGGCTCTTTTTTTGATCATGGATTTCATGTAGTCCAAGAATTTTTAAATTATCTCTCCTGGATCTACTTTCCAGGTCAGCTGTTTTTCTTATGAGATATTTCACATTGTCTACTCTTTTTCCATTCCTTTAGTTTTGTTTTACACTTTCTTGATTTTTCATGAAGTCATTAGCTTCCATATGTTCCATTCTAATCTTAAAGGAATTATTTCCTTCAGTGAGCTTTTGGGGCCTCCTTTTCCATCTGGCCAATTCTGCTTTTTTAGGGCATTCTTCTCTTCGTTGGTTTTTGGATTTCTTTTGCCATTTGGGTACATCAATTTTTTAAAGTGTTATTTTCTTCGGCATTTTTTGGGTCTCCTTTAGCAAGCAATTGACTCAGTTTTTTTTTTTTTTATTTTCTTGCGTCACTGTCATTTCTCTTTCCAGTTTTTACTCTACTTCTCTTACTTGATTTTCAAAATCCTTTTTGAACTCTTCCATGACCTGATCCCAATTCATATTTTTTGGGGGGCTTAAGATGCAGGAACTTTGACCTTGTTGTCTTCTGTTTGTATATTTTGTTCTTCCTTGTCACCAAAGTAAAATTCTATAGTCTTATTTTTTTTTCCTGGTTTTTGCTCATTTTGCCAGGGAATTATGTGACTTTTGAGCTCTTTGTCAAGGTAGTTCTCTGCTTCCCATGGTGATGATGGGGTGTATTGTCAGCTGCTCTATTCACCTACAATCTGTGGGCCTAGAGCTCCAAAAAGAGCTGCTGCTGCTGCTCAGGTTGTTGCTGTGGCTACTGCAGGCTCCTCTGACCCTTCTGTCATACTTGGGGCTGGATCACTCTACTCTCTCATACAGGTCCCACAGGTTTTTTCCCCTGACCTCCCAATTTGTCCTTGGTGTTTTGGGGTTGTGAAGTCTGGAAACCACCACAGATGGGAGAGATTCAGTCCCCCCAAGGCCTGCTCAGGTCCTGTCTGTGCTGGGCATGCTACACTGCACTCTGCTCCCAGCTTGGCAGGACAGGTACTTCCCAGGCTGTCTTTGACTGGAGATTTGCTTTACTCCATCATTCTGTGGGTTCCGCAGCTCCAGAATTTGTTTAGAGTCATTTTTCTTACAGGTATTTGGCTGGGTTTGGGGGAAGAGCTGTAATAAGTCTGTGCTTTTACTCTGCCATCTTGACTCTGCCCCCTTTTACTCTATGTTTTTCCCAGGTCACCTGAAATTGTTTGGCAAGCCACAGGTTGTGCAGGCCTGACATAGAGAAATGAGTCAAATTTATATGAATGTGAGTCATTGTGCAATTAATAAGTGGTCAAAGGATGTGTAGGGGCAGTTTTCAGAAGAAATCAAAACTATGTAAGTTCATATAAAAATGCTCTAAATCACTCTTGATTAGAGAAATGGAAATGAACACAACTCTGAGATATCACTTCACACATCAGATTGGTTAATATGGCAAAAAAAGAAAATGGCAGATGTTGGAGCAGATGTGCATGTGTTTATCCTTCGTTGCCAAAGAAGATTGTGTCATCAGAGAAATGATAACATGACTTGCACTTGACTTTGAGTGAGGGAGGGCTGTGCAGGTCACCAGCCTCACTTCTCCTCCAGAGCCATCTGAATCCAGTGATCAGATATTCATCAGGATGACTGGAGATGACTCAGGATGCGGCAATTGGGGTTAAGTGACTTGCCTAAGGTCACACAGGTAGTGAGTGTCAAGTGTCTGAGGTGAGAATTGAACTCAGGACCTCCTGACTCCTGCACTGATGCTTTTATCCACTGCACCACCTAGCTGCCCCTGGAACAGATATAGAAAAATCAGGACACTGATCAATGCATTCATTATTGGTGGAGATGAGAACTGATCCAAACATTCTGGAAAGCAATTTGGAAGATAAAAGATAAGGGAGAGTGAGGGAGGGAGGTTGCTAATGGTAAAAGTCAGAAGCAAAATACTTCAGAATGGACAGAGTAAAAGAGAGAAAGAGGTTAAATAGGGAAAATAGGATAGAGGGAAATGTAAAGTAATTAAACTGTAAAACAATTGCAGCAAGTTTCTCTTATAAAGGCCTCATTTCTCTAATATATAGAAAACTGATTCAAATTTATAAGAATACAGGTAACCTCCAATTGATAAGTGGTTATACACAGGTTGTTTTCAGAATCAAAGCTATCCATAGCTTATACCTATAGCCATATGAAAATTGCTCTAAATCACTATTGATTAGAGAAATGCAAATTAAAAAAAACTTGGAGGTACCTCCTCACACCTATCCAACTGACTGGCGTGACAAAAAAGGAAAATGACAAATGTTGGAAGGGATGTGGGGCAATTGAGATACTAGTGCAGTAATTATGAATTGATTTAACCACTCTGGAGAGATATTTGAAACTATGCCCAGAGGACTATAAAACCATACATACCTTTGGACCAAAGAATACCACTACTAGGTCTATAACTCAAAGAGATTAGAAAAGGAAAAGGGCCTATATGTACAAAAATATTTAGAGCAGTCTTTTAATGGTACCAAAGATTTGAAAAATGACTGTCCAGCAACTGGGGAATGGCTGAACAAGTTGTATGTGATTGGGATGGAATACTATTATGCTATAAGACATGATGAGCAGGATGGTTTCAGAAAAAACTTGGAAAGACTTACATGAACTGATGCTGAGTGAAGTGAGCACAACCAGAACATTGTACACAGTAATGGCAACATTTTTTGATGATCAGCTATGATAGACTTAGCTCTTCTCAGCAATATGATGATCCAAGATAATTCTAAAGGACTCAGGATGGAAAATGCTATCCACATCCAGAGAAAGGACTATGGAGTCTGAATGCAGATCAAAACACTATTTTCACTTTTTTTGCTTTTTTTCCTTTCTCGTGGTTTTTCCCTTTTATTCTAATTTTTCTTTCCCGACATGACTAATGTGTAAATATGTTCAACATGATTGTACATGCGTAACCTATATCACATTGCCTGCTATCTTGGGGAGGGGGTCTGGAAGGGAGGGAGGGAGAAAAATTTGGAACTCAAAATCCTACAAAAATGAATATTAAAAACTATATATGAAATTGGAAAAAATATTACTAAGTGCAATAAAAAAAAGATGAGACAACCATTTGTTAAGAATACTGTAGAGAACATTCTTAGTTCTAGTAGAGTTGGACTAAAATATCAAGGAAGTTCCTTCTAATTCTAAGATTCTTTGGTTATTCTCAACTAATTGATCCCGGCAAAACTTTAGCCAACATGTAGTTGAACTCCCTAATTGGGTAATACCTGTGTGCAACCCCTGCCTTTCCCTACCAATTATTCTTGGTAATGAGTTGGCAGAAGGTTACATATATAATGAACTGAAACTTGGCAACATTTAATCATTTACGAGATCACTCAGCTAATTAGCAGCAATGTTGGTACAAGAACTCATATCACCTAACTCCTGGGCTGGTATTCTTTACCCAGTGCCACACTTAACATCTGGTCTTATCTTCATATGGATCTGGCCAGTTGAGATTAGAGTTACACAGCTTGAGCCACAATAGCCCTAAGGGGTAATCTTTTTGACTGTTGACTGCCTCCATTTTTTAGGCTGTTTCCACAACCACCTCTGCTCTTCCTGTTTGTAGAGAACAAAGAGAATTGAAACCTGCTAGTTTAGTGATAGAGGAAGGTTTGGATTTGCCTTCAAGAGTCTGCTTTTTTGGGATCTGAGCTTGAGATAATTTGTTACTTTATTATATATCACTACTGAAGAAAGTTCTTTAGTTAGAAACAAATAGATTTAGGCTAGCCTTCTTAACTTTCAAGCACTTTGTGTGAATTGTGCCTACTCCAGACCACTGTAGTTTCATGAAATACATGTCTTTTTGAGAAAATTGCACAAGGATAAATTGTCTAATATTAAACTTTTTTCATGCATTAGGTACTTAAGATTGTATTTTTAGATAGTCTTAAAATATATATGTGTATATGTATATGTGTGTGTGTGTGTGTGTATATATATATATATATATATATATATATATATATATATATATATTAAAAAAACTAAACAGACTCCTGATATAAAGCCACCACAGATTGCTCATTTCTATGGTGCAACAGGAAGGGGACTTCCTAAAATACCAGGGCTGGTTGGGACAAACTTGTAAACTATGTTTTGCTCAACTTTATTCTAAACCCCCACAGAAAATGGTCCTCTCTAGATGTTAGCTATAACTTAGAAGAAAAGGGGGAGGGATTTGGAGTCAACTGTGCAGAGAGAATGGCAAAATATTTTGTTCTATAAAAGCTGAAAATGGTTGTGTTGATAGGGATGGGACCGGGGTAGGGAAATGATGGTAGTAATATGTATTAGTAGGCTTTAGTGTTAGTAATATGTACTAGGATTTGGTAACTGGCATGGTAGTAAAAATTATACTAGCCTTTTTTGGGGGCGGGGGATTATTTTGTCAGAATGGTAAACTGAATGACTGAGGGGATGCAAGTTCACCTAGTCCACTATATCCAGACAATTCCAGACCATACCTCACATGTCATTCAGCTATCCACCAGGAAACCAAGTTAAAGTATGGTAAAGGTTTCCTTTTCCCCCACTATAATCCTTTCCCTGTTAGCAAAAGACTTCATGTAGTCTCAGGGTTCAGGGACAAGACTTGGCATCTGAAGCCCTGGTTTTCAGACCTTCTGACCCTTGCTAGTTGTAGGACAATGGGCAATTCACCCACCTTCTGACCTCCATTTCTTCATCTAACAAATGGAGCTAATAATACTTGTACTATATGTCTCACAGAGTTGTGAAGAAAGCATTTTGTAAACCTTTAAGTTCTTATTTCAAAGTGAACTATTAGTCAGATGCTTAATATGCTTAAATTAGTAGTGGCAGTGAGACTTTTGGATCATAGGTTGGCACCAGGGACCTCTATGGGTCTGTGGCTGCCCCACAGATCCTACAACCCCAGAAAATCCCAAGACAAGTCTGTTAGAGAAAAGGAAGAGAGGCAGGGAATAAATGAATGAATAAAAATATTTATTAACACCTACTACGGGCAGAACAAAGTGCTAGGTGTTAGGCATGAGACAGCCCCTGTTTTTAAGAAACTTACATTCTAAATATTAAGTATAAATGAATGGTGAATTTTATTCTATGTATTACTGATGCTACTGTAAGAGGTGAAGAATGAGGGCAGAGAGGTGGTCATGGCAGTACTTGTGAGTCTGCAAGACAGATGATAAGATGACTTAGTGCCATTTTCCTGATGGATGTCTGGATAAGATATGAGTCATGTTCTGGGACTGCCTGGATGTGGTGTGTTAGCTTCACTCAGTCAGAATAGCTCAGCCCATAGACAGGTGACAATTGAAGATGGAGTCAGTAAGGATAGTGGAAATCAACATGATTTTGTAACTGATTGGATATGGAAGAAAGGTAGAGTCGAAGGCAGAAAGTAGGGTTCAGACATGGCAGTCCAATGATAAAGTGAAGTGGGAAGGGAAAGCAGGTTTAGGAATTTCAGGTGGGGATATGGCTAGTTTGAGGTGATAGTAGGTCAAACAAGCCAATTTGTCTTAAATTAAGGAGTAGAGAGCAAAGAAGGGCAAGTATTTTGTCTATCTTGTTGTCTTGCTCATATTTCAATTCAAATTGCCAAGATTACGAGAGAAGCTGATGTCAGGCACCTAATTGTCTGTGAAGCATGACAACCATAATCCTTTGCAGGACCAGAGATCAGATGTTCCCCAAAGATGCACCTGTGGTTTATGGTCCTTCCTAATGCCCTGTTTGCTAACCTCCCCTCCTCCTAAAAATAAAAAAAAAGAGTAGTAATAGAGCAGGTAAGGTCAAATAGGGAAAAGCCTGTCCCAGTCTTCAAATTAGACCTCAGGATTCATGGAATGGGTTAGAACCCTTAAGATTACCCCCGGAAGCAATTTCCCCTTGCATCAGGGCATTAATACCCTGGGATCAGAGGAAACTTTTTATGTGAAAAATCTTTTATTTGAAGGGAAAAGATCTGAGTTTAAAGTCTCAATACTACTATTTATTAACTGCATCACCTTAAGTTAATTAATAGCTTTGAGCCTTATTTTTCGTCACTTGAATGAGGATAAGAATACCCATCCTATTTACTGTGAAAGAAATTTTGTTATACTGTATTTTTGTTTTCTAGTCTATTACACACAGTGTGTGTGTGTGTGTGTATGGTTAGCATTTTAAGGTCTGAAGACTGATTTACATAGATTACCTCATTTGATCCTGATGTGCATGTGTGTTTCTACACACACATATTTCCACATACAGGGTATTCCAAACATCTCAGAGCAATTTTAAGCATTTTTGTTGTCATTTAAGTCATGTCCAACTCTCTATGACCCCATTTGGGGTTTTCTTGACAGAGATATCAGAGTGGTTTGCCATTTCCTTCTCTAGTTCATTTTACAAATGAAGAAACTGAGGCAAACAGGGTTAAGTAAATTGCCCAGGGTCACACGGCTAGTTAGTATCTGAGGCCAAATTTAAATTCAGGTCAACTGGTGCTCTTTCCACTGCACAAAGTTATCCACTGCATCCTGGGCCATTGCCAACAAGTCATCCTGACTTCTGTCTTGCCATGAGACTTCAATGACTCAGGAAAAGAGGGTGAGGCTTTGTCCAGCTCTACCTCACTTAAATCTTTTTCATGCATAAGTCAGTCATTCTGTGAAGTCACTGGTCTTCTTCAAAAATGAAGGACAAACAACACTAATTGAGGCGAAACTGACATGGTCAGTCCTACACTTGAGGAAAATCACTTTGGTAGTGAGAATGAGTGGAGAATGAATTGTAGAGGGGAGAGATTTGAGGCAGGGAGACCTAAATTAAGGCAGGGAGAATTAAATTAGCTACAAAGGACTTAGGAAGGACGATATTATCTGCATGCAGAGAAAAAACTGATAAATAGAAGTATGTCTAGGATGCTTTTACCTCTGTGTGTGTGTCTCTCTGTCTGTCTGAAAGTAGCCATGGAGGGGGAGGGAAGGGAAGAAAAAAGAAAAAAAAAGAAAAAAGAAAGGTACATGGTAACTAAGTTATATATTTATTTTTTTTTTCTCTCCAAATTTACTTATTTTCAATTTTCATGAGTCACTTACATAAGTTTCTCCCCCTCCTTCCACAAGATGACATGCAATCATATATGGACTCTACCTATACATTCTTATTAAACACATTTTCATATTAGTCATGTTGCACATAAGAAGTAAGATGAATGGGAGAAAGCATGACTAAAATTAAACAAAACCAAACATAACAAAAGAGAAAATAGTCTGCTTCATTCTGTGTTTGGACTCTATGGTTCTTTCTCTGGATGTGGATGGCATTTTGCATCTAAAGTCCTTTGGAAATGTTTTAGTTCTTTGCTAAGTCTATCAAAAACAGTGCTTGTATACTGTGGCTGTTATGTGTACAATGTTCTCCTGGTTCTACTCACTTCACTCAGCATCAGTTCATATAAGTCTCTCTAGGTTTTTCTGATGTCTACCTGCTCATCATTTCTTATAGAACAATAGTATGCCATTACATTCATATGCCACAATTTTCTCAGCCATTCCCCAATTAATGGGCATCCCTTCAATTTCCAGTTCTTGGCCACCACAAAAAGAGCTGCTATAAATATTTTTGTACACATGGGATTTGTTATGTATTTAAAAGGAATAGAAATTTGTATATAATATATTTGCAATTTTGTGTGCAATCATCTATTATTCTACTATTTATGGATATGCTTGTTTTCTTTCATAAATTATAAATAAATAAACATTTTTTAAAAGGCTATAGTAATAGTCCACATGAGAAGTAAAAATGGCCTGCCCTAGGGTGGTGGCTATGATTTGGAGAGAAGGGGGCAGGTAGGAAAGACGATATGATGACAGAAACAGTGTTTCACAATGGATTTGACACATAGGGTGAGTAGAAGTGAGATAACACTGCGATTATGAGCCTGGGTGACTGGGAGTATGGTGGTGCCTTCAGTAATAATAGGGTTGGGGAATAGGTTAGGGAAAAGACAAAGTTTACATTGGGATATATTTGAAGGTAAGACTGAGGTATCCACCGGACACCACTGGAGGTGTCCAAAAGGCATTTGATGAGTCATGAAGACTTTGGCTAGCGGTTGAGGCAAGGGCCAGACAGGGACAAAACAAATTGGTGACTATGTAGTGACAGTGGGAAAGACACTGGATTCAAATACTGTCTCTGACACTTGGTACTTGTTTGACCTCAGACAAGTCACTGACTCTCTCTGGGCATCAGTTTCCTCTTCTGTAAAATGATTAGTTCTTTCTAGTTTGAAGTTTATAATCCTATCATCCAACATAAACAACTTAAAAATTCACAGAAGTAAGCGTCAGTTCAAAATGGATATGACCAAACAATTTTCAAATAAAAAAATGCAATTTTTTAATAATCACTTGAAGTAATATGCAACATCTCTACTAATCAGAGGTGCCATTTAAAACAACATTGTGATGCTGCCTCACAGCCATCAGATAATTAAAAATAAATAAAATTTTAAATGTGGACAAGAATATAGAGAAACAGGCACGTTCATTCATTATTGGTCAACTTAAAAATCATAGGAATATTTGGAGAGCAATCTGGTAGTTTTAAGTTAAAGTTACAAAAATCCTGTGTGCTTTGATCTAATAATTCCTTCTGTGTGTAATAAAAAAGAAAACTGTTCAAATATTTTCATATTACTGTAGAATCTGATGTAACTATCTAACACTAGAGACTGTCTAGCAATAGAGGAATGGCTAAACAAAATGTAGTACATTAATATAGTGGAAGCCTGTAATGCAGTTAGGACTGGAAGGCATAAGAAACACAAAGAAATATGATATGCACAATGACGCATGCACAGAGAATGAATAGGCAAAGAATCCTAATGAAAATTTAGTTACTGAAAAATGGATATAATAGAGAAGCATGTTTTGTATGTAATTTAAATAATTATGAATGAAAATTAATTAGGTGCATCACTGATGTTCAACATTGTTTAAAATAATTAATTTAGTAATGCAAAGGTAGCCTTCCTCTGTTACTCTTACCCCCATACACATACACAGACGTCCTTTCTTTCATAGCACAATTATGTGGTTTTTATTCATTGGTCATCCTTTAACATACAGAGTTAGAACCAACCATTCATTTTTTCTAAAAGTTCAGTAGTAACAAGAGTTTGGCTCTCCAAAACCAGCTAATGATCCTGTTTTCTACTTTCACTCAAAGGTATTTCGATAACATTTGATGGAAATCTTTCCAAGTTTACTTCTCTGTAAAATGTAGAGCTCAGACCACGTGATTTCTTAGGCCGTTTTCCAATTCTAAAATTGTATGAGTCCAAGTTGATAAGCAAGCCTTCATTCATTCAGATGTTTTTGTTAAATATTACTATCTTAATGACTTTTGTTAAATCATTTGACCTTTTTGGGTCTCAGTTTCTTCATTTGTCCCATGACATTGTTGGACTCAATGATTTCCAAAGATCTCTTCCTTCCACCTTTAAATTCTGTGAATGTACCTCAGGAATAAAGCAAAACTCCAGTGTTGAGTCACACTCAGAGCACTTGCTTGCCTTGCAATAAGTAAGGGTAATTGGATGCTTATTCTGACAGTCATGAACTTTTGCCCATAGATGCTCACAAGCACCTTACAGGGTGTTTATGCTGGGGGACCCTGGTGGCAATATGACCCTGTAGAGTTGGGATTGGATAAATGAAGACATGGATGTAATTGTTATATGTCCCTTGTATTTTTTTTCTTTAGTTAGGGTAAAATATAGTCTACCAAGTACTCCCATATGGGTAGAGTCATAATATTCAACAAAATATGTAAGTGGCTAATATTAATAATTGAGAACTGGAGCTATTACCCAGTGTCCTTTGGCTCTAAATAATAATAAGATGATTAGCTCACTCCCATAAAAAGTTTTGTGTCTCCCAAAGGGTTTTTGCATACATTCTCCCATTTTGTCCTCACAACAATCTGTGGGACAAGTATTGCAAGTGTTACTATTATTATGCCAGTTTCACAGATGACGTCAATGATAGAAGATAAGAGACTTGTTTGTTGTCATGTTAGTGGAGAAGTGGAGGATGAAGCCAAGTGTCACATGACTCCTTATCTAGCTTTACTATTACACCAGGGGTTATTTCAATTCAGATTGACTGAGGTCAGCCAACAGGGAACATAAGGACTTGGGCAAAGAGGAGGAAGAGAATGGAAGAGGAGAAAGGGAAAAAAACAGAAGAGGAGAGAGAAAGAGAAAAGAAATGGCAAGCTAGAATGAGGAAAGGAAAGGGAGAGAGGTATGTATGGGAAAGAAAGGACAAAGGGAAGGGAGAAGTATAAGGGCAGAGAGAGGAGGTGATAGAAACAGGGGAGAAAGAGAGGGTAGGAGGCTAGAATCTTGAAAGAAAAAGAAAGTATGTGTATCTGACCTCCCAAGTTTCCCTCATCTTTAAAATGGAGGTAATAGCACATCTGCCATTTCCTTCTCCTGCTCATTTTACAGATGAGGAAACTGAGAAGTGACTAGCTGAGGGCTACCCAGGAGAAAGGGAAAAAAACAGGAGAGGAGAGAGAAAGAGAAAAGAAATGGGAAGATAGAATGAGGAAAGGAAAGGGAGAGAGGTATGTATGGGAAAGAAAGGACAAAGGGAAGGGATCTGAGGGATCAAAGGACAAAGGGAAGTATCTGAGGCCAGATCTGGACTTAGGAAGATGAGTCTTGGGGCACTGTAGCCACTGCGCCACCCAGCTGCCCAACAACAACCACACTTGACTAGATTGTTGTAAAGATCAAAGGACATCACATGTGGAAAGCTCTTTGTATACCTTAAAGTGCTCTATCAAAATGCACTATGGTTATTGATCTTTGTTGGGATTCATGAACAAGGACGTTGTACCTCACCAAGTTTATAACCAGGAATTCTGGAGTGATCTTGGGTCATGATGTTTCATCTAGCTAGAGAACTAAGAGCTAGCAACAAGGATTAGACTTGGCCAGAAGTTCAGAATGACTGAGATCTGGTTCTTTTGCTTTCTCACATAGCATGCATATTAACAATCACAAGAATTACTGTGATTTATAAATCTGACCTTTCTTCTCTATTGCTCTGCTGCCATCTTCCTCCCCACCATCTTTCCCCTGTACTGCTAGTGTTGTAAAATTTTTCTTTTTTGTAATAATATTTCACTTTTCCCCAGTTGCACCTAAAACTCATTTTTAACAACCATTTTTAAAATATTTGAGTTCTAAATTCCCTCCCTCTCTCCCTTTTCTCCCTCCTCCCTGATATGGTAAACAATTTGATATAGTTTATACATGTACAATCATACTGATAGTGCTTTTTAGTGACTCCCTTAAAAAAAGACACTTAAGGAGGATGACTTAGGCTTTTGGAGAAGGAATTTGTTATGTGGAAATCTAGGGAAAGGGGAATAGCAGCATTAAAAAACTTGGAAAGAGTCAGGGAAGAAAAGATTGGGGAAAGGGATGATGGTTGTCTTAAGAAAATGAAGACTTCTGAGTGCAAGGGTGATCAGATTTGACTGCAAGGAGCAGCAGATGGAGACCGCAAAGGATCAGATAAATGCATGATGGAAGGGGAAAAACAAACAACAGAACCATTGGAGCTAAAATAATTAGAGCTATCTGAAAGTGGAACAGGCTGAAACAGGAAGTACAGTGAGTTCCCCTTCATTGGAGATATTTATGTATTACCTGGACAGTTACTTATTGAGTACGATGTGAAGCCAATTAGATATGGATGAGAAGTCCAAGATTTTCCATACCCTTGAGGTCCTCCTCTAGTGGACTTAAAGGGGAGTAGAGGGAGGAATCTCATGCCAACAATAAAACTGAGGCTCTCACCTTCAACCACAGGGACTTTAATGGAAAGTTTCCATCCCAAACTCTTGAATAATTTCACTTGAGAAGTAGTTTGATCATTTCTCAGATGGGTGTGACTAAGTTTCCTTAGATAGGTGAAGCTGTTGGAGCCCGTCTCAGAATCATGTTCAGAATTCCCAAGGTGGGGCCATAGTGTCCAAAAGGTTAAGAACCCCACTTTAGACTTAAGTGTGAAAAAGTCCTTGAATGAATGGGAGTGAAGTTGCCTTGGACTGACTGAGGAAATTTGGTCATGCCCACTTTCTAAACTAATCAAGTTAGTTCAGAAATGAAATGATTCAGGTCTTTGGGATGGGAACTTTCCATGAAAGTCTCTGGAGGAGGAATGGGGTCACAAGTCAGGGCATGGAGAAGCAAACAAATTCTGTTCCCATCCTCATTATTTGTGTGTGTGTGTGTGTGTGTGTGTGTGTGTGTTGTGTGGGTGGGTGCGCACGTGTGCTTATCATTATTTTCATTATCATTATTGGTGGACATGAGTGGACAGTAGAATCGTAAGGTGCTTAGAGGATCTCTACATATGACCATTGTGGGCACGCTACGGAGGATCCTCTATCATCTTCAGAAGTAGATGAAATAATGTGTGTAAAGGGCTTTGAAAGTCTTGAAACGCTGTACAAGTATGAGCTGATATGTTCTGTTTAATACTATTTATGGAACTGGTACATTACTGAGAAGTTTACTGTAAATCTTTTTTGTGGAATTTGATTTTCTTGTTCAATTTCATTCTAAAATTGGATATAGGCCTACTAGAGGTGGGGTGATGTTGGGGGAGGAGCATTCATTAAGTGCTTACTTCTGTTCTAGGCATTGTTTTAAGCACTGAGGATACAAATACAAAGAAAGAAGGTGGTCCCTCTCCTCAGGGGACTTCTGTTCTAATGGGAAGGATTGAGCACTCTTGTGGCAGTATAGTTTGGAATGGCCAGGAAGTGGTCCGCCACTGTAGCCTGGTTCTAGCCAAGAGAAAGTAAAAACTTATGAATCAGAGCCCAGGAGCAGAGTCCAAAGTCCCTTGGGAGAAAGTGAAAGTGGATGACCAGATTCCATGAGGATATGTTTGGAAATGAAATGTGACTGCTCAAAAGAAAAGCATAGTTTTAAAAGGCCACAAATCTTGACAAACACATTTTTTTTTGGATGAAACATTGACCCAAGACATTCAGAATATTCTCACTCACAAAACTGAACCCAGAAACTCTCCCTCACTTTTCCCCAAAGAGAAACTCACTCTTTCTGTATGTATATGAATATATATGTATATATGTGAGTGTATATATATGTGTGTGTGTGTTTATATATATATATGTGTGTGTGTGCATATATATGCATGCGTGTATACACATATAATGATTTCATTGGTATAGGGAATTCCTGATAGGAAACTCCCTTTATTCTTGTAGATTAATACCTGTTCTGTTACTTGAAGAGTTGATTAAGGGGCATTGAGAGGTTTTAGTGACATGCCTAGGGTCACACCGCCAGTACCTTTTGGAGGCAGAACTCAAGTAGCTTTTGAATTTTTAGACCAACTCTCCATCTCTGATGTCAGGCTGCTTCTTGAGAAACAGTCGTTCCTAAAGCCTTAGTAATTGTGTTGATTATTGTCTCCTTGAACATCTTTTAGAAATGCCTGTGTTTTCCATCCAAAGTAATTTTGTTTGCATTTTCCCCATTACTTTAACCTGCCTTCCTAAGTTTATGCAACCTAGAATTGGACTTTCCAGAGGTCTGTATGATCCAATATAAAGAATGATTGATTGGACATCAGAGGACTTCAGTTGAAGTCCCAGCCATGCTGATTAATTTTGGGCAAATCTATCTCACTTCTGTGAACCTCTGTTTCCTGATCTGTAAAATGATGGGCTGGGATTAGATTGCATCTAAGGTAAAAAATAAAGTAAAACATATTGTTATTATCCAATTGTTTCAATCCTGTCTGACTTTTCATGACGCCATTTGGGGTTTTCTTGACGAAGATATTGGAGCAGTTTGCTATGTCCTCCGTCTCGTTTTGTAGATCAGTAAGCTGAGGCAAACAGGATTAAGTGACTTGTCCAGGGTCACAAAACTAATAAGTGACTGAGGGTAGATTTGATGATATTCCAGGTCAAAATTTTATAATTCTAGTCCAGTTCCCTCCTCCCCCACCTAGTTTTACAAACAAGAGAAACTGAGGCTCAAAGTTGTGAGGTGATTTGGCCAAAGTCACACTGATAGTAAGAAGCATAACGACTGTAATTCAAATCCAGATCTTTGGAATCATGATCTTATGCCATCATCATGCTCTTTTCAGATTAATTCATATACTACACTGGCACACCTTGTTCAAGTATGTTTGGTGCCCAAAGCTAGGGCTGGAAATATATACTGCCTTATTTAAAGAGATTCTTCTGTGTGATGTAAGTGAACCACAAAGTCAAGGAACCTGGGTTTGAACCTGATCATACTTCTAGCTGAATGCTTTTGGAAAAGTCCCTTTACTTCTCATTGCCTTCAGGAAACTCCCAGCCTCAAAGTTAGGGAGAATCTGCATCGACAGTAGAGGGATTGAGAAGAAAACACTCACAAAAGTAGCCTATTTCTATTGCTTCCAAATCAAGTGGTATTCCCAGTGATCCCCTCAGTAGTAGATAGTATTTCTGATGACGTATCCTCTTGTAGGCTCATAGTGAATATATTCAAGTGGAATTTGGTGGCTTTGATGGAGGGTATTAATAGCCATATTTAGTTGCTTCAGTGTGAATCATTTTTATATTTCTGCCAAATGTTGTCCACCCAAAATGTGACTCTGGGGATCTTGCTTGAGCCTGGAAAAGTACTGATCTTTAATGAATAGAATTAATTGTAGGAATTTACCCATGACGTGCAGTTCTCACTCACAATAGGGATGTGAAAATTCTGTCAATCACCAGAGGTGCCTTTTCTTGAAATGAACTCGTGACTTCTAAGAATTAAGTCTAAAGGCATTCCTTAAGTGAATTTCTTTTAAGGAAGGCATGTCAGCAGTAGATATGAAGTCAGAGGACTCAAGGGGTATGATCAACTAATAATGAGAAGGGATTTTGAGGACATATGATTCTGCCTCTTCAATTTTACAAGTCAGGAAACTGAAGCCTAGAGAGGTTAAGTGACTTGTCCAAGGTCATATAGTGAGAGATTTAGGACTTGAATACAAGTACTCTGGCTCCAAATCTATTTTGGATAAGGAAAATGAAATCCAGAGAGTGTGAGTGACCATTCCCAGGTCTAGCAGGTAACAAGTAGTAGAACCTGGAGCTGAACCAAGGTCCTCCGAGAGTGGATTAAGTTCCTTCCTTCCTTCCTTCCTTCCTTCCTTCCTTCCTTCCTTCCTTCCTTCCTTCCTTCCTTCCTTCCTTCCTTCCTTCCTTCCTTCCTTCCTTCCTTCCTTCCTTCCTTCCTTCCTTCTCTTTCCTCTCTCTCCCCTTTCCTTTTCTCTCTATTCCTTTTTCCTTCCTTGTTTTCTCTTTACAATTGCTTTTTGTTTTCTGCAAAAATAAGTCCTTTCTTCTGTCACTAATCTCATTAAGTCAAAAACCTAAAACTGGGATCATATGAGAAGTTTTTGTAATTTATATTACATAATTTTAAACAGTTTAGCTAAATATGGTCCAGGCAGTCATCGTGGATTACTTGGTGGTGATTTCTTCAGCCATGATGACCCATAAACGAACCCGACATGAACCAACCAACCATCCATACTCTCCTTCCTTTGCTACTTCTTTCCACTTTTCTAGTGATGGTGACAGTGGTACAAAAGGGAAACTAAGTCTACTAAGAATCACATGAGTGTTAGCTTATAATCATTAACTGAGCTATTTGTATTTTTTAAGAAAAATGACATCTTTTATTTTCCCATTGTCTAAATTTCCTCTTGTCCCTTTCCTCCTCTATCCTTTATAACAAAGAATATTTTTTTTTAAAATGGAAGATGAGGGAAAAAATAATTGGCAAAAATGACCGATAGGTAAGAAAAATCTAAAAATCTATACCGGTATATTCCATCACTGTGGATCTTTTGCCTATGCAAAGTAGGAGGGGGAGGTGTCTTCCCTTATGTCTTCTTCGGTGTCACATTTGTTCTTTGTAATTTTGTAGCATTTCCATTCCTTTGTTTTGTGATTGTTGCTCTTTCATTTACTTTGTTGTAGTTATTGTATACATTGTTTCTTGCCCTGCGTACCTCACTGTGCATTGTTTCGTGCAAGTCTTTTATGCCCATCTGTGCTCATCATTTGTCATTTCTTACAGGATAGTAATATTCCATACATTCATGTACCACAATTTATTTAGTCATCCCCTAATCAATGGACACCTACTTTGTTTCTAGTTTTTTGCTAATTCAAAAGGTGCTTCAGATGGTATGTAGGGGGACATTCTTTATATCAGTGATTTCTTTGAGATATATGACTAGTAATGGAATCCCTAGGTCAAAAAGGATGGAAATTTTAGTCACTTTATTTCTATAAGTCTTCATTGCTTTCCAGATTTTTTTTCTACTAATTTACAACTTTACCAACAATGCACTAATACTAATAATATCTTTCTACAACCCCTCCATCATTAACTAAATTTTTCTCCTTCTCTGTCTCCCCTTACCTTTTCTGAATGTGGTAGGTATTTTGATTTAGTTTATACACGTGCTGTCAAAAAATATTTCCATATTTGTCACAGTTGTGAAAGAAGAAAGATCAAAAGAGAAAAAAAGCAAAAAAAAATAAAGGAAGTGAAAAAAATGCTTCAATCTGCATTCTGAGTCCATCAGCTCTTTATCTGGATGTGGATAGCGTTTTTCTTCATGAGTCTTTTGCACTTTTCTTAGAATATTGTGTTGATGAGAGATGCTGAGTCATTTATAATTGATCCCTACATGTTGTTGCTGATACTGTGTACAATGTTTTCCTGGTTCTGCTTATTTCACTTTGTTGCAGTTTGTACAAATCTTTCCAGATTTTTGCAAAATCTGTCTGTTCATCATTTCTTATTGCACAGTAGTGTTCCATTATATTCATATACCACAGATTGTTCAGACATTTCTTAATTGATGAGCATCCCCTCAAATTTCCACCACAAAAAGGACTACTATAAGTATTTTTGCACATGTAAGCCCTTTTCCCTCTGATCTCTTTATGATCTCAACAATACTGGTGGTATTACAGTGGTATTACTGGATTAAAGGATATGCACAGTGTTATAGCCCTTTGAGCATAGTTCCAAATTGTTCTCTATATTGATTGTATCAGTTCACACCATTACCTACAGTGCATTAGTGTTGCAATTTTGCCATATCCTGGCCAACATTTATAAATTTTGTTATATTACCCAATCTGATTGGTATAAGGTGGTATTTCAGAGTTATTTTAATTTGCCTCTCTTTAATCAAAATTGATTTAGAGCACTTCTTCATATGCCTATAGGTATTTTGATTTCTTCATCTGAAAACTGCCTTTTCATATCCTTTGAGTATTTATCAATTGGGGAATGCCTTGTATTCTTATAAATTTGACTCAGTCCTCTATATATTTGAGAAATGAGACCTTTATCAGAGACACTTTCTGTAAAGGTATTTCCCCCAGCTTTCTGCTTTCTTTCTAATCTTAGTTGCATTGGATTTATTTGTACAAAAGCTTTTCAATTTAATAGGATGAAAATTATCTATTCTATATTTCATAATACTCCCTATCCCTTGTTTGGTCATGAGTTTTCCCCCTCTCCATAGATCTGATAGGCAGGTTATTTCTTGCTCTATTTGATTACTTCATTTTCTATGGTACATTATAACAAGATTTAGTTTCTTTCCTTATCTCTTTTACTTAGGTCTATTTTTGCTTTCACTTTTTCTAAGATCAGTATTACTACCCCAGCTTTTCTTCAACTTCAACTGAAGCATAACAGATTCTGCTCCAGCCCCTTACCTTTATTCTATGTGTTAAGTGTATCTATTTTAAGCAACATATTGTAGGATTCTGATTTTTGATCTACTCTGGTATCTGCTTTTGATTTATGGGAGAGTTCATCCCATTTACATTTACAGTTAGGATTACTACCTGTCTATTTCCCTCTATCCCATTCTTCCTCCTGTTTGTCCTTTCTCTCCTCTCACTCTTTCCCTCCTCACCAATGTTTTTCTTCTGTCTACCCTGATCTACCCTCCCTTATGTCAGTCCTCACCTGAACTCCCTTTATTTAATTTCCTCCCCTCCCATTTTCATGTTTGGTTATGATAAATTTCTATATTCAACTTATTGTGTATATTATTCTCTCTTTGAGCTGATACTTATGAGAGTGAGGTTTAAGTGATGTCCATTGCCCACCCTTCCATATTCCCTTCCATTGTACAAAGTCTTTCATGCCTCTTCATGTAAGATCATATGCCCCATTCTACCTCTCCCTTCCTTCTTGCATCCTTTGTACTCTTTCTTATCCCTTAATATGTTTTTGTCCTTCCCTTAAATTCACCTTATGCCCATATCATCTGTGTATGTATCTTCCATCTGTCTGTACAGATAGTGGTACAAGTTCTAAGAGTTATAAATATCATTGTACCCTGTAGTGATATAAACAGTTTAGTTCTACTAAATCTCTTATGTTTCCTTTCCCCTTTTTACCTGTTTATGTTTTTCTTGGCTATTGATATTTTGATACAAATTTTTTATTTAGTTCTGGTCTTCTCCTTATGAAAGCTTTATATACTTCTATTTCATTGAATGGTCATTCTGCCCCTCCCCGGCCACCCTGATGTTGCAGTCCTAGCTCCTTTGTCTTCCAGAATATGATGGTCCATGATTTCTGATCCTTTAATGTTACAGCTGCAAGGTCCTGTGTGAATTTGATTGTCACTCACTGCTTTTTGAATTGTTTCTTTCTGGACACTTTCCGTATATTTTCCTTGAATTGATAGTTCTAAAATTTGGCTATAATACACCTTGGATTTTTCATTCTTGGGTCTCTTTCCTGAAGTGATTGGCAGATTCTGTCAATGTTTATTTTGCTCTCTGGTTCCAGGAAATCAGGGCAGTTTTCCTTGATAATTTCTTGAAAGATGCTGTCTACATCCTCCTTTTAATTATGAATTTCAGGTAGTCCAGTGATTCTGATATTATCTCTATTGGATCTATTTTCCATGTCAGGTATTTTTTTCACAAAGTATTTTACATCTTCTTATATATTTTGAATTTGTTTGATTGTTTCTTTATGTTTCATAGAGTCATAAGCTTCCACTTGCCAATTCTAACTTTTAAAGAGTTGTTTTCCTCAATTAGCTTTTGTACTTCATTTTCCATTTGGTCAATTGAACTCTTTAAGGAATTGTTTTCTTCAGGATTTTTGTATCTCCTTTCCCATTTGACCAATGCCACTTTTTAAACAGTTTTTCAGATTGTTGACTCTTTTTTTTCATAATTCTCTTACATTACTCTCACTTCCTTTTCCAATTTATCTTCTGTCTCTTTATATGATTTTTGAAGCTCCTTTTTGAGCTCTTTCATGAAGTATTTCTGAGCTTGAGACAACTTCTAATTTTACTTTGGTGTTTTACCCATAGGTGTTTTTACATTGTTTTTCTCTTCGGAGTTTGTGTTTTGGTCCTCCTTGTCACCATAATAACTTGCTATGGTCAGATTCTTTTTTTGTAGTTTTCTGCTCATCATTTTTTTGACCTTTTCCCTTTTTTTGAAATTTGAGTTCTGCTCCCTGGGTGGCAGGGACACTATCTCAGGCTTATTGTGCTGGTGTCTGCAGGTCCTGACTATTTATCTGGTGCACTGATGTTGCCCTGAGGCCCATGGGGAACCCTTGTGTCTGGTGCTGTGCCGAGAGTGTGAGGTGAGCACTACTGGAGGCTGTATGTGTCTGTCAGCTTAACTGGTGCTGAGTTGAGGTTGTAGTGGTGACGTCTGGCATGTTTTGAGAGGCCCAGGAAGGTGGCCACAATGAAGCAACGTGGGTCAGGCCTCTGGAGGCTGCCTGATTACCCAGGGCTACACTGAAGGATGGTGGGCTGATACTGACTGACTACTGTTTGTTTGCTTGGGTACCAGTAGAGTAGACATATACCTGTTTGACTGGGGCTGTGCTGAAGCACATGGAGGTCTGGTGGATACAGTTTACCTGTTTCCCCAGGACTACCCTGAAGCATGTGGTGGTTTTCAGAGCTAGAGTCTGCTGGTTCCCCTGGCTTTACTGAGAGGTCCTGGGGTTGGTTTCACTAAGCAGGGACTCAGAATCTTCTGTTGGTTTGCTGAGGTGGGGCTTGCAGTCCTCTCTTGGATTGTGGGGTTCCCCTTTTACTTGAGTGAGATGGACCTTTCCAGCTAATGCTCCAAGTTTCTTGGACTAAAAGATCATTTCACTCTTTCTTTTTGCTAGTTCTGCTATCCCAGGATTTGCTTTGGGGATCCATTTTATGGTTTTTTCAAGGTGAGTATGGAAGAGGTGCAGAGGTTTACTGCTTATTCAACCATCTTGGCTCCCAGAAATCCTGCAGTTCTTTTTTAAGAACTGTTTGTCCCTATCCCTTGACCACTTATCTTTTGGGGAATGGCAGCTATTGATATTGTAAATGAAATATCTGAATCCAATGACCAATAAATGGATTTGCTCCTGGAGGAACTAGAATAGCACTTTTTATAATCTTAGTATAAATAAAACCAAAAGGAAAAAGGAAATTGTGATAAAATTACAAGTTTATTACTTAGAAATTTACTACCTTGAAGTCATAGACTCTTAGAGTTGGAAGATATTTTAGAAATTATTTAGGTCAACCTCTAACTTAAATTTCTTCTTTTTTAATTGTTAAAAACACTTTATTCTTTTGCATTTATTTATTTTATTTTTAATTTATGAAATAAAACATGTATTTCTATAACATAGCATAATAAAAAAATGATTGCATATGAAACTACAAATCAATCATGTATAACTTGCTATTCCTTTTAAATATATAATAAAGTTATCATTTAAATTTATTTATTTTTCTTCTCTCTTTGCCCCCGCTGCCCTAGAGATGGCTGCCATTAGACACAAATAGGTCTATTTATATAAAATTATTCTCCAGCCTAAAATTTTTCTTTTATTTATCATTTTTTTCTGTGGAGGCAGATAGCATCTTTCTTCATATATCCTCTGTAGTTAATTTGGATCGTTGTAATAGTCAAAGTGACATTCACTCAAAGTCATTCTTAAAGTAATATTGCTGTTACTATATACAACTTTCTCTTGCTTCTGCTCATTTCACTTTTCATTATTTCATGCAAGTCTTTCCATGTTTTTCTAAAATCATTGAACTCATCCTTTCTTATAGCACAGTAGTATTCCATTACTATCATAATACTACAGCTTGGTCAGGCATTCCCCAACTGATGGACATCCCTGCAATTTCCACTTCTTTGCAACCACAAAGAGAGCTACTACAAACATTTTAGGACAGAAAGGTTCTTTTTCTTTTTCCCTAATTATCTTTGGAAATACATATAGTACTGGTATTGCTGGGTCAAAGGTCACTTTAATAATTCTTTGGGCATAATTCCAGATTGCTCTCCAAAACAGTTGGCTGAGTTCACAATTGTACCAACAATGAATTCGTGTCCCAATTTTTCCACATCCCCTCCAACATCTGTTGCTTTCCCTTTCAATCACTTTAGCCAATCAGACAAGTGTACAATAATATCTCAAGGTTGTTTTAATTAGCATTTCTCTAATCAATAATTATTTGGAGCATTTTTTTATATGACTATAAATTGTTTTGATTTTTTCATTGGAAAACTGCCTGCTCCTATCCTTTATGCTCTTTATCCTGTCACTGACAAGGTCCGTGGTGCCCCCAAAATATGTCTGGTCCACATGGAAAGCAATTTTTTCAGAACAGTTCTAGTTTCCAGAGTTTTTTAGCCTTGTAAAGTTTTAGTCTTGTAACGTAATATATTACGGTATTCCAATCTATCTTATGTTTCGAGTAAACCAGTTTCTGTTTACAAGAAAAGAATACCCAAGTACGATTCAGCAAGTTATTGTAGCAGACATGATCATGATGGAGAGTGAATTACATTTCCTGTGAAATCTGGACTTTAGGTGGGAGGTAGGGTTAGGGAGAGAGGAGATAATGGCTAGAGGATTATCTTTAGAGAAGCAAGTGCAAGAGTTTGCTTTTATTTTGCATCCAAAGGCAATAAGAAGAATCACTTTGGGGGAGCATTTAGTCACCTTTTATTTTATTGCTCATGATAAGTATTTGCAAAAAAAATCAACCTACTATTAAAACATCTGTTGCAGAGAATGAAAGGATAAAGAAGTTCTGCAAGAAATTCCTCATTACTGATGTGGGAGTCATCTCTGTGTACAATCAGTCCTCTGACTTATTAGAGACAAAATCAAAATAATAAATATAAAGGAAAGAATAAAAATGAAAAAAAGAAATGATATTTAATTAAAACATGTCCAACATGATCTATTAAATATTATTGATGCTAAATAGTAGGAAATAGAAGAAAGGAAACTGACAAAATTATGACAGTTTCATAAAAAAGTTTAATCAATGTGAATTAGTTGCCCCACTAGGTGACCAAAAGAACCTAAAACCACTGTAATCAGCAAAACTTTGGCTTGCTTGCCAAGCAGAGGGGTAGGGTAGTGCAGTCAAAACCCCCACTAGTTCAGAAACTTGTTTATTGCATCTTATAGAGGAGGAGGGTGGGAGATTATGAACAGTATTACTTCATAAAACACAAGAAATATAGGAAAGAATAGATCAGTTTAAAGGAAGCTTTTGAAGAAACACAGCTAAGCAAAGTAGCCTGGAGGACATTTAAAGATGAAATTGGGAAGAGGACAACAGCCTGAAGGTTGTCTTTGTTCATGGGAGGAGAGTCACTGCATTTGGATTTAGCATCACAATCTTGGATATGCATACATTGGATGTGGCAGTAGCATTGAAAAACATGGTGCCAGGAAAATCAGTGGACTGAATCAGGTGTATATATGAAGGTCCATACTGGAAGGAGCAACAGTTTTCAAGGTCTTAGGAGATGTGGCAAAAGAAACTCAGACTTTCTTATTATGCAGCCTTTCAGAAGGTGACTCAGAGAATATTAATAATTATTGGCCCACTTTCTTCCTTTTGCATTTATACAAAATTTTATAAGGTTCATCTACAACACACTGAGGGCATCCTTAGTTAAAATACTAGAATGAAACTAGCAGCTTTTTAACAATGATATTTGGAAGCAGGTCATATTTTTATCCTTATGCAACTGGCTGAAAGATAGAAAATATAAATGACCCCAATGTGTGCATTGTTTGCTGACTAACATTTGATTTGCTGGAGTAAAACACCGCCTTGAGGGCTCTTCTCTAACAAAGTTACCTTCCTTCTATGTGTCCAAATTGTACCATAATCCTTGGGAGACATAAATAACAGAAAACTGTTTATTGATGGGAAGTGTTATATAAGACAAGGAGATGTAGGCAGTCATGTGAAGGCTATCCTGCACAGAGTCCAAGCTGCAGAGAGATTCCTTGGGAATGATGTGGGTCCTCTGTTTGCTTCATTTACAAATTGCATTGTCCTCACCGCATCTAGCCTCAGAACACGGCAGAATCTTCTAAGTGATTTCTAAAAACGTTAAAATAGGTGTGGCCTAATTACCCAAGCAGGAAAAAAATTGAGAGAATGAAAAATGCCTAGTGTTCAGGACATTATATGCAGTTGAATAGACAACATGGACAACTTATAGAGTGGACCTATCAGTATATATACACATACCATATGTATTAATATACATATGTATGCTCATAGAACTATTACCTCTATCCTTTTTTCTTTCCTTACTTCTGCCTGTTTCCTTTCTCTCTCCTTTCTGCCCTTTGCCTCCTGTCTCCTCTCTCTCTCTCTCTCTCTCTCTCTCTCTCTCTCTCTCTCTCTCTCTCTTTCTTTCTTTCTTTCTTTCTCTCTCCTTTCTTCTCCTTTCCTCTCCTCTCTTCCTCTTTCTACATTCTTTCTTCCTTTTCCCTTTCTGTCTTCTGCATTCTTTCTCTTCCACTTAACCACAGATTTATCTCCTAGCTTTGCTTTCTTTATAATCTGTTTGCATTGGTTTTGTTTGTGAAAAAGTTTTTTAATATAATATAATCAAAATTATCTATTTTACATTTCATAATACTCTCTATCTCTTATTTGGTCATGAACCTGTGACTCACTTGACTTCTCCTTTAAGAATTTGGATACTGTATTGCTCGGTGCATATGCTTAGTATTGATATTATTTCATTGTTTATGGTACCTTTCTGGCAAGATGTAATTTCCTTCCTTATCTTTTTATATTAGGTCTATTTTTGCTTTTGCTTCATCTGAGATCAGGATTGATACCCCTGCTTACTCTGTGTGGTGTGTCTCTGCTTCATGTGTATTTCTTGTAATCAACATATTGTAGGATTTTGGTTTTTGATCCACTGTGCTACTTATTTCCATTTTATGGGAAAGTTCATCCCATTCACATTTACAATTATGATTACTATCTGTGTATTTCCCTTCATCCTATTTTTCCTATTTGTCTTCTCTCTTTTTTCACCCTTTCCCTCATTGATAGTGTGCTGTATTTGTCTATCACTATCACCTCCTCAGTCTGCACTCTGTTCTGTCAGTACCCAAACCCCTTTACTTAATCTCCTCCTTTCCTACTTTCCTGTTGGGTAAGATAGATTTTTATGTTTATCTCTTCTGTATTCTTTCTCTTCCACTTACCACAGACTTCCCCAACCTAGCTCTGCTTTCTTTCTAATCTTGTTTGCATTGGTTTTGTTTGTGAAAATATTTTTTTAATTTAATATAATCAAAATTATCTATTTTACATTTCATAATGCTCTCTATCTCTTATATACCTAATCAGGTTAGGTATATTACTTCATTTTTGAGTCAATACTGATGAGAATATGGTTCAATCAATACCTGTTGCTCATACTCCTATCTTTCCCTCGACTGTAAAGCTTTTCATTCCTCTCCATGTGAAGTAATTTACCCTATTCTACTTGTCCCTTCCTTCTGCACTCAGTCTAGTTCTTTTTCTCATCCCTTAATTATTTTTGGTTATTCCCTCAAATTTGCCTTATATCCATACCCTCTGTCTATGTATATTCCTTCTAGCTATACTATTAGTGTTACAGATTTTAAGAATTTCTAATATCATCTTACCATGTAGGGATGTTTAGCTCCATTGAATCCCTTGTATTTTCTTTTCCCCTTTTATCTTTTTAGGCTTCTTTTGGGTCTTAATATTGGAGGTCATTTGTTTTTGTGGTTGCTCAGCTCTGGTCTTCTCTTTATGAAAGCTTGAAATCCTTCTATTTCATTGAATGACCACTCTCCCCCCTTGGAATATTATACTTAATTTCACCATGTATGCAACTCTTGGTTATAATTCTAGTTCCTTTGCCTTCCAGAATATGATGTTCCATGACCTCTGATCCTTAATGTTGCAGCTGCTAAGGCCTGAATAATACTGATTGCAGCTGCCAGATTTTTTAATTGCTTCTTTCTGGATATTTTCAGTATTTTTTCCCTTACCTGATGGTTCTGTAATTTGGCTATAATGTTCCTTGGAATTTTTATTTTGGAATCTCCTGGCATGATTGGTGGATTTTTTCAATGCCTATTTTGCTCTCTGGTTCCAGGATGTCAGGGCAGTTTTCCTTGATAATTTCTTACAAGATGCTGTCCAGGTTCTCCTTTTGATTAAAATTTTCAGGTAGTCCAATGATTCTGATATTGTATGCATTTTCCAGGTCAGTTATTTTTTTCCATGAAGTATTTTAAATTTTCTTCCATTTTTCATACTTATGAATTTGTTTGGTTGATTTTTGATGTCTCACAGAATCATTAGCTTCCACTTACCCAATTCTAAATTTTAAGGAGTTATTTTCCTCAGTTAGCTTTTGTGCTTCCTTTTCCACTTGTCCAGTTGTACTCTTTAAGGAGTTGTTTTCTTCTGTGGATTTTTTATCTCCTTTTTATTTGACCAGTTCTACCTTTTAAGCAGTTGTTTTCTTTTTCCAAACTGTTGACTCTTTTTTTATAATTCTCTTACATTACTCTCATTTCATTTTCCAATTTTTTGTCTATTCTCTTATATCATTTTTAAGCTCCTTTTTGAGCTCTTCCATGAGTTCTTTCTGGACTTCATTCCATTTTTCATTTTTCTTTGGAGTTTTCCCCATCAATATTTTGACATAATTTTCCTCTTCTGAGTTGATATCTTAGTGTTCCCTGTCACCATAATAGATTTTGATGCTCAGATTCTTCTCTTTTTTGTTACATTTTGCTCACTTTTTTGGGGGGAGGCTCATTTTCCTTTCTTTCAAATTTGAGCTCTGTTCCTAGAATGTAAGGGTCACTGATTCAGGTTTCTTGTGTCATATGCTGCATGCCCTGGATGTTTACCTATTCCTTCATTGATGTTGCCCTGACATCTATCAGGAACTCTTGTATCTTATGCTGATGGAGTAGAGTAGGGGGTGGTTGGTACTACTGGAGACTGTAGGGGCCTGGTAACTTACTTGGTGCTGAGTTGGGGTCCTAGTGCTGATATCTGGAGTGTACTGAGGCTGGTGGGGTGTTTCTGTATTTCCATGGGGCTTCAGTGAAGCACTTAGAAATCTGGATGCTGGAGGATGCCTGATTGCCCAGGACTGTGCTGAAATATATGGTGGTACTTGGAGCAGGAGTCTGCCCCTTCCCCTCACTATGCTGAGGTGTTCTGGTGTTGGCTTTTGCTTGCTCCACTGCACTGGGGCCCAAGATCTCCTGCTAGTTTGCTGAAGTGGAACTTGCTGCTCTCTTGCAGGGACACTCCCTGTCCTTGAATGTGCTCTCATTTACCTGAGTAAGATAGACCTTTCTTGCCAATCTTCCAAGTTTCTTGGGCTCAAAGATTGTTTCACCCAATTCTCTTGCTGATTCTTCTGGTCCAATATTTGTTTGGGGGCACTATTTTATGGTGGTTTGGAGGTGAACATGGGAAAGTTACAGCAATTTACTGCTTACTCAGCCATCTTGGCTTCTGGAAGTCCCAGAGAGCTAATTACACACACATATACACACACACACATACACACACACACACACACATCCCCACACACACATCCCCACAATATTCCCCCACATCCATCAAACAACTGCCATGTAACAATGTGTTTTAGCTTTACTTTCCTTTCCTATTCTGGCTGAGACCAATGAATTAAAGTTCTCCATTATGCAAACAATTAGGAAAGGTTAAAGTTTCTTACATGTGTAAATATCGCTCATAAAGTACAACCTTTGAGTCTGAGAAAAGTTAGAGTTTTTGTAGCTTCTACATGTGTTACATATTATTTGCCAAATGCTTGTATTGTGTCTATAATATAGTATATTGATTATATTTTCTTGAATGATTTTGTATTTTCTATAATAAGTGAAGGACAATTTAGAATTACAGTCTTTCTTCTGGATGGGGAAAATATTTTTCTTTTTTTAAATTTTCTTTCTTTTAGTTTTGATAGAATTTTTATGGAATAAAACAAGCATTTCCATACCACAGTGTAATTTAAAAGGATGATACATGAAACTGCAAATTTTTTATGTATAACTTGCTGTGTCATTTAAATATATAATGAAGTTTTCATGTAAATTTCTTTTTTTTCCTTTTTTCTTCCCTCCTCCCTAAAGATAGCTGCCATCAGACACAAATATGTATGTGTGTGTATGCATGTCATTCTAAACATACTTCTATTTATCAGTTCTTTTTCTGAATGTACGATAGAGTCTTCCTTCATATGTTCTTTGTTTTTAATCTGGGTACCATATTTCACTTCATAATTGTTGCCACTGATTAGTCATCCCACCCTGTTTTTTTAATCCAAAAAAATGGTTTATAACCTTTCACAGTGTAATCACATGATATAATTCTGCTCATCACACAGCTGAAAAAGTAAACAGAGCAGCAATGTATTCACCAGTGGCATATGTTGTGAGACATGAATCTAGAATTCTCAGCCCACATGCACCGTCATTTTATTTCTAAAAGCCTACTAGCATGGTTTGTTTAGAGTGCTATGGTGTTAATGGTATTGTCACTCAACCCAGTGAAGAGCCATAAGGTACAAGGGAAATGGCTCAACAGGTGAAGCTGTATGAGCATGACACATGATATGGTAAGACTTCCATCTTCCCAAGCAAGCTAAACTATACAGTTCATCTGCCAGAGATACAGTTTAGTAACAAATAATTTTTAAGTAATATCAGAGTGATTTTGTAATTTGGGTATTTATAATAGTCAAAATGACTTAATTGTTCTTAAAATAATATTGCTGGGGAGGAGCCAAGATGGCAGAGTAGAAAGACTCATGTATGCTAGCTCTGAATCCACACCCCATAAATCTTCTGTAAAAAGAACTCCCCACAAATTCTGGAGCAGTCCAAGATGCACAGGAACGCAGTGGAGGAGATTGCCGTTCCAGAGAGCCCTGAAAAACTGAACCCAAAGGTCCATCACACACCAGAGGCAGAGCCCACCCCTGCGCTGCCCTGGCTGCGCAGCCCCAAGAGGAGCAGATCCGAGCAGGCTTCAGGGACGGAACCTCCAGTGGCCATGAAGGTCCCTCCACCCACAGGCGCTACAGGTCAGTGAGAGAGACTTCTGGGCTGGCCAAGAGGGGAGTGGGGTGTCTCGATGACATGGGCCCCCTCGGGAGGCAGTGTCAGAATCAGCAGCTGCCGGAAACTCCAGGAGCAGACAGGAGCTCAGGGCCATTACTGAAGATCTCTGCATAAACCCCCTGAGGGAACTGAACCTGGGAGGTGGCCCTGACCCACCTGAGCACCAGAACTTAAGCTCACATTGAATAGCAGCCGCTCCCACCATGGAAAGCCCTGAGGCTGGGGAGCAGCATTTGAATCTCAGATCCCAAGCACCAGCTGGAAGGATCTAGGCGGGGGTGCAGAGGAATCTCAGAAGTCAAGTAACTGGCTGGGAAAATGCCCAGAAAAGGGAAGAAAAATAAGACCATAGAAAGCTACTTTCTTGGGGAAGAGATGTTTCTTCCTCCCTTCATTTTTGATGAGGAAGTACAATGCTTGCCATCAGGGAAAGATGTGGAGGTCGGGACCTCTGTATCCCAGACATCCAACATGGATGTCTGGTGGGCTCAGGCCATGGAAGATCTCAAAAAGGATTCTGAAAATCAAGTTAGACAGGTGGAGGAAAAACTGGGAAGAGAAATGAGAGACATTCAAGAAAAGTATGAAAAACGGGTCAATACCTTGGTTAAGGAGACCCAAAAAATGCTGAAGAAAATAACACCTTGAAAAATAGGCTCACTCAATTAGCAAAAGAGGTTCAAAAAGCCAATGAGGAGAAGAATGCTTTCAAAAGCAGAATTAGCCAAATGAAAAAAGAGGTTCAAAAGCTCCCTGAAGAAAATAGTTCTCTCAAAATGAGAATGGAACAGATGGAGGCTAATGACTTTATGAGAAACCAAGAAATCACCAAACAAAACCAAAAAAAAAAATGAAAAAATGGAAGAGAATGTGAAATATTGCATTGGAAAAACAACTGACCTGGAAAATAGATCCAGGAGAGACAATTTAAAAATTATGGGACTACCTGAAAGCCATGATCAAAAAAAGAGCCTAGACATCATCTTTCATGAAATTATCAAGGAAAACTGCCCTGAGATTCTAGAACCAGAGGGCCAAATAAGTATTGAAGGAATCCATCGATCACCGCCTGAAAGAGATCCAAAAAGAGAAACTCCTAGGAACATTGTGGCCAAATTCCAGAATTCCCAGGTCAAGGAGAAAATAGTGCAAGCAGCTAGAAAGAAACAATTCCAGTATTATGGAAATACAATCAGGATAACCCAAGATCTAGCAGCTTCTACATTAAGGGTTCGAAGGGTGTGGAATAGGATATTCCAGAAGTCAAAGGAACTAGGACTCAAACCAAGAATCACCTACCCAGCAAAACTGAGTATAATACTTCAGTGAAACAGAGGACTTTCAAGCATTCTTGATGAAAAGGCCAGAGCTGAAAAGAAAATTTGACTTTCAAGCACAAGAATAAGAAGAAGCATGAAAAAGTAAACAGCAAAGAGAAGTCATAAGGGACTTACCAAAGAAGAACTGTTTACATTCCTACATGGAAAGACAATATTTTTAACTCTTAAAACTTTTCAGTATCTGGGTAGTTGGTGGGACCACACACACATACACACACATGTGCACACACACATGTGCATGCACATACACATATGCACGCACATACAGAGACAGAGCACAGAGTGAATTGAATAGGATGGGATCATATCTTAAAAGAAATTAAGGTAAACGGTGAGAGAGAAATGTAGTGGGAGGAGAGAGGGTGAAATGGAATGGGGTAAATTATCACTCATTCAATAGGCAAGCAGGAGACTTTTTAGTGGAGGGAAAAAGAGGAGAGCTAAGAAAAAAACATGAAGTTTACCCTCATCACATTTGACTAAAGGAAGGAATAAAATGCACACTCATTTTGGTATGAAGACCTATCTTACAATACAGGAAAGTGGGGGAGAAGGAGATAAGCAGGGTGGGGGGGATGATGGAAGGGAGGGTAATGGGAGGAGGGAGCAATTTGAAGTCAATACTCGGGGAGGGACAGGATCAAAAGACAGAATAGAAACAGTGAGGGACAGGATATGGTGGAGGGAAATAGAGTTAGTCTTACACAACACGACTATTATGGAAGTCATTTGCAAAACTACACAGATAGGGCCTATATTGAATTGCCTGCCTTCCCAAAGGGAATGGGTGGGGAGGGAGGGATGGGGAGAATTTGGAACTCAAAGTTTTAGGAACAACTGTTGAGCATTGTTCTTGTTACTAGGAAATAAGAAATACAGTTAATGGGGAATAGAAAGTCATCTGGCCCTACAGGACAAAAGAGAAGATGGGGACAAGAGAAGGGAGGGATGATAGAAGAGAGGGCAGATTGGTGATAGGGAAAATTAGAATGCTTGGTGTATTAGGGTGGGGAGAGAGGATAAATGGGGAGAAAATTTGGAACCCAAAATTTTGTGAAAATGAATGTAAAAAGTTAAATAAATAAATTTATATTTTTTAAAAAATAGTATTGCCATTGCTGTTACTATAGACAGCATTCTCTGGTTCTGGTCTGTTCATGTTTTTTCTAAGATCATTGAGCTCATCATTTCTTACAACATAATAGTATTCCATCACAGTCATATATCACAACTTGTTCAGCCATTCCCCAGTTGACAATATGTTTTTGTTATTTTAATGGATAGAGTAGTAGACTGGGAGTTAGAACTGGTTTTAAATCTTACCTCTGGCACTTAATAGCTGTGTGATTCTGACCTAGTCACTTACTCTCTCTTGGTCTCAGTTCCTCATCTGTAAAATGAAGGGGTTGGATTAGATGACGTCTAAATTCCTTTCCAAATCCATTTTTAAAATATCCCATTATTCTATTATCCCTTTAGGAGCATGCCTAGTATTGTGATTCTATAGACCTGATGGGAATATTAGATCATGGTACAGAGACAAGAGCTTTAGATTTGGAATCAGATGACCTGAGTTCAAATCTGTATGACCTTGGATAAATCACTGTTAATTCTTCTGGGTCTTAATATCCTTATCTATCACATAAAGACATTTGATTGAATCCCCTTTAAGGATTCTTCTATATCTAAATCTATGTTCCTAAATAATAAACACATTTATTCAGAGATGAGACAGCTGAGATTCAGTGTGAGGTCAAATGATTTTCCCAGAGTGATGCAATTGGGTGGGAGAGAGGCAGAACTCCATCTCTGGTCATTGCCCTATCTATTCCTTTTTCCACAATAGCCAATGGGCCATTATTCTGATTTACTGGTGCAACCCCTTTACCAGAGCATTGTTCAGAAGATAAAATTTTATTCATTTTCACTTCTTTCACCAATTGTGGCAAAAGTCTGGCACTGAAGATGTGGAGTCAGCAATAGGTCAGCCAGAAACCAAAATACATCTAGCAAGTTGATCATACTGAGCCTGAGCCAGAGCCAGAGCCAAAACCAAAACTCTGGCCCAGAGTACAGACCAGTAGTCAGAAGCATAAACTCAGAAGCTAAAAGCCAAGATGATACTGGAATGGTTCAAACACTGATGAAGAATGTGAAGTACTGGAGAGAGTATTGAGTTCAGAGTCAGAAGGGCTGGAGTTGAATTCTGCCTTAACTACTTTAAATACCTGTGTGATTATATAAGCAAGGCATTTCATTCCTCTGATCCACAATTTCATCATCTTTAAAAGGAAGGACCAGATTCCATTCAATCAGCATTAATTAAGCACCTCCTAATGCTAAGCACTATACTAGGTGCTGGGGACCCAAAATCACATGAAATAATCCCAGCCCTTAGGGAGTTTCCATTCTATTGAATTATATTTGAAGCCCTAAATCTTATGACCCAATTGTACTTTGTTCTTTACTTCTGTTTGAGTAAGTTCCTTGAACTAGATCAGCAGCCAGAACTGACCCTTCAGAAACTAAGGTTCCTTTTCTAGTTGAAATTATAATATTATTCCATTGGGTAGTTCCTAAAAATACTAAATATATCATCATTATATTGTGTGATAAAATTTTGAGATGGTAACTCTCAAATATACTTGGAAGTTTGGTCATTTTATTTCCCTTCACCCCTTATGACTTAAAATGAGGTCAAATTTACTAACAATTTTTTCTCAGATATCATAAAAAAAAAATGTCCTGCTTTCTTGAATGTTACCATCTTTATGCATAGAGTCCCATGTGAGAAAGACTTGAGGACCCTTCCTAAATGTAGATGGTGTTGATGTTCTCATTAATTCTAAGTGCATGTGGTTGGGGCAATGGGAGTAATAACTGAGGACATCCTGGAGAAGGACTGAAAGATGATTCAGCTATTTTTTGAATTTGGTTTCATGTGATAGCAAAAGCTAGGCATGGATCGGCACTTCGTGTCACTTAACCTTGAACAGCACAGGCTTTATTTGGTATTTTCCCAGTTCTCTAATCATGCACACACATGTCTACAACAATTGTAGTTGACATAAAATAGAATGTTAATTCTCTGTAACAAATTTGCCCACTAGCAATAGCACTTACTGTCCTTGGGTGCCAAAAGAAACATTTTTTTTCTCTTGTGAGTGGATAAAAACAAAGATGCTCCTGCCACAAGCTAGCTATAAACTATTATAGACTCATCAACCTGAAGGTGATTTGCATCACTCTCTTGTCAATCATTGGGCATGTCTAAAACATGATTCCCACCACTCCCTTTACCCATAATTGTTCAACTCTCCCTTATTCTGCTCTAACCTTTTCTTGCCAAAACCAATGAGTAAGCAGGCTTTCACCTTTTTCTTCTTTGATGGTAGGAGTTGGTTACTGGGCAGCCATCACTGAAAAAATCCCACTTCCCTTACCAGTATCTGCACATTTTGTCTCCCATATTAACTTAGGGCAGCCAAAACATACAAACCTTACCCACCTTTCATTTTTTTTTTTTTGGTAGGAAGAAGCAGTTTTTTAAGTATTGAATTTAATTTTCTCAGCTAGCTATGTTAATCAAATTAATGGAATAATTATTAACTGAGTGTAATTTATAAGACCTCCCTAACACCTAGGACGGAGGTGATAGGGTGGTACAGTGAATAGAGGACAGGGCTTGTCAGGGATATCTGAGTTCAATTCTAGCTTCAGATACTTCCTAGCTGTGTGACCTGTGGGTGGGTCACTTACTTATGCCATTTTCAGTTTCCTTTTACTATAAAAATTGGAATAAAAATAATACTTAAGTCACAAGGTGGTTGTGTTGATCAGATTAGATAATATTTGTAAAGAAGTGTTTAGTGCAGTGATTGGCACATAGAAGGTGTCAGTTAAATGCTTACTCCCCCATTCCCCTCCCCCCCACACTTAGGACATACACAAAGATTAAAAAAAATTGTAGTGCTTAGAATGACTACCTTGCAGTCATTGTACAAGCAGCAGTTCATCAAAGTGATAAGTATGTTTTATAGAATTTGTATTTTTTTGTTTTCGCAAGGAGTCAGGAATTAATTGCTTTTCAAAAGAAACTGTTTCTACTGAGAGTTTTGAAAATGGGTATTTGGAAATGTTACATAATTTTGTTGCTAGAAAACTCTCATATCTTTACACTTTTAAAAATTGCAAGTAGAATTTTCTTTTGTATCTAAAAATCTGAGAGTTTCAGTGAGTTTTGAGTCCTTTTGTTAAAAGATATAAAAATGTAAGTCCTTTGAACTTGTTTGCATGAGCAATGATTGACATAGAAAAGATAGAAGTTCATCAACTAAACTTAAAAAAAAATGTATTTACTCGATTCATAGGATAAAATAATGACTAACGTGACTTAAGAAGCATAATAAATTGGTACTTTTCCCCATAGGGACCTACATATCTTCCATTGCTCTAAGGTATCTTTTTCTAATCTATGAAAGTCATTAGAACCATATATTGAAATAAAATAAACTTAGAACTTGTCAATCAGAAAGCATTTATTAAGCACCTAGCATGTACCAGGCACTGTGCTAAGCCCTGGAACCAGACTTTAGAATCTTCATATTATTAAGTATTAAGAAAGAAGGAACCAAACCCTCATTAAGACCTACTATGTGCCAAGTAGTGTGTTACATGCTTTATTAATATTATCACATTTGATTTGCACAACAACCCTGTACAACATCTCCAATTTGCATTCAGAAACATAACTAGCAAGTGTCTAAACTTTTCAAAAATAATAAAATGTATTCAATCATATTATTCATTAGAAATATTATTAATTGTATAATTGATAGTTATAAATGGCATTTTGGTGAACAGAACCTTTTTCTATCATTAAATATTTCATTAAGATTTTTTTTTTAATCAAAGAAGTCTGGAGACCATTGTTGCTAAATGTCAGTACTTAAAATCAACCTTTCTTTTCAAAAAGAAGATATGGATTACAATGGATAATTAATCTTCTTCATTGACAAATTCTTGATATTTCTATTGGGCGTTTCTGTAATATTGACTAAAGCTGATTTTCTTTCTAGATGTGCTTTTACTTTTCCTACTCACTTGTGTCATCTTCAGTTGTGATAACCTCATGGCTAACTCAGCTTGGCCACACATCTGCCTGTGTTTATTTTTAAATGTAACAATTTTGTTCTTTGATATAACTCACAGAAAAAGAGCAAATGATCTTGACTCCCTAGGCTTTGAGAGCAAGCCCAGATAATCAGCTTTAATGGATTATGAGTGATTTGGTATTTTTGGAAGGGTCCTCTGCCACTGTAATTCCTTGCTTCCTGCTGCCTTTGGACTGAATTCTGAAATTAGCGATGAATAAATGAATGATAGTGAATGAAATAATAGTGATGAATAAACAAAGGCAGACTAGAATAGAAACAATATCATAACAACTTCACATTTAAACAGAGCTCCATTAATTTTTAAAAATTTTATTGTTTTTCACTATTTTTAAAAATTATTTACTTTTAATTTTTGACATTCACTTTTATAAGATTTTGCATTCTACATTTTCCTGCTCCTTCCCTTCCCCCCTCCTCAAGACACCATGCAATCTGATATAGGTTATACATGTACAATTATATTACATATAATTCCACATTAGTCATGCTGCAAAGAAGAATCAAAACAAAAGGAAAGACCATGAGAAAGATAAAACAAAATTAAATAAAAGAGAGAGAGAGAGAGAGAAAATACTAGGCTTTGATCTGCATTCAGACTCCATAGTTCTTTCTCTGGATGTAGATAGCATTTTACATCATGAGTCTTTTGGGATTGCCTTAGGTCATTGCATTGCTAAGAAGAGCTAAGTCTATCAAAGTTGGCCATTAAACAATTACTGCTATTACTGAGTTCAGTGTTCTTCTGGTTCTGCTCATTTCACTCAGCATCAGTTCATGTAAGTCTTTCTAGATTTTTCTGAAATTTACCTGTTCATCATTTCTTATACCACAATAATATTCCATTACATTCATATACAACCACTTGTTACAGCCATTCCCCAGTTGATGACATCATTCTTTCCAGACTCTCCTCCTACCTGTCTAACTGTTTTTCAGTGTCCTTTGCTGATTCATCATCCATATCAGACTCCTTAATTTGGTGTGGACACCAAGGCCATGTATTGGACTTTCCCTTTTTTCTTTATACTTCTCACTTGGTAACTTCATCAGTTCCCATGGGTTCCATGATCATCTCTGCAAGTGACTCCAGGCCTACTCTCTTTTCTAAGCTTCAGTTTCCACGTAATTAACCACATCATTCAAACTGAATGTCCCATGGGCACATCAATGCCAGCATATCTTTTCATCTTTCTCTTGATTCTTGTATTTAAAAGTCAAATTTTCTATTCAGATCTGGTCTTTGCAACAAGAATGCTTGGAAGTCCTTTATTTCATTGAAATTCCATTTTTTCCCCTGAAGTATTATGCTCAGTTTTGCTGGTTAGGTGATTCTTGGTTTTAATCCCAGTTCCTTTGATTTCTGGAATATCATAGTCCAAGCCCTTTGATCCTTTAGTGTAGAAGCTGCTAAATCCTATGTTATCCTGATTGTATTCCCACAATGCTTGAACTGTTTCTTTCTGAATACTTATAATATTTTCTTCTTGACCTGAGAACTCTGGAATTTAGCGGCAATATTCGTAGAAGTTTTACTTTGGGGTTTTAGGAGGTGATGTGATGAATTCTTTCCATTTCTATTTTACCCTCTGGGCAGCTAGGTGCTGCAGTGGATAGAGCACCAGTACTGGAGTTAGGAGGACTTGAATTCAAATCACCTCAGACACTTGACTCTCACCAGCTGTGTGACCTTGGGCAAGTCACTTAACTCCAATTGCCTCATCCTGGGTCATCTCCAGTCATCCTAATGACTGTCACTGGATTCAGATAGCTCTGGAGGAGAAGTGAGGCTGGTGACCTGCACAGCCCTCTCTCACTCAAAAAACAAAGTCAAGTGCAAGTTGTGTCATTATTTCTCTGATGGCATGGTATTCTTCAGCAACGAAGGACGAACACACATTTTACCTTCTGGGTCTAGAATACGAGGGCAGTTTTCCTTGATAATTTCTTGGAAGATGATGTCTTGGCTGTTTTTTTATGATGGTTTTCAAGTAGATCAATAATTTTTAAATCATCTCTCCTGGATCTATTTTGCAGGTCAGTTGTTTTTCTAGTGAGATATTTCACATTATCTTCTATTTTTTCATTCTTTTGATTGTGTTTTATGATTTCTTGGTTTCTCATAAATCTATTAGCTTCCACCTGCTCCATTCTAATTTTTAATGAACTATTTTATTCAGTGAACTTTTGAACCTCCTTTTCCATTTGGCCAATTCTGCTTTTTAAAACACTCTACTCCTCATTGACTTTTTGGACCTCTTTTGCCATTTGGATTAATCTATTTTTAAAGGTGTTATTTTCTTCAGCATTTTTGGTGCCTCCTTTAGCAAGCTGTTGACCTGTTTTCATGATTTTCTTGCATCACTCTCATTTCTCTTTCCAATTTTTCCTCCACCTCTCTTACTTGATTTTCAGAATCCTTTTTGAGTTCTTCCATGACCTGAGACCAACGTATATATTTTGGAGACTTTGGATATAGTAGCCTTGACCTTACTGTCTTCCTTCAGTTGTACACTTTGCTCTTCCTCATCCTCAGGGAGGGAAGAAAATACCTTTTCACCAAGAAAGTAACTTTCCATAGTCTTATTTTTCGCCTTTTGGGGCATTTTCCCTAGCCAATTACTTGACTTTTGAGTCCTTTGTCAAATGGAGGGCATACTATTGTAGGCTTCATAGGTTCTGTGCAGCTGTTCTCCAAGATATCTCTAGAGACCTGTAAGTTTTCAGTTCCTCCAAAGTGGTATAGTCAAGCGAGAGGTATTTACTCCTCTCCCAACCTGCACTCTTGTCTTTGAGCAACCAAAAGCACTCTTATGCCCTTGAACTGTGAATAGGGTTCCCTTTTCACAGTTGCCACCAGCTCCACCAATTCAGCATTATTCCTCACCCCAGAGCCACCACTCATGACTGAGACCCAGATCAGCCACTCAATTCCCCCACCATCTGTCAGTCAAGAGCTCCAGAAGTGGTTGATGCTGCCACCTTGGCTGTAGCCATCCTGGGGTTGCAACCAGGGCTGGGGTCTTACCCCACTCCCTTCTCATCCAGGTGAAAGAGTTTTCTCATTGACCTTTGAAGTCATCTTTAGTGTTTGTGAGTTGAGAAATCTGGAAACCACAGTAGTTGCCAATGGTTCAGCACCCTGAAACCTGTTCCAGTCCCATCTGTACTTTGCAGGCCCATGCTGGGCTGGGCTCCTCTCTGAACCCTGTGCAGTAGGCCCTTCTTGTTGGCCTTCCAGGCTTTCTTGGGCCAGAAATTTGTTTTACTTCGTCATTTTTCACTTCTGATGTTCTAGAATTTGTTTAGAGTCATTTTTACAGGCATTTTAAGGGCTTTGGAGGAAGAGCTTGAGCAGATATGTGCTTCTACTCTGCCATCTTGGCTCCAGAACCCTAACTAGTAATTTTCACACTTGTGGCAGGTGACAGCAACAAGAAAGGATGATGGGTACGCTAACTTTTGTGGTAAGGCTGCCAGGCACAGAGAAGGAAATATTACCTGGAATGAATTTGCCATGGGGCTGTGGCCAGACAAGGTTTGTCTCCAAACCAGAATGGTATTGTGGTAGCCCTTTAAATTTCCTTCCTGCAAACTTGATTTAGCATTCAGAACTTCAGTAGCATCTTAAGATTTATAGAATTACTCACTGCCTTCCAACCTCATCACTGAATCAAGACAATTATTAAGACTTTCCTATCTACTTACTTTCTCATCTAGGCACTTATAAATATGGAAAGAAGCTGTGAATGCTGAAATAGTCTTTGGGAGGTGTTCTTTATCCCCAACAGAGTGACTATGTCAGGCTAAAAGGGGAATCATTTCTCTTCCTTAGTCATGGACCACTCATAGCTTGACTTGCTAATTGTAGATCAAGGGATCAGGAACTTGTGGCAAGAAACTCTCACTCCCATTTAATCATTCCTAGCTGGATTAGGAGTAACTGTTTTGAGGACTGCTTTCATTAAGTAATCTGATTCCAGCAGGCCTTATACTATTCTCAGGTTGTTGAGTTAGGTACTTTCCAAAGTTGTTTTTAGCTTCCAAGGAAGTATTTTTAGTACACTGAAGCAATAATTTGCTAAAATATATGGATGCAACTTCCCAAAGTGCCTTGATTCTCAAAAGTAAGTAATTTACACACTGGGAAAATGATCTCAATAATAAGATTGGGTTCCTTAAATTTGTATGACATCTTTTGTGCCAGAGAACTGAATATGCTTTTATATATTAGAGTGGGCTCTTTGTAGGAAAAGTGAGAATGTAACAACTATGCCTTGACATTATGTAATATTTATTCTCCTATTTTAGGTAGAGAAACAGAAGTTTGAAGATATGACATGGCCTAGGGAGGAAAAAAAAATATGAGTTTGGTGGTCATAGGCCTGGGCTCCAAAGGCTGCCTGAGCCACCATGTAGTAGCTGTATGGATTTTACTCTTCACCTTGCTAAGGCTAAGAGGTTTCTTCATGAGGGAGAACTTAATGAATTCTGTTTTGGATATGGTGAGTTTGAGATGTCTAGGAGGTAGGTGGTGATGCAAGACTTGAGTCAGCAGAGAGGTTAAAGCTACATAATTAGATCTGAGAATTATCTGTGTAGAGGTAATCATTGAATTTGTAGGAGCTAATGAGATTATGAGGGGTAGCTAGGTAGAAAGATGGGCCTGGAGTCAGGAAGACCTGAATTCAAAGTCAGTCTCAGGCTTACTAGCTATGTGACCCTGGGCAAGTCACTTAATCCTGTTTTCCTCAGTTTCCTCATCTGTAAAATGAGCTGGAGGAGGAAATGGCAAACCACTCCAGTATCTTTGCCAAAGATGGGTTCATGAAGAGTTGGACATGACTGGAATGACTAAATAGCAAAGATGAAATTACAAAATTATAGTAAAGAGGGCGAAGAGAAGAGGGTCTAAACTAAACTTCTGGAGGACACCCAGAGTAAATGGTCATGAACTGGGGGAAAATCTAGCAAAGGAGAATGGGAAAGAATTTTAGGATAGATAGGTAGGAGGAAAACTTGAAGGGAACTATGTTATGAAAATCTAGAGAGGTTTTCCTTTGCTGTATAGAGATAGTGACCAACAGAATCAAAAGTTGCAGAGTATGGTTGCAAGAAGTTGCAAAAGTTGCAAGAAGTATGGAAACTGACAAAAGGCCATTAGGTTTGGTAACTCAGAGATCTCTTTGAGATAGAAATTTCATTTGGATAATAATGTTAGGAATCAACTTCCTGAGGGTTTAGAAGGAAGTAAGAGAAGAGAAGGCAGAGAGACCTATTGTGGATGACTTCCTCAAGGGGTTTAATCATAAAAGGGGAGGAAAGACAGGACACTCACTAGCTGGGATGACCAATCCAAGCAAAGGTTTTTTGAGGGTGGGACAGACATGTTCACAGGCAGCAGAGAAAGGGTGAAAATGAGTTGAGAGAGGATGAAGAGGAAGTAATCTGTTGCAGAGGGTGGAATGCTGAAGGATCTAAGGGTACATGTGGAGGGATTTGCCTTGGCAAGAAAAACCACTTCTTCACGTGATATGAGTGAAAGAGGCTCTTTTAATCTTATTGGCAATAGGAAAAATACATTAGGCAGAAGAGAGAAGAGGGAGTTCTCATCAAATCACTTCATATTTTTCAGTGAAATATAAGGTGAAGGTCATCAGCTGAGAAGGTATGCTGTAGGGATCCTGAAGAAGGGAAGGATTTTAAGTAGCCACCATGGAGAATGGGGCAGGGAACCCATGACCTTGCTTTAAATAAGACCCTGTTGAGATTATGTAACACATTTATGGTGGCCATGATATAGTGATTTTCTCCAGCTCGTCTGCAATGGCAGGGGAATGGGAGCAAAGGCTATATAAATGACAGAACTAATCCAATATTTACAGCATGATAGGACAAGAAAACAAGGGACTAGATTATGGGGATGGCATAGAGCTGAAATAGCTTCCCAAGAGGTTGAGACAGAGACTGTAGCAAATATAGGAATGAAGGCCTGGGAAAGACCTGAAGAAGAGGAAGTACAGGACATAGGGTCATAATACATAATACATATAAAATTATAAAGGATTATGATCTGATAAAGGAATTTTGGATTTTAGGAATTTTGGAGTGGATTATTTGTGGGTGGTGCCAAAATCAAGGATATTATCATCTTGGTGTGTAGCTGAGGTGGAGTGTGGGAGTCAGTCGTGAGAACTGAGTAGATTGAGAAACTGGGAAGTTAGGGTATTTCAGGAAGTATCAATATGTATATTTGAATCTCCTAATATGAGGGCAGGAATTAGGGCTAGAAGAGAGATTGTGATCCAGGCCCTGACCTCACTGAGGACAGTAAGAAGCATGTCTTATGCATCAGTAGGTAAGAGCTACCAGAATCTTCATTAGGTGGTAAATATAGATTAAAGAAACCTCAAAGGAAGAGAGGTTACTGAGTGATGATGGTAGAAGTAGAGCCTGGAAGTAGCAATACTTCCGCTATTAGTAATACTTTGACTTTTCCATAATAGCCAGTGAATTGAGGAGGTATGAGTTAAAGTCACAGAAAGCGTGCCAAGGAGGTGTGCTCTTCAGGAGAAGCCCGGGTCTCAGTGAGAGTCAGAAGGTACAGGCAGTGAGAAAGGAAAGGGCTTAAGATAAAAACAAGTTGGTTAATTGTGAAAGAGGTATCCTAGAGAACACAGTGTCTGTGGTAGGATTTGAACTCCCATCTTCCTACAAGTCTAGTGATCTAAACGCCATGCTACATAGATGTTAGCTGCCTCATAGTAATCCAGTCATCACTTGACCAGGGTAGAGTGCAGTACAACCATTATATCTTTGTATCCTCATCACTTAGCCTAGTGCCTGTCACATAGTAAGTAGATTATTAAATGTTTATTGACTGACCAAGCCAGGATAATGTAAGTTTTTTTAGCTTTGATATTACATTCTTACTCATATTGACCAAATAGATCATGAAACAGTCTGCCTCCGCCATCTTTTTTTTTAACAGAAATTACTGTTTATGCCATATCTCCCCATCCTATATTTATGAAATTGCATTTTTGAAATCAGATGTAGAAATATGAGCTGTAATTAAGATGTGAAGATTTCAAGGTTCTTCTGAGACCATCTTAGTCCAACACATAGCTAAAGATTCTACAAAATCATCACCAAGTGTCCATTCTTTTGCTTGAAGAATTTTTTGAGGGCAAATCCATTCTTTACCCCCAGTTTTTCAAGGCAACTAATCCATTTTAGGGTATTGTGAATCATTAGTAAATTTTTCCATCCATGAAACCAAAATTTGCCCATCTATGCCTTATATGAATTTCTCTTAGTTTTGCTCTCTGATACTAAGTAAAATAAATATGATGCCTGTTCCACATTACATCAGTCACCAAGCATTTATTAATCATCTGCTCCATGATAAACATTGTGCTCAGTGCTGGGAATTCTAAGATAAAAGACAAAAATTTGCAGTTCCCACAAATACTTGAAGGCAGCCTTCATTTCCCCTTGAAAGTTTTCTCTTTTCCAGGCTAAACATTCCCCATTTGTTCAATAGATCCTTACGTAATTAGATGCCCTCTTGCAATTGAAAGTAAATGAATTCTTGACTTTGCACCATGGATTGGGATGTAAAGATAAACTGCCATGAATTGGAAAAATCCAATGTTAAAACTTACTCTGGTTAAAACTTCATATAAAGGTATGGTCTAGAAAAAAATAGAAAAGGAGGATTACCATATATTTACATTCAATGCAAATATTATATACTGAATATGGTGGCAGTTGGTGGCACAGTATATAAAGCACTGAGCCTGGAGTCAGGAAGACCTGAATTCAAATCCAGACACAGTCATTTACTAGCTGACCGAATCAATTAATGTTTAACTCAGTTTCTTCTGTAAACAATGAGGATAATAGCAACTACCTCACAGGGTCACTGTGAAGATCAAATGAGATAATGTTTATAAAAGTCCTTAAACAGTGCCTAGCACATAGTAGGCACCACATAAATTGTTATTCATTTCTCTTTCTCCTTTCCTTGTAGGATAAAGGCATTCAAGGAAACATGCCTAAAATAATTGCTTTCATGTTAGAATAAGAAGCTTAAAGTATATAGTTTTTTTTCTTGAAAATTGTCAAGTATGGTGCAACATACAGTGCCTTTGTAAAACTTATTTACCATTGCTTATGCTTATTAGGGCTGACAGTACAGTAATAGGATGTACTCAGCTGTGCATACAATCAAACTTTATTGCCTTCAGTGACATAAACATCAGACTCTTTAAGAGCAAACCACTAACCTAAAGGTCTTGGTAAGCACGTTTCATTCTGGTGCTTATTACAAGATTCCCTTTCTGCCCGGTAAGTGGCTATGTATCTTCCTCTGAGATGGTATTCTGAGAAGATTCCTTTTCCCTTCCCTTCTTTTCCCTTCCCTCCCCTCCCCTTCCCTTCCCTCTCCTTCCTTTCCCTTATTTTCTTTTCCCTTCCTTTCCCTTCCCTTCCCTCTTTCTTGTCTCCCCTAAAGCCTTGGATACCATGCGCTTTGAAGCCCACAAACTGAACAGAGAAGGTTCCCTCCCCAACCGCCACTCAATGGCTGGTTTTGGACCCTCCTGGCTTACAGTGAATGTCAAAAGTAACAGTTTCTCTTCAAAAAACTCTGAGGCTCCTGCCCCTCCCAGAGTGATTTATCTATTTTTTTTCTTTTCTATTAAAGGAGCCATTCCCCTCACTATCTTTAAAGAGACCTATTCACTGAATGGGCATTACTTCACTTTAAGCGAGTACCTGAAAAGGCCTTAGCCTAAAAGGTTAAGGTCTCCCATTGCATCCTTGGCCATCTCCTGTCATCCTGATGAATATATGGTCTCTGGATCCAGATGACTCAGAAAGAGAAAATGAGGCTAGTGATCTTGCACAGCCCTCCCTCACTCAAAACAAAGTCAAGTGCAAGACATATCATCATTTCTCTGATGTCCTGGTCCTCTTTGAAAACAAAGGATGAACACACAACTATCAATTAGAATTGCTGTCAACACAGGATGATCATTATTTCCACAAGGAAAAAAATAGGAGTCTCTCCTAGTCATGACCCAGGAGGAAACTGATACCTAGAGCTTCCAGGGAGTTTTGTGCTTCTGGCTAAGGGAATTTACAAATTATGTCTAAATTCTCATTGGTGATTGATTACCTAAGTTTATGATGAAAGGAAAATATTAAGGAAAGTTAACATCGTTACCAAGTCTCTGTTAATTATTTCGCATTATGAGGCATACATACTGTATGGTGGGTGTTTACCAAATTTGGGGGACATATATCGTTGCCAGATTTTATTATCCCAGAAAAAATATATAACAAATGCTTAGTGAAAAAATAGGAAATTACAACAAAATAGAGTTGCTCTTTCTGTTAAAATGCTTAGTCAGACTATATTCCATCACCCTCTGGTTGTTGACTACTTCCGAAGTCCTGTGAGAAGGTCTATAAGATTTCAATAGTCACTAAAAGGTTCATCTAACAGAACGGCCATCCAAGCATGCAGTGCTTGCTTACATCACTTAGAATAAAGACAAACAGTACAGAGAAGTATTGATATCACATTAAGTATTAAAATGTCTTTAAGTCCTTGATGGACCATGGAAATCTCTGGTTAGGATATTTCCAATTATCCTTTAGTCTTTTACACCAGGTCTTCTTTAGGCCAAGAATGGTACCAATCTACAAGATGTTGCATAGACTTTAATCTCCCAGTTGCTCTGATGGCCTTCAATTCTTTGGCTAGTACTAATGATCACATCACTTGTATTTTTTCTTTCCCTTTGCAAAGTCTGTGGGGAACCTGAAGCCTGGAGGTTACACATGGCCCTCTAGGTCCTCAAATGTGGCCCTTTGACTAAATCCAAACTTCACAGAACAAATTCTGGCTGCATTTGAGGACCTCGAGGGCCACATGTGGCCTTGAGGCAACAGGGTCCCCATCCCTGGCTCTAGCCTAGACCTTTAATTGCCCACATAACCTCTTGGTCATGTCTAAGCAATCATTCATGTGTTTTGGTAAGGTTCTGTTGAGTTTCAGTCAAGGCTGAAGATTTTATCCCCTAATTGCTATGGGGCAGTCTGTGTAATCATGTATGAAGCAGGTACCTTTGTCAATTTCATTTAGATCTTGTCTATATAAATTATCACATAAAACTAGGCTATTAAAAAATCTTTGTGTCAAACTGCGGGAAGGGTATTTTACTCTCTGCCATGTGAAGGCAAATTTTTCCTGACTTCTTTAGCCACAAAGAACTTAAAATCACTTAAATCAGTAGACGAAAACAAAGGTGCATTGTGTCCTTCAATTTAATCATTTCCTAACTATTAGGAAGAGTTCCCTTTATGAGTTCCATCTTGACATTAAGTTTCCTATAGTTTACTGTAAATCTCTATTATCCTCTGGCCTTTTACAATGGCCAAACTATAGAATTTTAAGGGCTAATCATTTTCTTAATTATGCCTTACTTTTTCTATTTCACATCTTTCACTATATTGTGGGAAATTTCCTAATCTTCTTCTTTGATTCTATACTAAGGGGTATTTATAGCTTGCTTTGGGGAAGCCAAGTCTATTGAATCTCATAAGACTTTCCTCATCAATAATTCAACATTAATTTTTGGGTTCTGCCATAGGGCAAAGTTTTTACTCAATATATCAATTCCAATTATTGCTTCTTCTGAACTTGAGATAGCAACTACTCTATAGATCTCCTCAGGCCAAGTTGTGACTTTTAGCTTTCTATATATTTCCCAACCTGGGGATTTTAGAATCTCGAAATTATTTATCTGTTTGGTTCATTTTCTCTTACTGAATCTGTAGCTTCCATACTATAGTCATTTGTGACCTAATATCTAATGGAACCAACATGTGGTGGTCTCCTCTCTTATTATGTCAAGTTACTAGTGTCATATAGTGGCAGTTGTCCTCCTGTAAGAGCATAAGGGAACAGCCAAATTCCCATAGAGGAATCAAGTTTCCCTTGTGTCAGAGCTTAGGTCCTAGTTTTAGCTTGGTTGACCTGCACCCAGAGTCATAGAAATCTAAAACTCCATAAACTTTCAGCAATACTTTTCTAAATCTTGGACTTTCCTTTTAACTCATGCTGGAGATTCTGATATCAGACAAAAGGTCAGTATTTTGTATTGTCCCTGTTAGGGTGAAAAGTCACTAGTTCTAACATTCCAACTATTGGAGAGTCAAAATTGAATTGAATTAATTTTTAATACGTTTAAAAGTACATTTATATACTTTTCATGGCTTTTTTGAGTCTCAAATCTTACAGTTAGTATCTATCTCTATTTGTCTATGTCACTATCTCTATTTCTTTTAATTATTTCTCTTTTCTGACTCTGATCAACCCAAGACTGAGCCTTGCAAATCACAGAGTTATATATTTTTTTCATATTTTAATTCAGAATTCCACTTTTTTTTAAATACTGCTTCCCCAAACACTTATCACAATGCCTGGCACATAGTGGGATTACTAAGTGCTTATTGACCACCCCTGTTTCTCCATTTCCAAATCGCATCCCAATTTATCTTCATAATAGTTTTCTTATACTTTTTTTGAATATTGTCAAATGTAGTGATGACACAGAGGTTCTGCGAACTCTGTTACATATAATTATTTTTAGATGCTCACTGGCACACTCTATTTTCCTATAATTGGCACAGACTGCTAATGTATTTACCCTTATTGTTGGTCTTGGCTGTTGCTGGTGGTATCCCAGCTACACAGCAAGATAAACTCTAAAGTGCATGGCACCTGAATCTCCCCTTGTTAAGTGGTGTGTATGGTGATAGGATTTAGGGGAAGGGGGGATGCTGGGCATCGTTTAGTTGTTTAATTCCTTCATTCTATAGATGAATCTCCTGAGTCTCAGAGCGGGGAATGACTTGGCTAGGGTCATAGCTTTACTAAATCTTGTATCTTCCCACCCCTCACCAAGTAGAATAAAATCTTGAAGGGAGCGCCTTTTTAGTCACTTATAGCCCTAAGGCATAGTGCAAGGCCGTACATCCTTAAAAATGTCTTTTGATTGAATCATCCTGGGAAATAAATGAATGGATGAATAATGAACGAATAAGAGAACATATGTTTGACATTTGGTCCTCTTCCTCTACATCGATGTGTATTAAATTCCTGTTATGTGCTAGGTACTGTACTAAGTGTACAAAGGCAAGATGAAACCGGCCTTTAATGAGCTGCCATTTCACTGGGAATGAAAGAATGATTGAGAAAACTAGATGTACCCAGAGAAGTAAATGTACCCCATATTTTATTGATATTATTTTTAGTGTCATACATTATTTGTTTTAACATAACTTTAATTTCCCTCAGTATTCCTTCCCATCCTGCCAAGAGTAATTGTATATAACAAATAAGAATGTGTCCGTATACATACATACATACATACATACATACATACATTTGTGTGTGTATGTGAAATATACACGGGGCAGCTGGGTGGTACAGTGGATAGAACATCAGGCTTGAAGTTCAAATCTAGTATCAGATATTTACTTGCTGTGTGACCTCAAATCCTACATTCAAACCTAGCCTCAGCACTTACTAGCACTATGATACTGGATCAGTCACTTAACCCCTATTTACCTCAGTTTTCTCATCTGTAAAATGAGCTGGAAGAGGAAACGGCAAACCATTCCAGTATCTTTGCCAAGAAAATCCCATAGACCAAAGTCCATGGTGTCACGTAGAGTTGGACACTACTATATACATGTTTGTGTGTGTGTCTGTTATATCATCTATTAAGAGGGAGCAACGTGACACAGTGAGAAGGTGCTGGAATGAGAATCAGGGGCCTGCAGTTTGGTTCTTGGTGGTGTTACTAAACTGCCTCTGTGACCCAGTTCAAGTAGTTTTGCCTCCTGGGTCTTGGCTGGCTCATCTGTAAAACAAGAAATTTGGACCAAATGGTTCTAAAGTCCTTTCTAGCTTGAAATCCTATAAAGCAGAGTCACTTCAAGAGGGAGGGAGGCCAAGGAAGGCCAGTGCCTTCAGGATGCTCTTTGAAATAAACCAACGACTGTGGGTTAAGAGAGCAAAAGTTTCCTAAATCAAGTTTTAAGTGCACACACACACACACACACACATCACATCACATCACATCACACTCACATCACAGAAGTGTTCATATTGTCTGGAGTTAGTCAGCTTATTAGTTTCCTTCTCCAAAAAATTTACAGGAAGCAGTATTTTCGTGGTGCTACTGGGTGAGAAGCGGAAGCAGTTTTGTCCATTTCTGGTTGCAGTGCTGAGTCTGGGTCAAAGTCAGTGTCTGGAGCAGAAAACTGCAGGCTAATGCAAAGCCACAAGAGGTCAGATATTACCTGACTAAGATTTATTATGAATGAATACATTTTCAAAGTTTTATTAATGTCCTTTGTTTTCACACCAGAGTTATTTCCTCTTATGTCTATCCCCATCCCTTCCCCTACAACGTATCCCTCACTTGTTATGAAAGTAGTAGGTAGAAGCAGCTGACATAGTGATGGAGTTTGGTACTATCTGCCACATTCCATAGTCCCCCACCTCTCTGGGGAGAGGATGAAAAGATGTATACTTCTTTGCGGCTAAAAATGGTCAATCCAATGAAGTAGGGTTGAATTGTTTTTTGTTTCTGATGGTAGTCATAGAAAAAATTGTTATATGGATATGATTTTATTGGTGTCATTTAAACCTTGATCATTTCCTATCCCTACCCCTACCCAACATGTCTTCCCTTGGGACAAAGAATAAAAAAGAAACAGGGAAAAATTCAGCCAAATCAATCCATACATCAGCTTTGTTTGATGTTATATATGACATTCTACAACCCTAGCTCCTCACCTCAGCATTTGTTATCATTCAGGCATTTTCAGTCATGTCCAACTCTTTGTGACCCTGTTTTGGGTTTACTTGGCAAAGATTATAGAGTGGTTTGCCATTTCCCTCTCCAGCTCATTTTATAGATGAGGAAACTGAGGAAAACAGGATTAGGTCACTTGCCCAGAGTCACTCAACTACTGAGTGTCTGAGGTTGGATTTGAACTCAGGAAGATGAGTCTTCCTGATCCATGACTGGGCACTCTACTGCAACAGCTAGCTTTCCTGTCACCTCAGTATATATAAAAACATAACGTAACATAACATAACATAACATAACACATTTTATTGATATCTTACTATAACTTTAATTATTGTTTCCCTTTCCCCTCCTGGAAAGTCATCACCTAATACAAATAAAAATGTGTTTATGTGTAAACATTTATATATAAAATTAAAAAATAATAACACATTTATATGTATGCATGTGTATTATAGAATGTTTATGTAATTATAGCTATAAATAATTGTGCATAATAAATGATTATATATAATCAATATACTTAGAGTATAATAATTATGTATAAGTAATGTATAGCAATATAGTTGTGTATGTATACAGAAGGGTCATTAACTTTGGGGAAAAATATTTGAAGGCATGGCATTGAGGAACTCTCCCAATAGAAGTGCTTCTGTATTTAACAGAGATTCAGCTGCTTCCTTTAAAAAGAAATCTCTCTGTCATAATGTAATCCTAAGTGCAAAATCTGAGGGTAGGGATGGTAACTTGGGCTCACAGGAGGGATCCCTCTCTGTGAGGGATTGTTAGAAAGCAACAGAGATTTGGAATTCAGTTGTTTGCCAGCAGGAGATGTGCAGTATAATTAAACTGTCGTCCTCACTGATAGGTTATTACCAGCAGGTAATAAGGTATGTGCATCATTGCAAATTGTTGTACCGTATTTCATGCAGCAACAGACGAGGTATGTCTTCTGTGGCAGCTCAGAGTGATCGTTTGGAGATTGTTGCCATTATGAGGGTTATAAATCACCATCTACACTTTAATAGTCAAACAATTATCCATCCTGGCAGTGCTGGAAAATTGTTTTGTAATGAACGGCTGATTTTTAGGATGAAGGATGGTATTTTTAAGGGTCATATTTGAGAAATATCAAGAGAATTCAAAGAAGTATTTGCATTTTCAACATCTACACATGATGGCTGCATGGTACAATGGAAAGATTGGAAGTCAGATAACCTAGGTTCAAATCCCAGCTCTTCCTTTTAACACCAGTGAGACACTGGGAAAGTCACATACTCTCAGTTCTCTTGCTGTATTCAAATGAGGGGTTTGGACTCAATAGCCTTTAAGATTCATGCAACTACGTGATATGTGACTGGTCTGGCTTTTGTTACAAATGTTTAAAGGAGAAAACAGCTGTACCATAGGTTTTCTGAAAATGTTATTTTAGGTTTTTATATTTTTTTAAAGAAATGAAAATTATAAATTTAGTAATTGAAGGTTAGACATTACCTATCTCACCCTCTTCATTTTACAGAGAAGGAAACTGAAGCCTGCAGATGTTAAGTGACTTACTCAAAGCAATGCAGAAGTAAGTAGTAGATCCGGGATTTAAAAGTAGGTCCTCCAACTCAAGATATACTATACTGCCAGTGCATCAGTGGTGGTCCCACCGGACAGAGCAGAGCTGTCACTATCATTTTAACAAAAGAAAAATTTATTGGTGGCTCTGGATTGGGTCAGAGGGTGGGTAAAATGGATGACTTTTTACAAGTCAGGAACAATGAGATGTCCCTTGCTGAAGACAACTAATGAACAAAGTCAGGATAGTTGTAGAACTTGACTAATAAGACAAACATACATAACACAAACCTGTCTTTCTGCTCCTTGTACTTTATGTTTGCCTCTTCTCTATTAACTCAAACAATCACCTCTCATATTTCCTTAACACTTTAAGTCTTGTAAGTTAGAAGGGAATTCAGACCATTTGGTAAAAGCCGCCTCTGGATAGTAACCCACTAGACAGCATCCCAAGTGAGAGGTCCTGTGGACATTGCTAGTCGACTCATTGTGTGTTTGTGTATGTGTGTTGGCGAATGGGGGACCCTCTGCCGTGAAAGGCAGTCCATTCTACTTTTGAATAGATACATTTCTCTGTAATTTCCATCCATTATTCTTGGTTCTGCCCACTGGGATCAAGTAGAATAAGCATGATCCTTCTTTTCAATGGTTTTCAAACTTTTTGGTCTCAGGACTTTCTTTTACACCCTTAGAAATGATTGAGGATTCCTCAAAGAACTTTTGTTTATGCAGGTGATATTTATGGGGATTTACCATGTTCGAAATAAAAAAGTCTTAGTATTATTATGAAAACATTTTTGACCTTGCAGACCCCTTGAATGGATCTGGAACCCTTTGAAAACCACTACGCTAAATTGTTCTTTAGATTCTTGAAGGCAGCGATCGTATCATCCATTAGTCTTTTCTTCTGCAGGTTAAACATTTCCTAGTTAAGGAATTCTCATGTGACTTGATCTTGAGGCTACTCATCAATCAAGACACCCTTTGAATATTCTTTATCTTATCCATGGAACTTCCAAACTATAACTGAGCTCCTTTCCACTCCACCCAATAGGTTTTAAGAAGGACTAAATGTAACTGGGCTACCACTTCCCCTGTTCTGGACCATCTGCTTCGCATAAGTCTAACATCACACTGTTGAATTACATTGAGCTTGTAGTTCATTGAAGACTCCAGTGTTTTAAGAATTACTGCCTCCATGCCTCCCTCATATTTATTTGTCCAACTGATTTTAAACCCAGTTGAAGACTTTACATTTACTCTTATTCAATTTCATCTTATCATGAGGGTGCAATATATTAGCTCCTTACTCTATCATTCTTTTTGTAGACCTACTCCTTCTACCTTTGTGTTATCTATAGATTTAATAAGCATATCATTATTTAAAAAATTAAATAATACAAAGCCGAAGTCATATAGGTGACTGGTACATTTCCCTAAGACCTCTCTCCAAGTTGACATTAAGCTGTTATTAATAATTAATTATTATTAATATAAATTATATTTATATTATAAATGTCATATTATTAAATTATAATATATTAATTATATATAATATATAAATAAATATATATTAATATATGATATAATATATTATAATAATATATAAATAAATATATGATATATAATATAATTAAGTAATATATTATATTATAGATATTAAATTATAATATAAATTATATAAATTAATTATTAATCAATTACCCCATCCACTTAACTGTCTTCTAACAGTTTGTCTAGTTCACAAGGACTATACAACACCTTTTGTCAAACGCTTTGCTTGCATTTTAGTAAGTCCCTATATCAAAAACATTCATTTGATTTAATAGTCTAGCATTTCTTTCACAAGAAAAGGTACAAGGTTAATCTCTCATGAGATGTTCTTGATGAAGCCATGTAGTGCCAATATGATATTCACAGTGCCTACAGTGGCCATGAATATCCCAGTGCAATTCTGAATTGTGAAATACCACAAACTGTCCACAAAGAAGGCAGAACCAAAACATTTATTCAGGCACCAGAAAGCCAAATCCATCATAGTGACAAAAATCTATACATAGTAACACCAGCCTCAAGCCTTCCCCCCTGCTAGGCTTCCCACAAACCAGTTCCATTAAACCACAAGCAGGTTCCCATAAACAAAATCACAAACAACATTTCACTCATTCTAGTCAACCACCTGCATCCTTCCTAGCTCTGACTAGACTAATGACCAAATTTCCTTTCAGCTCTGTTCTAGCTCTGCCCCTTTCTGTTTCACCTATTCAGCAAACTTCTCCCACCACAGGCTCCATGTGACTCAGATTCATGTGACTCAGGCTTCCATGTGACCCATGTAGGTCACATGGGTCTATTAATGAATGGGAAAGATCTTCCTATTTAACTGGCCATCACCAGCCATGCTGGATTTTTACGCTCACCGATTTCTTTTCTGTATGTTCACTAACTCTTTTATAATATGTTTTGCAATTTTGGCAGGAATAAATGGCTTGCTCACTGGCCTATATTGTATAGATACTATATTCTTTTCTTTATTCAAAATTAGGAGTAAAACCAAAATGGCAGAATAAAGGCAGGGATTCCCCTGAGATCCCCCAAATTCCCATCCAAACAACTTTAAAGTGGCAGTTCATGATGAATTGTGGAATGCCAGGGTCAATTTTATGGAATAAGGCATTTTTTTTAACCTAAGACAACTTGGAGGATTGTCAGGAGAGGTCTAACACACTGAGAGTTGAGTAGAGTCCAGTGCAGGCCATACCCTGGCAAATCAGCAGCAGGCCTTTAGGGGTGACTGAATCAGCAGCAGAGACTTGGGGAGCTCTCAGCCCACAGATGGTATAGGGGTCAGACAATGGGTCAGAAAGAGATTACAGGGCACTCTTTGTTGGCACTGAGTGTAGCACTGTCAAATTTTCCACATGCAATACAAGTTCTAGGTCATAGTCCCAAGGTGAGGAGGAGCACTAGCACACTAAAATGTGATACCATAGGAGGATGGGGCCATTATCACAGTTTCAGGGTGGAAAAGTATGCTTGTGGTTGCTCACAGACTAGAGCACAGGAGCAGTGACCACAACTGTCCTTATATCGTACCACCATAGGTAAAACTTACAGATCACCAGAGCCAGCTCTGAAAACATCGCAAAAAAACCCAAAAACTGAGTTTTGGGACAGTGCCCCCTATACCCTGAGAATAGAGCTCAACTCTGACATCAAGCTAAAAGTCAAGAAATAGGATAGAAAAATGAGCAAACAACAAAAAAAATAATCTCACCATAGAAAGTTACTATGGTGACAGGGAAGATCGAAACAGAAACTCAGAAGAAAACAAAAAGTCAAAATGGCTACATCTAAAGCCTCAGAGAAGAATGTGAATTGATTTTAGGTTCAAAAAGAATTTTCAGAAGAGCTTATATGATGTGTTTCTTTTTTCTTTAAAGTTCAATAGTATTTTAATTTTCCCCCAGTTACATAGCAAGAAAATTTTTAACATTCAAGATTCTGTGTTTCAAATTTTTTTCCCTCCCTCCTCTCCCCTCTTCTGAAAATGGTAGGCATTTTTATATAGTTTATACATGTGCTATCATGTAAAACATATGTCTGTGTTTGTCACAATTGTGGAAGAGGAAATGGACTAAAAGGAAAAAAATGAGAAAGAATAAAGTGAAAAAAATATGCTTCAATCAACATTCAGAGTTCATAAGTTCTTTATCTGAATTTGAGTAGCATTTTCCTTCATGAGTCCTTTGTGCTTGTTTTAGATCATTGTGTTGCTCAGAAGAGCTGAGTCATTCATAATTGATCATCATGCAGTGTTGCTGATACTGTGTACAATGTTTTGCTGGTTCTGCTTATTTCACTTTGCATCAGTTCCTACATATGTTTCCAGATTTTTCTGAAATCTACCTGCTCATCATTCACAATAGTATTCCACACCACAGCTTGTTCAGCCACTCCCCAATTGATGGGCATCCCTTCAGTTTCCAATATTTTACCACCATGAATGGGACTGCTATAAATATTTTTGCACATATAAATCTTTTTCTCTTTTTTATGATCTGTTTGGGATACAAACCCAATAGTGGTATTGGTATTGCTGGATAAAAGAGTATACACAGTTTAGTTGTCCTTTGGGCATAAGTTCCCAGTTGTTCTCCAGAATGATTGGATCAGTTCACAACTCCATCAGCAGTGTATTAGTTTCCCAATTTTCCCACATTCTCTCCAACATTTATCATTTTCCTTTTTTATTATGTTAGCCAATCTGATAGGTGTGAGGTGGTACCTCAGGATTGTTTTAATTTGCATTTCTCTAATCAAAAGTGATTTAGAGAACTTCTTCATATGCCTACAGATATTTCTGATTTCTTCATTTGAAAACTGTCTGTTCATATACTTTGACCATTTATCAATTAGAGAATGTTTTACATTCTTTTAAATTTGACTCAGTTCTCTATATATTTGAGATATTTGAATTGTTTCTTTCTGACCACTTCTAGTACATTTTCCCTGATGTGATGCTTCTGAAATTTGTCTATAACATTCCTTGGGGCTTTTATTTTTGAATCTCTTTCCTGAGGTGATGAGTGGATCCTTTTAATACCTATGTTGCTCTCTGGTTACAGAACATCAGGGCAGTTTTCCTTCATAGTATCTTGAAAGATGTTGTCCAGGTCCTCTCTTTGATTATGGCTTTCAGGTAGTCCAGTGATATTGATATTGTCTCTCCTGGATGTATTTTCTAGATTAGTTGTTTTTCCAATGAAGTACTTTATGTTTTCTTCTATTTGAATTGAATTGATTCTTGGTGTCTCATAGAGTCACCAGCTTCAACTTGCCCAATTCTAACTTTCAAGGTATTGCTTTCCTCAGTGAGCTTTTGTGCTTTCTTATCTATTTGGCCAACTGTATTTTTTAAGAAATTGTTTTCTTCAGTGGGTTTTTAAATTTTCTTTTGCATTTGGCCATTTCTACTTTTTAAGCATTTCCCAGATTGTTGACTCTCTTCTCATAATTGTCTCATTCTCATTACATTTTCCCAGTTTTTTTTTTCTACTTCCCTTACAAGATTATTCCCCCCATGAGTTCTTTCTGGGCTTGATACCACTTTTCATTTTTCTTTGGGGTTTTCCCTGTAGGGGTTTTGATATTGTTATCCTCTTCCAAGTTTGTGTCTTAGTCTTCCCTATCACCATAATAGCTTTCTATGTTCAGAGTCTTTTAAATTGTTTTTTGCTCAACTTTTTTTTTTCCTTTTTTTGGTGGTTGTGTGGAGGAAAGCTTTTTCCTTTCTTTCAAATTTGAGCTCTGCTCCAAGAATGGAAGGGTCATTGTCTCCAGCTTTTTGTTCCATGGACTGCAGGCCCTAACTCTTTATCTGGTTGCTGCCCTGATGTCCATAGGGAACCCTTGTGCTTGGTGCCCTGCTAGGGGTTAGGGAGCAGTAGAGTAGGGAGTGTCTGGTGCTGCTGAAGACCATATGGGTCTGGAAGCTTACCTGGTGCTGAGCTGGGCTCACAGTGGTTGTATCTGGCATGTGCTCAGGCCCAGGGGTGTTTCTGCATTTACATGGGCCTATACTCTGGCGGCTGCCTGTTTGCCCAGGACAACACGGCAGCATGGCTAGCTGTTTGACTTCCTGCTTGCTTAGCCTCCACCCCAATACAGTTGGCATCTACCTGTTTGCCCAGGGTCATGCAGAAGCACATGAAGGTCCAGTTTCAGGAGGACATCTGCCTGCCAGGGGCTACGCTGGAGCATTTGGTGGTCTGGCTGCTGGAGGCCACATCTCTGCCTGGAGCTGTGTTACAGCAAATGGACACCTCACTTCCTGAGGATGCCTGCCTGCTAGGGGCTACACTTAAGTACATGGTGGTTCTCAAAGCTGAGTTTGCTGGTTCCCCCGGCTATGCTAAGGCATGTGGAGTGTACTGGTGTTGACTTTTGCCTGCTCCACCACACTACGGCTCAGGATCTCCCATTCGTTGACTGAGGTGGGGCTGGCTTACTGGGGTACCTCCTGTCCTGAAGTGAACTGTCCCATCACCTGAGTGAGATGGACCTTTCTTGCCCCTCCTCCAAGTTTCCTGGGCTCAAAGACTCTTTCACCCTATCTTTTTACTGATTTTCTTGTTCAGGATATGTCTTATGGCTCTATTTTATGGTTGTTTGGAAGTGAGTATGGGAGAGTTACAGAGATTTCCTGCTTATTCTACCATCTTGGTTCCTGGAAGACTCAAACAGGATTTTTAAAACTCAAATAAGAGAGGTAGAGGAAATTTGAGAAAAGAAATGAAAGTAACATAAGAAAATCATGAAAAAAAGAGTCAGTAGTTGGGTAAAGGAGGCACAAAAAATACTGAAGAAAATAATACCTTAAAAATAACAGACTAGGACAAATGGTAAAAGAAGCACAAAAATTCATTGGAGAAAAAATTAGAATTGACCAAATGGATAAGGAGGTTCAAAAACTCACTAAAGAAAATACTTAGTTAAAAATTAGAATTGGGCAAGTGGAAACTAATGACTACATGAGACATTAAGAAACAAAATCAAAAGAATGGAAAAATAGAAGAAAATGTAAAATATCTCATTAAAAAAAGACCTGGAAAATAGAGATAGAAGAAGTAATTTAAGAATTATTGGACTGTCTGAAAGCCTTGATAAAAAATAAAAGCCTAGACATCATCTTTCCAGAAATTAGCAAAGAATACCACCCTGATATTCTAGAACCAGAAGGTAAAATAGAAATGGAATGAGTATCCTGAAAAGAAATGAAAAATCACTGCCTGAAAGAGGTCCTAAAATGAAAATTCCCAGGAATATTTTAGGCAAATTCCAAAACTCCCAGATCAAGGAGAAAATATTGTAAGCAGCCAGAAAGAAACAATTCAAATATCATGGAGCCACAATCAGTATCACACAAGATTTAGCAGCTTCCTCATTAAAGGGGAAAAGAGCTTGGAATATGATATTCCAGAGGGCAAAGGAGCTAGAATCGCAACCAAGAATTGTCTATCCAGAAAAACTGAGCATAATCCTTTAGGAGAAAAAGTGGATATTTAATGAAACAGAAGACTTTAAAGCATTCTTGATGGAAAGACTAGAACTGAATCAAAAATCTGACTTTCAAATACAAGACTCAAGAGAGGCATCTAAAGGTAAACAGTAAAGAGAAATCATAAGAAATTTAATAAACTTTATATTCCTACATGGGAAGATGGTGCTTCTAATTCCTAAGAACTTTCTTATTATTAATGTGGTTAGTAGTAGTATACACAAACAGAGGGCATGTAGTGAGTTGACTATGATGGAATGATTTCAAGAAAAATAAAATTAAAGGGTGAGAAAGAGGGATGCACTGGAAGACAGGGGAAGGGAGAGGTAGAATTGAGAAAGTTTTCTTACACAAAAGAGACATGCAATGAAGAGCTTTTACAATGGAGGGAAAAATGAGAGGGGTAATAGGCAATGCTTGAACCTTACTGTAAAGTGAATTGGCTCAAAAAGGGAATAATATGCTCACTTAGTTGGATATAAAAATCTGTCTGAGTCAAATTTATAAGAATACAAGTCACTCCACAATTGAAAAATAGTAAGAGGATATGACTAGCCAATTTTCAAATCATACAATCAAAGTTACCTCATTCAAAAACGCTCAAAATTAGTATTGACTTGAGAAATACAAATTGAAACAATTCTGAGATGCCACTTCATGTATCTGATTGGCTAATATGACAGAAAAACAAAATAACAAATTTTGGAGGGGATTTGGAAAAATTGGGACACTAATGCACTGTTGGTGGAGTTGCAAACTGATCTAGCCACTCTGGAGACAATTTGGATCTATGCACAAAGGGCTATAAAATTGTGTATACCCTTTGACTCAGCAATATCATTTTAGATGTCTGTATCCCAAAGAAATTTTTAAAAGGGTGGGAGGAAGGACCTTGTAGTGCCAATGAAATATTCACAGCACCTATGGTAGCTATGAATGTACTGGTATAATTCTGAATCGCAAAACATAACAGATTTTCCACATGGAAGACAGAACCAAAACATTTATTTAAACACTAGAAAGCTAAATTCTAACACCAGAAAACCAAATCCATCATAGCAGCAAAGAAATCTATACACAATAACAATATAAGGGGGACCGCCATCCCCAAGTGTTCCCCCACTAGGGCCTTCCCACAAACAAACCCTCACAGCTCACTGCCTGTTTCTTCTCTCTCTCTCAACTCTTAACTGCAGTGACCAACTTCCTCTCAGTTCTGCTCTACCTTTCCTGCTCCACTCCTTAGGCAAACTTCTCCCACCACATCATGTAACTTAGGCTTCCATGTGACTCAAACAGGTTACATGGGCCTATTAATGGATGGGGAAAATCTTCTCATTATGTAAAAAATACATTAACAGTATGGACCTCCATGGACAAAAATATTTATAGAAGCTCATTTTGTGATGTCAAAGAATTGGACATTGAGAGGATAACCATCAACTGAAAAAGTGGTATATGACTGTGATGAAATACTATTGTGTTATAAGACATGAGGAGCAGGATGATCTCAGAAAAATATGCAAAGATTTACACAAATTTATATAAGTGAACTGAGTAAGCAGAACCAGGAGGATGTTGCAATACTATATGATGATCAACCATGAAGGGTTTAGTTATTCTCAGTAATCCAATCCAATCAATGATCCAAGACAATTCTGAACGCCTTACGATGAAAAAGGCTATTTACTTCCAGAGAAAGAACTGACAGAGTCTGAATGCAAATTGAAGTGTACTTTTAAAAACTTTATTTTTTGTGGTTGTTTTTTTGGTCTATTTTCTTTCACAACATGACTAATATAGAAATAGGTTTTATGTGACTGCACATGCATAGTCTATCTCAGATTTCTTGCCTTTTCTGTGAGGAGGGATGAAGAGGAGGGAGGGATGGAGAGAAGGAGGGAGGGAGAACAATGTTTTAGAAAAAAATGTATTTTTTTACCTGTAACTGGGGAAAATTGAATGTATACAGCCCAAACAAACATATCTCAGCTGAAATAAATCTTAACCTGGTTTTGTTGGGAAAAAAGAAGCAAAAAGGAGACTGTAATGACCGTTCTCTTGTTCCTAGGTCTGTGTCTCTTTCCCTTCCTCCCTCCCTCCCTCCCTCTCTCTCTCCTTCCCTCTCCCTCTCTTCTTCCATCCCTCTATCCCTCATTCTCTTTTTCATTCTTATTCTCACTATTACTCTCACTCTTGTTTTGCTATAATCTTTGAGATACTGATAATAGCTAAGCAGTCACATTCAACATTTTGTTAAGGAAGGATCTGGTTTACCTGAACTTGATGAATTGAACTTATCAAAGAGAGCTAGCCACATTTTTACTGTTCCTCTACATATATGAGATTTCAATTCTCCATTAGTTATTTTTGTTGTATTCTCTGTTGCCCAAAGAGCATTCTCCTTGACAGAAAGAAAAGAATCCACAAAAAGAGTGGAATATTTTGCTTTCTCCCCATTTTCTTTTTTCTTTGTCTCTTCTAACCAGACCAGTTATCCTACCTCTCTCTCAAACCTCAATTTTCCCCCAATATAGCTCTGATGACTAAATCCATTTTGCTATCCTTAACATTTCTTGCCAGACAAGGCACTTTGAATTTTAGCGTGTCTAACATGATTTTTTCCATCTTCCATAATTTTCCCTTGTTTTCATCTTCTCTACATCTTTAAAAAAATATGATGACTAAGAAGTTACTTTGGCATCCACATAGTCTGTTTAGACAAAATTTTTCTATTTTTCCTCAAGATTATTTCGTTTGTCTTCAGAATTTCATTCTTGGCAACTTTCCATCCTCACTGGGCTGATCTTCCCTGTGGAATTTTGACCAGGGTATTCTATCCATCCTTTTCTCAAACCCTTTGGAATTTTTTCTCCCCAAATCTAGTTTGTATTTCAGAATCTGCCTGATTTCCTCTCCTTCCTTAACACAAAGTTATACAACGTACTAGTTACTTATCCCTCAGATTCTTATTGGGCTAGTAGGGGGCAAAGTGGATAGAGTGCTGGGCTTGAAGTCAGCAAGACTTCTCTTTGTCAATTCAAATCTGGTCTCTGACACTTACTAGCTGTATGACCCTGGCAAGTACTTACTCTGCCTAGGTTTTCTCATCTGTCAAATGAGCTGGAGAAGGAAATAGCAAACCACTCTAGCATCTTTGCCAAGAAAATCCAAAATGTTGTCATGAAGAGTCAGACACAACTGAAATGCCTCAGTAACAACAGATTTTTTTTTTATTTCTGTTACCCTTGGTAGTTAAAATATGAGGTTCAAAATAGCATTGTGTTTTTTCTCTCTCCTTTCCCCTCAGTTTTTGCAGAATAAAATCATTATGAAAACAATCTGATAGTTTTCAAATTGTTCTACTTTTGACTGAGAAAACTCTGACAGTTTTTGGGTCACTGACATTTACAGCTTGTTCATGCTTCTGTGCTAGGCTTGTGGCACATAGCCTAAACTACTCATTTTTCCCCTTCCTTTTCCTCCTTCCCTAGATAGTCTATAATATTCTCCCATGGCAATGTTGCTTCTATTCTAATTTCATTGGCCTTCACCTACATATCCTCTACTGTGCTCTTTTCCCCAGTAAGGTTCCTGGATTTCTTTATCTGAACATACATTTTTTACTTATAATCATATTTTAATTTCCCCCTGCTTTATCCATTATTTTTCTTTTTAAGAAGCTCTCACCTTTCTGAAACATATTCTGGCATCAGTGCCTTCCCATTGAATCTCATTTATGCTCTCAAAGGGATGTGATTAGTAAACCTTTTGCCTGAAGAAAAAGAGCTGTATTCAATCAATTTTGTCATCTAATAGCTATGGACTCTTTGTCTGTCTATCAAGTTTCTCAGTCAGAAGACAGAATGCTCTATGTAGCTTTCCTGATCAGTTTTGTCAGTCATTGAGAAAACTCTTCCCTCATCAAGCACATTTCACTAGAAGTTACAGGGACCTTGGCTGAAATTACTTCTGTTCTTTGTCCTTTCCTTAGAGCTCTTATATTAGCTGCTTTTGCACAGAATGTCTTATTGATTGCTAAACTTTGTGCCAGACTGCCATTTATTGGACTCAGAAACCCATTTTAGTTCTAAGGAGTTATTAAACTTCCAGACTGAGCTAAGTCTCCCCAAGTTTCTTCTTCCTCAAATCAAAAATGGAATGAGAGGTACCATGGTAAGAAACTGTTGAAATTTACTATATCAGCCCCTATGTTTTATGTGAAAATAGCAATGGCTGTCCAGTCTACAAAATCCTCTAAGGCATTTGACCTCTGCCCATCTTTCCCAGCAATGTATAACTGCTTCATCTTTGTGACTCTTCTACATTGTTTCAGTAAAAAACAAATGCAGCTCCAGCAAATTTTGTGAACACAAATTTTCTTAATATGCATAATTAACATTATGATAAACACAAGAAATTAACCCAAAACACTGACAGTCATAATATATATGTATTTATGTGTTAACTGAAAGCACTTCCACAATATTTGAATGTTAATGTAATTAAAAGCATATGTGATAACATATATTTAAACTAAGACATCCAGCCATTATGTTATATAACTTCATATAGGTATGTATCATATATGTATGTGTGTACACACATATACATTCATATATCACATATGTGACCACTCTCACCATTTGCTGGGTTTACTCCTATACATATGTTGCTGAACGAACTTGGACAAATTTGTGAAACATTTTGCCTGGGTCCACTACAGATTTGTGTTATATAGCATAGACTGAGCCCTCACTGCTGCTAGGCAATCCTACTGTACCTCCCTTATCGGTCGCACTATTCCATTCTCCACAGTGGCTCTTCCACATCTTGTTATCTTTCTCCAAACCTCCCCTGGCTCTTTCTCCCCTTTTCCTTTCATCCTTTACATCCTTTTTGTATTTTACAGAAGGTTATTTGCTGTGAGCTCCCTCTTCTCACTTCTTCTTATTCTATCATTTAAGATTCTTCTGCCCCTTTCTCCTCCTTTATTCCTTTCTCAAATGAAGAGGGGACCTTACTCCTTACCAAGGCTAGCCACTCTACCTTTTTAAGTGATCCCATTCCATCCCAACTCCTCCAACATCTCTATCACTCTCACTCTCTGACATATTTTCAATTTCTTCCTCTCTACTGGCTCGTTCACTCCTGCCTATAAACATGCCCATGTGTCCCTCATTCTCAAAGAAAAATCCCTTCCTTTAATGCTTCTGTTCCCTCTGACTATTGTTCTACATTTCTTCTGCCCTTTGTGGCTTAAACTCCTTGAAAAAGCCCTCTACAATAGGTACCTTTACTTTCTCCCCTCCCACTCTCTTCTTAACCCCTTACTATCTATCTTCTGACCTCATGGTTCCATAGAAACTCTTTCTGCAAAGTTACCAAATATCTCTTAATTGCCAAATCCAGTGACCTTTTCTCAGTCTTCATCCCCTCAAACTCAGCGTAACCTTTGATACTGCTGATTCCCCTTGTCTCCTTGATGATCTCTTTTGTACAGGCTTTTGGGACACCACTCTATCCTGGTTCACCTCTTACCTCTCAGACCACTTCTGAGTTTCCTTTTTTGGACCTTCATCCAGTTCATCCTCTCTACCTTTAGGTATGCTGTAGGGTTCTGTGCTGGACACTCTCTTCTTTTATACTACTTCATTCAGTTCCCAAGGGTTTAATTACTATCTCTGTGTTGACAATTCTCAAATCTATCTATCTGGCCCTAAATTCTCTGCTGACTTCCATTCTCACATCTCCAACTGGCTTTCAGGTATTTTGAACCGGATGTCTAGTTGATATCTTGAATTCAACAAGTTCAAAACTTTTCCCCTAAGTTCTCTCCCCTAACTGCTAACTTCCCTGTTATTTCAAGGGCAACACAATCCTCTCATTCCCTCAGGCTCACATCCTAGGTATCCTCCTCAACTCCTCATCCTGCGTTGCTGTGGTATCCAGTCTTTGTGAACATCCCTCAAAGGTTTCTCCTTCTCTCCTCTGACACTGTCACCACTCGGGTGCAGACCCTCTTTACTTACTCTGGGACTATTGCAATAGCATAAGGGTGAGTTTGCCTGCTTAAAGTCTTTTCCCACTCCAGTCTATCCTCTATTTAACCACTGATGTGATGTTTGTGAAATACAGAATTGGCCCCATGACCCTCCTTCAACCTTCCAATAAACTCCAGTAGTTCCCTATTGCCTTCAATATCAAATGGAAAATCCTATGGTTGGCATTCAAAGCCATTCATAATTTACCCCACTTCCCAGTCCTTTTTACACCTTGCTCTCAGACCATACTCTTCAATTCAGTGAAAAAGGCCTTCTTACTGTTCTAGAAACAAGAAATCCCATGCCTAACTCCAGGCATTGTCTCAGGCTGTCCCTTATGCCTGGAATATGCTCTCTTTCCTCATCTCTACCACTGGCTCCCTTTAAGTCCTAACCAAAATCCCTCCTCTTCTTCCTCTTCCTTTTTCCATAGTGCTTATCACAGTGACTGGCACTCGGTAGGCATTAATAAATGTTAATTAATTGATTGAATAGTCCTGGAACTTAGGTCATAATTTCCTGAATTGTTTATGATCATCCATAGATTGAAGCTGATTTTCTAATTTGTTATTTGATTTCTAAACCTGTGGATAAAATGCTGTCCTCTATTTCCTAGGGACCTCCTTAGCAAAAATATTATTTTTTAAATTATTTTTACTTATTTCATCAAATATTTCCCAGTAGCATATTTTAAAAAACTCTTCTAAAAATATTGAGTTCCAAATTCTCTCCCTCTTACTTCACCCTTCAAATTGTTCTCCAGAATGGTTAGACTAGTTTACAACTCCACCAATGATGAATTAGGGTCCCAATTTTCCCATATCCCCTTCACCATTTGTCTTTTTTCCTTCTTTTAGTGAATCCAATAGGTGTGAAGTAACATCTCAGAGTAGTTTTATTTTGAATTTCTCTGATAATGATGATTTAGGGCATTTTTTTCATATGACAATTGATAGTTTTGATTTCTTCCTCTGAAAACTGCCAGTTCACGTGCTTTTGCCCATTTATCAGCTGGGGAATGGCTCTTATTTTTATTATTTTGACTCAGTTACCTATATATTTGAGAAATGAGACCTCTTATCAGAGAAAATTGCTGTAATTCACAAATACACACATACATAAATGTATGTAAAATCATTCTATACATACTTCTATTTACCACTTCTTTCTCTGGATGGAGATAGCAGCTTCCTTCATAGGTGATTTGTAGTTAATATATGCATTCATAATAGTCAAAATGACTCATTTGTTCAAAGTTGTTCGTAAAACAATATTGCTGTTACTGTATACAATGTTCTCTCTGTTCTGCTTGTTTTACTCTTCATTATTTCATGCTAGTCTATCCATGTTTTTCTAACATCTTTGAGCTCATGATTTTTTATAGCACAGTAGTATTGTATCACAATCATATACCATAGCTTGTTTAGGAATTCCCCAATTGATTGGCTTCCCTAAAATTTCCAATTCTCTGCCACCACAGAGAGCTGCTATAAATATTGTAGAACATCTAGGTTCTTTTCCTTTTTCCCTAATCATCTTGCTAAACAGACCTAGTAGTGTTATTACTGAGTCAAAGGATATAGTCAGTTTAATAACTCTTTGGGCATAATTCCAGACTGCTCACCAAAATGGTTGAATTAGTTCACAGTTTCAGTTTCACCTACAGTGAATTAGTGTTCCATTTCTCCATATGATAATTACCTTTTATGTCCAAATTGTGTTTCCATTGTGGTCTTATTTTGATATATAGTGTGAGATGTTAGTCTGTGCCTAGTCTCTGCTAAACTACTTTGCAGTTTTCCTGGAAATTTTTATCAAATGTTGAGTTCTTACCCCCAAAACATGGATTTTGGGGCTTGTAAAACACAAGATAACTATGGTCATTTACCACTGTATAGTGTGTATGTAATCTGTTCCACTGTTCTAGTACTCTTTTTTTAAAGCCAGTACCAGATTATTTTGATGATTACCACTTTATAACATAGCTTGAAATTCTGAAGTACTAGGCCCTCTTCCTTCACATTTTCCCCATTGATTTCCTTGATATTTTTGACATTTTATTCTTCCAGATGAATATTGTTACTATTTGTTTCTAGTCCTATAAAATAATTCTTGTGAATGGGGGCTGTTAGAGCCAATATAGAAGATTATGGGAAGCCAACAGCTGAATTCTCCCAACATTCCCCTCTAAACAACTTTAAAATATTACCTCAAATCTAATTTTGGAGTGGTAGAGTCAACAAAAAGTGAAGGTGAGATATTTTTCCAGTCAGTGAAAACTTAAGAGGTAGAGAGAAGAAATCTGTAAACCTCTGGGATGGAGGTTTATCTGGGAGCCCGTGCACATGGCTGTAGTAATTGTGCAATAGGAACAGCAGCAGCACCTTCCAGAGTTCTCCAGAAATGGGTAAGGGATTGGACAACTGGTCAAAAAGGAATTACATAGGACCCTTTGCTGGCACTTGAGTTCTGCTAGTGCTGATTGGCAACTGTATTGCTAAATATACAGTTCTGGGTTGCATTTCCAGGATAGAAGGAAGTACTGGGGGTCAGTCACAAGGGAGCACGGGCCCTGATCACAGTTGCAAAGCAGATATGAGCAGCTGTAGGGGACCAGAACCCCTCCTGGGTAAAAACCAGAATGTAGACAAGGAGAACAGTGAACTCAGCTCCCCTAGGATCACACCATTTTTGAGGTACCAAAAATTTGCAGACTCTCAGAATTAACTCTGAAAATATAAGAACCAAAAAATCCTGAGGCTTGGTATAGTGGCTCCCCACACTCAGGTGAAAAAAAGCTCAACTTTGACATGAAGTTCAAAGTAAAAAAAAAAAAAAAAGCTGGATAAGCAAACACCAACAAAAAAGAATTTGACTTTAAAAGTTACTGTTGTTTGCCCTTAATTTTTGAGGACGACCAAAGACATCATGAATAATGATGTCTTGACTTGCAAGTGAATTGGCTTTTAGTGAGGAAGTATGGTTTTCAGGCTCACCTCTCTCTTCTAGAGTCATTGAAGTCCAGTGGCAAGACAAAAGTCCAGATCTCTGGCAATGTCCTGAGATGCCGTATATGACCTTGGCTTCTTTGATGTCTTACCAATTTCTAAATGCTCCACAATGCTTGCTTCACTCACCTTCCTGCCTGTTGGAGCAACTTGTTCTCATCCACTCATTCTGTTAGGAGAAATCTTCACATGCTTGAGGTGATTGTTGAGGAAAATTGCCCTGATAACTTAGATCCAAAGAACAAAGTGGAAATTGAAAGAATTCACCAATCCTGAAAGAAATCCAAAAACAAAAAAAGATTCCTAAGAATATCATAACCAAATTCCAGAGCTTCCAGGTCAAAGAGAAAATACTTCAAGTGGCCTGAAAGAAACAAATAAAATACCATGGAGTCATAGGCAGGATCACACAAGAGTTAGTAGCTACCACATAGCATATCAAGCAGAGGGCTTGTAACATGATTTTCCAGAAAGCAAATGAGCTAGGATTACAACCAAGAATCACCTATCCAGCAAAACTGAGTGTAATTCTTCAGGGGGGGAAATGGATATTTAATCAAGTCAAGGACTTGCAAGCGTTTCTGATGAAAAGACCAGAACTGAATAGAAAATTTGCCATGCAAGAGAAGACTCAAGAGAAGCATAAAAAAGTAAAAAAGAAAAAAAATAATTATAAAAGATTCAATAAAGCTAAACTGTTTAAATTCCTGTATGGTAAAATGATATATTGAACTCCTAAGAATTTTATCATTATTATAGGACAGTTAAAAGGAGTTTACATACTCAGGGAACATGAGTGTTAGTTGATTGCATTGGTGATCCTCCCCCCCTAAAAAAAAAACCAAACCAAGAATGAAGAGGTGAGGAAAGGGGATGCACTGGGAGACAGGAGAAGTCAAAGACAGAATTGGAATTTTTTTCATATAAAAAAGGTGCACAAGGAAGAGTTTTTACAATAGAGCAGAAATGGGGATGATAGTGGCAGGAAACCTTTAAGCCTCTCTCACCAAAATTATTTCAAAGTAGGAAGAATTTATGTACACACACAGTTGTGTATACAAATGCAATTTATCCAGTAGGGAGATATGGGGGGGGGAGATTAGAGAAACGGAGAGGGGATTATAAAGGTGAGGACTGACCAAGAGAGGCAGTGGTTAGAAGAACATAGTCTTTTGAGGAGGGACAAGATGAAAAGGAGAGGGAAAGAAACAGAAGATAATGGAATGAAAGGAAATAGAGTTGTGCATGTGAATGGGATGAAATTCCATAAAATGGAAGCAGACAGCAGAATGAATCAGCAACCAGAATCCAACAGAATAGTGTTTATAAGAGACTCATTCAAAACAGAAACACACGCACAAGGCTAAAATAAAAACGTTAACAGAATTTAATATGCTTCTGCTGAAGTAAAAAAAAAGGCAAGGATAGCAATTATGATCTCAAAGCAAAAGAAAAAAGCCTATTTAAAAGGAATTATCAGAGAAACTACATTTTGCTAAAAGATACTATGAAGGACTATAAAATAATATAAAAATTCTCACAGTAAGTTTCCCAGATAAAGACCTCATTTCTCAAATATGATCTGAGTATAGAACTGAATCCAATTTTTGAAAATGTATCATTCCCAATTAACAACTGGTCAAAGGATATGAACAGGCAGTTTTTAGAAGAAAAAAAAAGCTATCTATAGTCATATGGGGAAAAAATTGCTCAAATTCACTATTGATTGGAGAAATGTGAATTGAAACTATTCTGAAGTATCACCTCACTCCTATTATAAATAAAAAATGCTGGAGGGGATAAGGAAAAAATTGGTACACCAATGTAGTTGTGAACTGGGCCGACCATTTTGGAGAACAGTTGGGAACTATACCCAAAGGGGTATAAAACTGTGCATACCCTTTGATAAAGCAATAACATTACTAGGTCTGTATCCCAAAGATATCAAAGCAAAAGGAAAGGTACCTATATGTACTAAAATATTTATAGCAACTCTTTTTATGATGGAAAAGAATTAGAAATTGAAGAGGTGCTTATCAACTGGGGAATGCCTGGACAGGTTGTGGCTTATTATTGTAATGAGTACTATTATGATAAAAGAAAAGATGGGGAGTGATTTCAGAAAACCACCATATAGCAAGACCTATATGAACTGATAGAAATAAAAGTAAAAAGAACTAGGTGATCATTGTGCATAATAACAGCAATGTTGTGATGAGGATTAATTTTAAGTTTTGGCTATTCTGATCAAGACAATGATTTAAGAGAATTCCAAAGGACTTATGAGGAAATAAATGCAGAGAAAGAATTGATGAACTCTGAGTACAAACTGAAATAAAATTTTCTCATTTTATCTTTCTTGCATTTTAAAAAAATATGGCTAATATGGAAATGTTTCACATGATTTTGCATGTGTAATTGATATATTGTTTGCCTTCTCAGTGGGTGTGAGTGGAAGTGGGAAGGAGGGAGAGTATTTGAAACTCAAAATTTAAAAAGAAAAGAATATTTTAAATAAAGAAATTTTTAAAATGTTTTAAAAAGAATGTGAAAAAATAATTCTTTGGCAGTTTGATTGATATGGTACTGAATAAGTAAATTACCTTCAATTACTATTTCCTCAATTGTTTAGATCTGTCTTTATTTGTGTGAAAAGTGTTTTGCAATTGTGTTCATATAATCCCTGGGTTTGTCATGGCAAATAGACTCCCAAGTACTTTATATTATCTGCAGCTATATTAAATGGAATTTCTCCTCTGGTTTTTTCCAATTATATTTTGTTGGTAGTATACAGAAATGCTGGTGTTTATGTGGGTTATTTTATATAGTACAACTTTGCTGAAATTGCTAATTTTTTCAATAAGATTTTAGTTGATTTTCTAGAGTTCTCAAGGTATACATCATATTATCTACAAAGTCACAGCTTTTTTTCCTCATTTACTTTTTATTCTTTCATTTTATTTTGCTTTTCTTATTCCTATAGTCAGCAATTCTAGTAATATTGAATTAATAGTAGTGATAATGGACATCCTTGCTTTACTCCTGATCTTATGGGGAAGGCTTCAAGTTTCTCCTCATTTCAGATAATGCTTCCTCTTGATTTTAGATACATACTATTTTTTATTTTAAGAATCCATCAATGTTTATGCTTTCTAGTGTTTTTTAACAAGAATGGGTGTTGTATTTTTTTCTGAAGGCCTTTTATTTTGAGTCTATTAACATAATCATGGGATATTTGTTGTTTTTGTTATTGATATGGTCAATCATACTGATAGTTTTCTTAATATTGAACTGGCCTTGCATTCCTGGGATAACCCCCACCTGGTCATAGTATGTGAGCTTTGTGATATATTGCTGTAATCTACTTGCTGGTATTTTATTTACAACATTGATATAAAATTTTTGTATCAATATTCATCAAGAGAATTGGTCCCTATTTTTCTTTCCCTGTCTTTGCTCTTCCTGGTTTAGGTATCAGCACCATAACTGTGTCATAAAAAGAATTTGGTAGGATTTTTTCTTTTCCTGTTTTTTCAAATAGTTTATAGAATATTGACATTAGTTGTTTCTTAAATGTTTGGTAAAATTGTATCTGGAATATCTGCAGGAAAGGGTAATGGTTCAATTCTTCATCCTTATCTAAATGTAAAGAATGGAGTAAATTTAATTCAATTCTATTTTTTTCCTTCTAATGTCAATACAAAATATTTCTCCCAATTTGAATCATCATTTTGCTGAAATTTTATTTTTTATTTTTTTTGGTAAAAAATAATCAGACTCATCTCAGAATCTGCTTTACTGCCTGTTGATTTCTCTTCTCATTGTTTACCAGGGAATTCAAATAACTACCTGATAGACAATATATTATTTCAGTTCATTGTCTTTGTGGGTCACTGACCACTCTCTTTTTTTAATGGTCTTTTTTTAATTGAAAATGATTTTTTTCTCTCCCTTTTCTCTTTCCTTCTTCTTTCCTTCCCCTCTACTGAGAAAAGAAAAAAAAAAAGAAAATCCTTGTGACAAACATGTATGAACAAGCAAAAATAGTTTCTGCATTGATCTCATCTCAACATATGACTCATTTTGTACTTTGAGTTCATCATCTCTCTGTCACTGTTCATCAGCCCTCTGAAATTATAGCCATGTTATTGATCGGTGTTCTTAAGTCTTTCAGAATTGTTTGTCTTTAGGGAAGTCACGTAATATATGCCACGTACTGTGTCCAATGCTTTATAGATGTTATCTCATTTAATTCTCACAACAACCCAGTCAAGTTGATGTTATGATTGCCATTTTCCAGTTGTAGTGACTGAGGCAGTCAGAGATTAAGTGACTTGCCCAGGGTCACATAGCTAGTAAGTGTCTAAGGTTCGATTTGGACTGAGGTCTTCTTGACTCCAAGGTCAGCACTCGATTTATGGCACAACCTAGATGCCTCTTTGCATTGTTTTTTAAATTGTATAACTTGTTTTCTTGTTTTTGCCTACTTCACTTGCATCACTTTATATAAGTCTTCCAGATATCTCGGAAACTATACCTTTTGGCATTTCTTACAGTAGAGTAGTATATTTCATTACATTCATATTCCATAGTAAGTTTAGCCTTCCCCCAAATGATGGACAACTTATCATTCTGTCATGTTTTTGCTCCCATGACCAGGCCTACAAGGACAACTAAGGCAAAGACAGCTGGTTCAATACCACAAAATTCATATAAACCAGGGCCACACCTTCTGATGGATATTCCAAACTCCCAGTTACACTTGGCATTTAACTATGGCCAAACCAGCTGGATATCACAGATAGTTTTCCTCATTCTCTGGATTCTGTTTATGTAGCCTATGCACTAGAGCACCTGTATACACTAGAATTTTCCTTGATTGATAGTGTATGCTAATTACATAGTTGGCTGGTGCTATTACTCATCCTTGACATATGGCAGATGAGTTGGTGCTGGCCAAACTATAGGTAAATAGTTTATCAATCTATGCTTGAAATTTAGCACAGTTCTTGTGGTCTTTGTATTGTTTTGGTAAAAAAAAAAAGCCAAAACTACAATTCTCTTTCACATAATACTGACACTTTGAATATTTGTTTATGAACATCTGAGACCAGTGGCTTTATTGATGTTTCATTGCTTTGGTTTTGTTTCATGTCAATTAGGACATTTCTTTACAATTTTTCTGGGTTGCTGTTGCTGCTCTCCCTGTTACCCAGTTAGATGGATGTAGAGGCAGAAGAACAAGCACATATAATGAATTAAAGGGTTGTCAGTTTTCTCCTCCCTCTTGTCTTTTTAGTTAAAAGCCTTTTCATTAGATTTTCCAGGCTTCTAAAATATCTAAGAAATTCCAAACAACCCTTTGTAGGTATAGTCCTCTTTGGCCAAGAGCTCATCATTCCTAGTTGTAGTTCAGAAAGTACTTCAGAACTAGAAATGGTAGACTAGAGTGATCATATGTTACTGTGGGAGTTTCTAACTGCTTAAGGGAAGTTGAGATCTTTAGTCCAAAATGAATTTTTATATTCCAAGCTCTAGAAAGAACCTGGCGATGTAACTTCAGAACTTCTTTTTGATCATCTGAAAATTTTTACAGAACAGAAGAACTGCTAGAAGATGATCCAAAACTGACCAATTTTTGTAAGAGAGAATAATTAGGTTCTGGAAGCCATAAAGAGGTGACCTTTTTTTTTTTTATTCATTTCATTTGATTGTGTCTGATTCTTCATGACTCCATTTATGTTTTCTTGGAAAAGATACTGATGTGATTTACCACTTCCTTCCCTAGTTCATTTTACAGATGAGGAAAATGAGGCAAACAGGATTAAGTGACTTACCCAGGGTCACACAGATAGAAAGGGTCAGAGTCGGATTTGAATTTAGGTCTTCCTGACTCCAGGATTGGAACTCTATCCATTGTACCTCCTAACTACCCAAGTGATCTTAACATTGTAGTAGATTTCTAAAAAAATATATTATTAAGCAGAGAAAGATGATGAGAAGCCAGCCTATGAATAATAAGAATAATTCACACAGAACTAATACTTTTTTCAAATTTGAGTTTTGAGGGGGCGGAGCCAAGATGGCGGAGTAGAAGGACGCACGTTTATGAGCTCCGAAACCAAAGCCCATAGAATTAATGTAAAAAGAGTCCCCCATAACTTCTGGGTGTGCAGAAGCAGAGTGGAAGAGATTTCCGTTCCGGGGAGCCCTGAAAACCCGTCCCCAGGGTCCGGCGCGCCCCAGAAAGTAAACCCGACCCCCAGCGCTGCCCTGGCCGGGGCCGCAGAGAAGCTGATCCAAGCAGGCTTCAGAGACAGAAGCTCCAGCAACCGGGAAAGCCCCTCCGCCCACAGAAGCAGGTCAGTGAGAGAGGCCGGGCTGAAGGAGAGGGGAAGCGGGCGTCTCCGTGACTCGGGCCCCCTCGGGAGGAAGCGGCGGTGACAGGGACGGGGGCAGGAAGCGGTGGCGGCAGAGGTGTGGGCGGCAGCTGAGGCGGCAGCGGCCCAGGACTCAGGAATCCCCCAGCAGCAGGCAGGATCTTCATTACGGAAGATTCCCGCATAAAACCTGACGGAGCTGAGCCTGGGAGACGGCCCTGCCCCCGCCCCGCTCTGTTGCTGAAGGCTTCTGCTCGGGACCCCCAGGGGAGCTGAGATTGGGAGGCGGGCCCCCCACCCTGCCCCCACCCGCTCCATTCCTGAGAGTCTCTGCATAAAGCCCCCCGAGGGATCAGAGTCTGGGGGCAGCCCTGGCCCCACCCCAGCACCTGAACTAAAGCTCACTGATTGACAGCCAGCAGGAGGAAAGCCCATTTAAATCTCAGAGGCCAAGCACTAGCTGGGCGGATCCAGGCGGGGGTGGAAAGGAATCTCAGAAGTCAAGTAACTGGCTGGGAAAATGCCTAGAAAAGGGAAGAAAAATAAGACTTTAGAGAGTTTTTTCCAACAAATGCAAATGATCCCGACCTTTGGATCTGATGATGAGGACGTATCCTTGCAGTCAGGGAAAGACGTGGAGGGCGGGGCCTCAGTACCCCAGACACCCCAGGGGGGTGGTGGGTGGGCTCAGGCCCTGGAAGAGCTCAAAAAGGATTTTGAAAAGCAAGTTAGACAAGTGGAGGAAAAACTGGGAAGAGAAATGTCAGAGATGCAACAAAAGTATGAAAAACAGGTCAATACCTTGGTAAAGGAGACTCAAAAAAATGCTGAGGAAATTAACACCTTGAAAAATAGGCTCACCCAATTGGCAAAGGAGGTTCAAAAAGCCAATGAGGAGAAGAATGCTTTCAAAAGCAGAATGAGCCAAATGGAAAAAGAGGCTCAAAAGCTCACTGAATTTAATAGTTCTCTCAAAATTAGAATGGAACAGATGGAGTCTAATGACTTTATGAGAAACCAAGAAATCACCAAACAAAACCAAAAGAATGAAAAAATGGAAGAGAATGTGAAATATCTCATGGGAAAAACAACTGACTTGGAAAATAGATCCAGGAGAGACAATTTAAAAATTATGGGACTACCTGAAACTCATGATCAAAAAAAGAGCCTAGACATCATCTTCCATGAAATTATCAAGGAAAACTGCCCTGACATTCTAGAACCAGAGGGCAAAATAAGTATTGAAAGAATCCATCGATCACCACCTGAAAGAGATCCAAAAAGAGAAACTCCTAGGAACATTGTGGCCAAATTCCAGAACTCCCAGCTCAAGGAAAAAATCTTACAAGCAGCTAGAAAGAAACAATTCCAGTACTGTGGAAATACAATCAGGATAACCCAAGATCTAGCAGCTTCTACATTAAGGGATCGAAGGGCGTGGAATAGGATATTCCAGAAGGCAAAGGAACTAGGACTCAAACCAAGAATCACCTACCCAGCTAAACTGAGTATAATACTTCAAGGGAAAATATGGTCTTTCAATGAAACAGAGGACTTTCAATCATTCTTGATGAAAAAACCAGAGCTGAAAAGAAAATTTGACTTTCAAACACAAGAATGAGAAGAAGCATAAAAAAGTAAACAGCAAAGAGAAGTCTTAAGGGACTTACCATGAGTGAACTGTTTACATTCCTACATGGAAAGACAATATTTGTAATTCTTAAAACTTTTGTATCTGGGTAGTTGGTGGGACCACACGTACACATGTACACGCATGCACACACATACACACATGCACACACATACAGAGATAGAGAGCACAGATTGAACTGAATAGGATGGGACCATACCTTAAAAGAAACTAGGGTAAATGGTGAGAGAGAAATGTAGGGGAAGGGAAATGGAAGGGGGTAACTATATGTCATTTAAGAGGCAGGTAGGAGTTTTTCTTAGTGGAGGGAAAAAGAGGAGAGCTGAGAAAAAAACAAAAAAACAAGAAGTTTACCCTCATCACACTTGACTAAACGAAGGAGTGAAATGCACACTCATTTTGGTATGAAAGCCTATCTTACAGTATAAGAAAGTGGGGGAGAAAGAGATATTGCGGGGGGGGGGGATGATGGAAGGGAGGGCAAAGGGAGGAGGGAGCAATTTGAAGTCAACACTTGGGGAGGGACAGGATCAAAAGACGGAAGAGAAACAATGAGGGGCAGGTTAGGAGGGATGGTAATCCAGTTAGTCTTACACAACACGACTATCAGGGAGGTCATTGGCAAAACTACACAGATATGGCCTATATTGAATTGCCTGCTGTCCCAAAGGGAATGGGTGGGGAGGGAGGGATGAGGAGAATTTGGAACTCAAAGTTTTAGGAACAACTGTTTAGTATTGTTGTTGCAACTAGGAAAAAAGACATATAGTTAAGGAGGAATAGAAAGTCATCTGGCCCTACAGGAGAAAAGAGAAGATGGAGACAAGAGAAGGGAGAGATGACAGAAGAGAGGGCAGATTGGAGATAGGGAAAATTAGATTGCTTGGGGTATTGGGGTGGGGGGGATAAAAGGGGAGAAAATTTGGAACCCAAAAATTTGTGAAAATGAATGTAAAAATTAAATAAATAAATTAAAAAAAAAAATTGAGTTTTGAATGGGTCCCTATATAAGCATACAATGGGATTGCCATTAAAGAAGCATATCCAGGTTTTAGCGACACTTTTGACAATGTTACTAATAACTTCAATAATTTGAAAAAAGCTGGAGTGAAGTAATAGGTGAATTGATAGCTAGCAGAGAAAACTATACCTAAAGTGTATTGGTTAATGGGTGGGTTCTACCTGAAAGGGATTTTCTAGTGGTATATTACAGGGCTATATCCTTGATCCTGTTCTCAGTATTTTTTTAGTAGTGATCTGCAAAAAGCCCTTGAAAGCAGGAATATCCTCTTTTGTCAGATTAACGTGCTTAAGTTAAAGCATAACTCTGATAAGGTTACTGCCTGACCTAAAAGCCTTGGATGATTGCCTGATGCTTCTGAATTATATCAGAGCTCTTCATCCTGGATTCAAGACCCTTTGCTTTCTAGCACCATCTTGGCTTTCAATACTTGCCTCCCATGATGATGAGGAAATACTATGACAACTCCTTTGTAAACTACAATGTGTTACTATTGTCTCCTTTCACTGGCTCTTGGCTCCTCTCGGTGAGTGAGCTCTCTATAACCACCACATCCACCTCCTTGGTTTCCTTGCTCAGGTGAGTCCATCTGTTTGGAATGACTGTTCCAGAGAGAATAACTAATACCAATGAGTAGAGATAATTGAGGGGCAAATTTCAGCACAGTGTAAGGAACAATTTTCTAGCATTAGGACTTCCAAAATTGCAGTGTGTTGCTTCATAAATTGGTGGACTGCTCTGTTACTGGATGCTTTCAAGCAGAGGTTCATCATAGTATCATAGATACTATATCATAGATACTATAATATTATAGATACTACCATAGTTTGAAGAGACTTTAAGGACATCGAATCTAATGTCTTCATTTTATAACTAAGGAGAATGAGACCTAAAAAAATAAATGATTGGCATATGGTCTCAGATGTGGCAGGTGGAAGAATGGGATTTGAACTCAGGTCTTCTGATTCAAAATAAGCATTCTTTCTCTTATACCACCCATGTAGGATAAGGATTGTTTTTCATATAGATGGGGAAACAAACTCAAGTAAAATGAGTGGTCCAAGGTTACATGTCAAGTAAGTGGAAGAATCAGACTTTGAACCTAGTTGTTTTTGTTTCAAGTGCAGTGTCTACAGCTATACAATTTGATTTTTACTTTTAGTGATTGTACTCTCAATAATTGGTTATTAATTTGGCATTTGATTGCAGTAGAACAGGAAGAGGAGAAAAAAAAGCAGATGTGGATCTGACTCAGATTTGTATAAGAAGGGATGATAGGGAACTAGGAAACAGCTCTCTCCTCCTCCCTTCCTCTCCTTTTCCATCAGCATCTCCCTCCTTTTCTCCCTTTTCCTCTTTTCATTCTCTCTCCCTCCTTTCTGTTTTTTATATTTATCACCTCTCTTCTATCTATCTTCTCCCCAAGACTTATAGGAATTCAACCAGAAAACACTGTCAAGTGAGCTAGGTTGTGGATGGGTAGCTTTCCCTAAATTTAATGTGCATGGGCTAGGTAAGCATGGTTACTGTTGTGTACTCCTCATTTTGAACAGTACCAATGACATCATGTCATGACTCCAGTGTAAACTGGATTTAAGTGAAGCAGTACTGCACAAAGTCGTCAGCCTCACTCTCTCCTTCAGAGTCATCTCTGACAAAATTCAAGATAACTGGTGATGACCCAAGATGAAGTAGATGATCTTAGTATCTCTGATGTCTTCTATATCTGACCAAGCTCTAAGTGTTTCACAGGGATTGCTTCAGCTGTCGTCAGAAATTGTTGTCATTCTATTGTGCACCCTTGTAATTCCTGCTGCTGGAGAGATTGAGTCTCTTCTTTTGTAACAGAGAATTCATAATCAGGAAATGTTAAGTTTTAGTTCTCTGGATGGGAATAAATGCCATTGACCCCATGAGAACTATCCAAAATGCCTGCCAATGTCTCTGCCTCCACATCAACGTCACTTTGCATTTACTTGATTGGTATTCATCTGTGTATATGTTGCATCCTCCCCAGTGAAATGTAAGCTCTTTGATTCAGTATCTATTTCATTTTTGTCTTTGTATGTTAGTGATTTGCACATGGTGGTGGTTATTGAGAAGTTTCAGTTATGTCCAACTCTCCATGAGCCCATTTTGGATTTTATTGGCCAAAATAGTGGAGTGGTTTGCCATTTCCTGCTCCAGCTCATTTTACAGATGAGGAAGCTGAGGCAAATAGAGTTAAGTGACTTGCCCAGGATCACATAGCTAGTAAGTGTCCAAGGCTGCACTTTGAACTCAGGTCCTTCCGACTCTGGGGTCAGTGTTCTATCCACTGTGCTACCTAGCAGGCCTATGGATATAGTAGACACTTCAAAATATGTTGAATCACTCTGCATTGATCAGTTTCCTTGCTTATGAAATGAGCTGGTTGACCTAGAATGACCTCTAAGTTTTCTTTCAGCTCTTAATCTATGATCACATTAGTTTTTGTAGAGAAAAGAGAAATTTAATATTGTTTATCAATTATTTTAACCAAAGCAATGAATAAGTTAGCATATTGATCCAAGTGTTGGCTGCCCTGACTGAAAATTTAATGTAGTTTATCTAAAATTTGAGTACAGTCTATAATTTATGTTACAGTTCAGTCCCCCAAAAATCTGTGGCCTTTGAAGATGTTATATCAATACAAAATGTGATAACATTTTATAATAAATGTTATATATACATACATACATATACATATATATATAATACTTATGAAAACTCCTAGAAGGTCTGCTATCATCTCTATGTAAATGGCTTCTAGATCTTTCATATCTAGCCAGTCTTTCATCTGAACTCCTACGGCACATCATCAGTGGCTTATTGGCCATTTTCCTTTGGATATAGCCATTCTAATCTTAGTGTTAACTTTTTATACTTCTCAAATTATCCTTTTTTTAAAAAAAAATTTCCCTAATTCTGTTAAAGGTGTCCACTATCTGTCCTTTCAGTTATCCAGGTTGCAATTTCATTGTCATCTTGAACTCTTCATTCTCTGTTATTTCCAATATTGAGTCAGTCACCAAGTTCTCATGGATCTGCCTCAATTGTCACTTGGCGTCTATTCCCTTTTCTCCCCTCATTGGCCATTATCAAGGGTGAGGCCTTCATTACTTCTTCCTTATACGGTTGTACATTGCTAATATTCCAAACAGATGTCAATCATATTACTTACCATATTACTCCCTGACTCACAAAGCTCCCATGTGGTCTTCTATTTCAAAGATCAAGTGCAAACTTTTCTGTATAGCATTCAAAGCCTTTTGTAGTCTGACTCTAGCATACCTTTCCAAGCTTATGATGCAAAAATCTCTTTCATGTTTTTCTATATATACTACACTTCACCTCCTGTCTTAGTAACTTTTCATAAGCAATTCTTCATTTTGGGAAAGTTCTCCCTCTTTACCTCCATTTATTAGGGGCAGCTAGTTGGCATAGTGGTATAGAGTAAAGCACTTGGAAAGAGGAAGATCTGCGTTCAGGTACTACCTTGCACATTTGCTAGCCATGGGACCCTGGGCAAGTTATTTAACCTCTCTGTGCTTCAGTTTCCGCATCTGTAAAATTGAGATACTTCACAGTTTCTCTACTTCTCTACTTCACAGGATTGTTGCCAGTTAGAGGAGATAACACATGTAAAGCAGTGTGCAAACCTTAAAGGACTATATAACTGCTATCTATTATTATTAGCTATTACTGAGAACTTCTGCTTCCTTCAGAGCTCAACTTGAGTACCACCTGTTATATAAGGTTTTTCCAGACCCCTCCCCCCGCTGCTAGTACTTCTTCTCACATGGAAATTTATTTGTATTTACTATGTATATTTTTTTATTAACTTTATAGATATAGTTGCTTCCTCAATAGAAAGTAAACCCCAGTGCCCAGAACTGTTGGGCACATAGCAGACGACTAATAAATTATGTTGATTGATTTTTTGTCAAATTGAAGTGTCTACTATATGCATTGAACTATTCTAGATACTGAGAAGGTACAAAGATATAGTTTTTGCCCTTGAAGGGCTTATAATCTAGTAAAAAAAAATTTAAGACTTTCTCCTCCAAAATCTGATACATATCTTTACTATAAACATGAGCTTTATTTTGAAAAATTCCTACAGTGCTTGGCACATAGTAGTTCCTAAATAAATGTATATTGATTGATTCTTAGGAACTAACTAGATGAACTCAAGAGAGGATATACCCACTAAAGCTTTGTATGCGAAGAAAAGAAAATACTGATTTTCTTTTTTTTTTATTCTATTCTGTAATTGCTTCTATTTAATAACTGCGTCAACTGTGGGTTTTTTGGAGGGGTTCTTTTTCTTTCTTTTCTTTCTTCCTTTATTTTTTTTTGGGGGGGTCTCTGAATTATGTTTACAAGTTCATAAGGGCAGAAGTTCAGTTTTCCCTCTCTGAGTTAGTTTAGAATTCAGTTGTCCTATAGACTCAAAGAAGTACATTACCTCTAGATAGCTTTGCATGCCCATGTACAATTAAGGAGATCTGTTATCTCGCTATCAAGTGTTGCAAGATGCAGGTCAGTGCCAGGAAGTCTGTTATTGCCACGACACTAACCAGCCATGCAGGTGGACACCACCAATAAACTTTCCATAGTAACAAGATGGAAGGAGTGCTTGTTAATAGCCTTGGATTCCAGACTTCCGTCCAACCAGATTGTTTTCCATCATCTATGATACTTCAGGATTTGTAACCAATCATTATTTTCCATCTGTGTTGCCTCCTCTTCTCTTGTGCCTCTCAAAACTATGTAGAGGCTAATAAGCTCTACCTCATGGTCTCTTGGTTGGCTGAGGAGTTAAGATAACTATTTTATTGGTAATTACTAGCGTTACGAGGAACTTTGTGCCTCAGTTTACTCCAATTTAAATCATGGCAGTACTCTGCTTATCCGTGTCCTAAATCTCCTTTGTCACAAGATCCTGTACTTGGAGAACCAGAAGTCTAAAGCAGAAAACACTATTTAATATCTAATTATCATTATATTCATTTTTTCTTTTCCTTTTGAATCATATAGAATCCAATTCCTGATGCAGCCATCTGGCTCCATGGAGTAAGGTTGCAGCATCATGCACCATGCTGGTGATGTCACGGGCACCACGGAAGACAACGAGAGCATACAGCCGGTCTATTGGGAGTAGGGTAAGTGATGAAAAAGAAGTCTTTGATACAATGTGAAAAAATTTTATGTGGCTGATAATGATGAGAAATTGGTGATAGTGATACTACATTGTTTAAAAGCTGATGGCATAATGTAGCACATGATAGGGAGGAAGCAGGATTAGGATCTTGTCAGTAATTTTACTTGGTCTCTTTTTGAAGAATAAGAACACTAGGTTTGAGGTACAGAAATAATTCTCTACTTTTCAATAGTCTATGTCTGAGTAGTTCTCACATTGGGGTTGGAGTTAACCTGGTGTGCTTTAACTTATGGCTATTTTTTTCTAATATCTTTCTACTGTATTTCAAGCTGTGTTTTTTTTTAAATAATCCTACATATTTTATTTTATATGTTTAAAGGAATTATTCTGAGGAGTCCTTATGCTTCATTGGATGGCCAAAGGGGTTCATTATACACACACACACACACACACACACACACACACACATACACACACACTATGAAGTCCTACTCTAGGGATGCAAAGCTTGAACAGAAAAAGGGGACTTGTGTGATGTGTTAGAAGTTGAAGGTGCAGATATCTGAACAATTTTTGATGAGCAACCACAGGGCAGGCCATTGAGAAAATGTCTTCTTAGCATTTTCCTCTCTTCCTAAGTACTGTCTAGACTTTTTCTAATCATCCCCTTTACCAGTCAACAGTCAGATGCAGTTTTTGGTGTACAGACATTTTGTAGCCAAGAAAATGAATTCAATCTTAACCTTTATATGAGAGGTACAGCATCCAGGGTACTCTGCCCTGGACAGACCACACTTAGAATGTTGTGCTTACTTCTGGGCACATTTTAGAAAGAACAGTGATGGACTGGTCAGTGCCCAGATTAAGGCATTTGGCATGGTGAAAAGTCTGAGTTCATGTCATAAGAGGATTATTTGAAGAAACTAATATTTTGCCTGGAGAACTGAAGACTTAAAAATAAAGGGATAATAGTTTTTATCACAAACCTTTGAGGAAGTTCTCTGTTGGAAGTTGGATTAGGATCTTTCTCCTAAAAACACAGCCAGGATCTGTGGGTAGATGTCGGAAAGAGTTAAATAAATGACTTACAGAAATGAAAAACTGTCTGTCAGAGCTCTCCATAAATGGTTTGGGTTGGATGGAAAGGAAGTGGGTTAGGGTGCTCTGGAAGTCTTCACACAAAGGCTAGATCATACAATGTTGGTGTTAAGTGTTCCTATTCAGGTTTGGATTAGGCCAGATTTTCTCTAAGAGCCCTTCCAGACCCAGGTTTCTATTGATTGCCATATTCAAGTTATCATCCATATGAACTTTGAGAAAAATTGAAGTAAAGATGCCAAAAATGAAATCCCATCATCCTGAACTATAAGGCAATCAAATATTTTGTGGTCATGAATTTTGCCATGTTGCCAAGGTAGCAGAAGCTGGAAATAAAGTAACTGATGGCTTACTCTCCCTGTTATGAATTAGCAAGTTAAACTCTGAATTGATTAATGGGGAGAAGGAAGTATCAATCACATTTTTCCTAGGTACTAGATCCTTTTTGGATCTAAACATTTGGGTTATTTGGGAACTGTGATAGATTTTCTCAAAGTAATGGTTCAAAAATCAGAGGTTGGAAGGGGCACAAAGAGTTACAGAGTAGTTACTCCTTATTCATATTTAAAATTCCAGAATTTTGGAGTTAGAAAGTCATTAAGTTTTGCTTCTAGTCCATTGTTGGTTAAGGAGATTTCCCATCCCCCTTTCCTGTTTGCTAATGCAGGAAAGCCTAAGTTGATCCTCATTTGATAGCTTTCCCTAGGGGTGTAATTGTTATGTCCATAGAGGCCAGAGAAATCAATATCTGTGTTAGCTTTTTGCCACTGTACTCCATCTTTTTCTGACTACATCTGGAGTGTTATATTTAGCTATCAGCATCATATTTTAGGACTAACAGTGACAAGAGGAAGGCAACCAGGATTAGTCAATCAATGTGTCAATCAGCAAGCATTTATTATGCACATGCTATGTGGCAGGCATGATGCACGAATGCTAGGGATATAAAATCAAAAGCAAACAAAAAACAAACCCACAGCTACAGATCCTGCCCTCAAGGAGCTTACCTTCTAAAGGAAGAGATAACACAGACATAAATAGGTACATACAAGATGCATATGGGGCAGATGGAAGGTCCCCTTAGAAGGGAGGGCACTTGAAGCACAGAGACTAAGAATGCATGATTTGAAAGCTTTCACTTCCCACCATCTAAAAAGAAAAGTAAAAGAGGACAGATTTTCCTTGGTTTGTTAATGTAACTGGGCCAAAGGATCATGAATTTAGGGATATTAAGTCATCTAGTCCAACCATTTATGTTGCAGATGAAGAAATTGAGGTACAGAGAAATCAAATGATTGCCCAAGGTTAAGCAAACAGTAGAGGCAGTAGAACTGGGATTTGAACCTAGGATCTCTGCCTCTAAATCCAAGAATTATTTTTACTTTGCTATAGGTTCTATGTATAATACACACTCACACACACAGACATCATATTAATGTATATAGATACATCATATATCTTTTGCTATGAGACCTATGGCATGTATATTTACCTATATATAATATGATCAAGTCAATAAGTGTTTGTAAAATGCCTACTATATGCCAGGCACTGTGCTAAATTCTGGGGATAGAAACAAAGGCAAAAATTGCTCTTGTCCTTAGGGAACTTTTATGCTAATGAAAGAAGCAACATGTAAAAAATTATGAACATGCAATGCGTGTATGTGTGTACATAAACATATATACATATAGATATATATATATATACGTAATACATATGTTCACAATTGTTTATATATATGCATATATACTGAAATATATTTATATATAGGTAGTTATACAGATAGTAAATTGGATAGAATATATCAAAAGAATAAAAATAGGTAGTAAATTTAACTTTAGGCAGAAAAGGTTGTGCATAGGCATGCTGCGATAGTATCAGGTTATTAATTTAATGGTGTAATACTTAAAATTCCTGTTATATCATTCATGTGGATCCTTGCTCTACCTTTGTAGCTTACAAAAATTTAGTCTATAGATGACTTGGTAAATGGTGGAAAGTTGCTACCCCTTCCTTCCCTTCAAAAAAACCCATCCCATTGTCAGTTTGATGATACACCTCTCATTAATCACTTAGACTGGTCCTCACATGCAGATATACAAAATATTACTACATCTATTCTCAAAGCCTTCCCACTTTCATGGGATCTGCCTGAACTGTGTTGCCATAATGTTCAAGAAACTATGACAAAGCATCAGGGGAGAACTTGAGGGAAAGATTTTCCTTCCAAACAAAAGTGATCTTTATGCTGTTGGAAATACGGTAACAGAGTTTGGGTGAGTGTTTCAGGCTAGAGATGAGATTTCGTTATTGTTGGAATATAAATGGATAGTTAAAGTCAGGAGAGAAAATGGATTCTTCAAGGGAATTTATTTTAATTAAATTCAACCAAATAGGCATGTATTAAGTATCTGTTAGGTGGAATTGAGAACACATAGACTTAACTCCCATTTCTGTCTTCAAGAAATACTGGAGAAGAACAATGTATATCTAGATAAGTAAACATGTATCTTTTCTCTTTTTTTATCCTCCAAAACTTAGGCGCCTTCCCGTTATTGGAAATGGGAAGGACAGTGATGGAGAGAAGTCTTATGTTGTAAGTGGCAATTAAGTTGAATACTGAAGGAGGCTAGGAAATTTACCTGGAAGTGAGGATGGAGGACATTCTAAACATAAGGGATAAGATTAGAAGATTCATGGAATGGAGACAGTATGAATTTCATGAAAGGCTTTGTCCTTTGGAAAAATAACGGGAAAAAAGGTGAGGAAATTTATTGTCCAAACATGATTCTGTAGAATCATTCTCCATTCCAGGAGTTCAGTAAATCAGTTTTGTGAGGGATCCTATTAACTAGAGATGCAAATGAGAAGAAATTGGATACAACATATGCTTTGGGTGAAATAGACATTTTTTTAAAAAAATTACGAAACAGAGTTTGATCATAATAAAGTCAGGAAATCCCTAATGCCACAGTACTCTGAGAAGGAACACAAACCAAGATCTGACTGTGCAGACCTCAAGGAGCCAACAACAGCATTTGAATTATGAGCATAGGATGGAGCCTTCTGACATTTATGCTTGACTAGGTGCAGGAAGCTATAGGAATTACGACCATCAGGTCACTTAGCGACAAGAAATGTGGCTATATACTGTATCTGTGGAAGTGTGTGGTTTCTGTCCATTAAAAAAAATTGGCCCCAATCCATGACATTGTGGAAAAGTATGAAAAAAACAGCAATCTGAGTTCCTTAACTCTTCTCAATTTAACTCAAGTCGATAGAAGTAATTTGGAGGAGCCCATTAACCAGCTATAATTAATGAACCCATTTATCTGCTCAATTTGGGTAGATTACTAAAGAGTGTATTTTCCTAACTGAATTTTATTGATTGCAGGTTGAGCTGAGATGGTTTGCTTTTACAGTAGATTTATAATGAAGATAAGAAATTGCTTTTTGTTTCCAAATATTAACTCAGAAATTATACCGTATTTTTTCATTCGAGATGTTGATGCTCACATTGATCTGTATTTATAATGCTACTTTGCTCAAACCTTTGCATTTTAAAATAAAATATAATTTATAAAACTATGGTTTTCCGATCACAGGAAATGATATTCCATTTGTGGGCTTTTTAAAAGACCACATTTAAATTAATGTATGTGACTTGTTGAGTCATATCAGTCATCTTCAACTCTTCTTGACCCCATTTGGGGTTGTTTCAGGAAAGATGCTGGAGTGGTTTGCCATTTTACAGATGATGAAACAGAAGCAAATAGGCTTAAGGGACTTGCTCAGGGTCACACAGTAAATGTCTGAGGCTGGATTTTAACTCAGGAAGATGAGTCTCCCTGACTCCAGCCTTATATTCTTCATTGATTATCTTTGGTTTCTATATCTTTCTGATTGGCAAAGAGATCAATTGTCTGTTGTCTGTCCATCCTCCGATCTCCTGTCAAATTCGTCTTCATAAGCATAATCATCTCTCTACTTAACTCCAGTGGCCCCACATTACCTCTAGGGTCAAAGATAAAATCATCTGTTTGTTTTTTAAAGCCCATTAAAACCTGACCCCTTCCTACTTTTTCCAGTCCTTTGACCCTTTAACACCTTCTATGTACTCTGCAATCCAGTGACTCAGTCTCCTTTTTGTTTCTTATATAAGATATTCCATGTTCTGACTCTGTACATTTTCAAGGGTTTTCACCGTGTACCTGACATTCTCTCCCTCCTTAACTCCCATCTTGTGACTTCCCTGGCTCACTTCAGGTTCTACTTAAAATTTCACCTTCTGTAAGAAGCCTTTCCTGACTGCCCTTAATGCTATTCCCTTCCCTCTAAGGTTATTTCCATTTTATCTAGTCTATACCTGGTTTATACATAGTTATTTTCATGTTTTTTTCTCTCATTAGACTTTGAACTCCTTCAGAGAACAGATTGTGGGTTTTTACTTTTTTTTGTATCTCCAATACTTAACACAGTGCCTAGCATATACAAAGCACTTAATTAATGCTTGTTGAGTTGGCTTTTGCTACCCTTGATGTGGAGATCGAGTTATATCAATTAAACTTCCTTAAAAAATAGTGTATCCTCACTGCTCCCTGAGAAAGAGTGGAGTAAATGAAATAAAAAATAAGCCTTTTATTGATGTCATCACCCAGAGTACTGATTGATGTGCTATGATGTAATTCATCCCTTTAGGGACTATCTGACCCTACACTAAATGTGCCAAGGATGCTTGAGTTTTAAAAAAATCATCTATATCTATCTATCTATCTATCTATCCATCCATCCATCTATCTATCATCTATCTATCTATCCATCCATTTATCTATCTATCTATCTATCTATCTATCTATCTATCTATCTATCTATCTATCTTTTGCGTGTGCTTTGTGGTTTTCTCTGTTGCTCCCCTTTGCAGTCAGTTGTTACTGTTTGCTGCTTACAGTGTAACTGTCTTTAGCTGTCCATTCTACCTGACATATAATGAACATTAAATAAATGATTTCTCTCTCTCCTTCCCTTCCTTTCCCTACTTCCCACTCTCTCTTCCTTCCCTCTCCCTTTTTCTCCTTCCCTCTTCCCTTCCCTCCCTCCTGTCTCCTACCCTACATGTACAAAAGCAATGACATCAATTCTTTGTGGTGGAAAAGTAATTGGACGCTAAGTGGATGTTCATAAATTAGAGAATAGCTGAAAAAATCGTGCCATAAATATGATGGGATATTATGATACTGTAAGAAATGATGAAGGGAATGGTCTCAGAGAAATCTGAGAAGACTTGTATGAACTGACGCAGAATGTAATAAACACAATCAGAAGAACAATTTTCACAACATTATAAAAATGAACAATTTTGAAAACTTCTATACCTTGATGAAGGACGAAATGATCAGAAGCAGGACAACAATTTTTTACGACAAAAACAACTTTGAAAGCTGTAAGAAATATGATCAATGCAATGAACGGCCATGGTTCCAGGGAACCAGTAATGAAGAACACTATGCAAAATGAATTGCATGTTTTTTAAGCATGGTCAATGAGATTTTGTTTTGCTTGATTATGCATTTTTGTTATAAAAAATTTTCCCCCTTTTCCAATGGAGTGCAGGGTGCGAAGGAAAGAAAATAGATTGCTATAATTTGAGATAAAGCTTTAACTAAAAAGTAGAAAAATTGTTTTTAAGTGTAAAAAAGACAAATACCATTTTCATTTCACAGGAGGGTTGTGGAGAAAACATTTTGTAAAATGAAGCAGTTCATAAATAGGAACATTTTCCATTATCAGATTATTCAATTACTGTGTTTTATGCCTTTGAATAAGTGATCATATAGGGGAAAACACAATTCTATTTTCCTCCATCTTATCCTGATCCCTTTTCTTCTATTCTCTCTTTTGATCTTGTCCCTCCCCAAAAGTGTTTACTTCCAATTACTCTCTCTACCCATTTGCCTTCTCTGCTATCATTCCCCCTTACTTGTCCCCTTCTCTACTACTTTCCTGTAGTGTAAGATAGATTTTCATACCAAAATGAGTGTGCATGTTATTCCCTCTTTAAGCCAAATGTGATGAGAATAAACTTCACTTTTTCCCTCTCACCTCTTCCCTTTTCTCCTCCCTTGAAAAAGTTTTTTCTTGCCTCTTTTATGTGAGATAATTTGCCCTATTCCATTTCTCCCTTTCTCATCCCAATATATTCCCCTCTCATTCTTTAATTTTGTCTTTTTAGATCTCATCCCTTCTTATTCAACTCACCCAGGGCTCTGTCCACATATAAATATATATATATATGTATATATATATATATATATATATATACATATATATACATATATATATATACACACACACACACACACACATATATTTGTGTGTGTGTATAATCCCTCCAACTACTCAAATGCTAGGAAAAGTCTCGAGAGTTACAAATATTGTCTTTCCATGTAGGAATGTAAACAGTTCAATTTCAGAAAGTCCCTTACGTTCTCTTTCCTGTTTACTTTTTCACACTTCTCTTGATTCTTGTGTTTGAAAGCCAGATTTTCTATTCAATTCTAGTCTTTTCATGAAGAATTCTTGAAAGTTCTCTATTTCATTGAATGACCATTTTTTCCCCTGAAGTAAAAAATACTCAGTTTTGCTGGGTAGGTGATTCTTGGTTTTAATCCTAGTTCCTTTGACTTCTGGAATATCATATTCCAAGTCCTTCAATCCCTTAACATAGAAACTGCTAGATCTTGTGTTATCCTGATTGTATTTACACAATACTCGAATTGTTTCTTTCTGGCTGCTTGAAATATTTTCTTCTTGACCTGGAGCAGCAGAAACCACAGAACAATGGAGCTAATTTGGCTAAAATTTGGCTAAAATATTCCTACCAGCTTCTCTTTTTGAATCTTTTTCAGGTGGTGACCAGTGGATTCTTTCAATATTTATTTTTCCCTCTGGTTCTAGAATATCAGGGCAATTTTCCTTGATAATTTCATGTAAAGCAACGTCTAGGCTCTTTTTTTCATCATGGCTTTCAGGTAGTCCCATAATTTTTAAATTGTCTCTTTTGGATCTATTTTCCAAGTCAGTTGTTTTTCCAATGAGATATTTCACATTATCTTCTATTTTTTATCTTTCCATTTTGTTTTGTAATTTCTTGATTTCTCATAAAGTCATTAGCTTCCATCTGCTCCATTGTAATTTTTAAAGAACTATTTTCTTCAGTGAGTTTTTGAACCTCCTTTTCCATTTGGCTAATTCTGTTTTTTAAAAGCCTTCTTCTCCTCATTGGCTTTTTGGACCCCTTTTTCCAATTGAGTTAGCCTATTTATTTTCTTCAGCAGTCTTTTGGGTCTCCTTTAGCAAACTGTTGACTCACTTTTCATGATTTTCTTGCATTGCTCTCATTTGTCTTCCCAATTTTTCTTCTACCTCTCTTATTTGATTTTCAAAATCTTTTTTCAACTTTTCCATGACCTAAGACCATTGTATATTTATTTTGGATGTTTGGGATGCAGAAGCCTTAACTTTTATGTCTTCCCCTAATGGCAAGCATTGTTCTTCCTCATCCAAAAGGATGGGAGAAAATACCTGTTCACCAAGAAAGTAATCTTCTATAGTCTTATTGTTTTTCCCCTTTTGATTTTCAAATACAATTCCCCCAGGGGCTTTAAGCTGAGGGCTCCAACAATGGACTCTGGCTGCTGGCTGCTGCCTACCCTAATTACTGCAGCCCACTGCTTTTGCTGCTGCTGCCTCTGCCATCACTGTGTGAGGCTGGGGCTGGTGGGGGGGGAACCTGGTCTCTTCTTGCACAGCTGAAAAAACCCCTTTCAGTGACCTTTGAAGCTGCCTTTTGTGCTTGTGAGTTGAGGGATCTGAGAACCTTCAGTGCTGCTGGGGATTCCATCCCTGAGACCTGCTCTGGTCCTGCTCCTCCCAGAGCCATGTTGCCAAGGCTAGGCTGTACTCTGTTCCACATCCAGTGCAACAGACCTTTCCTTTTGGCCTTTCAGGTCATCCAGGCCTGGAAATCTCCTTCGCTGCATTGTTCTGTGGCTTCTGCTGCTCTAGAATTTGTTAAGAGTCATTCTTTACAGGTATTTTATGGGCTGTGGGGGAAGAGTTAGTGTATGTGTGTCTTTCTACTCTGCCATCTTGGTTCCGCCCCCACCCCTGGGTCTTTTGACACACTCTTCCCCAAATACAAAGAGCACTCAAAGGAGGGTGAGCTCAAGCTTAGAGAGAACATGTGGTGGTGGAGTAACTGATAGTACTTGGAAGTCCTTTTCCTGGAGTCATCAAGATGTTTCCCTTGTGATATATGGTGTATTTTTTTGTGCTGGGCTCATTGTAGAGCCCTGGACCTGCCTTTCCTCCTCATGTTCTGTCTGCTCTTGACTGCTGATACAGAGAAGTACCATTAGCTCCTCCAGAGATGCTGTTAGAACTCCAAGGAAAAGTCTGAATCCTCAGAACTCACAAGACAGCAGAAAGGAGACTGAGAGTAAGGCTGAGGCTAGGGTTCTTCTCCCCTAATCAAATAATTCCTTCACAAAGGCCTTGCTCTCTGAGTCTCCATTCTGCTAGACACTTGAATCCTCAATTCCACCACTCACTGGTTTTATTCAAGCCTCACAAGATGTGACCAAATCTTTTCACCAATCAGAATAGACTTCCTGTGCAGCATGACCCCAGGTGATCCAATGATCTCCAAAGACGTAGACTTAATCATTGTATAACGTAGTTGAAAGCTTGTCATTGATTGGTTACTCAGTAGAAGTAGCCCAGTTTTGTTTATGTCTAATGAATAATAGTTATTCATTCCCACCTGGTTGAGGTTATCTGGGCTTTGTTTTCTATCAGTTTAAGGGAGATGGAATAATTAGTGTGACCCCGACTCTTACACTTAAAATAGTCCTGCGAAATCAGTTCAGCTCCAAACACCTTCATGGGTATTATGATCTTTATTTTACAGGAAATTGAAGGACCAATTTCATTAACTGTCCAGAGGTCACATGGCTAGTAGGTAGCCAAGCTAGCGCCTGAATCTAGACCATTCAACACCAAATCCCTTTCTCTTTCCCCTTTGCCATATCTGCCTCTGGAGAGAAATTGTCAAGGTTGTAATAACATTTCTCTCTTTCCTTTTGATGTTATTGCTTATCCAAGTCCTGGTTTAAAAAAAAAAGAACAAACAAATAAACCAAAACCAACAAAACAATGAAAACAACCAAGTAGTCGTGAATTCTCTGCCTAGAGGTTACAACATTTGTTCTGTTTACTCTGGTTCAGTCCTTGATTGCCTGTGGGAACAAAGTCACCCCCACAGAGCAAAGATGTGCAAGAGTAATTTAGAGCTTGAAGGAAAAGGAACTGGATTCTGAAAGCATGTCCTCAGTCAAACATTAAAAATGAAAAGGTGTAGCAATTTCACAAATGGCCTTAAGCCCCAAGCTACTTGCCAGATATCCCACGGAGCCCCAACAAACATCCATGGAACACAGTTCGAAAAACCTAGTGTGCGGATACATTGTCTGTTTCCTTTGTATCCCAAATTCCAGTTCTTATCATTGCCAAAAAAAATCTTTTTTGATTTATACAACTCTATCTTATATATACTACCTGCCAAATTTTTGCCAAACTTCTTTATGCTAATTTTGGGCACTGTCCAATTTATTTCCCTCTGTCATCTGCCCTAAAAACAGTCCCAAATTTTGAGTACTTTTTGATATTTTTATCTCTTACCTTCCCTTATTGAGACCATAGTCAAAGTCAGGTGCTTCCTTCTCTAGCCCATTGTTCAACTGGAAGCATATTTCTCTGTCATTACAATGTAAAAACCCTTTCCCAAGGCTTTAGTAATTTTCCATCTACTCTACTGGGGCAGTGAAAAGATCATAAAGCTTGATAGCAGAATACTTGTGATAGGGAGGGAAGCTAATTGTCCCTTACAGATACAGGAATAATCCCCGGGGTTGGTGGGGGTAGTGAGGGGACTTCATTTTGATTATGCAACAAAAGAAGTCAATGGAACTAGATCAGCGATTTCCAAACTTGTTCATACGTGCCTATCAATAAGTTATTTTGTTTTCCTCAGGAGGAGTATGCAGATTAGGGTGATAAGTTGGGGGTGGGAAAGAAGAGGCAATATTCCCAGTGATTCCTGGCAGCTGCTTCCGTCAGGGCTAAGTTACAACTACCCTGTGGGGCTGGTGCTCATCTCCGAAGGGAGAAGGTTGGATCAGTGCATATCTAACAGGTGGAATGAGGGAGAATTAGGTTGTAATAGGGAATATGAGGTGTGGCCATATTGGACATATAACTTATAATTAACTATGATAATCAGGGTGCAATTCCACCAATCTTTGTTGGCTCTTATTGGCTAAAAACATAACCCTTGGAGTCATGTCATGGCCCCAACTTTGGCGACCAATGAACAAGAAAATCCCTAAGGTTCTTTCCAGCATCAGGATTTTATGCATCCTGTGAGTCCTGGTTCAGTGACTTCCTGTGTAGCCTTCAGCAAGCTATAAAAACTACCCAAACCTCAGTTTCATCATCCATAAAATCCGCATTGTAATGTTTGAACTATATACCTCATAGATTTGTTGGGAAGAAAACAGCTTTGTAAATTGCAAAGCACTGTATAATGTGAGCTACAGCCATTTAAAATTGTTCGGCATTCTTTAAGACCCTTTCACATCAATAAACTCTGAAAGCCAGCCCCTCCTGTGAAACTTTCTAGATTCTCATTCTCTTCTCCAGCATAAATCCCAACCTACTCCTTTTCCTCAGTGCTTGTTTTTACTTCTCTAATATCTTATCTTATATTTGGTCAACTACAATGAGGAAATAGAAATCCAGACAGCTGATATGGAGAGCGTTGGGCTTCCTAGCTAAATTTGTAGTCATGGGAGCTTAGTTCAAGAGGGAATTTTGCTCAATTAATCATCTGGAAAATTCCTAACTTTGCCTTCCATGGTTGAGTAATTCTCCCCTTTTATCATGAATAACCTACAAATGTCTCATTTCATTCCATTATCAAATTTAAACTAGAAGGGGACTGGCCTGAGCAGATCTTATCCAGCATGGTCTTTAAAGCTCTTCACAATGTGGTTCTTTCCTACCTTGATGGTTTTATTACACTTTTTCCCTTCCATATACTCTGATCCACATATACTGACTTACCTCCTATTCCTCATGTATAACATTCATTCTCCTTTCTCTGGGTCTTTGTACTTCCCCCATGTCTAGAATGCTTTCTCTGCTCACTTCTCCCTCTTCCAACACCTGGCTTCCTTTAAGTCTCAACTCACATTGAGACATCCTGCAAAAAGTTATTTCCTCATCTCCCCATCTACTAATGACTTCCACTCTAAGGTTATTTGCCATCTACTCTGTATGTACCTCCCTCTGCCTCAGTTTCCTTATCTGTAAGATGAGGGTAATAATAGAACCTACTCCATAGGTTATTATCGAATGAGTTATCATATGTGACCATGCAGTGCCAACTTTAAGATACTAGCTTTAGATACTATAAATACCAAATATTCTTATAATTTTTATATCTATACATTTATATTATCATATAATATTAGAAAAAATTCCATGAGAGTCATAACTGTATTTGCTTTTTCTTTATATCTCCAGGACTTGATATAATTTCTTGTACATAGTAAGTACTTTAAAAATGATCATTGATTGATTATTTATACTTTTATATATATGTATCTATGTATATGTATGTATGTGTATATAGATATGTGTGTATATACATACACACACACATATATATATATATGTATATATATATATATATATATATATGTCTTTGCCCAGCAATGGAATTGCTAGGTCAGAAGTCATGAAGATATGCTTCTATAAAACTTTTCATTGGCCATATGTTGCAGACTGTTTATCCCTACCATGAGTCTGTCCTTTCCCTTCCATTGTTTGGGAGATAAGAAAAAGAGTAAGAAATAGACTGTCTTCTAAGCAGTCTATAATCTGGCAGAATATAAATAGAAACAAAACCAGACATGATAAACAGAAGTACATAGTATATAAATAAAACACTGAGCTCTGAGGAAGAGAGAGGGAGTACTTTGAGCTTAAGGGTCAGAGAATTTAACAGAAATAAACATTTATTAATTATCTTCTTAGTACATAGAGGAGGAGGGGGAGATACGAGGCATGGTACCAGACCTCCTAGACTTTGAAGAGATAACATGTCACTGTAATATTACATGTCACTGTAATATTAAGAGTCTAGGGATGGAAACTAGACCTGAGATTTTCTTGGTAGAAACAACTCCCTCTGCAGGAGTGAGCACCTGCCCCAGATCTTCCCTGGCTCTGCAATTTATTGTCTAGGAGAATAGCTCAGAGTAGCAAAGATTAAGTGACTTACTTGCTCCTCTACATGGAGTCACTATGTGGCAAAGGCAGAACTTCAGCCTAAATTTTCTTGGCTCTCTCTCAGAGAGGGAGATCCATCAGCAATCCATAATAATAAATTCTAAATCAGACAAGGGCTACAAAATTATGTCCTTTGTGGGGTCTGAAAGATAAGGTTGAAGGGAGTAGCCAGAATTTAAAGTGGACCTTGAAGGGTGCTTAACATTTCAACAGACAAAAATAGGAGAGGGTAAATTGCAGGTATTGGGAGTAATAGGAGACATTTACAAAGGTGGAAAGGGACAGGGTGATTTAGGGGAATAGTGAGAAGCCCAGTTTGGTTAGATTATACAGGAAATAATGTAGGTAGTAAAGTAGATTGAAGCCAGATTATAAAAGACTTTGAATAAGCTCTTCTGATTTTTCTAGAGCGCATTTGCCTGTTGCATATGTTTTTATGTTACATTCTATTATATACTTATATTATACAATGCTATATAATATTTTTATCTGTTACTCCAATAGGTTCCACGAGTTCTTTGAGGGAAGACAAGGTCATTTTTCATTCTTTTGTCCCTAGGACATAGTACAGTGCCTTGAACCTAGTAAGCGCTAAATAAATGCTTGTGGAAAGGAATTGATTGAAATGGTATTTAGTTATTAGAATATCTTTTGGGAGATCTATATCGGGCAATTCTGAGTTTCATCTGTCTCTACTACATAAACATCTTTTGTAGTAGATGAAGAACTGAACAAATCAGGAATGCCTGATTTCAAATCCTGCTTCAGATACTCACTAGCAATGTGACCTCAAGCAAATCACTCCATTTTTCTGAGTAGTTTCCTCATTTATAAAATGAAGGGATCAAACCCCGTGAGCTTCAGAGCCCCTTCTAGCTCTCCTATGAGCCACTAGAGTGCCTGTTTGTGCCATAACTCAGCATATTATATTTGAGATATATACATTAAGTAAAAAAACATTACACACCCCACCTTCTTGGAGTTTCCATTGCAAAACCGAAAATTATGAGGTTGAACAGTGGCCATGCACAAAAAAGAAACAAATAATAAGTAATTCAAATAACAGTATTCAATACCCCCCCCTTTGTTTTTTTATTTTAATACTGTTCCTTTGTTAATTTTATTATTTTTATATAATACTGTTAAGTTTAAATGATGATAGATGGAATGTGGCTCTTCAAGGAACTGGGGACAAAATCATTAGAGAGTTAGGAATTGCCCACAAATCACTGGGGGCAGACTTTGAGCTATTTTTGTCTAGTAGGAGAATAAGTGGGAATCTCTTGTATCCAAAAAAATGTAGAGATAAAGTTGATTCAGGCAGGTGCTAGTTTGGAGTGGGTCTTTGGTATTTACAAAAATAGAATGTGAAGAGTAGTTGTTTTCATTGTAGCAAAGAACCAAAAATAAAGAGGAGGCCCATCAGTTGGGGAATGGTCAAACAATTTAGGGGATATGGATATAATGGAATATCATTATTATTTAAGAAGTGATGAAGGGGCAGTTCCTGAGAAATCTGAGAAAATTGGAATAGACTGATAGTGAATTGAACAGATTTAGGAGAATAATAAAAATAGTCACCATTGACATAGCACCTACTATGTGCCAGACACTGTGCTGAAATCTTTATAATTATATCATCTGATCCTTGCAACAACCCTGGAAGTAGGTGCTATTATTATCTCCATTTCATAAATGAGGAAAACGAGGCAAACAGGGTCAAGTGACGTGCCCAGGACATACAGCTAGTAAGTGTCTGAGACCAGATGGGAGCTCAGGTCTTCTGGACCCAGCATTTTATCTACTGTACCACGTGGTTGCTCCAAATATATTTTATATATTTTTTAAAATTCTAGTTATATATAATAGAGATTCATGGTTTTGCACATAGAGTTCCTTTTCTGTTCTATTTTATATATATAATATTAAATATATTTATGTATGTATGAAAATATTCTCTTTTAGGAGGTGTTTGTTGAATTTGGAAGAAAAAAATCATATAACCTATACATTAGCAATCATACTGTAAAAAAACAACTTGGAAACATTTAAGAATACTGACCAATGCAGTGACCAACTACATATCCAGAACAATAATCTATAATTAGAATCAGATTACTATATTATATATAATACGTAATCAGAACAAATAAGCTGTAATAAAATTAAAAAATCTATAAGCAATGCTACCAATTTCCCGACTGAGCGAACTCCAGGTGAATAATGAGATTTATACATTTGAAATGTCAAATTGGGGATTTGCTTTTCTTTGTTCACGCCCATTTATTACAAGGATTGTGTTCTCCTTTTTTAATGAGTAATGAGATTCGAGAAGAAGGGACAGCCTTGTGATATCAATACCCCCACCCTAAAAAAAAAACAAAGGGGAGTCCACTGAAGCATTTTTTTAATGCAGAGATGAAAAGATTGTTCAGGGGGAAACAGACAAGCAAGAGAGCTTTGAACATTATATATTGAATTTATCTTATACTTTTACCAACCATGTGACCTTAGGCAAATCATTTAACCTATTTACCTCAGTTCCTCATCTATAAAATGGAGATAATAAAAGCACCTAATTCCTAGGTAGTATTAAATGAAATAGTTAAATTAAATGAAGACTAAATGAGGCAATATTTCTAAAGAGCTTAACGCAATGCCTGGCACATAGTAGGGGCTATACATGTTGATTCCTCTCATTTTAGGTTTTGGGGACAGCAAGTACAAAGGCTAGGGAAGTGGGGAGGTGTATTGTGCTCTGTGTGAAAGGACTAACTTTGGTGTGTCATCAAAAACAATTTGGTTATATTGGAAAGAATGGTGGAATAGGAATAAGGAGACTTGACTTCTACAATGCACTGAGATCTTAAGTGTAAAGAGGAACTGGCCACTGAGTCCAGTCTTAACGATCAAGTTGTGTAATAGAAGTATTTTGGATGGATTTGGAGCATGAGCAAACATTTTCTGTTTCTAGTCTGTGAATGACTTGGTGAGGAAGAGCCTCTTTGATTGCCTATGGCTACATATCTAGGAAAAGTGGTTGGGGTGAGGGCACCAGTTGACCCAGAGCAACAGTCCTATCTCTTGGTAAGACTTCTTCCTGCCTGACTCTGTCATATGAGAGAAAAGACCCTTGGGATCTCCCTCTGAGGCTGTTGTGTGACTTCTAAATATTAACCTTGGTCCGTGGGTCCATGTTTCTTCTTTTGCTTTTGATTTAAAAAAAAAAAGACTAGAAATCAGAGATTTTAAACTTCAAGAAGTTAGGAGAGGCAACCACTTCAGGTTCAAGAGGGAAATCCATGGTAGGCTTTGTGGCCAGCCCAACTTTGAGGCTTCAAGAGATAACTCTTGGGACTGATCCAGCCTACCAGTAATTGAAATGAGGACTCATCCAGCAGTAATGCAACATTTGAGCGTGAATGTGGTGGGGTCAAAGTTCTATGGAAGCTGTATTAAATTTGAGCCCACTCTTTCTGGTCACCATGGTTTTATAGAGGACAATGTTATCCTACAGTTAGGGTAAAATGTTTGTACTACTGTGGTCTTATTATATCTTCAGAGTAAATATTCCTTTTATAAAAGCTAGTTGGTATTAATTGGTTAAATGGAATTGCAGTGCTAATCTCTAGTCCTAACAGTGGGGAAAATATATTTCATTGGGGACTTGAGCCTATAGTATCAGAGGTATTTCAACCCCTCAGAGGCTCCTCCCAGAATCCTGAGGGGGAGAAGTAATCAGCCTGGGTTTAGTTGGGTGAAGACAAAGAACATGTTATTTACATAAGAAAGCCACCTGACCTCCTGGAATCTCAGTTACTTTCTCCATCTTTAAAATGAGAGACTCTGAGGTGCATTGAAAAAAATCTCCTATTTCTCTTTATTAGCCTTGGTTAAAGGTGAAAATTGACTAAATTTCTTTTTGGTATGATTTCATTTTCTGTGAGTACTGAGAAATACATTTGTTAGACCTCTAGAGAACTCATAAAAAGAATTATCCTGATATCGTTACATGACTTTTGTAAAGAAAATGACCAAGTGACTCAGGAGATGCCAGGGCCTCTTCATCATGGCAGCAGCAGCAGCCATGAACTGTGGCGTCTGTGGAGGAGATGAAGTTGGGGCTCTTGTTTTTGACATTGACTCCTACACAGTGAGAGCTGGCTATGCTGGTGAGGACTGGCCAAAGCTTGATTTTCCTGCCACTATTGGTGTGGTACTTGAAAGGGATGATGGGACCATATTGATGGAGATGGATGGGGATAAAGGCAAACAAGGAGGTCCCACATACTACATAGATACCAATGCATTGTTTGTTCTAAGGGAGAATATGGAGGCAATATTGCCTTTAAAGAATTGAATGATTGAAGATTGGGATAGCTTCCAAGCCATTTTTTTAGAATTATAGTTATTTTCAACTTTATCTTAATGGTGAGAAAAAATCCTATTCCAATTATTCTAAAAATAATCTGTCTAGTTAGTATCATCTTAACATAACCTTAGTTTTCACTAATTTAAATTCTAAGTGGTAAATTACAATTTGGGGAGATGTGTTATCTGATTATTTCTTTTGTGGAAGAAGGCTTGGAGTTGTTTCCAAGTATCAATTTGGGCCATAGAGTGGGCCCTAACTTCTCCTCCTGAGATTATATGTTTGCCAAAAAAAACTATTAAAGGAAACCAGGCACACAGGGAACTATGGGGCCTCAATATAGTGTCCTGTTGCAGGGTAGCAGATAATGCCAAGTTTTTTCTTCCCATTGGCTGATAATAGTTGGGCACCTTCTTTGGTATAGAATTCAGTTTTCAAATTGTGGTCATCGAAACCAACAAGGAACAAGAAGCAACTCTCAGCTTTCTCAAATGGAATTAAGTTTTCTCAGTTTGGTTCCTCCAAAAGATTGCTGAGAACATCAATGATGTCTCCAAAACTATCTTCAGTCACCTTGATACCTTTCAGGTCACTCTACAATGGAGGAATGGTCATACCCTTGTAGTGTAGCACACACCCTACATTTGCCACTGAGCCATCGATGATGATAGTGGCTGTGATGTCCTTCAAATGGGAGGCCATGGAGAGGCAGAGAACACCCCCTTTAGAAAATCCAAGCAGTTCAACTCCTGGACCCTTTACCTCAGAAAGTCAGAGAGTGAGAGAGGGAATGAGAATAATGTTATGACTAACAAAATGGGGCAGGCAGGTGGTGCAGTAGATAGAGAAACAGCCCTGAAGTCAGGAGGACCTGAGTTCAAATGTGACATCAGACACTTGACACTTACTAGCTGGGTGGCCCTGGGCAAATTATCTAACCTTGAATGCCTCAAAAAACAAAAGCGCAAGAAACTTAACGATACATTTAATATTTCCCTAGCAGTTATTTTGGGACCTTACAGAGTTTTGTAGTAATCTCTCCTCATGTCAACATGACATGTAAAGCTCATGTTATATAGTATATTCATTAAGATACTATATTAGAAATATTATGATATCCATTTTTGAGATAGGAAACTAAGGACAAATATTTGCCCATCATTACAGTTACTTAAAATTCAAGAAAGTTAGGTAGTAGAACAGATTGAGCCCTGGAACTTCTATAGTCAGGAAGACCTGAGTTCAAATACTGCTTCAGGCACTTACCAGACATGTGACCCTACACAAGTCACTTTAACCTCTGTTGGCCTCAGTTGTCTCAACTGTAAATTAGGGATAATAAGAGCAAAGGGTTCTTGTGAGGATCAAATCAGATAATATTTACAAAGCACTCAGCCTGATTCCTAGTACAGAGTAGGCACGTAATAAATCCTTCCTTCCTTCTGGTCCAAAGCAACTCACATGGTGGAGAGCTCATTGTGTATTTTAATTGAGACCTTTTGGAGAAAACTCTCCACTTACCTGTTTTCCAACCTTTTAATGACTCTACTAAGGAGACTTACAGGCTGATGGTTGATATAATTTGGAGCAGGTAGACATTCTGCATGCCTCAAGTCCCTCCTCACTGATATTTTTCCTTGGATCCTGGATTTGAAAAGATATCCACTCTCACTCATTTTTCAGATAAGTAAACTACAGATCAGAGAGGTTAAAAATCTGCCTCTTCCAAAGGCTACACAGACAAACATTATCAGAAGGAATTTGCATTTCTCTCAGTTTTCTCTTTAAAAACAAGAGAGGGAGTAGCCAGTGTTAAACTACCTCTTGGAAGTAGGGAAAAATTTCAAAGCAAAATAGACACCTAAATAGCAAAGTTGATAGAGTACCTATCCTGGAGTCAGGAAGACTCCTCTCCCTGAGTTCAAATCTGGCCTCTGAAGCTTATTAACTGTGTGACCCTGGACAAGTAACTTAATCCCGTTTGCCTCAGTTTCCTCATGGAGAAGGAAATAGCAAACTCCACTTCCCAATAAATACTTACATAGGAGTTTTCATTCCTGGGACAATTTCTAAAAATGAAATGCAGTCAGGGAAAGACTCTACCTCCAGAATCAAAGAAATCAAAGAAGAGAGAAGTCATAAAATGAGAAGATGACCTGGGAGTGGTTCTTCAGGTACTGGACAGCCTCTTCAAAGTATTCCGGATGAAGTTCTTCCATGTCTTTGGGGAGGTCCTCACAGGCATAGTATGCCAGGGCCAACACAGCAAAGCCATATCCAGCCAACAGGCTGGTTCTATATTCAAACAGGCCACCTCCAATTCCAAAGAGGTCTATGATCCCAGGGAAGGGCCCTGAACCTATAAGAAACTCAAAGTCATAAAACATTCCCTTTAAAGTCTTCCCTCTGGATCCTAAGGATAATCAAGTTGTTTGCTCTTAGATGACATATTCTGAGACACCATAAGACTCCTTGTTCACTACTGCATCTGCACGGAAAACAATACAACTGGTTGCGTCTGCACAGTGTGATTTTTTAAAACACCTCAATAACTGGAAAATAAAAAGCTAACATTTATACTGTTTTTACTAGGTATCAGGCAATGTTCTAAACATTTGTTCCTCACAACAGTCCTGTGAAGTAGGTACTATTACTATTACCTTGATCTTACAGTTGAGGAAACTGAGGCATCAAAGTGGCCTCCTTACAGTCATAAAACCAGTGTCTTGTTTCAAATAAAATTTTTAAAAAAGGGGAATTCAGGCAGATCTCTGAATAAGTTAAATTTATTAGTAGAAGCATGTTACCTGTCAACAAATGAGTCAAAGGCTGGCCTCCATTAATGCCACAGACCTCTAACAAAAGGACAGTTTACCTTATAGAGGTTTTTGGGAGATGTTTATCTTTCATTCCCCAAGAGAATCAATGACATCAGGAGGGTGATATTTTCATTTGTTTGTGAATTAGATTTAAGTGAGGCAAAACTAAGCAAAGACATCAGTTTTACTTTCTCCTCCAGAGTCATGGAAGTCCAAGGGCAAGACAGAAGTCAAGGCGACTGGCAACTGCCTGGGATGCGGGGTCAAATTTTGATATTGGAAGGAAGGGCACTCTCCTGAGGCAAAAGATCCCCTCCTCCAAGGCTGCATGCCCTGAGGGCACAGCCCTATTTGCCCAACCCCACTGTATCTCTCCTGCCAAGAGTTTTTGGAAGTGTAGAAGAAGATAAAAATGTAGATGACATGGAATTAAGGGCATCATGACTAGTTACAGAGCTGAGACATAGGGACCAATGTGATTGGTTGGAAATTTGGTAATGGGTAGTAGCAATAACCCCTCTCCTTCTCTCATGAGTCTAAGAAACACTCTTTGTTTGAATCCAGGTGGCTGATAGTGGCCCAAACTTTGGACAGCAAACTGGACATCCTTAAAAGATAGCTTCATGGAGTAAAGATATATATCAGGCTCAAAATGCCTTCCTTTCTACATGATCAATTCTTCATTTAATTTTTTTATTTTTCAAAGAACTAGGAAATTTTACTTTTTGTCCAGTGCAGCTTGCATTTTTGATTTCTTGAAATACAGTTCTGAAAAGATAGGTTTTGAAAACGCCCATTTTCTTTTACATAGAACTATTAGACAATGCCTTTCAACCCATATCACTCTGACTTTCATTGAGTGACCAATAATAAACATTGAAAAGCCTCTGTGTCTCATTATTTGTTTGGGTTGTTTTTTCATTTTTAACACAGTTCACATCACATAACACAATTCCAACTTTTGGTCAGGTGATATTTCTTTTAAAGCATTTACAGTACAGACCACAAATGAATTTTTTTTTAACATTAACCCACTGAGACACAAGTAATAACTATGTATGCTAACTTCATAAGCGTAATTGTCTCCACACTCTTCCTAAGAGTAAAGGGACCCTAACTTCTTGTTGTTGGTTTAAAGTCCCAAGCCTAATAGCTTAATTTTAGACTTGACCTTGGCTGTTCCCCTACCAACAATCTATAATTTAATAGATCTGGTATTAAGCTTACAGACCTTTTGACTATAGGAAATTACCACTAAGAGTAGGGACACTGCAAGGAAACAATATCTCCCCAACTTCATGTCAGTTCCAGGCAGGAGTAGATTGTCAACTTGCATTCAGTGAGGCATAGAGTCTGCCAGGTGTCAGTGGAGAAACTGAGTCAGGAGAATTCTACCTCAGCCCAGGCTGAACAGCCACTGTCCCACACTTCCCATGAGATCACCTTTTTCAGTTCATACCAGCATCTCACAGGCTTACTGGAATCATGGATTGGAGGCTCAGACCACCTTTGTTGCTATCCATACCTGGAGTTAGACTCAGAAGAACAGTCACTTAACAGTCCCTTACCATCTTAAAATAACAAGTTCCAATAACCAGGTTTCAGATATGATTATAATTTCACATTGGCTAAGGAACATCTTTTGAGGCAAGTCTTAAGTGGCTTACATGCCTTTCTATACCTGTTCTAGTTCTTGCTTAAATAACAATCATAAAATTAAATTTACCATTAAAACCTTAGCTTTTCTATCAATGCCAAATTTTACCCTGTTACCTGCTTCTAGGAGATTTAGACTAAAATTCATTTCCCCAAACTAAGGATGTCTCTGATTTAGTCTCAGTATTTAATTCAGTCAATTGTTTCAATACGAATTGTTTTTACATCACTTTGTAACATGTCAAATTTTTCTCTCCATCTCTCCCCTCCTCCCACCTCCTCATACCTTGCATTCTGATTACCCTTTCCCTCAATGAGCTCTGCCTTCTATCACACCTTACCCTTCCCTCTTCTCCATCTTCTCTCTTTTCTTGTAGGGCAAGATAAATTTCTATACCCCTTTACCTGTGTTTCTTATTTCCTGGTTATATTCAATAATAATTCTCAACATCCATTCCCCTCCCTCCCTCCCTCCCCATTCCCACTGAAAAGGCAAGCAATTCAATACAGACTAAATATGTATTGTTTTGCAAAAGACTTCCATAATAATCATGTTGTATAATACTAACTATATTGTCCTCTATCCTACTCTATCCCCCTTTATTTTTTTATTCCTTCATTTGACCTTGTCCCTTCCCAAAATTGTTTATTTCTAGTTACTCGCTTCTCCCATTTGCCCTCCCTTCTATCATTCCCCTCAAGCCACTTTTCACCCCCTCCCCTACTTTCCTGTAGTATAAGATAGATTTTCATACCAAATTTAGTGAGCATCTTTAAACCATATGAGGAGAGAGTAGCTTCACATTCCCCCTCTCCCCTTCTCCCTTTTCTCTTCCATTGAACAAGATTTTTTTTATCTCTTATGAGTTATAGCCTGCCCCATTCCATTGCTCCCTTTCTCCTTCCAGTATTTTCCTCCCTCGCCCCTTAATTTTAATTTTATATCTTTTTTGTGGGTATCATCTCTTCTGATTCAACATAGCCTGTACTCTCTGTCTATATGTGTGTGTGTGTGTGTGTGTAAAATCCCTCTGCCTACCCAAATACTGAGAAAAGTCTCAAGAGTTATAAATATTTTCTTTCCATGTAGGAATGTAAACAGTTCAGCTTTAGAAAGTCTTTTATGAGTTCTCTTTCGTGCTTACCTTTTCATGCTTCTCTTGATTCTTGTGTTTGAAATTCAAATTTCCTATGTAGTTCTGGTCTTTTCAACATGAATGCTTGAAAGTTCTCCATATCATTGAATGACCATTTATTCCCTTGAAGTATTATGCTCAGTTTTTCTAGGTAAGTGATTCTTGGTTTTAATCCCAGTTCCTTTGACTTCTGGAATATCCTCTTCCAAGTCCTTCAGTCATCAATCATTTTGGAACCAAAAGCACTGGGATGTGTGACATTGCCATTAGACCAGGATTTTATATCAGTGGCATAGTGGCAGGAGGAAATACTCTGATACAGAATTTCACTGATAGATTGAATTGGGAGCTGTCTTAGAAAACACCGCCCAGCATGACATTGAGGTTGATTGCAAATAACACAACTATGGAATGATGATTTAGTTCATAAATCTAGTTCATAAATTTAGTTCATAAATAGTGGCTCAATTCTAGCTTCTCTGGGTACCTTTCAACAGATGTGGGTTTCTGAACAAGAGTATGAAGGAGGAAAACAATGTGGAGAAAGGAAATGCCCTTGAAACCAGTTTGGAAAAAAAAAAAAAAACTGTGGCATTCCCTATGATCCCTAATATTTCATAGCTTTAGTATAATTAGAAACAAAAATGAATGTATTTTGTAGAGTGTTTATACATTTTTGATACCTCAATTTCCATTTAACAAATTTTAAAGCCTTTAACTGGTCATATAACTTAAAATGAGTTTTTACCTTCCTTGTAAAGCAATAACTCCTATAAGCATTTTATAATTTTTGTATGAATATCAATTTTCTCTAAATATTTTCCTTTTAGTAAACTGCTTTTCAACCCTCTGGTTAGCAAACTGCTTTTCAAATAATTGGCAGACTTGATTTTTACTAACTAGTAAAACTTACTGCCTATACTTTTACCCTCCTACTTACAAAACTAAATAATAAATATTTCTATCCACTATAAAAAATAAAAAAAGAAAATGATCAAGTGATGGGTGTAGTTTTGCATATTTAATAAAATTAATCTGTATTCTCTACATGTGAACAGCTCTCCTTTTATTCTACTTTGCTCCTACAGCTCTTCTAAAAGGGCAAACAACTGACATCCTTCTTTTCTTATATAACCAGAAGTGACCCCATGATATATCATTTAGAGATTACTCATCTCTATTTTGCACAGCACAAAAACCAAAATGGATATTTTAACTATCTTCATGGAATCATGAAAATGTAGAAAACTGACTGGAATGCTGAGGGAAGCCTGGTGGTCAAGAGAGCAGAGGTGATCATGTCCATCTTTAGGACACGTATTATGTGCCATCTTGCTTTCACTGTTTCAATGGTATTACCTAAAAATATAAGGCTCCTGAATGCAAGTCAAGGCATCTTTACAATTAAAAAGTCTTAAAATAATCAGGAGAGACAGTGTGGGGTAGTAGAGTGCTATCCTTGAAGCCAGGATGGACCTGGATTTAACTATCATCTTTGATATATGTACTAGATGTGTTCCCTGAGAGGCAATTTTTTTTAATGGCTGATTTGTGTCTTGGACATCCATGGCATTGTTTATGCAGAATTCATCCTACATGATTATTTGGCCCATCGGACTTGTTATACATAAGTTCCAAAGTTTCTTAGTTGCCCTGTACAATTAGGCAATTCTTTAAGGTTATAATTTGCAAGGAAGGTGCCAACTTAAGTTGAAAGAAGTAGTCCCTGTCATCTGGGAGTTCTTTACATCAGTGAAATCACTGGTTAAGTCTCTGTTGCATTTCCTCATACAAACAAATGGATAGATGCGTTAAAATGGAATGCTTTGCCCCAGTCCTTATTTTTGGGAGACTAGTGTTCTATATAGCATGTGCATAGGAAATACTTATTGATAATGTTTGGCAAATGAAGTACAAAATTCAAGCCAGCCCATTTTCATTTGGAACTTGAGGAACAAAGGAAGCTTTTGCAGCATGTGAACCAATACCCATGTATACATCTCTACATAAAAGTAAGGATGCTTCAGACAGTTTAAAGGCAAACAGCTGTTTATCTGTTTTCTTTGGGTTTTATTTTCTTTTTACATGGCCATTCTGTCGGTATGGGGCTTCATAAAGCTGTAGGATATTGATAGGGAACTACCGAGTCCATGTGCTTTGGAACCCAACCCAGTGATTTCTGAGCTCAATAACACTATTTTATGATAGCTGGAGGGAAATCATGAATTGGAGTGTTGGAGGCAAAGGGGCTAATGTCTGCAACTCTTTGTCCAGAAGCCTGTCATCACTTATGTTTTATGTTTCTCAACTCCTGAATGAATACCATATTATTGTTTTCATTTTTTTTTGTTTGAACATGAGATCCATATCAGATGGCTCTACTGTCGAAAACTTGATAGAAAGGCTTATTGTAAGAATTCCTGCATTGAGATTGCTTTATTTCCTGGCTATAAACCAAAAAAAGAAAAAAATCTCATAAAATCTGATTGGATGTCATCTTTCCATGATACCACCCATCCTCTTATAATAAAACAGTAACACTGAAACTTCATGATACATTTTATTCCTCAGAGTGATTCTTTGCCCTCGCCAGATCTTAATTCTTTGGTCCTTCATGTCTTTAGCAATACTTACCAAAGGTGTGTTGCAGCCAGTGACAGTGAATAGAATGCTAGATTTAAAATCAACGAAGTCCAATGTAACTCCAAGGTACTCCTTACCACCAAATAGGTCTTTCGGTATGTCATGTGACTTTTCAGAGGAGGGGGTGGAGGGTGGAGGGAAGAAAAAAAAGAAATTTGCATGATATACATGATATATATATATATATATATATATATTTAAAAGGAATATCAAGTTATATATAGTAGACTTGCAGTTTCATGTGCAATTATTTTTTTAAAAATATATACTATGTTGTGGAAATGCTTGTTTTATTCCCTAAATTCAAACTAAAATAAAGTTCTAAAAAAGAAATGAGGGTTAGGCTTGATGTTCTTGACTGAAGAACATGACTTGACTTTTCAGCTTCAAGCCTCATAATCATATTTTCTTTCCTTTAAGCCATTTCTTTCACTTTTATTTCCAGAGATCCCCTGAATCAGACAGTCTCCTGGCCCTGTTTCATCTTAGAGAGAAAGTGAAACCATCCCAGTCTATATTTGCCTTTCAGTTTCATGTGTATACTAGTTTTTTTTTTCTTTGACTGGTATAATATTTGATAGATAAAGCATTTATTAAGAGATTCCTTTGTGTCAGGCATCTAGTAATTCAGGGAATTCCAATTCTGTAATTCCTTCTTTCCCCTTCTACTATAACCCACTGAAGCTTATAAATCATCTCATATCCTGTGTGTACTCATTAAAGATGAATTTCATTCAATTTTTAATTTTGATTGAATTTACTTTAAATAAGTAAATTGATTTCCATTGATTTTATTTTTATGAGCTGGTGCAAGCGTTCCTATTGTTCCTTGCCCAAAGGTACTAACCTTGTGTTTCGTAGAATTTCCCCTTCCCCCCCCCCACATTGCTGATTCCATTGTCCGTGATGGTCTGCCCCTAACTGGACTCATCTCTTCATGCTCTTCTACCTACCTTACTACCACCATTTACTTATCCGAAGGCAATGGCGAAGTGCCAGACCTGTCATCATCATCATCATCATCATCATCATCATTATCATCATCTCCTCCACCACTGCCATATAATTCTGCATATCATCACTATTCCCTGTAGACTGGGGTGGGGAACCTGCAACCTCAAAGTTTCATAGAACAAATCCTTTTGGTAAGGGGTTTTGTTCTGTGAAGTTTGGATTCAAAGGGCTGCACTTGAGGACCTAGAGGGATACATATGGTCACAAAGGTACAAGTTCCCCACCCCTGGATAGACGCTCTTTCTGCATGCAACTGCTCAACAAGAGTCAGAGGAGACCTTTCTGACTCTTAGCTGTTCAGGTTCCCCAGGTTCCAGCCCAATGCCATGACACATAGTATATACTTAATCAAGGTACCTTAAATGAGTTCTTCCATATTTCACTTATTTGTTCACTATATTGTTCAGTCAATGTTCCTGGACAGGACTTGCCATCTGCTGTCATTATACCTTCACATAGGTTGTCTGCTAGACCTTCAACCATCTCTCTCTTCACTTTCACCTATTAAAATCCTATCTTCCTTTAAGACTCAGCTCAAGGGTCTCCTTCCTAAATTAGGAAGCCTATATTGGGTGTTCATATTTCTCTGAAAAATTATGGCACCTAGGTGACTCAGCAGACAGAGAAATGGGTCTGGAGTCAGGAAGCCTTGAGCTCAATTCTTGCCTTGGATACTAACTGACTGTGTGACCCTGGCCTAGTCATTTAACCTCTTAATGCACTGGAGGAGAAAATGGCAAATTACTCTACTATATTTGCCAAGAAAACCCCATGCAGGGTCACAAAGAGTTGAAAACAAATGAACAATACTTCTCTCCAAAATTACTTTGACTTTTTTTTGTTTCAGTTTAGACACAGTTGCCTGTTTCCATATTATTTCCCCAGTTGAGAATCTAAACTCCTTAAAATTTGGGATTATTTCCTTTTTTTTTTTTGTCTTTTTACCCCCTGGAGTTAATCCAGTGCCTGATGCATAGTAGTTATTTAAGTAGGATTGAATTGAACTCTTTTCCTAGAACATTTTTTGGCCCCTTCCCTGGTAACATATAAAAACTTTCAAAATTTTAATAATATGATATGATACAATATAATATATAATATACTTATATTAGGTATCTTAATATATTTTCTTATATTTAATATATTTATGTAATTTTTATATATAATTTTAATAATTTGTTTATATAGTATATATGTATGTACACACACACACACACATACATACCTTGAGAGATGGGGAATAAAAAGAAACCCATAAGCTTAATTAGTCCATAGCAGGGGTGGGAAACCTGTAGCCTAGAGGCCATATGTGGCCCTCTAGGTCCTTAAGTGCTGCCCTTTGAGTAAATCCAAACTTTTATTAAAGGATTTGTTCTGTGAAGTTTGAGTTCATTCAAAGGGCAGCACTTAAGGACCTAGAGGGCCACATATGGCCTTGAGGCTGCAGGTTTCCCATTTCTGGTCTATAGGGTCTTAAAAAGATCAAACTTTCCCATAGCAAAAACGAGATGGCACAATACCTATACCCTCTATGTTCTTATCATTAGACAAACATGGTTAAGCCCATTCTTTATCTTTAATAGCTGAAGAAAGTTCAGATGTTGGAATGTTATAAATGAGAGGAAAATTTCAAAACCTCTTGATTTCTAATTAATTGTATTGTTTACTTGAACATATTCTTTTCTTATTCAGTAATGGGTGCCCAAGGGGCTGTAAGTGAAACAAATAGATTGGTTTCATTCCCCACCCCCTTTTCATCTAATTTTATGTGGGGTTGGTTGTTTGTAACTGAGATAGAAGTAATTTCCCAACAAGTAATTCCTCTTTATAACCTCTTTCCCCTATTGCAGATCTTTTCCCTTTTTTCACCTTACTTTTGCACTGTGTTGTAAGTACATGACAGGCTTTGTTAATCATTAATTGGCTTGACTACATGGTTGGTTGTTAGTGAAGAAATTCTGTCCTTCCCTTTGATTTTAATCAATGTGTCTTTGAGCCACTGAGCCAAAAGTTTCCTTGGGGGCATCCTATAGACTAAGTAGAGTAATCATTGCAATTTAACTCAATAATCACTCAGCTTGCTACATGGAATATGGTTTGATCTGCTGAATGACTAAATCTACAGTGGAATGAGGATTTACTAAATGATATTTTTTCGTGTACCATGTCAAGATTCATTTATTTGGGACCCTCTAACATAGAATTGTTTGGTCATTCTACTGAGTAGAACTTGCATTTTTTTTTCTACTTGTGTGAATTTGTTTGGAATTCTTGAGTAAGAGTTAACTCTTACACTTTTGTAAGTGAAAAGTTTTTATATTTTTTCCCAGTTATAGGTAAAATATTTTTAACATTCATTTTTGAACTCTACTACTTTTGAAAGAGTTATTATTCCTTCAGTATAGGTGTTCCTTCCACTGACCAAGGGGACAATCCTTTGATGCCATCTTATTCTGTGTGATACTCTCAGTCTTTCCATATATTTCCCCCTAAGTTGCCATGGAAACACAAGATTTAACATGAAACAAAACATATTTAAATGGATGTGTTCCCATGCTCATGGTTAACATCCCACTTTTGTCTTAACACATCTTTCTTTATAGAGATACTCCAAATCCCTCACCCCACCCCACTTCAAACTCTTTCAAAGAGAAAATTGGCCATGGAAAATATAGCTTGCATTGTGTTGCTTCAGACTCATTAAGAGTCAACTCTTCATTTTATATATAAAGCATGGCTAGGGAAACCATGCATAATTGAAATTCCTAGATAATACAAATAATTGATTTTAGTGTGAAAATTCAGTTTTCTCTTCCATCAAGAGAAGGTGCTTAAGTTCTCCTGACTTTTTAAAATAGAAAGAGCCATGACAGTTGTTAGTTTTGTAAATGAACTTTCATCAATTATCTCAGTTGTTAGTATTCCTTTATATAACATCTCTAATGCCCCTCCCATCCAGTCAATTATCAGTCAAAGTAAATAAATCAAACATTTGCTGTAAGCTAGACATTGTAGCTGAGGGTACAAAGAAAGACAAAAGCAGTGATGAGGATAGTAGTGATTTCTCTTCAACTAATCAAATTTTCCTTGGTGGAGTCATTCAATGCACACCTAATAGATTAATTCTGTATCTCTGCAATGTTAAAGAAAAGTTAATGATGGATGGGGGGAAAGAAGTAAGGATCTTCCCCACCCATTAATAGGCCTCAGATACCTTTTGTTAATTTTCAGTGAGTCACTGGTCATTGCCCAGTTGTTGGAGGGTTGTGCCCTCCAGCTCTGAAAAGTGTATATATATTCTGAGGTGAAGTTTTACTTTGGGGCTTATCTTTTGGAAGAAGGTTCATGTGTTAGATGAAACTCTGAGTCCCCACTAAGGAGCCCCCCCACCAGCTTTGAGAGATAATTTGCCCCATTGCATTTCTCCCTTTCTCCTCCCAATATATTCCTCTCTCACCCCTTAATTTTATTTTTTTAGATATCATCCCTTCCTATTCATCTCACCCTGTGCCCTCTGTCTATATTTGTGTGTGTGTATGTGTGTGTGTGTGTGTGTGTGTGTGTGTGTATAATCCCTCCAACTACTCAAATACTGAGAAAAGTTTCAAGAGTTACAAATATTATCTTTCCATGTAGGAATGTAAACAGTTCAACTTTAGTAAGTCTCTTATGATTTCTCTTTCCTTTACCTTTTCATGCTTCTCTTGATTCTTGTGTTTGAAAATTACATTTTCTATTCAGCTCTGGTCTTTTCATCAAGAATGCTTGAAAGTCCTCTATTTCATTGAATGACCATTTTTCCCCCTGAAATACTATACTCAGTTTTGCTGGGTAGGTGATTCTTGGTTTTAATCCTAGTTGCTTTGACTTCTGGAATATCATATTCCAAGTCCTTCCATCCCTCAACGTAGAAGATGCTAGATCTTGTGTTACCCTAATTGTATTTCCACAATACTTGAATTGTTTCTTTCCGATTGCTTGCAATATTTTCTCCTTGATGTAGGAACTCTGAAATTTGGCTACAATATTCCTAGGAGTTTTTCTTTTCGGTTCTCTTTCAGGAGGTGATTGATAGATTCTTTCAGTATTTACTTCACCCTCTGGTTCTAGAATATCAGGGCAGTTTTCCTTGATAATTTCATGGAAAATGATGTCTAGGCTCTTTTTTTTATTGTGACTTTCAGGTAATTCCCTAATTTTTAAATTGTCTCTCCTGGATCTATTTTCCAAGTCAGTTGTTTTTCTGATGAGATTTTTCACATTTTCTTCTACATTTTCATTCTTTTGATTTTGTTTTGTAATTTCTTGGTTTCTCATAAAGTCATTAGAGCTTCCATCAGTTCCATTTTAATTTATAAAGAACTATTTTCTTCAGTGAGTTTTTTAAACTCCTTTTCCATTTGGCTATTCTGCTTTTTAAAGTATTCTTCTCCTCATTGGCTTTTTGGACCTCTTTTTCTATTTAGGTTAGTCTATTTTTAAAATGTTATTTTCTTCAGCATTTTTTGGGGTCTCCTTTAGCAAGCTGTTGACTTATTTTTCATGATTTTTTAGTATTGCTCTCATTTTCTTCCCAAGTTTTCCTCCACCTCTCTTACTTGATTTTCAAAATCTCTTTTGAATTTTTCCATGGCCTAAGACCATTGAAAAATTATTTTGGAGGTTTTTGGATGAAGAAACCTTGATTTTGATGTCTTCTTCTAATGGTGTGCTTTGTTCTTCCTCATCAGAAAGGACTGAGGAAAATATGTGTTCACCAAGAAAGTAACTTTTATAGTGTTGTTTTTTCCCCCTTTTTTGGGCATTTTCCCAGCCAGTTACTTGACTTTTGAGTCCTTTGTCAAGAGGAGGGTTTACACTGGGGACCTGTAAATTCTCAGTTCCTCCATGGTGACACAATCAAGGGAGAGAAATTTCCTCCTCTCCTGGCCTGCTCTCTGGTCTGGGAGCAACCACAAGTTTGTCTGCCCAGGATATGTGAGTAGAATTCCCTCTCCAGGGTCTCCACCAGCTCCACCATGCAAGTCAGCTCTCCTCCTCACCCCAGGACAGGTGCTCAGGGCTGAGATGCAGATCAGCCACTTGATTCCCCCAGGGTCTTTAGGCTGAGGGTTCCAAAAATGGATGCTTCCTCTGTGGTGGCTGCTGTTGGTGGAATCAGACAGCATTCCCTTCTCAACCAGGTGAAAGAACTTTCTCACTGACCTTTGAAGCTGTGGTGTTTGTGGGTTGAGGGATGTGGGAACCACAGCTGCTTCTGGTGGTGCCTTAAAGCTTGCTCTAGTCCTGTTCCTTCAGCGATGCATGGCCAAGGCCAGGTTATGCTACACTCTGAGTCTGGTGTGATAGACCTTTCCTGTTGATCTTCCAGGCTCCCTTGGATTGGAAATCTCTCACTCTGTCATTTTGTGGCTTCCACTGCTCTAGAATTTGTTTAGAGTCATTTTTTATAGCTATTTTATGGGCTGTGGGGGGTGAGCTTCTACAGGCCATCCTTCTATTCCACCATCTTCCCCCGCCCCCACAGCTTTGAAAACCCACATGTTGGAGTTTCTCTCTCTGATAATGATATGCATACATACATATATACATATATCTTTTAGAAAAGCAGATCTAAGAACCTATAAATCAGGCCCTCCTGGGTATTTTGGGGTCCTTCCTGATATAATCTCAAAGAGTTATTCCTACCTGATAAAGGTATCAGGGGGTAGAATATATTGTAAATTAATTTTCTGTGTATTGAAGGATATAGGACTCCCTTTTTACCACCACCCCCATAGATATCATATGTTATTTTTAATCTCTCTTCAGTAAGTCTCTCCTTAGACCGAATTCCACCATGAGCCTCTTCTGCCAAAAGTTCTATTGTTACTTCTTTTCCCTGGCAAAAAGATACAGAGAAATATGGCTTGATTCTATTTCCCTTCCTCTAGTTATTCTGATTGCAGAATTAACTAAGCAGTCTCCAAACCATCATAACTAGTACTCTGACCAAGGACTCTTTCATGTCCACTGGGCCCTAAAGGTAGCCAGCCTTCATAGGCTGGTAAGCCTAAATGACTTCTCTTTCACTGGAGGTATTTAAGCATGGACTAGATAATATCTTGTCAGGTATCATGTAACCTCTTTGAGGTATGTGTTGGACCACATGGCCCCACAAGATCTCCTCAACCCTGACGTTGCATGACTCTGTGAGTCACATGAAACGTTTGTCAAATAAAGGAAACAACTGCTCAGTATTTCATAGATAAGCAAATGGATGAAACAGTTGCACCAAGGTTTTCTTTCAGCCATGTAAATAAGTGTTAGAATTTAGTTAATCTCTGGATCCAGGCTGTCCTTTCTCAAGTCTATATGGAACTTAATCACTTTCTGAGAAATCTAGTTTCTCAAGAGTCTGCCTTGCTTCCTATATCTCCAACCCCTTCTGCTGATCTTCCAGCTCCTCACACTACCATCTCTAGTGCCTGTCACACAGAAGACATACTTGCTCATTGGTTGATGTGCATTTATAGTATTTCACGTTATATCCCAATGTAAACCAATTAGAGTCTCTTCACTGGTCTCTTAGCCTTATAAGCCTTAAAGCACAAAACTTATCAATCATCAAATATTAGTTCACTGACGATTATTGAGCATTAAATAAATGACAACTAACATTATGCAAGGTGTCCCAAAAGTAGCTTAAGCTTGAAGAACTTAAATTAAATGAATTTAATCAATTAAAGCTTAAAAATGTGCTAAGATTTTTTAGGCTACCTTATGGTTATGTATATTTAGAAACAGCTTAGTTTTCTGAGAAAAGCAGTGAGATTAGTAACTAGGACACCTGGGTTCTAGCCAGTACTTTGCTGTTCAAGAGGCAGTGAAATACCATTTAGTGGAGGGGACACTGGACTCAGAAAGAGGCATGAATACCTAGGTTTAAATCCCACTAAGACTTTGGCAACTGAGTGACAGTTGATGCGCATATTGATATTTTATTTTGAAATACAATTCTATTTTCTTTGCCAAAATAGCGTAGTGCCTCACAATTGATTCAGCTTGGTCCATCCAGGTATTTTAAAATTTCAGTCCTTCTAATGGTCCCTCATGCAGCTTCATTTTCTTCATCTGTAAAATGGAGGTAATCATTGCTAAAGCACCAGCCTTAGAAATTTCTTATGAGTTAAAGTTTGCAAAGTGTTTGCAAATCTTCAAGTGCTATATAAATGTCAGCTATTATTAGGTCTGAGATGCTTAACTAATTAAATTCATATTCTTAGTTTTATCATCTTGAAAAATGGATCAAATAATCTCCAAATCATTTCGAGCTCAAAAATTAGATGATTCTATGTCTTCTGGAGGGTTGGACATTCTGGAGTGTCCAATTTGTTGAAGTAGAAAGTGCTCAGGGCATGGAAGCTGAAAATTGGAATTCAGTCTCATAGTTATTATTGGCAGTGTGGCTTTAGATGTGTTACTCTTTCTTTCCCTTGGTTCCCTTTTTAAAAACATTTTGCCTCAACTCAGAAGATATGCTCAAGAAAATACCCAAACAACTCCAGGAAGAGAACTTTTCCCCCAAACTTTGCTGCAAAACAGCTTAACAAAATGATGGTGAGAGATTTTACATGTCAGCTTCCATTTTGATACTTCACCATTTGCAAAGATGTAGGAGATAATGTGTTTAATGTACTTAGGAATTTTAAAGTACTAAATATAAGGGGATCATTATGCTTTCAAAATCTGGGATCAACATTGTTCATTGTATTGAGCCTGAATTTTTTTTTTTTGCCTTTTAATGCAGTCATCATTTATTCTGATAATTGTACAACATATAGTGTTCTTTTGTCTCTGCCATCTGTCACATTTTACAAGTCTTCACATATTTCGTTTAATTTTTCCACATTCATTGTTCACTAAGGCATGATCTTTTTATTGCGCTCATAAACACGATTTCTTTAGCTGTCTCCCAGTCGTTGAAAAATAGCTTGGGTCTAATTATTGACTTACACATATGCAATGAGTAAGAAAAAAAAGTGAGCTCTTTCTTACTCAGTTGAACTTCCTTGTATAAATTTACTTTCTAATGGGACCAGTGAATCTGAGTATTAAAAAGGTAGTGACTTTTTCATTAAATTCCAAATTGTTTTTCAGTTAGAGCAATTCATTGCTCCACCAAGAGTCAATTAGCATTCCTATATTTTCTACTTCTCCAATGCCAAAATTTTCAGTTTTTATTGTCTTCATCAACTTAATGAGGATGAATTTCTACCTCAGAGTTGTTTTGATCTACAGTTCCCTCATGATGTGTGATTTTGAACATTTTTTTTAGATGGCTGTTAATAGTTAATATCTCTTTTGGGAGAAAATCCTTTTGTTCATATTCTTTGATTATTTGTCTAATATTTAATGGCTCTTAATCATATAGGCTTATGTCAGTTCCTTCTAGATTCTGAATATAAGGCTTTTATCAAAGATATTTAATTCAAATACTCCCCCCTCAACAAATTTGGCCTTTCTTATTTTAGTTCCATTGATTTATTTCTGCAAAAGACAGATGTGTCCAGAAAATACTATATTCAGTATGGGTCATCACATATTAGGAAGGACATGTGTAATCTTAGAACATCTACAGAAGGAAAAAAAGGATGGTAAAAGTCCTGTGATTATGTAATTTGAAGATCATTTGAAGGCTAGGAGGTTTGTTTTATCTGGGGAAGAAAATGTGTGGGGAACATCATAGCTATCTTTAAGGATTTAATGAACTATGAGGTTGAAGCTGAATTAGATTTATTCTGCTTTTTCCTAAAGAGAGAAGTAGGAGAAATAGTTGAGAATTTCAGGAAGGCAAATATAGTCTTGATATCAAAAAATATTCCTAACACTTAGCATTATCCCCAAATGGAAAGACCTTCCTGAGGATGTAGTAGTTTCTCCCTTATTGTTGTATTCAGACAAAGCCCAGGTGACTACTTGCTAGATGTGTTATGGAAGGGATTCTTTCTGTGAGATGGATGGAATAATAGAACCTCTGAGGTCTCTTGTAAATCGGCAGTTCTGGGGTTCTATGAAACTGTCCACTTTGTCTTTTGTAAATCTCCTCTAGCCAGGCTTAGATTGTGATTTTTCCCCTTATTCACAATTGTAAGAGGTCTAATTTTCTGATAATCTTTGATAATGTTTAAAAAACATACCACAAAACTTTTATCCATTTGAATTTATGATAGTACATGTTTAGTAAAATGCTAGTCTAACACCAAGCTGATACTTTTCAAGGAGTTCTGAGTGATGAGATTACAATCTGCTGTAGAGGATGAGAGGGAATGTGATTTAAGTACTCATATGGTGGAATTGACCTTTAAAAGAGGAAGGGCTATCTCTTTAGCAGATAATGAGTGGAAAGAGTAAAAGGGGATGCCCAGGGTTTTTAAGGTGAAGAGATTGGGAGAAGAAAGAGCTCCTATTAAATGGTCTTGGTTTCCCCAGTTAAATAAGAGAAAAGACCAAAAGATGGGAGATAGGGAAGGGATGAAGATGAGAAAGTATGAAGGGCTTTGAATTATCTTTTGTGGGTAATAAAATAGGGAATGAAATAAAAGGACTATCTTGATACAGTGAGAGTCCAGTCTGAGGTTGAATAATATGAATTTATAATCTAGCTTGTTAGCACCCTTGTGAGACTAAGGTGGAGGACAAGGTAGAGTTAAAGTTTAACTACTGTGTCCGTACTGGTAGAGCTTGGGTAATGGCTGGAGAAAATACCAAAGGTTGGAGGTCTCAATATGAGTGAAGAATACTTTAAGGAGGGGTGGGGCATAAGGAGAGGTGGAATGATGGGAGGTTTTGGTTAGATGAGGATAGTCAGATAGGGGTATCAGAGTTTCTAATTAGAGAAATGAAACCCTTGTTGGCAATGGTGAGATCTAATGTATGACCACCCTCTAATGTATGGAATTTAAGAAAACAGAGGAATTAAAATGTTTGGGACAGGAGTGGGGAACCTGCAGTCTCGAGGTCACATGTAGTCCTCTAGGTCCTCAAGTGTGGCCCTCTGACTGAATCCAAACTTCACAGAATAAATCACAGGTTCTCCCCTGCCCCCAGGGAATTTGGTGGTGAATCTACATGAGTATTAAAGTACCTCTTATAAGAACAGGGCTTGCGGGGGGGAGGACAGGAAGATGCAAGTCAGATGATGAACTCCTTGAGAATGATCTGGCCTTTGGTATACTAAGGCCACCATAATTTGGGTTGAGTGAAAAATTTTGATTTAGTAAACTTTAATGAGAAAATTTGCTGAATTGTGGACGTAAGGGGAGATATGAAAGTGATCGGGGCATAGGTGGAGGTAGGGCAGGAAATATTCCTATCCCATCTCTAGGATCAGTGGATGAAGTGTTAGTAAGTGCCTTCCAGATAATAATAGGTTAAGTAGCAGACTACTAAATGAATATTGAATTAGTAGTAGTACTAATGAAACCCAAGAGGAAATTTTAGGAAGAAAAGTGTCATTTTAAATGTAGATGGCACAGTATATAGAGTGCTGGACTTGGAGTTAGGAAGACTTGAGTTTCAATTCTGTTTCAGACACTTACTAGCTGTGTGACCTTACTCAAGTTATTTAACCTCTGACAGCCTCAACTTGCTCATCTGTAACATGTGGATAATAGTAACCCTTGCCTCACAGGGCTATTATAGCCAGTGAAGTAACATAGAAAGTGTATGCTAGCTAATGCAAAAATAAGGATCTTATACTAATCTAAGGTAGTATTATACTAAAGTATATATTATACTATAGCAATATATACTAAAGTATATAGTATACTAAAGTATATATTATACTAAAGTACATATTATACTAAGGTATTACTGGACTAATCTAAGGTAAGAAAGTATTTATTTATGTCAATAAATGCATCAATTCCATATTGAATGGTTTAGAAGGTCATATAATTACTTCTATAGGTCTTAGTAATAGAGTAACCTGTTTAATCATCCCAAGTGATATTATCCAGTATTTGAACTTAATATTTCCATATAGAATAATTTCATTCCAGGGATTAAAATGTTGACTATATATTCTTCAACATCCTATTACTTACATTTTGAAGCTGTGCTCTTCCACTATTGAATGCCAGCAGAGGTACAGAATACCTGTCATCACAGGTAATTTGGGTCATGCTCATCTAGGGATGTGCTAATAAATGTTTTAACAACCAGCCCTCCAGAAGGGGAGGAAAACTTATAGACAAGACATGGTTTTAAGTTTAATGTGCAGTATTAATATTTTTCTCCATGGTTTTTTTGTCCATAATCAATAGAACCATAAATGAAGCCCTGATTTCTGAGGTATAAATGCTCATAGCAACTGGCACCAGCACATCCCTGGCTGATTCCATGTAGACTGGGAATAATCTGCCATAGTTGGACCATCTAGCAAACTATGGCATTGTCCTTATTCAGGATCCCCACAGGAACACCAGTTGCATCTAGCTTGTTCAGAAGACATCAGGTAATAGATTCTTTAGATGGTTGCCATAATGCTGAAATACCTCTTCCCCCACGCCCAGCTCCAGTAGCTTTTTATTACCTCTGAGGTCAAATATGAAGTCCATTGTCCATTGCACAATCTTTTCCCTATTCTTGGAGCACTTTCCTTCCCAACCTCTAAATTTTAGACTTCCTCGCTTCCAGAAAGATACCTCCTGCACTACTGGCTCCAGGAGGTCTTCCCTATTTCCTGCCACAGCACCATTCCGTTTTGGGCTATTCTCCATGGGCTCTGTATTTATTGCATTTGTTCTAATTTATATATGTAGTCTTCCCCCATTAGAATGCAAAGTTCCCTGAGCACAGACTATTTTTCTTTGTATCTCTTGTTAATGCACAGTGTTTGCCACAAAGCAAACATTTAATAAATCCTTATTAATTGATTAAAAATTTCTGCCCCCCCCAAATATTAAATGGAACCCTTCCTAATTTTAGATTCTGGAATTTCTAATTCTAATTCAAGGTTGTTAAAAACCTAGCTTTTGTTTTCCTGCTTACTTACATTTTCCTGTTTCTTTATCCCTCCCAGGTAAGAATATTCATTCTTTTCTGTTCTGGATTAGACCAATCATTGTTTTCTATCTGGTTGGTACAGTGGAAAGAGCATTGGATGTGAAGTCAGAGGACCTGAGTTCAAGTTCCAAATATGCTAGTTACAACTATGGGTATTTTCTATTTCCAGATCTCAATTTTTGGTCTATAAAATTAGGAGATTGAAATTAATGAACTCTAAGGAACCCTTCAGCTTCAAAGCTTTGATCATAGCAAATGCTTCCCATAAAGTCAACAAGCTTTTATTCATGTATGTGCCAGCAACTGTGGTAAGGTCCTGAGCATACAAATACAGTAAATGAAATAATCCTTATTCAGAAGGGGAGGCAAGTAAGTATGTGTAGAATAAACATAAAGAGAATGAATAGCTAAAGATACAAGGAAATTTGAGAAGGAAAACTGGGGAGAACAAGAAAAAGCTTCATGTAGAAAGGAATGTTTGAGCTGCATATTGAAAAAAGAGAGGAATTATATGAGATGGAGCTATGGATAAAGTTGATTCCAGACATGGGAGATGGCCATGGCAAAAGCAAAAAAATAGGAGATGGAGTGAAGAAAAGAGAGATGGTCATTTTGGCTGGGTCACAGTGTGGGGAGGGGAGCAACATCCAATGAAGCTGGAAAGGTAGGTTGGCATAAGATTGTATAGGGCTTTAAAAGCAAAACAGAGAAGAGCTATTAAAATGTTTGAACAAGAAAATAACATGATTAGATTGGAATTTAAGAAAAATCATTTTAGTAACAGTTTAAAATTTCAACTGGAAGAGACATCAAGAACAATGGGGCGCCATTTTCATTATCTGGGTAAGAAGTAACATGGTCTTGAATTAAGGTGGTAGCTCTGTGAATACAGGGAGAAGGGCATCATAGGAGGGAAGTGGTATGGAGGTAGAACGAATGGCAGCTAACTGGATCTATCAAGTGAGGGAAAGAGAAGAGTGGAGGATAACACCATGGTTACAAACCTGGGAGACTCGAAGAATGGTGGTGCCTTCAACCAAAGTGGATAAATTTGGGGAATGAATGGGCTCAAGGGGAAAAGGAATGAATTTGGTTTTGGAAATGTTGAATTTGAGACACCTCCAAGACAATCAGTTTGAAACGTTCAGTAAGCAATTTGTAATGTGGGACTAAAGCTCAGAGGACTGTATAATTGAACAGCCACCTGTAAGTCATCTGCATAAATATGCTAATTAGATCTATTGGAACTGATGAGTTCACTAAGAATGAGAAGACACACAGAGAGAAAGAGAGAGAGAGAGAGAGAGAGAGAGAGAGAGAGAGAGAGAGAGAGAGAGAGAGAGGAGATGGCTTATGCATATTGTAGTTTTGTTTTCTTTTTTACATTTCTACTTATTCCCCCGCTGAGTCATCAGATGTGAAACTGTTGGATTGCCAAACATAAGTTCTCCATTCTCTTAAGCTATCTTTCCAGTTTGATATCTTGCTGGAATTTGGACCCAGCTTTTCTTGCTCATAAATACATGGTGTGTGTATGTGTATAATTGTAATCATTTTATGTCTCTATTTCTGATTCCTTTCAGGTGTTCAAATATTTACAATTAGATTAAGGAATAATTTGCTTTAGATTTTCAATCTACATCATTCATTCACATTGACACACACACAGTTATTCGATCTCTCTAGCTCTGAAAATGAGATATAGTGGAAAAGGCACTGAAGGTGAATCCTGGCTGCCACTTTTGTGACTTTGAACAATTCACTTCACTTTTTAGGGCCTCAATTACTTCATCTGTCAAAAGGGAGGATTGTTCTTGATTTCCCCGAGACTTAGTCCATGATCCTGTGATTCAAAAATGTTCCTTCTACCCTTCTGATACTTTTTTTAAAAATTTATTTATTTATTTAACATTTTACATTTATTTTCACAAAATTTTGGGTTCCAAATTTTCTCCCCATTTATCCCCTCCCCCCACCCCAATACACCAAGCATTCTAATTTTCCCTATCACCAATCTGCCCTCTCTTCTATCCTCCCTCCCTTCTCTTGTCCCTATCTTCTCTTTTGTCCTGTAGGGCCAGATGACTTTCTATTCCCCATTACCTGTATTTCTTATTTCCTAGTAGCAAGAACAATACTAAACAGTTGTTCCTAAAACTTTGAGTTCCAAATTCTCCCCATCCCTCCCTCCCCACCTGTTCCCTTTGGGAAGGCAGGCAATTCAATATAGGCCCTATCTGTGTAGTTTTGCAAATGACTTCGATAACAGTCGTGTTGTGTAAGACTAACTGTATTTCCCTCCATCCTATCCTGCCCCCCATTGTTTCTATTCTGTCTTTTGATCCTGTCCCTCCCCAAGAGTGTTGACCTCAAATTGCTCCCTTCTTCCATTGCCCTCCCTTCCATCATCCCTCCCTCCCTGCTTATCTCCTTCTTCCCCATTTTTCTGTACTGTAAGATAGGTTTTCATACCAAAATGAGTGCGCATTTTATTCCTTCCTTTAGTCAAATGTGATGAGGGTAAACTTCATGTTTTTTTCTCAGCTCTCCTCTTTTTCCCTCCACTAAAAAGTTTCCTGCTTGCCTCTTGAATGAGATATAATTAACCCCATTCCATTTCACCCTCTCTCCTCCCACTACATTTCTCTCTCACCATTTACCTTAATTTCTTTTAAGATATGGTCCCATCCTATTCAATTCACTCTGTGCTCTCTGTCTCTCTGTGTGAGTGCATGTGTGTATGTGTGTGTGTGCACACATGTATGTGTGTGTGTGTGTGTGTACATCTGTGTGTGGTCCCACCAACTACCCAGATACTAAAACGTTTTAAGAGTTATGAATATTGTCTTTCCATGTAGGAATGTAAACAGTTTACCTTTGGTATGTCCCTTATGATTTCCCTTTGCTGTTTACTATTTCATGCTTCTTCTCATTCTTGTGTTTGAAAGTCCAATTTTCTTTTCAGCTCTGGTCTTTTCATCAAGAATGCTTGAAAGTCCTCTGTTTCATTGAAAGACCATATTTTCCCCTGAAGTATTATACTCAGTTTTGCTGGGTAGGTGATTCTTGGTTTGAGTCCTAGTTCCTTTGACTTCTGGAATATCCTATTCCACGCCCTTCAATGCCTTAATGTAGAAGCTGCTAGATCTTGTGTTATCCTGATTTTATTTCCACAATACTGGAATTGTTTCTTTCTAGCTGCTTGCGACATTTTCTCCAGGGAACTCTGGAATTTGGCCACAATGTTCCTAGGAGTTTCTCTTTTTGGATCTCATTCAGGCGGTGATTGGTGGATTCCTTCAATATTTATTTTGCCCTCTGGTTGTAGAATATCAGGTCAGTTTTCCTTGATAATTTCATGAAAGATGATGTCTAGGCTCTTTTTTTGATCATGGCTTTCAGGTAGTCCCATAATTTTTAAATTGTCTCTCCTGGATCTATTTTCCAGGTCAGTTGTTTTTCCAATGAGATATTTCACATTCTCTTCCATTTTTTCATTCTTTTGGTTTTGTTTTATGATTTCTTGGTTTCTCAGAAAGTCATTAGACTCCATCTGTTCCATTCTCATTTTGAGAGAACTATTTTCTTTGGTGAGCTTTTGAACCTCTTTTCCCATTTGGCTAATTTTGCTTTTGAAAGCATTCTTGTCCTCATTGGCTTTTTGAACCTCTTTTGCCAATTGAGTGAGCCTATTTTTCAAGGTGTTATTTTCTTCAGCATTTTTTTGGGTCTCCTTTACCAAGGTATTGACCCGTTTTTCATGCATCTCTCTCATTTCTCTTTCCAGTTTTTCCTCCACCTGTCTAACTTGATTTTCAAAATCCTTTTTGAGCTCTTCCATGGCCTGAGCCCACCGGACATCCACCTCGGATGTCTGGGATAGAGAGGCCTCAACATCCACTTCTTTCTCCAATGGCAGGCATTGTACTTCATCATCAGAAATGAAGGGAGAAAGAACATCTCTTCCCCAATAAAGTAGCTCTCCATGGTCTTATTTTGCTTCCTTTTTCTGGGCATTTTCCAGCCAGTTACCTGACTTCTGAGATTCCTCTCCACCCCTGCCTAGATCTGCCCAGCTAGTGCTTGGGGTCTGAGATTCAAATGCTGCTTCCCAGTCTCAGGGCTTTCCATGGCGGGCGTGGCTGCTATTCAATGTGAGCTTAAGTTCTGGTGCTAGGGTAGGGGGAGGGCCGCCTCCCAGGCTCAGTTCCCTCAGGGGCTTTATGCAGAGACCTTCAGTGATGGAGCAGGTGAGGGCAGGGCCGCCTCACAGGCTTAGCTCCCTCAGGGGGTTTATGCAGAGACCTGAACTTCTGCCTGCTGCTCTGGCAGTCCCGACCACTGCTGCCTCTGCTGCTCCCTCTGCTGCTTCCTCCGCCACTGCCTCCCAAGGGGGCCTGAGACACGGAGTCACCCCGCTCCCCTCTCAGCCAGCCTAGATATCTCTCTCACTGACCTGTAGCATCTGTGGGTGGAGGGAACTTCCCGGCCGCTGGAGATTCTGTCCCTGAAGCCTGCTCGGATCTGCTCCTCTGGGGCCACGGCCAGGGCAGTGCTGGGGTGGGCTATGCTTTCCGGGGCATGACGGACCCCTGGGGACCACTCTCCAGGGCTCTCTGGAATGGAAATCTCCTCCACTGTGTTTCTGTGTGCCTTGCAGTGATCCAGAATTTGTGGGAAGTTCTTCTTACAGGAAATTTATGGGCTGTGGATTCGGAGCTAGCATACGTGAGTCTTTCTACTCCGCCATCTTTCTGATCCTTTTACCTCCATCTTTGCTATTTTGCTGAAATTAAAACCACAGTGCTAAATTGAAGGGAAAAAACAGAGTAGGAACATGTCCCCAGAGGCTCTTTTTATATCAAGAAGTTAGCATATGTCACTTTTCCTGAAACTACTTTTCTAAGCCTGTCATAAATGGAAGCAGAAAAATCATAGTTCAACACTGAGTGTGGCTAAACTTTCCATACCCTTTGGCTTAGCAATTCACTTACTAGGAATATTTCTCAGAGAATTCAAGGGCAGAAAACAGGTGGTTTTTATATGTACTGTACATTATATGCATGTGTATATGTATATATGTGTGTGCCATGTGTTTACACATAGAATGAGGCATATAATGTGACTGCTTGGTGGTTAGAGCACTGGACCTAGAGTCAGAAAGACCCAAGTTCAAATCCAGCCTCAAAAACTTACTAGCTGTGTGACCCTGGACAAGTCACTTAACCACTGCTTGCCTTAATCTGTTGGAGAAGGAAATGGAAAACCACTCTATTATCTTTGCCAAAAACACTGCATCAATAATATTGGCTTATTGGGTTACAAAGAATTGGACAGGATTTAACAACAATACATATTACATATACAATATATGATACCTATAATATGAAATATGCATACTCATAAGTATGTGTAATATATAACATGTATGTAATTGATTGCAATATGCTTAAATGGATGCATACATATGTAAAATATCTTTGCCCATGTTCATTTGTATACAAAACACATGTACATATGTTTATATGTCTATATTTTAATAGTCCTCTTGGTGGTAGAAAAGAACTAGAAACAAAGTAGGTGCCTATTGGATGGGGGAATAGATGACAAGACAATGGCACATGAAGGTAATGGAATAATTTAGTGAAACAAGAAATGATGACTATGAGAAATTCACAGAAACATGAGATTTGTGTAAGTGAATACAAAGTGAATGTAAAAACAGCAAAAACAAAAAGAAAAGCAACCTCAACTTTGTGTGTATGTAAATGAGATCGCAAATAGGAGTTTGAACTGTGTGTAGAACAAAGACCCATGGCTCTCCATTCTAGCAGAGAGGTGAGGGACAACTAAGATGGGGTACTGGATACATCCTCAGCTGGAATCATCATATGGAGTGGTTTTTCTTACTTGTTTTTCTTTTTCACAAGGGATGATTCAGTCTTCAAGGGGTGGGCTCTGAAATGACTTTGCTATCAAGTCATTTCAACTTTGTGAAGACAGAAAGCATCAATAAAATATATTTTTAAAAATAAAATCATTTAAAATAGAGTAGGGTTAAAAATATACCATGGTATGACAGCTTAAAACATATGGTAGATCTTAAGAACTTAATATCTTAGTAAACTGGTGGATTCTCTGAGGAATGGAATGTCCTAGATAGAACATAAAAATACACAAAAGGCACAAGAACAGCCAAAAAAAGTGAGATGGGGGAAGAAACAGCAAAACTGAAGGGTTTGAGTTTTTGGTTTCTTTTTTTTTTTTTTTGTATGCCTGCAAGTGAAAATAAAAAGATGCCATGTAGCAAATGAATAGAAATCATATAAGTGGTTAATGACTAGAGCACTGGCTGAACCAGTTTTGGTACTTGGAGATAATGCAATATTCCAATGCCATTAGAAAGAGCAAATATGAAGAATTCATAGAAAAATGATTTCTGTAATTTATATGAAGTGAGATAGAGCCAGGGAAACAATATATACAATACCTGCAACAATGTAAATGGAAAGGACAAAAAAAATCCCCAAAGCTGAATATTATATAATTTTAACTAAACTGAACCCTAGAAAAGAATTGAAAAAAACTGCATGTCCTTCCTTTCATGTCAGGAGTAGCTGACTACGAGTGAAGAATACAGTACAAGTTGTCAGCTGTAGCTGAAGTGTTGATTAGCTTTGCTGAAATGATTTTTTTTTTCTTTTTAAAAAATCTTTACTCCAAAAAAATGTCTTTTTTGCTTAGAATAGGGAAGGATATAGTCAGAGATATGTATCATGAAAACAAAAAGTATTATTTCTTTTCAAATTAGCTTATGTTTTCAGTTGTCAAAACTTTATTTTCTCCCTTTTGCTTCTCTGCCTCCCCATCCCTCCAAAAAAGAAGAAAAAATAATTGTAAACAAGTAAGCTTTGTCAAACAGAAAAATTCCTATATTGGCCATGATGAAAAATATGACATTCTTATTTCATCACTTCTCTATCATTTCATTTATTCTTGGAAGGGTGGTTGATTGTGTTTATCAGAATTCTTAAGACTTTCAGTCTTGTTTTTATAGTGTTGATGCCATAGTATGCTGTCATTCTACTCATTTTACTCAAAATAAATTTATACAAATCTTTCTAGTTTCTCTGACACCATCTTTCTTAACTTCATAAGGTACAATAGTATTCCATTATAGTTATCTGCCATAATTTGTTCAGCCATTCCCCAACTGATGGGTACTTCCTTAGTTTCCAGCTGCTTTCTATAACAAAGAAAGCCGCTATAGTTTTATACTCATGAGTCCTTTTCCTATTTCTTTCATCTCTGTGGGAAGTACTTCTAGTAATGGTACTATTAGGTCAGGCTGTGTACAATTTGGTCATTTTTGGAGCACAATTTCAGATTGATTTCTAGGAGTTATATCAATTCAAGATTCCAGTAGTGTATCAATATGCCTATTTTGCCAAAGCATCGACACTATTAGTCATTCCAGAAATGCTCCAGGCAGATGTTGGCCCTATCTATACTTACCTCATACATTCCTGCTCACTCTGATCTATTCTCTGATCTGTTTCTTTAGAATTCTTTGCTGAACACTCAGTCTACAGCATTTATAGCTAACGTGATTTGGGAGGTTGAAATTCCATGCATATCTACTGTGTAGTCAGGGCTGGAAAAAGAAGAGGAGCATTTTTGTTAGTCTTTGAATCAAAATGAGTAAAGGAATTCATATTGATTTAGCTTGCTGCCTAAGAACAATGCAAAATGTTGAGTTTTTGAATGGTTAAGAAGCAATTGCCAAAAAAAATGTGGTTATTGTTTCGCAAATCACTGCAATCTGTGATTAATTTCTATGTGGTTTCATAATTTCTGGTCCCTCCTGAGTTACTTTCATTCTTGTCACGGGAGAGAGGTAGTAGACCTCATGAATCAAATGCAATATTGGACAGACCTGGAGTCAAGAAAACCTTGGCTTAAAGCCTGCCTCAGATACTCAATAGCTGTTAGCAAGTGAGGCAATAAGCCTTTTTAAGTGTCTGTTGGGTGCTAAGCTCAGCCCTATGCTCAGGGGATACAAAGAAAGGCAAATGATAGTTTCTGCCCTGAAGTCACAGCTTAATTGGGGAGACAACTTCAAAATATGTACAAACAAATTGCGGACAACATAAATAGGAGACATCAACTAAGGAAAGGGGCTAGTTTTAAGGAGGATCAAGAAAGGTGTTTCATTAAAAGTGGGATTTTACCTGGGAATTGAAGGAAATGAAGGAAGCCAAGAGGTAAAGATAAGAAAAGGGAGAATGCCAGGCATGGGAGACAGCTGATGGAAATTCAAGGACTCAGGAGTAAGAGTGTCGTGCCAGGAACAGCAAGGAAGCCATTGGATCTGGATAAAGGAGTGCTAGAATTGGGGGTAGGAGGGCTTTGAATATCAAACAAAATTTTTATTTGATCCTGGAAATGTTAAGGAGCTACTGAAGTTGATTGAAAAGGGAGGCTGACATGGTCAGATGTGCGCTTTAGGAAGATTACTTTGACAGTTGTGTGGAGGATGGACAGACAGAAGCAGGAAGACCAACCAGTGGGGGTTAATTTGATGAGGGCTTGCATCAGGGTGGTGGTTGTGTCAGAGGAGAAAGGGGAGTTTAGATGTTAGGTAAAATTAATAGGACTTGGTAGCAGTTTGTATATGGGGAATGAGACAGTGAAGAGTCAAGGCTGACACCTGGATTATAAACCTGGAGGATGGGGAAAAGTTGGGAGGAGAGAAGCAGCTAGGAGGAAAGATGACGAGTTCAGTTTTGGATATGTTGAGTTTAAGATGTCATTAGGACATCCAGCTGGAGATGTAACTCTAGAGTGTAGGGAGAGACTAGTTTAGGTTAGGGTTGGATAAATGGGAAACATCAGTATAGAGGTGATAATTAGATCCATGGGAGCTCATGAGATTAAGTGAAGAAGGTCTCCCCTCTGAGACCAAGATAGTACATCCTTGGGGGTTTCCATATAGTGAGTGGGTGTAACCTGGGTGAAGTTCCACAAAAAGAGACTGAGTGATCAGACAGGCAAGAGGAGAGACAGAAATCTAGAGAAAAGAGAGTGTTAAGGAGAAGGGGATGATAAACTGTGTCATAGGTTATAGAGAGGTCAGTAAGAATGATCAATGAAATATGGCCATGTGATTTGGCAATTAAAAAAATCTCTGGTAACTAGAGGGAGCAATTTCAGTTGAATGATGAAGTTAGAATCCAGACTTGGAAGGCAGTGACAAGAAAGGAAATGGAGGCCTTGATTATAAGTAGCTTTCTTAAGGAGTTTAGCCACAAAAGAGAGGAAAAATGTGGAATGATTGCTAGTGGGACTGGATGGATCAAATAAGACTTTTTGAGGTTAGGGAAGACAAGGGCATGTCTGCAGGCAGTAAGGAAACAGCCAGTGGGCAGGGAGATTGAAGATAAGTGAGAGAGTGGAAACAATAGGAGGGGCAATCTTTTTTTTTCTTTAGTTTTCAACATTCACTTCCATAAGTTTTAAATTTTCTCCCTCTCTCACCAAGATGGAATGCAATCTGATATGGGCCCTACACATACATCCCTATTAAACACATTTTCATATTAGTAATGTTGCACAGAAGAATTATAAGGAATGGGAGAAACCATGAAAAACAAAACAAAAAATAAAATAGTCTGCCTCATTCTGCATTCCACCTCCAAAGTTCTTTCTCTGGATGTGGATGGCATTTTCCATCATCAGTCCTTTGGAACTGTTTTAGGTCCTTGCATTGCTAAGAAAGGCCAAGCCTATCAAAGTCAGTCCTTGAACACTGCAGCTGTTACTGTGTACAATGTTCTCACTTTACTCAGCATCAGTACATATGTCTTTCCAGGTTTTTCTGTAGGAGGGACAGTCTTATGGAGAAGACAGAATGGGGGGGATCCATTGTGCATGTATGCAGGTTTGCCTTTGCAATCAGAAGAGCTCATCTCTGTGAGTCGGGTGAAGGTGTGGACAGTGGTCACAAGGATCTCCGTGATGTTAGATGAAGAGAAGGAAAGGGGCTCTTGGTAAATAGCCTCAATTTTTCAGTGAAATATGAGCAAGGTTCTCAGCTGAGAAAACAGCAGGAGAGGGAACCCCAGAAGGTCTAAGGTGAGATGGAAAGTTTGGAAAAGTCATTTTAGTAAATGGGAGAATGGGTGAATTAGGGAGGTATGAAAGAATCTACTTGCCACAGTGAGAGCCTAAGTCACAATGATTTTCTCCTTCTGCTAGCAGTGCTTGTATAGCTAGGAGCAAAGGGAGTGGGTATGACTTAGGAAGATTGGTGATAGACTAATTAGACCAGGGGCTAGAGAAAAGAGGAGAGTGTAGTATTAACCAAGAGGTTAAGATGGGAAAGTTGCAAGGGCAATGACCTTTGAGAGAGAATTGAGAGTTTGAGTGTTTGGAGGTCAGGGTAAGGATGAAGAACAGAGCTTGGGCTTTGAAGGGAAAGGTGGAATAACAGTAAATTGTAATAATAAAATGGAATTTCAGAGTTCCTGAACATAGAAGTGATACATTTGTAGGTGATGGCAAGAGTATAACCATAATAAAGCGGAGTGGGGTAGAAGGATAGGTCATATGAAATAAATTGAGGAACTGTGAGAGTACAGTGTTTGAAGGGGTATCAATATGTATGTTTAAGTCTCCTTGTATAAGGGCAGGAGTTCAAGAACAGAGGAAGACTGTGAGTCAGGCAGTAATCTCATTGAAGAAATGAGGAGTATCTTGGATCTTGGCAGAAAACTGTGCCTCAAAAGAGGAGAAGTTACTGAGTTGTGGTGGCAGAGAGAGAACTTGTATTCACAATATGGAGCAAGGAGAAGTTCAACCCCCCTACCATGAACAGGGAGTAAGAAGAATAAGTGAATGTGCAACCAGTGCTAGAAAAGGTGGCCAAGGATGGCCATGTCTTCAGGAGGAACAAGGTCTTAGTGAAAGCCAAAAGATGAATTTAGTGGAGGATGGAGAATATGGTTTGGATGACGATGGCAGTAGGCTCAGAAGTGGACAATGTAGATCGGTTGGTGGTTGTCCTTTGTTCTGGAAGAGGACCAAAATGACATCACTATGTTAGAGACAAGTTACAATTCATCCCATCAGAATATCTCTATCATACAAATCAGACCAACATGAGCTTGGGATGCTCCACCACAGATGGAGCACAAGTAGTCCACGTGAACATTGGGGTAGATTCTCTAAATTTGTGTATTTCACATTTCTTTTGAGTTATTTCAATTCTGCTTTGCTCACAGAGTACACACCTTCTCTGATGAGGGCACACCATGCTGGATAGATGTGGGCTAGGGTCTCCCATGTCACACAATCAATTCCAAAGTTCTTAAGAGAGACTTTGTACATGTTCTTGTATCGCTTTTTCTGACCACCATGTGAGTATGTGGGTTCTCCATAAAATACTCTTTTAGACAAGCATAGGTTGGGTGGCCAACCCGTCAGAGCTATGCTCTCTGCAGTAGACAAGGTAGTTAATCATTGATAAATGAATTCACATAGCTTGTCAACATCCCTAGGACTTTGATCTTTGGGTGGAGTCAGTTAAACTCCATGGATCTCAAGCTTCCTCTTCTGGAAAAGGAGGACATTGAACTGGATGACTTCTAAGGTCTCTTCCAGTTTATATCTAGGATTCTATCCTTTGCTCTGTGTGGACATGACCTTCAAGAACCCAGGATCGTTGTACCCCAAGGAAATCCGCAAGTTTCCAGGTATGCCAAAATAGTCATCAGAGCAGCCTGGGATAACAAAACTAGAAACAGAGTGTATGCTCATCAGTTGGGGAAATTGCTGTTAAAAATGTAGCATATGAATATATTATTGTCTTGGAATCTCTCTATCCTGATTGGCATTTACCTTTCCTAGACCATTATTTCCGGAAAGCCTCAGTCATCTTTTCTCACTTCATTCCCTACTCTCTGTGCTCCTCTTCTTCTCAGACCTTTCCAGAACTATGACTGAATCAACTCTGCAATTGTTCTTTCAAAATACTCATCATTCCTGTAATTTTTTGGATCAGAGTACTCTCCTTGATCTGTATATGGTATGTTGTGGCCCCATTTGAATGTAAACTCCTTGATGTCAGGCACTGGCTTAACTTCTGTGTTTGTGCTCCTAGCACTTTGTGTCTGGCGCTTGGCTTATTGTGTGCACTTAATTTTTTTCAGTAATTCAAACACAGAACCATTGTTTTACTGATTTTCCTAAAGACTGTGGCTGCATCAAAGCATATAGTTCCTCATCCCCTCAATTTAGCTTCCCAGTCTGCTGACGTGGTTAGCAGCAGTAGCAAATAGTGTCCTCTACAAGTTTTGTCCTCTGAAAGCTTGTTAAAACCAGTTGGAAGAGCTATGTGTGCCCTGGAGCAAAATTTTCAGCAAACAGAATTTAGTGTAATTCTGTTCACATCCCTTTACCTGCCCTTAGCAAGCTGTCATAGGTTTAGCCTGACTGCTTATGATAATGGCAGCCCACCATGGAGGAAATTAGGCAGAGAAAAAAAAAATAACCTTGCATTATCATCCTCAGCATTGGAGATTGGGGAGTATGTGTAAAGAAATATTATGAGCTAAATTTGATAATAATTATTTAGCACAGGTGGCTGGTTGTGAAGCTCAAATGTGTTAATCTATGTGAAAGTGTCTTCATGAGAGTAAAGCGGTTTAAATTATGAGCTGTTATTATTATGAGCAATCAGAGTTTTGTCCAAGAAGAAAAAAATAGCTGTGTGGTTGCTGAGAAAAACACTCTAGGAGAGCTGGCCAGAGCTATGATGTAATCCTACCAGCATGGTCATCTAGCCATGCTTTTCTTGAATCTTTACATAGCCTGAAGACAAAACATAGCCACACTGTTATGAAACAGGGATATACCCAGAAGGGAGAGGTTTACAATTCCCCATCCTTTCCTCTACCTGATTTCAGGGACATAAGAATATCTCTATCACACATAGAGTGACTAAGGACAGGAATTATATTGGCATCATTCTTTTTGCAAACATAATAAATACTTTTTGATAATTAGGATGCCTAGCATATCCTAACATGCCCTTATAACTGCTCCCATGTTACTGGGAGTTCTAGGTTAATCATTTTAAGTGAAAGTTGATTTGCTTCTTATTGATTAAATTCCTTCTAAGTAATTTCCATGAATTTAATAGGTGGCTCTCTAAAAGCATTTCTCATCCATTTTTTGGCCTTCTCACATTTGGAGACAGAATTATGTTGAATTTTTTGTAAATTGTATTAATTACAGTTACAAATTAGAAATCTTTCAAATAATAGAGAATTTATGAATTCAAAAAGAGATAAAACACATGCAAAACAAACAGATGTGCATAGGTAGTTACTACTCTGAAAATATAAACAAATAAAACTTTTAATTTACGGTAAAGCATGGGGCCACCAGCAACCTATGGGCAGCTGCTGTCATAGATTTAAATTTGTTCTTAAAGTAACAAGGAAAACTAGAGTAAACAGTGATTGATAACAATTGCAGCTGTGGACTTTTTTTCTTTTAAGACTTACTCCAAATGATATTTTATCCTAAAAGTAATATGCAAACAATAACTTAGTGTTTTATATTTATGCTATTATTTTACATGATATTGTTTAACATGGAAGGTGTAATTAAGAGACAAAGTCTTGTGCTTTCTCATCTCTTAGGTACCCCAACTAATTCTCCTCCCTATTTAGATAGGCACCATTATTTATCTGGTGTCAGACTTCTAAATTACAGGAGTAATGCTTAGGGAAACTTAAATAGTTTAAAGAGTGTGTATGTTGTGAAAAATGATGACAGATGACATACTTTATCACAAACTGATAGGACCAGATCTATGATTTTATAGGTAAAGGTTCCTCTTGGATAAGGAAACTCTATCAATGCAGTCATTCCTTTCTCTGCAACTTACAGTTATACCTTATTCTAGGCATGTTAAATTTGACATTTTTATGTCAACACCTGTCTACGTGGTTTTAGTTACACTAACCCTAACTGTATGCCTTAGGTGCTACTAGATTCATAGAGTGTCAGCATAAGCTAACAGATAAATCCACCCACAAATATAAATTTCAGGTAAGGAGGTTACAAAAAGAGAAGGTGAACTTGTGTGATTTTATATAATCTCTTCTTAGTTTCATGGCCTGAATTGTTCATTTTCTGGGCAAATACATTAAAATTAAAACAAAGTGATACTCATGGAAGACTGCAATACTTAGATTATTCAATTTTCAAAGTATCTGACCATTATTTCAGTGAAACAAAAATAAATGTAGAAAACCTAGAAACTTTAATTTACGCCAAGAATTTGTACTCAGGTTTCCTTATTCCAAGCCCAGCATTCTATCCCCTATACCATCTGGCCACCCCTTAGTCACATAATACTGAAGGCTTTGGACCTGACCTAGAACTCATCATTTATCCTCTGAATTTTTCCGCCCTTTACCATATAAATCCTCCTGTATATGAGGCATTTCATCTTTTAATGAGAGACCCAACTAGTTATCTCCCTTTTGCCAGTAGAACAGAAACTCTATGAGGGCAGCTTGGTGGCACAGTGGATAGAATGCCAGACCCAGAGTCAGAAAGACTCTTCTTCTAGAGTTCATATCTACCCTCAGATACATACTGTGTGACCCTGGGCAGGTCACTTAACCCTGTTTGCCTCAGTTTTCTTATCTGTAAAATGAGCTAGAGAAGAAAATGGCAAACCGCTCCAGGATCATTGCCAAGAAAACCCCAAATGGGGCCACAAAGAGTTGGACATAACTGAAAATGACAGAACAGTAAGAAGAAACTCCATTAGAACAGGAACTTTTCCCTCTTTGACCTTTGTTTCATTACAGAATTGAGGTATTTACTAAAATGCTTATTGGGTTGCAGTACCTTTAGGAAGTCACTTTCATCTCACTGAGCTGCTTTTCCTTATCTGTAAATGAGGATAATTAGATTTGTAGAGCATTCAGAAGAATAAATTAGAGAATATGTGTAAAGTTTACCAGGATTTTCTAAGTACCCATTGTGAGAGTTTTTGTTTAAATTTCAGGGCCATCAGACCTTTAAAACCCAGAAGGTTGCATGGACTCTCAGCTGTCAGGGAGGGCAGTGTTGTACAGTTGAAAGGATACTGGCTTTGGAAACCTGCCTTCCATTTAAGCTGTGTTCTTTCCTTTGTGACTTTGGGAAATCACTTAACTTGTCTGGGACTCAGTTACTTTTTTTGTAAAAGGAGGGGAGTTGGACCAGATGGATTCAGGTCCCCTCCAGGGCCAGATATAGATTGTCTGCATATGAATTCTCTGCTTTCTGAATCAATTATCTGTAGAAGAGAGTACTCAATTATATGTCTAGAGAGAAAAAATGTTACTGTTGACCCAGGCAGAGCAAAATGATGAAGGCTCAAGTCTTGTAAGAAATAAGTAAGCAAAAGAATGAATACTGAATGAGCTAGTGGATGTGTTACAAGTGACTTTGGGATTGTTTATATGCCTCTTAGAGGTATCTGGGTGGCAGAATGGAGAGAGCTCTGGGCCTGCAATCTGGAAGACTTGAGTTTAAATAGAGCCTCAGGTACTTACTAGCTGTGTGATCCTGGGCAAGTCACTTGTCTTCCTCAGTTCCTTCAACTATAAAAAGGGTTAGATCAAATGAGATGATATTCATAAAGTGTTTGACACATAGTAGGAACTTAATAAATTCTTCCTGTTAGTGCCAATAAAGTGAACTGTAAAGAATTATGAAAAATAGCTAATTTGTATACAGAAATAAAATGGAGTATAGCATGTCACCTTTCAAAGAGTGAACACTGCTCAAATAACCTTTGTCTAATTATGTTTTTCAGAAATCCAACTTAAGAAGCACACATATTCAGTGCTACCTGTGCCTCATTTTAAATAGCCATTTTTTCAGTTTTTTGACTGAAGCTGGAACGCATTTCTTCATCCTCAGGTAACAAACTCTGTGATCATAACTATGTGTGTAGAAATGGTTGGCTCTACTTCATTCGGCTTGCTCAGCCTGGGTGTTTTGGTACAAAACTGTGGTTTAAGGGGAAGGCACATAGCCACTCATTTATTTTCTTCCTCTGACTAATCTGGGATGAATAGTGGTGATGAATCTAAACTTGCAATTTCGTCGCCATGAAGAACACCCACGGGGGAAACACCCTCTATCGGTGCACATCTGAAACTCGTCCGCAATTTATAATCTTACAAAGCTGCTGAGGACAACAGCATCAGGCCTTCAATCCAAATCTTTCTAAAGTGCGTTTGTATCCACTATGCCAGAGGTCTCAAATTCAGGCTGGTGGCAGACCTCATGTAGCTAGAAAAATTCCCAAGTGCGTCCCTTATTTAAGATTAAAACAGGACTGTGAAATGTTGAACAAAATACATAAAAATACACACCAATAATGCCATTTAACATGTGGTTTTCTGGATCAACATATAGTCCAAAGGAGTCCCTTTCTGTTTGTTTGACATCTCGGCTCTACACCACATTACTTCTTGTGATTGCATCTATCCTGAAATAAATTGAACCCCTTTCTATTTCTTCTTGCCTAGCCTCTAGCATACCTATTCTTAAGGAATCCATTTCATGGTTTGTTCTGGGAAAATGGAGATGAGGCAGAAATGTGTAGTGAATAGTGAGCCAGCCAGGAAGCTCTGGGTTCAAATCCTGTCTCTGACACTTGCTATCTGACCCTGGGCAAGTCACCTATACTCCCAGGCAACTCTATGAAGACTCAAAGTTGCAGAGGAGTTGATGATCCCCATTGATAGAAGGAGCTTCCTCACTGGGAATTCCCTATATCAATGAGCATACCAAAGAAACAAAAGAAAGTCTACTTATGTTTTTCTCTGCTACATACTCATTTTTCTCTGTGGGTTTTTTCCCCTCGAGGCTTTTTTCTCTTCCTTCTTGTTTTCTTTTTCTCCCTTCCTTTTGTTGTTTCCAAAAGTATTTCTCATTTTGTTTTCTGCCATGAGACTTCTCCTAGGGTGACACATTCCCTAACCTGAAAATCTGACAGCCCATTTTACCCTGTAACAAATATCACCAGAAGGGTAATGGAGTCAGATTTAGAGAGGGAAAAAAAGAGATGAGCTGCCATCTCTCATTCCTTCTGGCAAGGCAGAATGGGGTTGGGCTAGACTCCTCTATAGAAAATTCCCTAAAATCAGCTGTTACTCCAGCCTCTTTTATCTTAGATTTGTAGCTAAAAGGCACCTTAGAGGCCATTTCACCAACCCACTTATTTTACAGATGAAGCAGCTGAGATCCTGTAAAAAAGTGACTTTGGCTAAGGTCACACAGGTGACTCACACTTAAAACACATAGGTCTTTCCACTTTGGAATATGAATCACCTTTCAACATTTTAAGGGGAATGAGTTCAGTATTTGGTCACTGTTTCTGTATTTTAACGCAAGCATGACTAAATCTGAATAGGTGATTTTTAAATTTCTGGTAGACCAGCATTGATGTTATCTGCAAAAGATGGATGTGTCAAGCAGATTGAGTAGTGAGCTCATGATTTAAGGGACTGTGTTCAACTTACTTACAAGAGAAAATTATTTTTAAGAAGACTTACTTGGCAATGCTATGAAAATGAATGTTTGTTGTTCAGTTGTTTCAGTCATATCTGACTCTTCATGACCCCATTTGGGGTTTTCTTGACAAATACAGTGGAGCAGTTTGCCACTTTCCTTTTCCAGTGCATTTTGCAGATGAGGAAACAGAGGCAAATAGGGTTAATAAATGACTTGTCCAAGGTCACACAGCTGGGAATTATCTGAAACCAAATTTGAACTCAGAAGGAAGAGTCATATTGACTCCAGACCTGGCACTCTATCCACTGTGGCATCTAATTGCCCTATGAAAACAACAAAAATGAATTTTAACTTTTCATTGAGTAAGATGTCTTATCAATGCTTTTGATTTTAATATTCACACTTGTGACTTCATTAGTACCTATGTAATTTTATGTAAGCCTCTGATCTTCTGATTGCATGTTTTCTTCCTATTAGTAGCTAACAAATACCAGAATCATGCTGGTGCAGAAAGGCCTCATAATTTGGTTTTATTTCAGCTGCATCAGTGCTCATCTGCCTAAAACTGAAGCTTCTAACTGGCAAGATGTCATAAGTGATTTGGAGTACCTTCAATTTCTCATCCAAGTAAGTTTCTGTTTTCCCATCATCTCCCTGGGTTAACCAACTTCACCTGTATAACATTGGAGAGTCACTGGGAGTCCTCTTTTCTGGGTAGTAGATGGATAAAGCGGGTACACAGCCCAAGCACGGGAATGTATGGGCTCCATTAAACAGCTTCCAGCTGACTGGTAAATAAATACTTTTCCTTCCTTTTTAAAAAAATCCTTATGTTTAATTTCAAACTTTGTAGCTGTTTTCATCCTCCAACTCTTCATGTATATAATTTTCTTTCCTTTTAGTCCTTAGATATTGACACCACTCTGTATACTGAAAGTAATGCCCACGTGAGTAAAATTTGCTACTTTCCTTTGGCCATAATTACTGTGTTGTTTAATTGCTGGAGGCCTGAAGAGGGAATTTTCTTAGAATCACAGAAAATTTGCACTGGATAAGACCAAACCCTTTGTGGATCATATGAAAGAACTGGCATGCTCTTAGCCTAGAGAAGATTTCGGGGAGAAGAGAGGGCACGATAGTCGTCTTCAGGAATTTAAAAGCTGTCATGGGGAAGAAAGGGGCTAACTTTGCTCTACTTGACCCCAGAGAATAGAACGGGATGTAATGGGTGAAATAGCAGATAAGCACATGTGACTTCCATAGAAGGTAAAACTTCTTAACAATTAGAGATGTCTAACAGTGGATAAGTAATGAGGGACAATTAATGAGTTCCCCATTATTGAAGGTTGACAATCAAAAGCTAGATGATTTCTGAGTACACCCAAGTCCCTTCCCCCCAATCTCCCCTGCCACCCTGATATTCTGTACTTCTATGATAGAGATCACGCAATCATACAATTCAAACCCCTCATTTTTCAAGGCTTAGTGATATTAAGTATAATGAGTTAATGTTACAAATAGGTTAGAACTTGGGTCTCCTGATTCTCTACTACAGTTTCCCCTCACCCACATCCAGAAAATTATCACCCCAGAGCTGGCTTAGAAACAAAGTTGACACAAACTTGTTTTTGTATGTCTCTTGAATGTACCCTTATGTGTATGATTACAGCCCCTGTAGACCCACCCTCTTCTCTGTGACATATGTTGGCCTAGTTTTTCCTGGATCTGTCTCTGGGGTCAATTCGTGCCGAATCCACTTTGCTGAACCGAATGAGAAGAAACAGACTTAAAGAATCAGATCCACAAGTCTGAGAAGCCAGAAAAGAAGTGAGGTCTTCCAGGACTTATAATGAATTTAGCTGAAGCTATAGAACTCACATCTCATTTTTCAGTGTGTTCCTCTGTAGTCAGTAAATTTTTAAATTAAAACTATTATCATAAGATCTCAATGGACTCCTATTCATAGGATGCGACAGGATGAAAAAAACAAACAATTCTCCAGCTCTAAACAAACAGTATTTCAGTGTGTCAAGGATTTGGATTGTATAAATTATCGATGCAAATCAAAATGTCTTAGGGAGATACCTGAAACTCAGTTTCAGATTCATAGGATCACATCATCATAGATGGATAGGATCTTATATGTCAGCTAGTCCAACCCTCTCCTTTTGCAAATCAGGAAACAGACAGAGAGGGTAATAGGACTTTCACTTGGTCACACAGATAATTAATGTAAGAAGTAGAATTTGAATGCAAGTCTTTCGGACTCCAACTGTAGCCCTATATTTATTATATGGTGTTGCCTTTCTCAGAATGAAACTGGGCAGGCCATAAAAAGAAAAAAGAAAACATATCAAATCATAGTAAGACTATCCTTTACATTTTCTGGACCTTTTTCTTTGTAATAAAAGGAAAAATAGAAGTCATTGTTAAAAAACATATTAAGGTCAGGCAAATTATATTACCAGTTGTATGACTTACCTTCCTCAGAATGCCACGGCCGACCCAGCCAGGCTTCATTATGTACCCACATCAACTTTCCTGTTTTCTGTAAAATGAGCAAATGCATGCATTAATGAGATGGTCTCTCCCTCTCTTACAAATAAAACAAACATTCTGCCTATTACCAGTTGCATAAAGCAAGCAACAAATCTATAAAACTGAGGACTTTTCTCAAAAGCCTAAAAGAAACATTTTGACCTTGCTTAATTGGACTGAAATTAACCCGAGGCACATCCAATTTCTCCCATGTTTCTGTTCCCTTTGCCTTTACTGCCTAGAAGACATTTTTTGAGTTAATTTTTGATTGGGCTTTCCATCAGTAGTTTCCTAATCAGAATCTTTTTGCCTATGTCAGTCTTTGCCAACAGCAGGAACATGGCATTGTTTTTATGTAGTTACCAATTCAGAGCCTCTTGCAAAAAATTCAGAGAAAGCTTCTCGGTATTTGGAAAGTGATCTCCAGTATCCCAGACAAGTAGAGCACTATTTGGGTAGCATCGATCATCTTCCATGCCCTGAGTCTGGCTTTCCTTGTATTTTTATACTTTCTTCATGCAGACTACATGAATAATTAACCATCAACAACCTGAGAAATTGATTTTTAGTAAGCTTGCCAGTCTCAAGGGCTTAGTTGAAGCAGATTTCACTTGCTTAGACATTCTTCCTTGAATGAGTCAGACCAATGAACAGGCACTCTGGCTTCCAGCATTTTCCATCTGGTCCTAGGAGTCTTTCCCCTTCCAAAAGCAAAACTACTTTCTAAGGATTAGTAGTAAAAAACAAATCTATTTATGTAAATGTTTCATACCTTTTCAAGGCACTTCCAACAGGGCACTCATGTGATCCTTCCAATAATACCTCGGAGGGGTGGATAGGAGGTACTCTCTATTTTGCCTTGTGGGGAAAGAGATGCTTGGTTCAACTCCAGAGGCAAATCGTTTCTTCTGTAAAGCGGTGGGGCAAATAGACCAGATGACCTCCAAGGTCCCTTCTAGATTTAAATCATTGAGCCTAGAAAGTTGCATAGGCAGATTTCATATGACTGTAGATTTAGTGACTTGCCTAAGGTCAAGACAGGTAGTGAATTATAGAACCAGGATTCAAACCCAGAGCCTCTGACTGAACAGATGTATTTCCTATTAATTAGAGTAGTCCAAAATGAATGAGCCTCAGAGGTAAGGAGTTCCTTATGGAAGACTTCATGTAGAAGTCTTGCTCCTCCCTTCCTTTTCGTGGGGATGTAGAAAGGGATTCCCATTGAGATCCACGTTGTCAGAAGGATTGACTATGAGATTCCTTCCATGAGTATAAGAGGAGTTTTGACTATATAACTTCTTCCAGCTTTAAATTCTCAGTTTCTCTTGAGGGACTGGTTAAAGGAAGAGTCAGTGGGAGAACTAGAATCCAGGTCTGCTAGTGCAAAATGTTTGCCATGTACCACCACATGGCAGGCCTGGATTAGGAATGTTTCTGAATGTACATTTTTCCTTTGTTTTCTATCAGCAAAAGCTTTCTAAGCTAGCTGCTTCATAGATTTCACTAACGTCTCAGAGCATACCATTTCCTTGGGAAATTTTTGGATAGAATGAGATTTTAGTTCAAAATTTTAAAATATGAAATTATATAGAAGAAAAGAACAATGAATTCTTGTAAAGACAGCTCTTTTGCGATTCTGCTTGTAGCCAAGTTGCAAAATCACCATGATGAGATGCTTCCTTCTGGAACTTCGTGTGATTGCCTACGAATACAATAACACCAGACTCAGTCAGACAGTAGAAAACATCATCATCATTGCCAATGCCACATTATCATCAGACAGGGTAAGCTTGTCCTCTGTTGGTAAAATTGAAATATGATATAATTTTGGGTTTTGTCTGTATTTATTTTTAGTAGATATTTATTGACATATTTTGTTTTTATATCACCTGCATTTTCTGCTCTTTTGTCCCTCTCAGAGAGCAATCCTTTATAAAAATAATTTTTAAAAAGAGATAAAAAATCAAACCAAAATCAAAAACACAGTGAAATAATCTGATGTCATACACCATGTTCCGCATCCGCACCTCTGCAAAGAAGCAGGGATGAAAGAACTTCTTAAAACCTTTTCATTAGGTTGCTTGAGAGGGAGCCTGATCCAGGCAAATAGACAGTCAGGTGATCTGGAGATTTCCCAGAAAAAACAAGGAGCTCAAGGAGATGGGCTGCAGTGAGGATACATTGCTAACTCTAATACGATTTAATGGAATCTATTCTACTTTACACACACTTCCTAGATTATATTCATTGTGTTTAAGACAGATTGAGTGGAGACTTTCCAGACATCATTTGAACACAGATTATTGGCTGCATTCAATTTTTAGACAAGTTTCATTCAATTTAAAGGGAAAAAAATAGGGGGAAACTCAAACTAGGCCATTCAAACAAACACACTTTTATTAAACACTAGTATGTGCCAGACCCTGTGCTATAGATATACAGAATGAGATACAACTCCTGATCGCAAGGAATTTACATACTAGGATAATTTATAAACTTACTATTTGTACTTTGCTCTAGAATAGAGGCTCCCAAACTTATTTGACCTAGCGCCCCCTTTTCAAAAAAATTACTCAATGCCCCCCTGGAAATTTTTACTTCTTTGTTTTTTAAATTTGTGTTATTATTAATAATAAGTACTTAATAATAAGTATTTATTAAATATAATAATATGATTATTATATAATATAATTGAATATAATAAATTTAATGATTTATTATAAATTTGTGGATTCTTTACTGCATTGAAATTTTGATACATGTTTGTGTCATGTTATCCTATTGTAAGCAAGTCACTGTATGCACATATTTCTGCCAATGTATGCTGGTCTTCCTGACAATGACACACTCGTCTAATACTTGCTTATTAAGACCTGTCAGCAGACTTGACCACTGATGGGTTATAAATTGCATTTTGTGTGTTTATTTGAAAATAATGTAATTACTTAATCACCACAAACTTTAATTCTGTTATATAACAGATGAAACATGTATGAGTGGTTTTTCAAAATTTCCTTGTCTTCTTTCCTTGGGCTTCCACCACCCCACTTATTTTTATTCATTTCCCTCCAATTGCACCCAATGCTACCACTGCAGCCCTCCCCCACATTGTTCCAGCCCCCTTCAGGGGGCAGTATCAGCCACTTTGGGAACCTCTACCTAGAATAATGCATGGAACTGGACTTGACTTCAGAGGTCCTTCAGTTCAACAACTTCAAAAGGAAACTGAAACTGAAAGGAACTTTAACCCAATTTTAACAATCACCAAGTACCTTGCTCTGTGTTGACAAAGACAAAAAATAAACAGGCCCTGCCTTGGAGCACCTTACTTTCTAACTAGGGCAATAGAGAACATGCACACAGATAAATATAAAGTATCATAAAAGTTAAAACAGAAATTTAAAGAGGAGAAAATCTCTAGCAAAGAGAGGTTAGGAGATAGACAGGGAAGGGCTCTTGTCCTGTGGATAATCAAAGAGCTCTAGACAGTTAAATTCTGTTTCTAATACTTTCCATCAAATTAGTAGCTTTTGGGGGTATAGACTGTATTTTTTTTTTTTTTTTGGTATCTCAACTTTCTAAACAGTACCTTTTTATTGTTTTCGAATTTGCTTTTGATTCAGTATTGAAGATAAGTTTACAGTTCTTAAGGTTGAAACTGGATTTAATCACATATAGCCAAGTTGCTACAAAAATAATTCCAAATTTTTCAATTAATACAGAACTTTTTGTTTGATAATGATAGTTTCATGGGGTTAACTCGTACAGATGTAATGTTTTTTGGTTGTGATATTGCTACAATCTTTATCAGTATCAAAGGAAAAACAAATTCCTGTAGTCCCTTCTTACATCCTTGGGAAGCCCTACCCAGCAGGCTCATGGGCATCTCAGATTCTTGGCATAATGCTCAGTGGATAGGATGTTACTACCAGGAGAGGGGATGGAGTCTCATCTTGTTAAAGTCATTTTTTGTCTCCTTTAGCAGAACATCGCAGAATCAGGATGCAAAGAATGTGAAGAGTTAGAGGAAAAAAATGTCCGAGAATTTTTACAGAGCTTCATACGCATAGTCCAGTCCTTTATTGGCACATCCTGATGCTATTTGCTGCCCCATCCTTGTTTCTGTCAGTGAAAACTTTCCACATGAACTGGCACAGGGACTCATCTCCAACAGCCACTAGAATTCATCTTTCTATCAAGATAATGATCTAGACTATGGAATTAATTCACATCACAGAACGAAGTCAGAAAAAGAACCAAGCATCTCGTGACCTCTTTTGTCTTTTTGTTTTTAATTTATTATTGAAACTCTACAACGTCCTACAATTAGTTTTATCTTGTACCCTAAATGACATGGCGTGGGCAACCAAGGCCTTTTTACCTTGAGTTAAGTCTCACATTTAAAGAACAGATGTATTTGAACAAGATTTTTAGAAGGAGATGAGATAGGGACAGCTAGGTGGTGTGGTAGATAGCGCAGCAGCCCACGAGTCAAGAGGACTTGAGTTCAGATTTGGCCTCAAGAACTCACTAGTTGTCTGTCCCTGGACAAGTCCTTCAACCTTGAATGCCTCCAATAAAATAAAGTGAAACAAGGCAACAGCAAAGTGCGATGGCAAGAGTATTGAATTTGGAGAGGACATGAATTCAAATCCTGCCTCTAATACTTAGTACCTGCGTGACCAGTTTCCTCAATTGTAAAAGGAGGTTGTTAGACAAGATATCATCTAGCATTCGTATAGAGCTTTGAGGTTTACAAATATAATTTTATTTAATCCCTGCAACAATCCTGGGAGGTTGATGCTATTATTATCCAGATTTTATAAATGAGGAAACTGAGGCAGATAGAAGTTAAATGGTTTGTTGAGAGTCATATGCCTAGGAAAAGGCCAAATTTGAATGCTTTCAAAGATCTGATCCTTCTCTGAATCGATTTGTTTTTCAAAATTGAAGGCTATGTCAGGATTGTTGAAACACAACACAGGAGACATCCTGTAGGGTTTTTTTTTGCCATCTATTGATGACAATAAAGTATTTGTAAAATTGTCCTACATGTAGTATAACCTGTTTCTCCAGCTATGAAGTGGGTATAATTATAGCACCCACCTCCCAGAGTTATTGTGAGGATATTTGGCACTTAGCATGGTTCCAGGCACATAGTAGGTGCTATGTAAATATTAGCTATTATTGTCATTATTATTAACTTCCATCCCCAACACTGCCCTACTATGACACATGTGTCAAGGTGGTTTTGCTACACTCAGCAATGAAACTCTGTAAATAGCTCAGGTCGTTTAAGTTGGTAAATAGTTGGGGCAATACCAGAGATGTAGGAGTGGAGAGTATAATGCTGTTTTCACAAGCTAGGGACCTCAGCTGGAAGGTAAAGGACAAACCAAAATCAGTGAAAAAGACAATGTGGTTCATACACTGGAGAAGGAGCACAGGCTTTGGAGTCAGAGGATATCTGTTGAAATCTGGCCTCTCCTAACTCAAGCTCTCTGGGCATCTACTTTGAGAGTGTTGAAGTAGATGGCCTCTGAGGTGCCTTTCAGCTCTAAATCTAGGATGCTATGAAGAAAATTATGGATTATAGTGTTGTTTATCCTTTGTTTTTTCAATGCATAAAGCACACAACTCAGGTTACAAAGTATTCACAGTGTTCATGTTGTTGTTGGTAAAGAAAATATTTTGATTTATTTCTATTCTACAATTTTTAATAGTTGACAAAAAACTAAGTCACTGCAGAATGTGTAGGACATATGTTCTTGGGGATGTGACTGTTATTTTAATGGGACATGAATGGATCTCACCTTTGTGCCTTGTACACACACACACACACACACACACACACTCACACAATGTTTTCTTTCTCTCCCCTCTCTAGAATATCCTCCTACCTACCTGCGATTGGCTCACCTCTCTGGGTTTATAACCATATTTAGTGTGTGTTTTAGAGAATTGGGTCCAGTGAGATAGATTTGATATTATGTCTGTCACTCTTGAGTAATGAGCCTTATTTCCAAAGTATACTCAGTGGTATCATCATGGCTTGAAAGAAGGAATAGGATGTGCTCAGCGCCAGATGGTAGTAGGTGAGCACTAGGGGAAAATAGGACTAGGGAGAAGTAACGATGATCTCCCTGGTAAAACTTTGATCGTGCGTGTGTTGAATTTATGCACAACTGTGAAGGGCCAGGTTGTAAGAGAGCCAGCCTTGACGACAGGAAGACCCGGCTTCCTCTCATATCTTTGACTACTGATGCTTTCAGTTCCCGAGGCAACCTTGGTCCTCCATGAAGTCGCTTGGCCAGGGTGTCTATTACACAGATGGAAAGTGCAAGAGGTGAGATTCAAAGCCAGAGCGTTCAACTTCATCAAGTCCTCTGTCTCATCCTATCTTCACAAACACACACACACACACACACTATATATATATATATATATATATATATATATATATATATATATATATATATGTATGTATGTATATATCATACATATATGTATGTATATATATACATAAACATATTTACATATGTGCAAATAATGTTTCATATAAAGGACTTTCACACTTCATAAGATCATCAATTTAGAGTTGAGTGGACTTCTTTGAATCTAATACCCTTATTTTACAGGTGAAGATACTTGGGCACAAATGGGGTCAGAGGACTTCCTCATATTCACACAGATATGGAAATGTTCTGAAATGAAAGGAGCTGAATTCAAATTCTGCCTCTGACATAACTTGTCAGATTTTGGGCAAGTCATTTAACCTGCCCAAGGACCTGAGTTTCCTCAGCTATAAAATAGGCAGCAGGAGGAAGAGAGAGTGGAGAGGGTTGGATGGTAGCCTCCGAAGGTCCCCTTGATTCTAGATTTATGATTGTAGGTGAAGAGAGGGCAGGGTTTGATCCTTGGTCTTCCTGACTCTAAATCCAATCAATGCCTTTTCTCTACATTGTGCTACCTCTTAATGTTAAACACTTAAACTCAATTCCTAAGTATGTATCTTACTTTAGTTCTCTTTTAAATGATAATTATTTGGTTATGAGTTCTCTCAAAAAAAATTCTTAGGTACAGACTATACATCCATTCATACACACTGTGTCCTGATGGATAGAATGATCCACCTGGAGTCAGGAAGTCCTTGGTTCACATCCCATCTCTGACGCTTGGTAGCTGTGTGACTACGGGTGAGTCCTGTGAGTCCTCTGAAACTTACATTTTCATATCTTTAAAATGGAGATAATAAATGGCAATAAATGTGAAGTATTTTGCAAACCATAAAGTTTCATATAAATGTCCATTATCATTGGCATCATCTCAGAAAAATACATTTAGTTTCTATCTCACCTTTCCCTTGAAAAGTTGAAAGCATTTTACATGGAATATAAATAAAACATTAATCTCTTATGTCTGTGGTCTCTGAAAGGACAGTGGATTGAGTGAGAATAAGGCAACAGGGCCAGGTATTAATGCTGATAAAGGCAGAAATGCTGAAGGTCCTCGTGGGAACAAGCTTTTGTGATCTCCGGACACTGATGAGGGGACAGGGTTGTCTGGAAGGGGGTAGCATTGGTAATTATTAGCAGAATCAGTGTAAACTTAGTGAGCCCAGCGATTTCATCATTATTTTTTTATTGTTGGGCAGGTGAGTGGCACATGGCATAGAGTGCCAGGCCTGCAATCAAGAAGAGTTATCTTCCTGGGTTCAAATCTGGCCTCAGACACTTACTAGCTACGTGACTCTGGACAAGTCACTTACCCTTGTTTTCCTCAGTTTTCTCATCTGTAAAATGAACTAAAGAGGGAAATGACAAACCACTCCAGTGTCTCTGCCAAGAAAACCCTAGATGAGGTCACGGAAAGAAAGAGACAAGTGGAATGACTAAGCAACAAAAATTATTGTGGTTAGTAATAACAATAGCATTTGTAAAGCACTTTATACACATCATCCCATTTGATTCTCACAACAGCCCTGTGAGGTAGGGACAATTTTTATCCTTTTCTTTTCACAAATGAGAAAAACTGAGATTGAGAGAGGTTAAATGACTGCCAAGGGTTAGACAGAAGTACTGGAGGCAAGATATATCTGGCTGCTTCACTCCACTTTAAAAAATCATTTTCTTCTTAACAAATGGTTGCAGATAATTTTTTAGAAGAAGAAATTTAAGCTATCCCAAGTCACCTGAAAAATGCTCTAAATCACGAATAATTAGAGAAATGCAAATTAAAAGAACTCTAAGGGGTCACCTCAAGACCATTAGATTAGCTGTTAACAAATAAGGAAAATGACAAATGCTGGAAGGGCTGTTGGAAAACAGGAAAATTAATGCACTATTGATGGTGTGTGAGTTGTATCAAGCATTTAGGAGGGCAACTTGTAGCTAATAATGATAAAAATAGTTAGCATTTATATAGCATATCGTTGCATTTCATCCTCACAGATATCCTGGGAGGTAGGTGCTTTTATTACCCTCCCTCCCTTTACAGTAGAAGGAACTGAAGAAAAAGAGGTTCCGTGACTTGTCAAGGGTCACAGAGCTAGTGAGGTCAGATCTGAACTAACGTATTCCTTTCTCTAGACCCAGTTCACTAGCTAGTGAACCACCTAATTAATTGCTTGTGATCCAAAAGCTATTAAATTGTGCATACCCTATGACTTTATGATACTGCTACTAGGTCTAAACCCCCCAAAGAGAGCAAAGAAGAATGAGAAGAACCCATATGCAGAAAAATATCTATACCAGCATTTTTTGTAATGTCAACTGAAAACAGAGGAGTGCCATGTTTGGGGAACGACTGAACAAGTTATCATATATGAATAAGATGAAATGTTGTTGGACCATAAGAAATGATGAGCTAGATGACTTAAAAAAGCTGGGAAGATTTACATAACCTGACACAAAGTGAAATGAGCCCAACAAGGAGATCATTGTACACAGTAATAGCAAGCAGATGATCAAATACCAAGGACATACCTACTCTGATCAATCCAGTGATCCAAGACAATTCCCAAAGACTTATGATAAAAAAATTTTTTACCTCCAAAGAGAGAACTGATGAATTTTGAGTGCAATTGGAACATACTTTTTTACTTTCTTTTTCTTGTTTTATTTTTTTTTAAACGTGGCTAATATAGAAATGCTTTGCATGATGTCTTCTATATAATGTCATACTGTTTGTTTTCTCAATGGGTTGGGGAGGGGATGGAGGGAGGAAACTTATTTGGAACTTAAAATGTAAAAGAAAGAATGTAAAAAATAAATGTATTTTTTAAAAAAAAGAAAAGATGAAGCAACTGGTTTCAGAGAAGTCTGGGGAAACTTACATGAGCAGATGCAAAGTGAATTGAGCAGAACGATTTGTACCATAACAATATTTCAAAGATGAGCAACTTTAAAGACTTTGAAACACGAACAAAATGACCAACCACATTTCCAGAGCACTCATCTTAAAACATGCCCTCCACTCCAGCTATTCGGAGAGCAGACTGGAGACTTTGTTTAAACATGACTAATTTTACTTGACTATCCATATTTGTAATAGACTTTATTTTTCTTGCTTTCTCAATGAGTGAGGAAATGAAACAGGGGGGAATTTGAAAATGAAAATTAAACTGAATTTATAAAAGGAAGAAAGGAAAGTTAACAATAGGAAAATTCTATTAAAGAGGGTGGAAGAATCTGTTCAGGACCTACTATGCACTGAGTGCTGTATTAAAATACTACAAAATGATGGTCTCAATTCATCCTCAAAACAGCCCTGAGAGATAGATGCTATTTTTTTTTCCCATTTTACAAGTGAGAAAACTTAGGCAAATAGAGGTTAAATGACTCGTCTAGAGTCACATGGCTAATAAGTGGCAGAGGCTTTGTTTGAACTCACATCTTCCTAACTCTAGGCCCAGTACACTACCCATTTCTCCATCTTGTCTGTAGCATGGCACGTAGCCTCTAGTAGAGTGCTGACTTTGGGGTTGGGAAGATGATGTTTATTAGATTTGTGACCGTTGGCAAATCTCTTGTGCTCTCTAAACCTAGGTTTCCTTATCTCTAAAATGAGTTGGTTGGACTTCTAAGGCCCTGATCAATTTTAAATCAATAATTCTTTAAGTATATTATATTAAAGAAATGTTTATTGACTGTTACATGGCAGGCCCTTTGCTAAGTGCTGAGGCAACAAAAACAAAGTCAAAATCAAAACCAAATTCTGACCTTCCAGGACTTTCCTTCCTATTGGTAGATGCTCTCAGAGAAGCATGTATGATACCTCTTCCTATGAACTATTGTTCAGTTACTTCATCTGTATTTCACTCTCTGTTGGCATTTTCTTGGCCAAGATAGTGGAGTGGTTTGCCATTTCCTTCTCTAGCTCATTTTACAAAAGAGGAAGCTGAGGCAAACAGGCTTAAGTGACTTGCCCAGGGTCACACAGCTAATGTCTAAAACTATATTTAAGCCAGGGTCTTCCTGACTCCAGGTCTGGCCCTCCATCCATTATGTCATATAGCTACACTTCCCTAGAAATTAATAATCTTCATTGAATATAATCTGGGAAAAAATCTTAAAAATCATTCTGTCCAGCCTTCCCATTTTTCAGATGACAAAAAAGATCAAGAAACATGGAATTACCTGTTCAAGCTCACACAACTATTCACAAATAATGGTGGATTAAAACTCAGGTTTTCTAACAGTGAATCCAGAGCTCAGTCCAAGTATATGGAACATATTTTTGGGTGGCATGTGCTGAGCTGATGTTAGCATCTCATCATTAACCCTATGTTCGTTCTTCTAAAGACCTGAGATTTTAGACTGTGGGCACACAAAGAATACAATACTCCCAAAATGACTGGTCTTCAGGCAAAATTGGGGTGATGTTCCCATAGGAACTACCTAATTGTTATTTTGTCTCTCAAGAACTAAGGTAACAGTGACACGTTGTAAACTTCAAAGCCCCAAATAAATAAAAGTTATATTTAAAAAGTTCAACCTGACAGGATAGTAGGATTTGAAACTGTATCTCTGTTGTGTGATATGTTGAGAATGATGTAAAACTGTTAGACTCTTTGGAGCAAGGGTTTAAGAAAGTTATAATAATTTTTGAAAGAATGAAGAGGTCAGAGAGTCTGGTGGTCAGATTGTTACTATAATTTCATAAACCCATCTCTACAGAATAGCAGAGGCATAACTCAGTTAATCAGTTTTTAGTACTGTGAACCCTGTGAAACCCACAAACCCCAATCTGAAACAACTTGTTCTAAGAAAGAGAAAACTGAAATCAAGATGAGTGTGTTCAAAGTTTAATTCCTCTCAAGCAGACTTGACATGCATTGCATGGCAGTTACAGTCCAAAATGGTGCGCCCCTATGGGGGCTCGTTCAGAATTGGCTCGAGATACAGGTTATATGCCCTTTAACGATTAGGTGTGCTCAAGGGAGATTAATCAACTCTGATTGGGTGACATGCTGGGAGGAGGGCTATATTAAAATGAGGTCTTGAGTATGTGTGACATATGTATATACACATACATATATACACACATATATGTGTGGATATGTGTATGTATGTGTATACACACACACACACACACCTTAATCCTGGTCAAAAAGGCATCAATTTCCATATCAAATATCTTAACAATAAGGAGGAATCAACATTTTCCCCAGATGGTCAGGGCAACATAATGAGCAGGAACAGAATCATTTCTATTAGAACTTAAAGTTCTTCTTAAGTACCGAACTTTGAAAGAAAGGGCCAAAGGGAAACTTGGAGTGTCCATGATGGTAATTACTAAGAAAAAACATTTTTCATAATACATACATATATATACACATATAGACACACATATATGCACACACATACATATATACATGCATATGTACATGCATATATATATACATACATGCATACACACACATTAAAAACCAAGCTCTTTATTTGCCCACAAGCTCATTATGAGTTAACAATTGGAATAGGCAGTCAAGCTTACTAATTAAACTATGTTAACAGCCAGGAGGGAGATGGATAAAAGTTCCATTGTTTTCTGAAGTACTTAGACAAAATTGACAACATTGGGCATATTCCTGGGCACTGGATTTCAGGAGACATGTTGACAAACTAGAATATATCTTGGGTGGGGTATCTTGGATGATGAGTAGATGAGAGAAGAAGCTATTTAAAGATTAGTTGAATTAATTCATCAATGACACAAGAAGCTCTGTGTGCCAGGCACTGATAGGAATGGGTGATACTTTGTCTAGAAGAGGGCACATTTGGGTGGGGTGGGGCAGGAATGCCATAGCTGACTTTGAATATGTAAAATTCTACTCCAAGATTGAGGATTTTGCTTGTTCTGCTTGACACCATTTATAAGGTGACAGATTTGGGCTCAGTATAAAGAACAACTTTCACATAATTAGAAAACCCTAAAATAAAACAGACTGCTTGATGGGCTAGGATGACAGAGTTGCTCCCCCAACTTTCACTTGCTTTGTTAGGCTGGGCCCACAGAGAGAGGCTTCTACTCCCACTCTCCTCAGGATTCTTGGTCCCCTGAGGGACTGAGTTTCTAGTTCTGTCACTCTTAAGCCCCAATCAGGGTGCTTACTATAGATAGTAAGCAAAAGTATTTTAGGAAAGGTATTGACTAAGATATGATAGCAAGAAGAGTTGGCACAAAAACATTCCTTCCCCTTCAAACCAGGAACATGTTCTCACCTTGCCTATGAGTTCCTTTGGGAGTGGGTTCACATTTGAAGTACTATGATAATGAAGCATACATATTGAGAACACGTGTGGCAAAGGGATACCTCTCACCTCCTAGTCCTAGAATAATTTTTCTCTCTTTTGACATCCTTAGGAAATCTGATGCTGGTATCACTATTAGATGAGTCACTCCTCTGGGCTGGTTTCTTGAAGGGCATGACATCTTTGCTATATGTGTCAGTTGGCTGCTGAGCTGCGCCATTCAGCTGGTGCCATACTATCAGCAATATGCTGCCTAGATATTAAATGGGATCACCCATTTCACTCAGAATATTTGTTTATCAATGATCAGAGGAAAGTAGGTATAAAGTCAGAGGCTGCTGTGTGGTCAGAGCCTCCTGTTGGGTGAGAGACAGACACCCTTCTCTTTCTGTGCCCTAAGGTCATTAGTGCTAGGATTTTTTTACCTTTCAGACAAGAAGGGAGAGATCAGAGCTAGAGGTATAGCATCTCCTTTCCTCTGGAAACCTCCCTTTCTTCCACTTAGGCAGCAAAGATGACACAGTGGATAAAGTCCTGGAATCAGGAAGACCTTATTTAAATCCTACCTTAGACACTTATTAATTGTGCAAACTTGGGCAAATCATTAAGTGACTTAGCCTCAATTTCCTCATCTTTAAAATGAGAGAGTTGGACTTGCTGCTCCCTAAGGTAATTTCCAGTTCTAAATCACTGATACTGTGTTTACTTTCACTTGATTTGGGTTGGATGTATTGCCTTCTATGGCTTCAGTTTCTCCAATAACATGACCTATGGAAGAGGCAGCAAGAAGGGGAGAGAGACAGAGGAGAGAGAAGGAAAAAATGAGAAATAGAGGGAGCGGAGGAGAGAGGAGGAGGAGAGAGAGTGAGAGAGACAGACAGAGAGAGAAAGAGAGAGTGAGGGAGGAAGGTAGAGAGAGGGGGAGAGAGAGAGAGAGGGGAGGGAGAGAGAGAGAGGAAACTCTCCCCTCAACTCCTCTCTAGTGATAAAATGATTTCTAAACCTGGAGTCCTTTAGTCCTGGAATGGTTCACCAGTTATCTTAGCCCATGTCAGACAAATATCTATCTAATCCTCCATCTTCTCTCTAGCTCTCTCCAAACACACACACACACACACACACACACACACACACACACAATGTGTGTATATGTGTGTATATTTTTATAGAAAGCCCGCCAAAACTTTTTCTTCTTAACTTAAGATGTGTCCTATGTGGCATCATCTGCCTTTCATCCAATGACCAAAAATCCCATGATCCTTTCAATACAATTAAAAATATGTCTACATCTTGTGATGGGGTATAGAAAAATTTCTTAATACTTAATTTACTCTGCTTATAGGCTGATTAATTGGGATGGGACTAGAAACTCACTCTTAACATCTGTCACTGGAGGCATTATAGTAAGGCTAGATGACCACTTGTTGGGAATACTGCAGAGATTTATATGAGGTGGACTTAGAGGTCATTTTAACTCTAGATTCTAAGGTTCTAGTTAGGAGACAACCATCAATCAATTAATCAGAGCTGTCAACATGCAATCAACATTTACTGTCTTATGTGAAGTGTTGACTTGAGCGTACAAAAACAAAAAATCACCGACCCCTTTCCTCAAGAAATTCGCATTTTATTAGGGGAGGTGAAGTATAAAAATAAGCATGGACGAACTATGTAATGAATATCCAGTGATTTGTCGGGGAGGGCACTCACAGTTGAGGATGGTTAGGAAAGGCTTCATGTAAAAGATTTTGCTTGAACTGACTTTAGAAGGAAACAAAAGATTCCAAGATAAGGAGGGAAAACATTACACCCATGGAAAAGAGCCTGTGCAAAGATGTGCTGATGGGAGATGAATTCTCAATCTTCAGGAACAGAAAGAAGACTAGTTCAACCATGCCACAGAGTCCAAGAAGGGGAACAAGGTATAATAAAATGCTTTCTGAAGTGTAGAAAACTAGGTTAGGGCCAGGTTGTAAAAGGGCTTTAAAAGTCAAAAAAAGGAGGTTGTACTTACCCCTAGAAACAATAGGGAGCCATTGGGGGTTATTGAGCAGAATATTGATATGGTCAGAAGGGGAAATGTTTGAGCCACTATGTGGAGAATGGATCAGAATAAAGGCAATGAAGTTGGGATGATCTTTACTGGGCCATTGTGATCATACAGGCAAAAGGTGATAAGGATCTGATCTAAGGTGATGACTGTAAAATTGAAGAGAAGGGGACATCTGGGAAAGATGTAATGAAGGTAGAAAAAAGTTCAATTGAATATATTAAGGCGGGGTTGGTGAGGAGTCAAGGGTAAGTTTAAGGTTGTGGACCTGGGTGACTAGAAGAATAGTGGGCCCCTTTTTTATGAATGATATTTAGAAGAAAGAAAGCTTTTGGAGGGCAGGGGGAGTGAGGATGAAAGATGATGAGCTCTGTTATAGCTAAGTGTTCAAACAATGAACTGAAAAATTTGAAGATCTTGGTCATCAACTAATTACTGTTCACTTTTCAAAACAAGGGCTCCCTGAGACTCAGTGATTAACTTCAGGACTCAGAGAGTGGTCCATATCTGCAAATATTTCTCATGAGGATCCAGGGAATTCAGCTGCTGAGTTACCCCAACAGAGCCCAACATTTAATGTGGCTTCCATTTAAAGCACGAACGGATGTCACTTTCGTCCCCAGCTCAGCTGTTCTGTTTTCCTGTGCACTACTGTGTTGTGTTTCTCCTTTCAAACCAACATGTGCAAAGTACTTGGGGTGGAAAATTATTTGTTGCTCAAGAGATCAACATCCAGTTTAAGCATGGAATTTTATTCCATATTTTGATTATTCTGTCTTCACACAATTCTATTCTGGTGTTTTGTTTGCTTTGCCCAGATGGTAAATGCGCCATTAAGTTTATCCAGCCTGAATTAATTATCTTTTTATAGTAAAAGAAAATCCTCTCCTTTTGACAAGTAAGATGTTTGTGTCGTATTTATGAATACATAAAGGCAGCTGTTATACACAGCTTTATTAATAGCATTGCCTCTAAACAACTCATCTGGAAAGAATATATACCCTCTTCAATGCAATGCAGACTCTTGGTGAGCTCAAGTTTATTAAAGAGTAAACACCGCAATCCTATTATCCAAACTGCAGCAAAGGAAGGACAATACTATATTATCTGGGAAGCACCTCTCTGTTTAACATCAGGTATTTCTCACATAAACAAAGCTTGTCTTTTTGGTTTGTTGCTGTTGGGATTTCTAGGTCTAGCTTCAGATAAGACCCATGAGACTGGAGGGTGTACCTCCTCACATCAATGGAGTTATCAGGCAACAGCAATTAAAGACAGTCATCTCAACAGTAGAATTAATGCCAATATTTTCCCCTCATTGCCATTAAAAAAAATTTTTGGTCAAAGGAGCCATGTTGGAATAGAACTGAGGCAACTGGTGAGAGAGAAGTCTTATTAGGAGAAGTCACAGATCCCTTGGCCCCAGACGCATACAACAAGAGGGATTTCAACGTCTCAGTGAGACATTCTAAAGCAGAACAGGGTTAAATCCTCAATCCCACAAACATAACATGAGCTCTTGAGGAGCTTTGAAATCCACTGACAAGCCTATCTTGAGGCTGGTCTTAGAAGTTACGACAATGAACACAACACTCTCAAAGTGCTCACCTCAAGTGTCTGTAGTCTTACATTCATTCAATCGGCAAGAATTCCATGGCGGAGGCAAAAAGTTTAGTTCATAAAGTCTTTATTTACTTGTATACTTCGTAACGTAGAATATACAGGAAAATTATTGAAGTTAGATGATAATTTATAATAATAGCTCTTGAGGGTTTACAAAGCACTCTGCGTATGTTATTCATTTGATCCTCACAAACTGCTCTTGTTACCCCATTTTCATGGGTTCGTCCTTCATTGCCAAAGACCATGCCATCAGAGAAATGATGACATGACTTGCACTTGACTTAGTTTTGAGTGAGGGAGGGCTGTGCAGGTCACCAGCCTCACTTGTCCTCCAGAGTCATCTGAATCCAGTGACCAGATATTCATCAGGATGACTGGAGATGACCCAGAACGAGGCAATTGGGGTTAAGTGACTTGCCCAAGGTCACACAGCTAGTGCGTGTCAAGTGTCTGAGGTGGATTTGAACTCGGGTCCCCCTGACTCCTACACTGGTGCTCTGTCCTCTGCACCATCTAGCTGCCCATCCTGTCAAAGAAAATCCTCTCCTTTTGACAAGTAAGATGTTCATGTCATATTTATGAATAAATAAAGGCAGTTGTTATACACATCTTTATTAATAGCATTGCCTCTAAACAACTCATCTGGAAAGAATGTATACCCTCTTCAGTGCAATGCAGACTCTTGGTGAGCTGCATGGAGGGCTTGATTCATGAGATTTGCTCTGTTGGTAAGCACTTCAAAGCTTCTAACAGCTTCCAGTGGCCCTTCAAATTATTTTCTCCACAAGGCAGGATGAAGAAAAAGATTGCACATTTTGCAGAAGGTGGAGATGCTGGTAACAGGGAACACCAGATCAGCAGGCTTATTACAAGAATGAGCTAAAGGTCTCTACTGTGATTATTTTTCTAATGGTCTGCTAATAAAAATGCCTGTGATAAAATGGATATTTTTTTATTGGATATATTTCTGATTAATCAGGTTATGTCCTTGGCCTTATCCTTAAAACTAAATGAAGGTCAGGGCTAGGGACCTAGAGAGATAAACCCTGGAGAATAGGGATAGTAGAGGTATATTTGGAAGCAAGCGATCTAAGCCATTAAGACGACATCAGCATGTTGCTTCCAGACGTTGCTTGGGGACTGTACCTTATAAAATAAAGTGTGTTTACTGAGAAGTTACTGTAAGTTCACCTGCAGTACATGTAGCTGTTACTGGAGAAAACATAACTTTTACTTGTAGGGAATGTTTAGACAATGTCATTGCTGTCACAAATATCCTCACTATTTAGAAAGTTTGATAAAATTGCCTTTTAGATGTATTTCTAAAAAAAGAGAGAGAATGAGTCCCCCCAAATGTTCCTGTTTGGAGGTGACATTGGGTGAGTTTATCCCACTCCAGAGTATTACAATCTCTTCAATAAATGTCATGATTACTCAAGAGACTGACCATCTATAAAGAAACAGCCAACTGGATAACAAAATGCTTGTTATCTGGACTATGACCTTCTCTTAGATAGCCATTTCATTGAGTTAGTACAAGTTCCTTGGCCAGATAAAGCAGATAGACAGAGATTTGAGCAGAGTTCAAAGAGACAGAATGAACCTGATTTCATGTTCAAACCTACACAGTGCTTTCAAAGATGCCAAGATGATGCTGAGCACAGAATACCATCTTCCTAACACAAATGTTCTCCTAGCATTGGCATATGCTTTTTAGTCACAGAACTACCACAAGAATCAAATTGGAAGATAACCCACAAGGGAAATAGAAAAACATATAGTAGCCATAAATAAATGGCAGCCTATATCTACCAATGCCACGTGGCCAAGGAAGTGGGGGGGGGTAAGCATGAGCAAATAAATATATGATTAAGTGTGTAATAAGTAAGTATGCTGTGCTGGTGGAAAGACCTGGAATAAGACAGGTCATGCATTAGAGAAACTATAAAACAACATGGAAAGAGTCACAGAGTATGAGAAGGCATGCGTGAGCTGCTCTCTACGACTTTCCAGATCCCCTTATTGATGGTACAATAATAATAAGTTGTTTAAAGGGAGGAGCTGTTGCCTTTGTGTAGCACTTATTGGTAGGCATTTCTTTCTCTAATTGTGTGACTATTTGTGCACTTGGTCTCTGTCTGGTCATCAGAGCCATAACTAGGACAAAGTGCCCACTGTTGCACTAAGGACACTGGATTTATAAGGTGCTTCAGGCACTTCTGATTCATCCAGCAGAAGAAATAGGAAACTTTGGCACCTAGTTAGCAAGAAAAATTAGAACAAGAAGCTTCCAGATGGCTCCTTCTTCCCCCAGGCAGCTATGCCCTAGCCTATTACAGGCTAAGGGGAGAAAACGCCATTCTGTCCTGTGAAATCTCCTGCCTCATCTCCAGTCTCCTGGGGGAAGAAGAGGAATACTATTCCATCATTCAAAGTCTTCTGCTTTAGGAGTGAGGCTTCCATTCAGCCAGACCAGGTCTCGTGTTTGAGCTCTTGTCTCCTGATTGTAAAGGAGAAACACTATTTCATCAAGCATCAGACTCCTCCCTTCCAGGGAAGAGGAAAAAGGCCATTCCATCAAGTCTTCAGCCTGGTTTTCTGTGTTGGGGGAAGGGAAATAGCACATGACTCTTCCCACACTTAAGATTCCTACAACCCTTAGAGGACTCCACCTTACAGACAATCAAAATCCATCTAAACTAATTTCTTACTGATTAGCTCCTAACCATATTCTAACAATGCCATTGATTCTAAACCCTCATGGGTGACCATTTAAACCACATTGCATCCCCCACAGACCAATCCCATGTGTCCATTTCCCTCAGTCTTCCCTCACTCATCTCCAATGTCCCAATCTGAAACTACTCACCGATTCTACTGTACTCTAAAGAATGTACTCATTCCATAGACAACAAACTTGCAGTCATCCTAAATCTTTTCCTTTCCTACTTCTTCAGTATTCTGGTCCTCTCTGAGACCTGTAACTATTGTGATGCTACGGCCTCCTTGGCCACCTTTTCCAGCAGGGGCTGCACTTATCCTCAGTCTCCAGACTCATTAGTCACGGCACGGGAGTTGGCATACTCCTTACCACCCACTGCTACTTTCAGGTTCTCCCTCTGTCACCATGGCTCAATAACCTTGGTTACTTTGATGTTCACTCAATCACATCTTGAAATTCTGATAACTGTTGTCTTCTGCCTTCCCATTTTTTTCTCTGAGTGAATTGAGAGTTTGGTTCATAGAGTCTTTAAAGGAATTTGACATATAGCTTTCAGGTAGTCCCATAATTTTTAAATTGTCTCTCCTGCATTGGTTTTCCAGGTCAGTTGTTTTTCCAATAAGATATTTCACATTGTCTTCTATTTTTTCATTTTTTTGGTTTTGTTTTGTAATTTCTTGGTTCTCATAAAGTCATTAGCTTCTGTATGCTCCATTCTAATTTTTAAAGAACTATTTTCTTCAGTGAGCTTTTTTTCTTTCAATATAAATTTATTTATTTAACTTTTTACATTCATTTCCACAAAATTTTGGGTTCCAAATTTTCTCCCCATTTATCCCCTCTACCCACCCCAATACACTAAGCATTCTAATTTTCCCTATCACCAATCTGCCCTCTCTTCTATCATCCCTCCCTTCTCTTGTCCCCATCTTCTCTTTTGTCCTACAGGGCCAGATGACTTTCTATTCCCCATTAACTGTATTTCTTATTTCCTAGTAGCAAGAACAATACTAAACAGTTCTTCCTAAAACTTTGAGTTCCAAATTCTCCCCATCCCTCCCTCCCCACCCATTCCCTTTAGGAAGGCAGGCAATTCAATATAGGCCCTATCTGTGTAGTCTTGCAAATGACTTCGATAATAGTCGTGTTGTGTAAGACTAACTGTATTTCCCTCCATCCTATCCTGCCCCTCATTGTTTCTATTCTGTCTTTTGATCCTGTCCCTCCCTGAGTGTTGACTTCAAATTGCTCCCTCCTCCCATTGCCCTCCCTTCCATCATCACCCCCAACCTGCTTATCTCCTTCTCCCCCACTTTCCTGTATTGTAAGATAGGTTTTCATACCAAAATGAGCACTTTCCGTGGTGGGTGCAGCTGCTATTCAATGTGACCTTAAGTTCTGGTGCTTAGGTGGGGGCAGGGCTGCCTCCCAGGCTCAGTTCCCTCAGGGGGTTTATGTGAAGACCTTCAACAATGGAGCTTCTGCCTGCTTGGGGAGTCCCAGGCTGCTGCTGCCTCTGCCACTGCCTTTGCCGCTGCCTCTGCCGCTGCCTCCCGAGGGGGCCCAAGTCACGGAGACATCCCGCTCCCCTCTTGGCCAGCCCAGAAGTCTCTCTCATTGACCTGTAGTGTCTGTGGGTGGAGGGACCTTCGCGGCTGCGGGAGGTTCCATCCCTGAAGCCTGCTCGGATCTGCTCCTCTGGGGCTGCACAGCCAGGGCAGGGCAAGGGTAGGCTCCGCTGTCCGGAGCATGACGGACCCCTGGGGATGGCTTTCCAGGGCTCTCTGGAACGGAAATCTCTTCCACTGTGTTTCTGCATGGCTTGCACGGCTCCAGAATTTGTGGGGAGTTCTTTTTACAGGAAATTTATGGGCTTTGGGTTTGGAGCTAGCATAGATGAGTCTTTCTACTCCACCATCTTGGCTCCTACCTTCAGTGAGCTTTTGATCCTCCTTTTCCACTTGGCTAATTCTGCTTTTTAAAGCATTCTTCTCCTCATTGGCATTGTGGACCTATTTTTCCCATTGAGTTAGCCTATTTTTAAAGGTGCTCTCCTTAGCTTTTTTATTTTCTATGACCTACTCCACCTCACCTCAGCTATAGACAAGGATGATCATACTTTTGAAGCCATTATCTCCTGACCCCAAATCTCCCTCCTTCCACCACTCCTTATTACTGTCAAGGGCACCACCATCCTTTCAGTCACTCAGACTCACAACCTAGTCACCCTCAACTTCTTCCTCTTAACCTTCATATACAACCCCTGTCGCCAAGGCTTGTTGATGTTAGTCTCTTGCATACAGTCTTTTTTCTCCTCTGACATTACCTCATTGCCTTCTGGTTGGACTTCCTGCCACAAGTCTCTCTCCACTCAGTTTGTCCTCTACTCAACTGTCAAAGGATCTTCTAAAGCACAGGCCTGACCGCATCACCCTCTGCTCAAACTCCCACAGCTCCCTATAACCTCCAGGATCAAATATAAAATCCTCTTTGTCATTCAAAACCCCTCATTGCTTACCCTTTCTATCTTTCCAATTCTTCTTATACCTTACACTCCACTCTCACTTCCACCCCCATGTATTCTGACCTCCTTGCTGTTCCTCAGTTAGGAATGGGAACTTTCCCTGGTTTTCTTTGACTCCCAGATAAAATCCCACTTTCTATGAGCCCTGATCTTAAGCACCTCTCCACTGGCCTCTAATCTCATATCTCCCATTGACTGTTAGACAACTCAAACTGGATGTGCAATAGACATCTTAAACTCAACATGTCCAAAATGGAATTCACAAGGGTGGAACCACAATGGCAGAGTAGAAAGACACACATACTCCAGCTCTTTCCCCACAGCCCATAAAATACCTGTAAAGAATGACTCTCAACAAATTCTAGAACATTAGAAACCACAGAACAATGGAGTGGAGGAGATTTCCAGCCCAGGATGGCCTGGAAGGATGATGGGAAAGGTCTGTCGCACTGGACATGGAGCAGAGCACAGCCAAGCCTTGGCCATGCAGGACCAGGAGGAGCAGGGCCAGAGGAGGCCTCCAGGGTAGAATCCCCAGCAGCAGCAGCAGTTTTCAGATCCCTCAAACCACATCAAAAAAACTTCAAAGGTCAGTGAAAGGGCTTTTTCAACCAGAGTGAGAAGGGAGCAGGGTCCTCTCCTAGCCCCAGCTCTAGGCAGTGGGGATGCAGCAGCAGCAGTGGGTGGCAGGTATGCAGGAGACCATGGCCACATCAGGTAGCAGCCAGTATCCATTGTTGGAGCCCTCAGCTTAAAGCCCCTGGAGGAATTGAGCAGCTGATCTGAATCTCAACCCTGAGCATGGTACTGGGATAAGGAGAAGTGTTGGCCTGGCAGAGCCTCTTCTTTGATTGTACCACCTTGAATAACTTAGATCTGACAGGTCCCCAAAGTGTGCCCTACTATTGACAAAGGACCCACTTGAGAAAATGCACAAAAAAGGGGGAAAAAAATAAGACTTTTATAGAAGGTTATTTTCTTGGTTCTCCTATCCTATTAGATGAGGAAGAACAATGCTTAACATTAGGGGAAGACATAAATGTCAAGTTTCTGTGTCTCAAACAACCAAAATAAACATGCAATGGTCTCAGGCCATGGAAGAGCTCAAAAAGGATTTTGAAAATCAAGTAAGAGGTGGAGGAAAAAATTGGGAGGACAAATGAGAGCAATGCAAGAAAATCATGAAAGGCGAGTCTACAAGTTGCTAAAGGAGATCCAAAAAATGATGAAGAAAATAACACCTTTAAAAATAGGCTAACTCAATGGGAAAAAGAGATCCACAATGCCAATGAGGAGAAGAACAATTTAAAAAGCAGAATTAGCCAAGTGGAAAAGGAGGATCAAAAGCTCACTGAAGAAAATAGTTCTTTAAAAATTAGAACGGAGCAGACAGAAGCTAATGACTTTACAAGAAACCAAGAAATCACCAAACAAAACCAAAAGAATGAAAAAATGGAAGAGAATGTGAAGTATCTCATTGGAAAAGCAACTGACCTGGGAAATAGATCCAGGAGAGACAATTTTAAAATTATAGGACTACCTGAAAGCCATGATCAAAAAAAGAGCCCAGACATCATCTTTCCTGAAATTATCAAGGAAAACTGCCCTGATATTCTAGAACCAGAGGATAAAATAAATATTGAAAGAATCTACCAATCACCTCCTGAAAGAGGTCCAAGAAGAGAAACTCCTAGGAATATTGTAGCTAAATTTCAGAGTTCCCAGGTCAAGGAGAAAATATTACAAGCAGTCAGAAAGAAACAATTTGAGTATTGTGGAAATAAAATCAAGATAACACAAGATCTAACATCTCCTATGTTAAGGGATTGAAGGATGTGAAATATGATATTCCAGAAATCAAAGGAACTAGGATTAAAACCAAGAATCACCTACCCAGCAAAACTGAGTACAGTACTTCAGGGAAAAAAATGGTCATTCAATAAAGTAGAGGACTTTTCAGGCATTCTTGATGAAAAGACCAGAGCTGAAAAGAAAATTTGACTTTCAAACAGAAGAATCAAGAGAAGTATGAAAAGACAAACAGCAAAGAGAAATCACAAGGAATTACTAAAGTTAAATTGTTTACATTCCTACATGGAAAGATAATATTTGTAACTCTTGAAACTTTTCTCAATATTTGGGTAGTTGGAGGAATTATACACACACACACACACACACACACACATATGGAGAGAGAGAGAGAGAGAGAGAGAGAGAGAGAGAGAGAGAGAGAGAGAGAGAGAGAGAGGCAGAGAAAGACAGAGAGCACAGGGTGAGTTAAATAGGAAGGGATCATATCTAACAAAAAAAATTAAGGGGTGAAAGAGGAATAGATTGAGAGGAGAAAGGGAGAAATTGAATGGAGCAAATTATCTCTCATTAAAGAGGCAAGAAAAAACTTTTCCAATGGAGGGGAAAAGGTGGGAGGTGGGAGGGAAAAGGTGAAACTTACTCCCATCACATTTGGCTCAAGGAAGTAATAACATGCACACTCAGTTTGGTATGAAAACACCACAGGAAAATAGGGGAGAAGGACATAAGTAGGGTTAGGGGGATGATGGAAGAGAGCACAAATAGGAGGAGGGAGCAATTAGGAGTAAATAGTCTTGGGGTGGGACAAGGTCAAAAGAGAGAATAGAAGAAATGGGGGAACAGGATAAGATGGAGGGAAATATAGTTGTCTTACACAACATGACTATTATGGAAGTCATTTGCAAAACTACACATATATAGCGTATATTGAATTGCCTGCCTTCTCAGTGGAGATGGGTGAGGAGGGAGGAAGGAAGAGAAGTTGGAATTCAAAATTTTAGGGACAAATGTTGAGAATTGTTTTTGCATACAGTTGGGAAATAAGAAATACAGGTAATGGGGTATAGAAATTTATCTTCTCCAATGAACAAGAGAGAAGATGGAGATAAGGGAAGGGAGGGGGTTTAGAAGGGAGGGCAGATTGGTGGAAGGGGTGATCAGAATGCAAGGCGGTTTGGGGTGGGGGTGGTGAGAGATAGGGAGAAAATTTGGAACTCAAAATTTTGTGGAAATGAATATTGAAAACAAACTAAATAAATAAACGAAAAAATAGAATTCATAATCTTTCCTTTTAAACATGTCGCACTTCTTTCTTCTCTATTACTGTTAGTGGTAGAACCATTCTCCCATTCCTCAAGTTATGTGTCATCCTCACTCCTTACCACCTACTCCCTTACTGCTCCCCAATTCACCATAGCAAATCTGTTGTCAAAGTCTTTTAACTTCACCTTTGCAACATTTCTCAGATAGCCCCCCTTCTCCTCTCAAATATCACCATCTCCCTGGTACAGGGCAGGCCCTCATCACCTCATGCTATGAATATTGCAGTGGGTTGCTGGTGATCCTGCCTGCCTCAAGTCTCTCCCCACTCCAATCCATCCTTCATTCAGCCTCCAAAGTGATTTCCCTAAAGTATAAGGCTGACTAATAAACTCTAGGGGCTCCATGTTACCTCCAAGATCAAATGCAAAATCCTCCGGTGTTCAAAACCCTTCATAACCCATCTTTCTATTTCCAGTCTTCTTACAGCTTACTCCCTAATGTGTACTTTTCAATTCAGTGACACCAGACTCTATTTCATAAATAAAACACCCTATTTCTTGGCTTCAGGCATTTTCCCTTCTATCTATCTTTTGTACCTGAGAGACTCTCCCTCTATGCTTTCACCTAATAGCTTCTATTAAGTCCCACTTTCTACAGGAAAGCATTCTGGACACTTCTTAATTCAGCATCTTTCCTCCTTTAATGATTTCCTATTTATACTTTCTGTAGTTTGTTTGTACATATTTATTTGCTTATTTTCTCCCCTGTAAGACTCTCTCTTTCTAAATCTCTCTCTTTTTAAATACCCTGTTTTGCAGAGCTAAAACCCAGCAAGCAAGCTGTGTCCTGAGCTTGTCATAACCACAATTCTTGCCTTTGGGATAAACTTTGCTGCAACTAAATTATGGAATGGATGATCCCTGAGCTTGGGCAAGCACCAACAGACCCAGACATGCAGCTCTGCTGTGAATGGACTTTTTGTCACTGTTGCTAATGTGCCTCATCACTGTTGCTACATTACACTGCTTGATTCTTTATCCAGCCACAAAAATGTAAATCGGTATTTAGCTCCTCTGCTTTCTGGTCTACTAGAGGAGACCCTGAGTCTGTTTTCTCTTTCTTAACAGTTAAGAAAGCTTTTTACTTTTAACCTGTGTGAACTCCTTGGCATTTTGGGAGTTACCAGTGGTTGTGAAACTTCCGTGACTCTTTGGTCATGTGTTGCCAAAGTTGACAGCTTCTTGCTGTATCCTCAGTGTCTGGAACATGGTAGGTGTATAATAAACATTTAATGACTAATTTAACAGATGTTTGTTGAATTGACTTAAATATTATAGATAAAGTCAATTCCCTACGCAGATTATCATTGATTTCTTGAAATATTGATATTAATAATATGATGCTCTAGCTCCATTTCCTGTTTTCTCATATGGATAATCAAAGCAAGTATTTGACTATTTTTGAGAAATATGCATGCCCTCAACATAACTAATCACATTGAAACAAGCTCACATTTTAGATGACACTATTTTTTTTCTTTGTGGCACTATTCACCAACTTTTCCTACATTATTTTGGAATTATTTTCACTTTTTCCAATATTTGTTAAAATTATTTTTGGCTTCTTCCTAGATTTATTTCTGCCACCCTGCCTAAGAACTACCCATCCTACAAAATAAAACAGAGACTAGAGAACAATTCTTTGAGAATTTCTACATTCTCAAAGAAGGGAAATCAGCTTGTATTTTTTTGCATATTTATGACAAATGACTCAGGCACAGTATATATCTTGAGGTCATTCTGTCAGTGTCCACACAGTCATATTCTGCACAATGTGACCCTGACCAATGTAGTTTCACAATAAAAATATGAGTACATTAAACTCTATTCCATAGTTTTATTTTTATTTTTTAAAATTCATTTATTTATTTTTAGTTTTCAACATTCATTTCCACAAGATTTTGAGTTCCAAATTTTCTCCCCATCTCTCCCCTCCCCTCACTCCAAAACACCATGCATTCTGATTACCCTTTCCCCCAATCTGCTCTCTCTTCTATCACACCCCTTCTTTCCCTTATCCCCATATTCTCTCTCTTTTTCTAGGGTAAGATAGATTTCTATACACCATTACCTGTATTTCTTATTTCCCAATTGCATGCAAAAACAATTCTCAAAATTAGTTCCTAAAACTTTGAGTTCCAACTTCTCTCCCTTCTTCCCTCCTCACACATCCCCGCTGTGAAGGCAAAGAAATCAATATAGGCTATCCATGTGTAGTTATGCAAAAGACCTCCATAATAGTCATGTTGTGAAAGACTAATTGTATTTCCCTCCAGCCTATTCTGTTCCCTATTTATTCTATTCTCTTTTGATCTTCTTCCTCCCCAAAAGTGGTTACTTCTAATTACTCCCTCCTCCCATTTGCCCTCATTTCTATTATTCCCCCACACACACAGCCCACTTATCCCATTCTCCCCTACTTTTCTGTAGTGTAAGATACATTTTCATACCAGATTGAGTGTTCATGTTATTCTCTCCTTAAGGCAAATGTGATGAGAGTAAGCTTCATTTTTTCCCCTCTCACTTCCACCCTTTTCCCCTCCATTGAAAAAGCTTTTTCTTGAATCTTTCATGAGAAATAATTTGTCCCATTCCATTTCTCCCTTTCTCCTCCCAATATATTCCTCTCTCACCTCTTAATTTTATTTTTTTAGATGTCATGCCTTCCTATTCAACTCACCCTACGCCCTCAGTCTATATGTATATAATCCCTCCAAATATCCAAATACTGAGAAAAGTCTCAGGAGTTACAAATATTATCTTTCCATGTAGGAAAGTAAAGAGTTCAATTTTAGTAAGTTCCTTATGATTTTTCTTTCCTGTTTGCCTTTTCATGCTTCTCTTGATTCTTCTGTTTGAAAGTCAAATTTTCCATTTAGTTCTGGTCTTTTCATCAAGAATACTTGAAAGTCTTCTATTTCATTGAAGGGTCATTTTTTTCCCCTGAAGTATTAATACTCAGTTTTGCTGGATAGATGATTCTTGGTTTTAATCCTAGTTCCTTTTACTTCTGGAATATCATATTACAAGCCCTTCAATCCCTTGATATAGAAGCTGCTAGATTTTGTGTTATTCTTATTCTATTTCAACAATACTTGAATTACTTCTTTCTGACTGCTTGCAATATTTTCTCCTTGACCTGGGAACTCTGGTATCTGGCTACAATATTCCTAGGAGTTTCTCTTCTTGGATCTCTTCAGGAGGTGATTGGTGGATTCTTTCAATATTTATTTTACCCTCTGTTCTAGAATGTCAGGGCAGTTTTCCTTGATAATTTCAGGAAAGATGATGTCTGGGCTCTTTTTTTGATCATGGCTTTCAGGTAGTCACATAATTTTTAAATTGTCTCTCCTGGATCTATTTTCCAGGTCAGTTGTTTTTCCAATGAGATATTTCACATTGTCTTCTATTTTTTTTCATTTTTTTGGTTTTGTTTTGTAATTTCTTGGTTTCTCATAAAATCATTAGCTTCTATCTGCTCCATTCTAATTTTTAAAAAACTATTTTCTTCAGTGAGCTTTTGAACCTCCTTTTCCATTTGGCTAATTCTGCTTTTTTACAACATTCTTCTCCTCAATGGCTTTTTGAACCTCTTTTGCCAATTGAGTTAACCTATTTTTAAAGGTGTTATTTTCTTCAGCATTTTTTGGGTCTCCTTTAGCAATCTGTTGACTCACTTTTCATGATTTTCTTGCATCACTCTCATTTCAGTTCCCAGTTTTTTCTCCACCTCTTTTACTTGATTTTCAAAATCCTTTTTGAGCTCTTCCATGGCCTGAGACCACTGCAAATTTATTTTGGAGGTTTTGGATGCAGAAGTTTCGACTTTGGTTTCTTCCTCTAACATTATGCTTTATTCTTTCTCATCCAAAAGATGGATGAAAATGCCTGTTCACCAAGTAAAAAAACCTTCTCTAGTCTTATTTTTTCCCCTTTTGGGGGCATTTCTGCAGCTAGTTACTTGACTTTTGAGTCCTTTGTCAAGTGGAGAGTATACTGTTGGGACCTGTAAGTTCTCAGTTCCTCTAAGATGGCACAATCAAGGGAGAGGAGTTTACTCTCTGAGCTGCTCTCTGGTCTGGGAGCAACCACAAGCTTTTCTGCCCAGGATCTATCAAGTAGGGTTCCCTCTCCACAACTGACTCCAGCTTCACCACTTCAGAGCTCCTCTTCACCCCAGGGCTGCCACTCAGGTCTGAGATTCAGATCAGCTGCTTGATTCCTTTAGGGTCTTTAGGCTGGAGGCCTCCAAAAATGGATGCTGCAGACACCTGGGGAAAGGGCTGGGGCAGGAGCCTGCTCCCTTCTCACCCATGTGCAAGAGCTTTCCCACTGACCTTTGAAGCTGTCTCTGGCATTTGTGGTTTAAGGAATCTTGGATCCACAGCTGCTACCGGGATTTCACACCCTGATGCCTGCTCCATTCCTGTCCCTTCTGTGCTGCACAGTTGTGCTCCTTGGACTGTGCTCTTCTCTTAACGCAGTGCAGTAGACCTTTCCTGTTAGCCTTCCAGGCTACCTTGAACTGGAAATGTCTTTCACTCTGTTGTTTTGTGGCTTCTGCTTCTCTAGAATTTGTTTAGAGTCATTTTTATAGGTATTTTTTAGGCTTTGGGGGGAGAGCTGCAATAGGTTCATCCTTCTACTCTGCCATCTTGGCTCTGTCCCCCCACTCCATAGTTTTATTATGAGAACTCACTTCAACAATGTTCAACTAATTTCATACACACTTATGTATGAATGTGTGTGTGTGTATATATATACATACACAAATATACATATACATGCATGCACATATACATACATGTATATATGTATATGTATGTATGAATGTGCATATTCATATATATGCATATAGGATAGGGCATACCAATGAGAGAAATTATTATTAAATTGCCAAATATAAGGGAGAGGCAGAATTTCTTATCCTTCCTCAGTTGAATATTGGATCAAAGCTTAGTTCTCTACAGGGCAGGGCAAATAATGAGATAAAATCTTGGAATTGTTACCCCACCCAACTAAAGAATCTTACAAAGAATTTAATCTAAGGTGAATTGCAGCCCATTGTGTTCCATTCAGCCAGATGTGAGCTGCCCTGGACTTACTTTTGTCTGGAATGCCCTAGGTGGGGGTTGGTTGTTGTCCATCATTCTCTAAGAGAACCAAAATGACGTCACTATGATAAAGTCAAGTTTCAATGTGTCCAACTGTGACTGATCAGACCAATAAGAGCTTGAGAATGCTCTATCACAGGTAGGGCACAAATAATCCATGTAAATATTTGGGGTGGATACTCTAAATTTGTGCATCCTGCATCTTCTTTGAGCTGTTTAAATTCTGCTTTACTCATAAAGCACATATGGGCATGCCATGCTGAGTAGTCTTGTACCTGTGTCTCGCATGTCACACAATCAATTCTAAGTTCTTGAGAGAGACCTTGAGCATGTCCTTTTATCACTTCTGACCACCATGTGATCTTTTACCCCATGCAAGTTCTCCATAAAATGGTCTTTTTAGCAAGTGTATTTTTTGCATCAAACAACATGGCCAGTCTATCAAAGTTGTGCTCTCTGAAGCATAGTTTGAATGTTGGCAGTTGAGCTCGAGCAAGGACTTCAGTATCTCATAACTTATCCTGCCAGTTGATCTTCAGAATCTTCCTAAGACAATTCAAATGGAAGCAATTCAGTTTCCTGGCATGGTGCTGGTAGACTGTCTAGGTTTCACAGGTTTCACAATGAGGTCAGCACAATGGCTCTGTAGATATTCAGTTTAGTGATCTATAAAGATAAAGGGAATAGATTGCTCTGTGACAGTCATGGCAGGGGGGTGACTTTCTCTCAACCATCACTGGCAAGATTCTTACCAGAGTTCTCCTTAATAGGCTGATCCTTCACCTGTAAGATGGTCATCTGCCCATGAGTTAGTGTGGCTTCAGAAAGGGCTGAGGAACAGTCAACATGGTGTTTGCTATCTGACAACTCCAGGAGAATTGCCAGGTCGGGGTAGCCTGGATAAGAGAGGAATTTCTTTGCCCGAGATCAGAGTCATGTCCCCCAGCCCCTCATTCGAATAAGCCCATCTCTCATAATAATATTCATTCTTCTCATTAATTGTTAAGCAATCAGAGTTGATTACCACCCTCAATAACACCCTTTCTTCTAAGGACATATAAGCCTTGAGTAGGTTCCATGATGGACCTTTGGCATTTAAGAGTGCCACAGACTGCTTTTCTTAATTATATGCTAGCATGACTAATAAAATGATTAATTAACTTTTTATACAACACACCTATACTTGCTGGCCTTCAATCTTTTGGGTCTCCCTTGCAAGGGGCCACAGAACAACTACTCATATACTTAATCCGTTTGCCACTGGGCTCACTCTTGATCAGATGGGAATTCTATGAGACCATGGTCTTTAAACTTAGCCGGTCACTTCTTTCCTTGTGGTTGATACCTGCTTCTGTAACATGACTCTAAGACATGCTAGCAAAATGCTAGCAAACAGCACTACTTTGAATCATCCCTCTTGAACAAACACAAAAGACACAACCTCAGTATTCCACAATTCCTTTTTCATGGGTTTGTTTTTTGTTTTGTTTTTAATTCTTTTGTTACACCTGTTCAAAGCAGGGATGCACATTCCTCACCATTCTTTGGCTGGTATAAAATAAATTTTAAGCAGCTGGATCTCAGCAACCAATGATAGTTTGTATCTATGTGTTAGAGTCTGAGTGTTCCTGAAAAAAGCAGTAGGAAGTTTCTAAAATCAAATCCCAGTTTGTTGGTATAAGTGACTTGACTTATCGCTGCCTATTCTTTCTGCAGAATTATTGCAGAGGAGTGACTATGTGTCCATGGAGTAAGGAAGTTCATGTAGGACTTGATACTGTGAGAGACTCTTCTCCTATAGAATCCAGAAGAGGACTAAATGTTTCTTTTGTATGTTTTAACTATGTGTTTTGCGCCCCAGAAATATGTGAGTGGACCTCAAATCCAGGAAGTTTTTGCTGGGCTCAAGGGCTGCCTCTGAAATGTGCTAACTAGGTGACCCCAAACAAGTGGCTTAACGTTTTTAGGCAACTCTCTAAAATTATAAATTGTAGAGATGGTGCTGACATTAGTAAACACAGTTTCTTCACTTAGAAGTTCTCTATGCCAATTAAATTACAGGTTCAAGTCCTCACCATGGCCTTAGGAACTGAGCTCAGGGGAGAATGTGAGGTTAGTGATGTTGGGGAATGATTAACTTTGATCTTCATATTTTCAGTGCCTGCTAGAGTGGCTGAAACAATTAAGCAACTTAGAAATACATAATGAATTCAGGTGGATCTCATTTTCTATGTCCTGGGAGAAACGAATTGCAAGGTTGATTTCATCTGGCCATATTCCTGGTGCAGCAAATAGTCCTTGGAACTATTCAAGTGAGCTTTGTTTCTGAGCCTGTGATTTTGGGGTGTATAATCTCAAATCGGATGAAAAGAGAGAGTACTATCACATGTCAGTGCTTATTTTATATATTTAAGTAAGTTTTTAATTACTGCATACCATTATTTTATCTGCCTTAAATGGAATGATAAAAAAAATCACAGGTATTACAGTGGAAGGAACCTTAGTAGCTATCTAAGTAAACCATCTAATTTTTCATATGACAAGTTGATGTCTAGAGAGTTTAAATGACTTGCCCAAGGTCAGGCATGTAGTTAAGTGGCAGAGTTAGGAATTGACTCATTGGCTTGATATAATTCATTTTATCCTTGTAAAAAATCACATTTTATTATTATGTCCATTTTATAAATAAGGAAATGAGGATGAGTGATTTACTAGATTCACACAGCCAGTAAGTATCTGAAGTGGTTTCTGAACTCATTCACTTCTGACTCAGAGTTGTGGGTGCTATTGACGGGACACTTGACCACCCTAGGAGCATTTAGAGAAATCAGGAAAAGCTTCATATAGAAGAGGGTGCCTACGATGTTGCCTCTTACTTTTGCTATTTCATTTACTTCTATCACTAGCATTTGACTTAGCCCTCCCACTTAATAATCTATTGAGGTCAAGGGCCATTTTGCCACTGGGGAACTGTCAGAACTGAAAATTATCACAGCCGAGAGATGAAACAAAGTCTACCTTCTAAAAACTCCCCATCACAACTAAGGGGCAGCTGGTTGCTAAGCTTAGAGTAACAAATAGAGGCACTGGCAAAGGCTGGAACCTTATTTTATTATTTTTTTCTATTTTTGATATTACTCCTATAATAAGAACTCACTACAAAGGTCAAGACAAAGCAACCAGGGAGAGCTGATGGTTAATATTAGGCTCAAGGTTAACCAGTCAAGCATAATTCTTGTTTAATTCTTCTAACCACCAGATCCTGTTTGTGTCTGAAAGTGCCTTTAATAGGATGTCACTTCAAATCACTGAAATATAAAGATGAGTCCTGTGATTTACATCATTCTACAGAAGGATTTCTGTTTCCCTGAGGACTCCAGGAGAGAACAATTATACCAGTGACATTGTGTGTTAATGTTGAATTGTTTCTGGCAGCTAAGGCCAGTACAAGATGTAGACTGGCCAGACAAGATGGTCAACTTCTCTTTGAGATGGCTGCTAGAGAGGGAAGGTGCATAGCAGCTAAGCTTTCCAAGGCCATGTTGATCTAAGAAAACAGCCACACGAATGTTGCCTCATTTATGGCTTAGAGATGCTGAGGATTTACCACCAGAATTTACTACTGCTTACCAGATGACAGGACAACCAGTTCTGAAATCCAGCAGGATATCATGCCCTTGAGGCCTGCTCTCACCCAACCTATCCATCACTGCTGAGGAAGGTGACCAGGGGATGGGCAAAAGTGGTGATCTACTTCTCGAGTTCAGTTTCCTGCTACATTTGACACAATTTTAGTTAGAATTTAATGCCACAACATCCTCCCCCACCTGATCACCATTACCTGACAGCACCTTGGGGTAACTGAGTTTCTGATAAAAAGAAATGAGCAGGAATAATGGAATTTCTTCACTGACAGGCCTCACACACCCTTCAGTCATGGAATCTGAGGGGTGGAAGCATCCACTTGATGGAGACCTATGACCATTCAGACTATTGAAGACTTCCTACAAGGAGGAACTCCACAGCACCAGTAGCATCCCATGACACTTTCGAATAGTCATGATGAGGAGAAAGATTTCTTTGTAAGAAGTCTACACTTGCTGTTTTGAAAGTCTTACCCATAAAACCTAATTCAGCCATTTAAAACAAAGAAGGACAACAAAAGGAGGAGGCATGAGGGGTTGGGACTCAGAAAACCAGAGTTCACACCCTCACTCTGTCACTCACTATCTCTGTCACCTTGGATAAGTCATTGTCTCTCTTTGTACCTCAATTTCTCTACCTGTCAAATGAGGGGGTCAAAGCATATGATCTCTTGAGATCCCATGATTCCATATTATACCATAATCTGGTAAATTTAAGCTCTCCTGCACCTGGAAACCTTTGAGATACATGGAGACAGTTGTCTTCTTTCCCCACTCCCAATCCTTCTGTTTCTTGACCTTAACATTCTCAATCTTTGCAGAGCTTGCACTCAGGTCTTCTGTCTACAAGTCTGGGATATTTTCCATTATTTTATGTTTTCTAGTACTGTGAAAAAGGCACAGTAATAAATTAGATGTGACGAGTACTATCAAGTAACTCTTATCTAGGATTATATTTATATCTAAGGTCACAATAGGAATATGGATATAGCATTATGTAATGGATTACACAATTAAAATGTGAATCATGAATCCAGTCTTTTATTAAGGTAATATTAAAGAAAACATTTGACCTTTTAGTTCTCAGTGACATCATTGATAAAGTGATAAAACTGACCTTTGGTATCAAGGATTACAATTTCTATTTGTGAAAAATCACAGATCCAGGAAAAGAAGTAGATAAAACTACATAATACTTCAAGATAAGGCTTCAGTGGATCCATGTTCTCATTCATTTAGGTATTTCACTTTCTTGAGAACTCAATTTTCCACAAGCCCATGGGTAATGTAGTGGTTGACAATACCCTCTGCAAACTCTAGGAACATTTTCAGTATGATAAGTAAGAGATCAAATACAAACTGCCTTGACAGAGGGAAAAATGCAAGATGTGAACAGGGAAGGAAGAAAAAGGAAAGACAGGCAGGGGGATGAGAGAAAGAGGGGGAGCAGGGGGAAGAGAAGGAGGAGGAGGAAAAGAAGAAGAAGGAGAAAGATGAAATGAAGAGGAAGAAGAAAACTCAGGGGCAGCAGAGCCAAGAAGCTATCCTACTATAAGATTTCCCTTCTTCCACTCAGGAAAGCCATGGATAATTGTGTCTTCCTCCTTTGGGTTCTTATTCTAAGAAAGCAATATCCATCAGATTTCAAAGCTTGATAAATCAGGTGATAAGATGCAACATCTTTCAGATCCTGAGGTTTCTCAATCTGCTCACTGGACAATTCACTATCACCAACTTGGCTTTCCCTAGGTTGCCAAGGCATGATGATACAGCAACTAGAGGAATGCTTGGATCTTTAGAGGTTCTCAATTTTGGGTCCATGAGTTTGTTTGTAAAAACATTTCAATATCTATCTTTCAATGTAATAGGTTTCCTCTGTGGTGCTATGTATTTTATGCTTTTAAAAAAACTGTTTTGATAATGGTTCCATGGACTTCATCAGACTACTAAAGGAATGCAAGACATAAAAAGGGAAGGTAACTACAATAGGCAGGTAGGTCAGGAACAAACATTTATTAAGCACTTACTATGTACGAGGCACATACACAAATACGAGTAACCAAGGTAGTCCCTGCTCTCAAGCAACTTACATTCTAACAGAGGGGATGGGGAAAGTCATATATACAAGACAACTAAAAGGGAGAAGCAAGAAAGTATGCATTGGGGGAGGGGCAGGGGAGCAAAGAGGGAATAAGAATGAAATCTAAAAAGTCAGAAGCACACAAGGTGGGGAATGAAGGTTGGGGTCTCTGTCTGAAGACATGAAGGGAGAGGGATTCCATTACTTCCTCCTTACTCGCTGCTTCTACTTTTGTACATCTCCATTAAAAAGACTTGTCCCCCACGCTTTTTATTGAGCCAAAATCTGCTTCTCTTCAACTTCTAGTCACTGCTCCTAGTTCAGCCCTTTGGAAACAGAAAGAGCAAGTCTCTTCCTCCTCCACTTGATAGGTTTCAAGTACTTGAAGAGAACTATTTTATCCATTCTAACATTCCATTTCTTCAAATAAAATATCTCTGGTTCTTACCATATATCCTCATACGGCATGGTCCCCAGTCCTTGGACCTCTTTGACTCTCCTTCTCTGAACTAGCTCCAGTTGATTGACATCAGGGTGCATCAAGGGGTCACCCACTCATTTCCTCTAGTACCAGGCACTAGAACTGAGCCTGTAGCATCATTCATAGTGTATCTATTGAAAAACACTGTTATTGATGAAGATAGGATTGCCCTTCCCATTCTTCTATCCATTGCCCCTAGTTCTGTCCCTTGAAGAGAAGAGGATTAAATAATCGCCTTTCTATATGAGGGCTCTTCAAGAATTTGAAAATAGATATTGTCTCCAACCCTAGTCTTGTACTCCTCAAGCTAAACATGTTCTTTTCTATCCAAATAGTTCCTTTACTGCTACTACATACAGACAAGTGTTATCTGTCAGTCAATCAGAAAGTGGGAGAGGTTCTTTCTTCCTTTGTCTCATGGCTACCTGCACGATTTAAGAGGACCAGTGACACCACAGACAATGGCTTGACCTGTGCATAAATTAGACTGAAGTGAGGCAGAGTCCTCCCTGGCCCTCCCCATAATTCTAGCAAGAGTTGCCCTTGGGTCAGCAAAGGGATTCAGAAACAAGATGAGAACACTTTCATTGCCCATCCCAACACAGGAAGGAACATTTTATTTTTAAGGAGTCTTCTGAGTTTAAGCTATGGAAACATTTTGCACGCTGTCAGTACAAGACTAAATGTCTTTTTTTTTTCCTACCGCTTTCTTCAAGGACAAATACTTTTACCTCTAACACGGCTGTTTTTCCAAATAACTCAAAAATAAAATTGTTCCCATGAATGATTTTCTTTTAATGTTGTAGCAATCAGACACAGGAAAATTCATCAACTGGAAATGAGGATTGCTGTCACAAAAGGAATTCAGGCTTGGTCTGTAGGGCTGAGCCCATAAACTACTAAGGAATTGCTGACTGTTCACCTCTCAATGAGATTGGTAAAAGTTACTGAAGGAAGGGAGGTTGTGTTCTTTCTCCAGGGGTTTTTAAAAACAGCAGATGTTTTTCTCTCTCATGTGGGTGAGTCCCTTTAGAAAGATTAGGTTCCTGATTTCCTCTAATAATTAATTACATAAAAGATGCTTAATTTGAGCAGAGAATCTTTTAGGTTTGAGGTTGGAATACTCAAGGGACTCTAAAGTGAACAGATTGAGAAACAGCACAGTTCAGTAAACAGAGTTAATAATAATCAGAGATAATAATGATGACAAGGAAAACTAACATCTACATGGTGCTTACTGTGTGCTAGACACTGTACTTACGTATTATCTGAATTGATCTTCACAGATCAGATGAAAAAACTGAGACAAACAAAGTTTAAATGCCACCATGTTAGGAAGCTCTGGGTTCATTTTATCTTTCAATTAACAAGTTTTTAATTGTCTCTCACATGCCTTGCTCCCACTGCCATTTAATTAAAACAAATAGAAAAACAAAACCCTTGCAACAAATATACATAGTCAAAACCAAATTCCCACATTATTCATGTCTAAAAATGTCTATTTCATTTTGCATCATAAATGTATCATCACTCTGGAAAACCTAATTCAAGCCCTGACTTCAACACATACTGTCTGTGTGTCCTTGGGCGAGTCATGTAATCTGTCAGTGACCCTTGAAGACCATAATTTTCAGAACAGATGCCCATTGGCATTAGGAGGGGAATTTTCTCACTGGGACTTCCCTATATCAGTGAAATCACAGATTTTAACAAAAAAAATGAGTCTAGCACATGGGAGGTGAATCAATATATTCTGTCCCAGTGAGACAACTTTGGAGTGCTGGTTTTAGTTCTGGGTACCAAAATTTAGGAAGGACACTAATTAATATAATCTGCATCAATCAACAATTTGATCTCCTTAAAGATACTGTTTCAGTAATTTCTTGGAATTAGTATTAGCATCAAGTAGCTCGGTGATACAGGCCTAGACTTAGTAAGACTTCTCTCTGTGTTTAAATCTAGACTCAGACACATATTAGCTGTGTGACCCTGATCGAGTCACTTAACCCTATTTGCCTCAGTTTTCTCAACTGTAAAGTGAGTTGGAGAATGAAATGGCAAAAAATGCCTCCTTAGTCTCTTTTGCAAGAAAATCCCAAATGGGGTGACAAAGAGTTGGGCATGACGGAAAAATGACTAAATATCAAATTATTAGCATTATTGTTGTCTATTGTTATTCTCTCTGAACTTGAGGTCTTCAAGCCAAGGTTGGATCATTCGTCATTTTCAATGTCTTGACATTCAACTCTGATGACTCTGGAAGAGAGTGTGAGGCTAACAACTTTGTTCAACTGTGCCTTACTGAAATCCAATTTGTGCACAAGTCAAGACATCATCTGTGATGTCACTGGTCCTCTTAAAAAATGGAGGATGAACCAAAAGAAGACTAGATGGGTCCAGAGATATCTCCTAACTTAGAGGATCATGAAAAACAACAGTAATGACCTAAAACTTTGTATAAAATGATACTATGGATCCTGAGGAACTGGGATTATTTTCTGAATCTTCCACCATGTGACAAGAAACCTATGTTGGTAGTCTGGGACATGCTCTTGAACTCTAGAAACTGAACCAGGTTCATTAACTCTATGGTTCCAGACCAAATTTTCTCGGTTGTGAAGCAACTTGACCCACATGTGGATCCCATTAGGACAATACTTTTGCCAATTGAACTAAAGAACCCAGACTCGTAGAAAAGATCCTCTCTATGAATTCATGAATTATGGAAGATGAGGGATGTGTGTAGAACATGAAGAGAAGTAAACTGATGTTCTGAGTTTAAGGTTCTGAGGTTCTCTGTTGAAAAGTCTTACTAAATGTAAAGAAAACTAAACAAACTAAATATCCATCAAGGAAATTAAATTTAAATCTTTAGAGGTGAATTTTTTTATACTTCAAAAAAATACAGATCAAAAATTTATGTAGAGACTATTTTTTTCTTCCTTGGAAAGGAATTATAACCAAAACACAAGAAGTTCTTAGCATTCCATGAACCTCAAGGTGCTAACAAAATGAAGTCAAAAATTTTGCATTCATCGGAAAAAAAAAAAGATGAAATTAGTTACATGGAAGGGCCAAGCTCCTCAGAAACCATGAAATCATTGGAATGAGTGGATTGTTCCCTAGATGTTTTCCACACATAGTCAAATCCAGATGTCCACAAAGGCACTTAACGTCATTCCAAGCATCCATTTTGTTCACTTCCAAGCAATCTGTTTTTAAGGCAGGCACCCCAAACAGTAATTTATTTTGAAATTAGTGAAATTATCAGGAAATGTTTATCCTTTTTAAAAAAACAATTTCTTCAGTCATTTCATCTCACAATGAAAAAAGGGACACCTCAGCCAAAAACATTCCCATTCACATCCTTAGACAAAATCTGAAGTCATTCTAACATTGCTTTGTGGTTATCATAAGTGAAAAATCTCTCCTCTTAGTTCATTCAGATCTCAAAGATAAATAAATGAGGAATGCTCAGAAACATACCTGTCCCTTCTTCAAGAAGAATATACTCAGGCAAGGTTCAGCTTATCATTCTAAGAAATGTGGTCAATGATAGCTGCCTTTTCCACCTTAGATTATTTTAGATTTGCTAATATAGTAATTAGGGGTTATTTTCATTCAGTTATAAGGATCAGGAACTACCAATCAGTTCCTCATTCCTATGTACCATTTTCTGCACTCAGTAGTGAGTGAACCTTAGAGCATAACCTCTAGGTTATAACTCCCAAAGAGCTGATTTCCTCTCTTTCTCTAAATCTACCCCTTTTATGTTACTACTTTGGTCTTGGCCTAATATTTAGTTTATATATTATTTTATTAGAATTCATGGGTCACCCCCGGCTTCCTCAAAGAAAACCCCTCTCCATCATCTTGATCCCCACTTAAGCCCCTATTCCTAATTACAATAAATACTTAATCAAAGTACTAAAAAAATATAGTAAAATAGAATTACCAATGAGGGTCAACATTAACTTTAAAAAAAAGAACAACATTACCACAAACATAGTACCATAGATTTAAAGTTAAGAGATACTTGAGAGGTTATTGTTTAGTCTCTGCATTTCACAGATAAGGAAACTGCGCTACTAGTTAAGTGACTTCCTTCAATGGATTCAGCTACTTACAAACCAACAGAATGGGTTTAAACCAAGATGAACTCTGGGAGTCACCAATTATGACTTATTCCTCATGGCAACGATTCAGGAATCAGTAAAAGGAAAAGAATTGGCCCCAAGTGACTACATGAATTCATGCTAAGAGAATCCTGAGGCTCTTTTACATACAAATAACCAGTAAATCAGCCCTTTGCCCATTCCCAGCCATCACTAAGAACAAGTAGTTATGACTTGAAAAACTGTCTTCCTGTGATAAGTCTAGGAGATTAATATTCACAAAAAGGAGACAAAGCTATCATCTACACCTGATTCGTCTCTGTCTCTCTTTCTGATCACCTAAGGGCAGAAATGTCCCACCTATATGGAGTCAGGCCCCTCTGATGTGATGGATGTCTGAAGACCATAGGAATCCCCATGTCTTGCCCTTCTGACCAGATGCTTTTCCTTACAGATATGGTAAGGAGAGGTGCATCAGTAGAAGCTAAGTGGCGTTACATCATTGTTACATATCTTTGCTATGTTAGGGCTAAGTCAACCTCTTTTTGTTAATTATTCAATAACTTACAAATATCTCATTTCTTCTAAAAATTGAACCTGAACTAAGAGTCTTTCCCCAAACACCTCAGTTCAACGTTCACATTTCAGGGTGTCCTTTTGGTGATTTCTTTCCTCCTTTGAAGCTTCCGTTGTTCAGTTTTACCTTATTCTATGGCTATCAAAAGGTTGGGAGTGAATGGGGATACACAAAGCCCACCCTATGAGAGACTGTCCTAAATGCTGTTGACCAGCGATTCCATTTTTTACCCCTTGCAGTTACTGAAATCACACTGCTAGAACTAATTTCACTTCATTTTATCTTGTTTTCCAGAAGCACTTAAGACCTGATTTTTTTCTTGATTGGCTTTTCCCTGTTCACATACCCCATTAGGAATCCTTACCTTGTGTATTTCTCACTTGTCAAGTTTTCCCAGCTATTAGGCCATGGGCACCAAGAATTCTCTGTATAAAATGCAAAAAGACATACTTCTCTATATATGCATACACAGACTGATGCAAAAATAATCTTAACAGTCCAAATAGGAAATTTTTTTAAGGCCTGAGTTATTGGACAGATCTACCTGCCTTAGTCCATTGAGCTAGAAAATTGCTATATCATTCCATCACTTTTTGCTGCGTGGGTTACAGAGACCGCATCCTTTATATGGCTACAAGAATGACTTTTTAAAATAGCCATTAATATGGACAACAATACAATACAGCCCATTTTCTAACCTATTCTCCCTGGATGGACAGATGTCTACTTTTTTCTCTATAGACTTAGACCAACTACAGTCAGATTTTGGCCATGTTTGGACCCTGAAATGATTCCTGGACACTGAAGATAACCCATTTTGAGTGTAAAGATTGAAAACAAGGATAATTAATGAATGAGATTCATTCCATAGCAGGAATAAAACAGCTGTTGAGTGGGGAAGGCCTGATCGCTGCAATTAGCTTAATAAATGGAGTACATTTTCACTGTACAGTTCAGTATTACTTCAAAGGAATGTAAAATGTTTAGGCTATTGAAGTGATTTTGCCAACACTGGTTTTCCCTGTTACTTCTGAAAGAAAGAATGGAAGATGGAGGGGTGAAGAAGAGATGAAAAAAACAATAGCAAGAAAATAAAGAGAAAAGTGGGAAGAGAAGGTGGAAAGCTGTAAAGGAAAAAGCAGAATGATAAGTAAAATATGAGAAGGAATGAGGAAGAGGGAAAAGAGGGGAAAATATTCCAAAACATAAGCAAATATTTACTAAATACTTATTGAGTAAATGGGAGAGAGTGAAGCACAGGGGATAGAAGTTGGACCTGAAATTCAGGAAAATCTGCATTCAAGTGTTGAGGCTGTCACGTATTAACTGTGTGACCATGTACAATTAGGGATTTAATATCTTATGGTCCCTGGCCATGAAGACCATGACCATAAAGTTATGGGTGAGTTGTCAACAGTGAATTCCTCTGATGAAATCATAGGTCCAGACCTCTCCATGAATGAATGCTTTGCAAAGCACTGGGTCTTGGGAGAATACAAAGCACGACTATAGAATAGCAAGGTGGATTTTAAAATGTTTATTTTTTCAAGCACTAGAAGTGAACAAGAAAAGCCACATAATTATTTTTAAAAGTTATGTGATCAATGTACTGATGCTGCCTCTGGACAGAGTACACAGTATTTTTGGAACTCTTTTGAAATGGTCTTCAGAGACAACTGATGAGACAATCAGTTGTGAATTTATAATCACTCCTTGGAATTTGCCCACCCCACTCCCTAAAGTGATAGGATGCTGCTTGATGATTCACCTGATTGTCCAGATTTGGTTGCAAATAACTTCCAGCCATTTCTAGAAATTAACAAAATTTCCAAAGGATGCCAATTTTCCACCACTGAGGATAGGTCCTAAAGGTGATTCCAACAAAGGAGTTCCCAAATATCAAATATAAACAATAAATAAATGTCTCTTTCCTTCCACTCTCCCTTTCCCTTTCATCTTTGCTTTCTTGCTTTCCTTTATCCTCTCCTCTCCTTTTCTTCCTTCCTTCCTTCCTTCCTTCCTTCTTATGAAAGGCAGCATGGTAATGAATAGACTTTAAGGCCTGGAAGACAAAAGGACCTGAATTCAATTCTTGATCCTGATACATACTGGCTATTTGATTCTGGACAAGCCACTTAACTCAGGACTCTTGGAAACTCGCCAAAGGTTACAGAGAAGGTGCTAACCTACATTGGTAATATAAGTTTTGTTACCTAAAAGTTCCCTCAACTGATGAAATCCTGAGACAATAATGAATGTAATAGCCTTCTAAGGGGATGATACTCATGGGGATGTATAAGTTCTGGTGTGGTTGTTAAAGATCAGTAACATTGCTTTATAGACATGCCTTCCTAGGAGCATAATCTCAGAGGAGACACAAGACAAACTGATGAAGAATCGATATAGCTGTGTGGGATTTATATAGTCTATAGGGAAATTATAGTTATGTACTGAGGGAGAAAAAGGAGACCAGAGAAAGTGCTGAAAATGATTATTCTTAATAACGGAAAGTTTCTAGGTCTATACACATCTATACATATATGTTTGCGTGTATATATATATATATATATATATACATATATGTGTATATTGCTGTTTGTCATTCATTCTCGAAGAGGACCATGACACCAGGAAGATGATTTCATGACTTGCAAGTGAAATATATTTAAGTGAGGGAGGGTTGTGCAAAGTCACCAGCCTCACTTTCTCCTCCAGAGCCATATGTCTATAACATAAATGCAGCAGGAAATATACATTTGCATCCATAAAAATAGATAATTGAGGGGGCAAAGAGACCTATACATTGCTTTTCCACATGGCATATAGCAACCAGGCTTCCTAAGGGCCTTCTGGCTTCTCCTACTTTCCTACAAGCCACACTCCCGAAAACCAGAGAAGCAGTATCATCAAGAAGGTGACAGTTTCCTAGGGAGCCTTCTTGAAAGTTCACCTGAATGAGCATTTTCCTCCCCATGGCTAAAGGTAGTAGCTGTGTATGATCTTCAGCTTGTTGTAGGAATGAGATCCTAAGTCATAGCCTTATCTAGGTCTTCCTCAGAGGCAGCTGACTCTGGCCAATAGGACAACAGAGTGGCACAGGAGAGTCTTATCTGGGGTAATACTATTATGACCTGAATGTCTGGGAATAGGACACTAGCTTTTTTTCTGGTGAGAACCTGGGAACTGGAAAATGCCCTTTTTTTACTAACCTTCTGGAGTAGTCTGGCAAAATGAGAGAAAGCATTGACTTTGGAGTCAGAGGACCTGAGTTCAAGCACTACCTCTTTCACTACCTATGTAACTGCATGTTAGTCCCTTAACTGCTTTGGGACTCAGTTTCCTTATTTGTAAAATGAGGGGATTGAAGTAAAAGACCTCTAAAGTACCTTGCATCTCCAAATCTTTTGTTTTTCACTCATTTTAGTCATGTCTGACTTTCTGTGATCCAGTTCGGGTTTTCCTAGCAGAAATACTGCAGTGGTTTTCTATTTCTTTCTCCAGCTCACTTTACAGATGAGGAAACTGGAGCAAACAGGATTAAGTGACTTGCCTAGGGTCATATAGCTAGTAAGTACCTGAGTCAAGATTTGAACTCAGGTGGAAGAGTCTATCCAGTGAGTCATGTAGCTGCCCATAATCCATGCTCCTGTAAATACACTGAAAATGTCTCAGGAAGGCCCTCTGCTTGCTTTTCCTTGGTCTGTACTACCCATAGTTGGAAAAGATATTAAAGCTCAAATCTAGTCCACTCATTTCACAGAAGCCAAAGCTAGGGTCCAGAGAGGACCACTCATCTGGAACAGTTGAATCAATTTGGGCAACCAAAATTTGAAAGCACCAGATGCATTCCTCCAAGCAACATCTTTATGAATCTAACATGAATTCTTGGTGCTGAAATATGCAAAACTGTGTTCAAGGTAGAAGTGGCTTCTGTTATCTCTTCTACTCAAGTCCAAATAGGTGTGGCCATGACCTAATTTGACTTCCTTTTAGAAAGAAGAGTACATTTCCTAGCTAAAGGCAAACAGTGGAATCAACAGAAAACTTTTTCCTGCCTATTTTCACCCCAAAGATAAAAACTCCATTTCCCCCATGACATGTTCTGTCTTCTATCAACAGACGGCATCACAGTCAATTGGCACTCTTCTGCAGCAGCATAGAAAACCTAAAGCAGATATCTGAGGGTGCACTAAATATAAAATGGCTGAGTCATTCTGTCTTATAGCGAAACATATGGGAATCTTGCCTTGCTAATAAAGAAAACAATGGGAAAGGCAGCAGCTACCTCGGGATTAATCTGAAGCACAAAGCTTGAAGACTTAGAAAACAGCTTGAAAGTGCAATAGTTTTAGTCTGTTAACTCTCAAGTAAAATGGAATGGGAGGGGATGGGAAGTTGTTTCCTGAAAAATTTTAAATTAAGCCAATTCCTTATAGATCTCAGCCAATACTGATGAGCAGCTCTGTAGGTTAATATTAAAATTCCAAGAGAGCAGTTCATTCCTCATATTTAGTATATTCTCTATTTCCTCTCAAATTCCTTTTCTTTTTTTACTACCAAATGTTAACCATATTCAGGATCTGAATGGATACGCCTAGTTCTTCACACCTGGAGAGAGCTGAAATCAGCCAGAGGTGTGTATGGGAGCCCAGAGTTTTCTACACATAATTAAATTGCTCTCCCAATGGGGTAAGAAAGTCTCAGGACCTGTATCAATTGCTCCACACCATGAAGATGTATACTAAGGTGTAGTGAATAGGCAGGGCACTGGATTTTGAGACAGGCAATATTGGTTTGAATCCTAGATTTTCAATTTATTTCCCATTAGTTCTTTGACAAGTTATTTAGCTTCTCTAGACTTCAGTTTTCTCGCTGGTCAAATGGGGGTTTTCCCAGGTCTAAATCGTAAGAATGTGTATGTCCTATTCTGATCCCAAACACACCCCTAAAGAGGGTATCTTATATGCAAATATGGCAGAAAACGTATGGGAGCAGATGCATGTAGGAGCCTATTTAGGCTATAAACCTATAGCACAACACCCATTGGCAGATTTTCGTTAGTTCAATATGTAACCCATGGTTCCTGACTTCCCCAGGTTCCTTGGTTTCATATTACAAGTAGATATTTTAGTGATGCTTATGTCTTTCCTACATCACTGTTATTTCCCAGTAATTCTTCTTTCTCTAACCCCTGATCTCAGCAGACTCTCCCTCTGTCACAAAGTATAGCTAAGCAAGATAAAGGGATAACTTGGCAATTTTTGACAATATGTCTCATTTCAATGGTGGTAAATATGTAACAATCAGCTCTGGGTAGGGATGGGGAAAGCATGCATGAGAAAGTTTAGTATACATTATTAATATTTTCTTCATCACTTTCTTAAGTCTAGACAATTGAACTCACAATAAGTCAAGCCCTGATGTAGAGAGTTTGCTGATTTCTGAGGTGTAAATACAATGAAAAATTTAACAACTGGCTCTCAAGAATTACTTTGAGCTCACTAGCAAGGTTCTCCTTTCAGTCTACTACCTCTTTAAGGAGAAGGAAGAAAGTTTCTGAATTAGTGTTCTGGACTCAAAATTGATTGTTGCACTAAAGAGAGTTCTGATGTTTTTCAATTATGTGTTCTTCCTGTGACTGCAGACAGAAGCAATATGGAGTAGCAAATACCTTGGAGTTGGGGTTGCCTCTGACACATGTATTTGCTGTTTCATCCTGACTGAGTCATGTAGTTTTTCTCAGTGCCTGAGGTAGCCCTCTAAGTTTCAGGACAGGTTCCAGTTACTTTCAAAACATGTACTTCTCTACATCAGTGTAAAGGGTTTCTTTACTGGGAATTCCCTACACCAGGTCAAAGAAATAAAATTGTGGTCATTGTGTAGATTTTTTTTTTTATTCTGTTAACTTAGTTTGCATCTGTTCATACAAATCTTCTGACATTTATCTTAATTCTTCAAATGTATCACTTTAGTACAGTAGTATTCTGTGACAATCACATACTACAGGTCCCCAGTTGATGGGTATAAACTTTTCATTCTTTCCCAATAAAGAGAGAGTTGCTATAAGTATTGTTTTGTGAATTATGACTTGTTCCTCTGTCTCTGACCTCTTTGAATATATATTGCTACTAGGGTTAGCAATAAAGAGTATGTATAGTTTATTGACTTTTATGGTATGATATAGTTGGTCAGTTAATACTTATTGAATGCCTACTATGTGCCAAGCACTGTGCTAAGTCCTGGGGCTACAAAGAAAGATGAAAGCCAATTCTTGCCCCCTAGGAACTTCAATCTAATGGGATACAGCATACAAAGATCTATGGGCAAACAAGCTTTAAGCAAAATCAATTTAGTGTATTGTTTTCAATAATATTCAGTCCAATTCACAGTTCCCCCACAAGTGTATCACATACTTTTTTTTCTCATAGCCCCTCCAATATTTACCATTTTGTCTTTTTTCTTCTGTGCCAATCTAACAAGTATGAGTTGGAACCCTGAAATTATTGTTTAAATTTGCATTCCTCTTATTAGCGATTTAAAGCATTTATGTGTTTGTTGACAGTTTGCACTTCTTCTTTGGAAAAATACTTTTTAGTATCCTTTGACCACTAATCTACTGGGAAATGGCTCTTGTTTTCCTTCTTTATATTTAAAAAGATGCTTGGTGGAACTTGTCACACTCATTACATAATTAGAAGCCATCAACATGACTAACTGGCAGAAAATTGACGAATCAATCATTCCTTAAAACAATTTCAATCTAATTACCTAAAATCTTCATTTAGCACCAATGCCAAACTTAACTTTAAAACTTTGAGGTATATAATGGAAAACATGTATACTTTTAAAGGAGATAAAGACTTTAGACCAAACGTACATTTATGGTATTATTACTTATAGTTCTCCATTTCAAAGTACTAAGGAATAGTGAATTTTCATGTCAGCTACTATATAACCAGTGCACTCTAAATAAAATAGAAAAATCTCATCTCCTACTCTAGAGTTCAGCGTCATTATTCAAGACTCTGGTTCTGCCCTGGCAATCTCTTCTCTTTTCCTTCTGTACACTCTTTCACTTGGTGATCTCATTAGCTCCCAAAAGTTCAGTTATCACCTCTAGGCAGGTCACTCCAATCCATCTTTCACAAGTTGCCAAGTGTTTTTCCTAAAGCATGACTAACCATGGCACCTTCCCATTCGAAAAAGCTAATCCCTCTCTCTTAACTGTAGGAGGAAGTAAAAATTCCTTTGGCATTTAAAACTCTCCCTAGTGTGTCCTCACCCTACATAGTCAGCCTCCTTAAACATTCCCCTTACTCCTCCTTCCCCTTCCTTCCATCTATGGTCTAGGAACACTTACCTCCTTGCTGACCTACACACACACAATGCTCCATCTCCCAAATGCATGCCTTTGTGCTAGCTGGTCCTCATGTTTGGAATGCATTCCTGCTTTTCCTCAATAACCTGGACTCTTCAAGCCTCAACTCAAGCATGACCTATATGAAACCTTTCTGGGTACACACTTCTCCTCTACCCTTCCAGGCACAAGTGCCTGGGTGACCCTGGACAAGTCATTTAACTTTTGTCTGCCTTGTTTCCTCATCAGCAAAACGAGGATAATAATAGCATCTATCTCACAAGGTTGTTAGGAGGACTAAATGATGTAATGCTTGTAAAAAGCCTTAGAACAGTGCCTGGTAGGCACTTAATAAATCTCTCTTTTTTTCTTTCTTTTTTCTTTCTTTTCTTTCTTTCTTTCTTTCTTTCTTTCTCTCTCTCTCTCTTTTTCTCTCTCTCTTTCTCTCTTTATTTCTTTCTTTTTTCCTTTCTTTCTCTCTAGCTTCCATCCTCTCTTCCCTCCTCTTTTTCTTCCTTCCTTCCTTCCTTCCTTCCTTCCTTCCTTCCTTCCTTCCTTCCCCCAAAATTATCTTTTATTTTACATATATATATATGCATGCATGTACATCTCTGTGTATATATACTTATATACACACTCACAGGTATGTATGCATGTATTGCATGTATGTGTATATATGTGCTCATGTATACACACACATACATATATACACGTACACACACAAACATACATACATATTCTCCAAGGGGGGGGATGCTTGTCACACTTCCAAATTTAACCTAGATTATCAACATTTCCTGTTACTTTTTTAAGTGTAGAAATCAACAAAATAACAAGTCAAGCCCTGATTTGTAGTGCTCGCTAATTTCCAAGGCATTGAGGCACATACTGACAATTTAATGAATGTCTCTTCTATAAGCCCCTGAGGGCAGGGCTCATTTCATTTTTCGCTTTGCAGCTACAGTGCCTAGCCTGGCACACAAGCAATTACTGAACTGAGTACTTACCAAGGGTAGATAAATTTGCAAAGCACAGAGAATGAAAGATAATTTCACTTTCCTGTCCCTCCTGCTTGCTAGATCTGTCATAGTCTTTCCCCTTTGCCCTCATAAGGCATTTTGTTTTGTAGCCCTATGCCTCTCGAAGGTACTGCCATATACGACATATTACAATCATCATCAGATCTGAGGATTATAGGCTCAGAGGCCATCGAGTCCAATGCCCTCATTTTATAGATGAAGAAATAGGCCCAGAGAAGTTGTGACCCAGTCTGGTTTATGCACTTGGCCAAAAAAGTTTTAGAGGAAGGATTGCAACAGATTTTCTCCAAAGGAGATCTTACAAGCCTATTCTGTGTTATCTTCAGCTAAGCTCCAAGAGAGAAGCCCTAGTCTAGCTTTGAATCTCTTTCAGTGTCTAGTTTGGTGCTCGGCACACAGTAGGTGTTTAATAAATGCTTGTTGTATTATTTTATAATTATAAAGTAATTACAGAGCTAGATAAAAACAGCTTCCCACATAATGAGGAAATTCTTTTTGGTACGAGCTTTCCGTTGTTCAATTATCAAGAGCCCTGGCCTCTCTCGCAACCACTTACAGCAGATTAACATAATAGGGTCTGCTGAACAGGCTACTTCCATTGCCCATCTCTGACGAAGGAATTTAAAGCTACATTATGGATTTTTTTTTTTCTTTTATAGCCTACTTAGACAGTTTAAACCATCAGGGGAGCTAATTGATTGACTTAATATTTCTGGTGCATCCACAGAGTATGATGTAGGCCCATATGTTTGATGGCCAAACATGTTTGCTTTTGAAGTGAGCACTCAGAGCCTCTGACCTGGATTAGTCTTTTGATACAATACCTGCCTAGCACTTTACATTATGCATGGGATGGATGGGTTACAAATCAGTTCATAATCACCTGAGATGCTTCTCTCAGATGCTGGGAGAGGCTTTATTGAATCCTGAGCAGTTTTTCTTTAGTAACTTAACAAGTGACGTGGATACAAGAAAGCAGCTCCATGTGAGGGGAAAAACTAATGTTTTTGGAATTGAGGGCATCTGAAATCCCCTTACTAACTATGTGACCCTGAGCAAGTCACTGAACCTCTCTGTCAGAGTTTTCTCATCTGTACAATGAAAGTATTGAACATTGCTGTCATTCAGTTATTTCAGTCATGTGCGACTCTTTATGACCCCATTTGGGGTTGTCTTAGCAAAGGTACTGGAGTGGTTGGCCATATTCTTCTCCAGCTCTTCTTTTTTTTTGGAGGGGGGGAAGACAAGGCAATTGGGATTAAGTAACTTGCCCAAGGTCACACAGCCAATAAGTGTCAAGTGTCTGAGGCTAGATTTGAACTCAGGTCCTCCTGACTTCAGGGCTGGGGCTCTCTTCATTAAGCCATCCCAGCTCATTTGAAAGATGAGGAAACTGAGGTAAAGAGGGTTAAGTGGCCTGTCCAGGGTCACATTGCCCGTATCTGAGGCCTGATTTGAGCTCAGGTCTTCTTGACTCCAAGACTGGCGCTCTATACTGTACCAATGAGCTGTTCAGCTCTAAAGTTCTTTTCAGAAATTTGTGTAGGTAGGTGATATGAGATGTAATGGACCTGTGATTAGGAAGACTTGAATAGTAATGCAGCCTAAGCCACTTACTAGCTACATGACCTGGGTTAAGTCATTTACTTGCTCTCAGTCTCAGTTTTCTCATCTGTAAAATGGGGTTAATAATAGGACCTATCTCACAGGGTTGTGGGGATAAAATGAGGTAACATTTTATACAATATGACACTTTGCAAACCTTAAAGTGCCACATAAATGCTATTGTTATTACCACTCTTAGCATCATGGTTATTATATCCCATGAAAACGACTGGCATTTCTGAGTGCAGAGAAGTGGGATTATTGCCTCAATGGTTGGGTTTTGCTCACCATTGGTCCTGCCCCCTTCACTGGAGTCACATTTATACAGGGGATTCCAATGAAGTCAGGACTGCTGGTAAAATGTCCACATCAGTGTTTAGCAGATAACAGCTCAACAAGAAGGGGCAATTCCTACTGGCGATGACACATAGAAATGATAATTTGCATTTTTATAGTTCTTTATGGGGTACCAAGTCCATTCTCCAAAACACACTCTAGGAATAGTTAACATTCTGGTTTTATAGACAAGGAAATCAAGGCCTAGAAAGGTGACTTAACTTTCCAAATGTCACACAGCCAGGATGTGACCCACGGTCTCCAGACTCCCAGACCAGTGCACCAGCTGCTTCTAAGTTAATGGTAAAAGGCTATACGTCAGATAGAATATTTGCAGCTCTCAGATGTTGAAATCATTAAAGATGTGGACATAAATAGCCAATAGTACCTGGGCAAAGACTACACCCAGGGCATCTAACCCTCCAAGGGAATGAACCATAATTTACAAAATCACAAGCAGAGGGCTTCCTTTTTTTGTTCACTATCTGCACTTCAACAGCTTAGAGGCCAAAATGTGACAACCACAATAAATCCTAGGGAATGGCCTGAGGCCTGGGGGTAAGGGACTGATCCAGGTTCTCCAAGCTATTTACTATTTGAACTTATGCAAGTCACTTAAATCAGTGAACCTCTCTAGGCTTAGCACTGTACCATCAAAAGATTCGGATCAGGATTTTTTTAAATAAAAAAAGTCAAATAGTTTTTACTGTGAATGAGTCATGAAGTCAGTACACAATCACTTGAGATGTTACTTGGTTTCTATAAGAGACCTTGTGGAATTCAAACATATAAAATACGTTGTAAAATAGGTATTGTCTTTTAACAATCAAGTCATCTACATTTGAAGATTTAAATATAAGCAGGTAAATAAAACAAATCATATAAAGGTTGTAAGTGAATGAAGATAAGTATCTACATGTGTACAGAGGCAGTATGGAAATAATAGAGTGTGCAGGTTAGTCATGGATTCAAGGTTTGAGATCAAGTCTCTCCTTTGACATTTTGGACAACAGACTGAGAAATGGAAGGAAATGTAGTTGGAGAAACTAAGCCCAGAGAATATCACAGAAGAATTTAAAAGGAAAACTGGAAAAATGGTAAAGGAAGTACAAAAACGAAGTGCAGAAAATAACTCCTTAAAAGGAACAACTGGACAGATGGAAAAGGAGATGCAAAAAGTTAACTGAAGAAAGCAATTTGATAAAAATTAGCATTGAGCAAATATAAGCTAATGACTAAATGAGACATCAAGAATCAATTCAACAGAATCTAAAGAATGAAAGATAGAAGAAAATGTAAAATATCTAATTGGAAAAACAACTGACTTGGAAAACAGATTGAGGGGAGAAAAATCTAAGGATTATTGGTCTATCAGACAATCATGATAAAAAAAAGAACCTGGACAATATCTACCAAGAAATCATCAAGGAACATTGCCCAGAAGTTTTAGATCCAGAGGGCAAAATAGTCATTGAAAAAATCCACCGTTCACTTCCTGAAAGTGAAAACACAAAGGAATATCACTTCCAAATTCCAGAACTATCAAGTGAAGGAGAAAATACTGCAGGCAGTCAGAAAGAAACAATTCAAATTTGAGGAACTACAGTCAGGATCACACAGGACCATGCAGTTTCTACATTAAAAGATAGAAGGCATTGGAATACAATATTCTCTGAGGCCAAGGAGCTGGGACTATTACCAAGGATCAATTACCCAGCAAAGCTGACCATAATATTTCAGGCAAGGAGATGAACATTCAATGAAATAAGGGATTTCCAGACTTTCCTGATGAAAAGGCAAGAGCTCAATAGAAAATTTGATCTTCAAAGGCAGGTCTCAAGAGAGGCATAAAAAGGTAAACAGCAGAAAAAAAAAACCTTATTATTCAATATGGGCAAACTGTTTCCATCCCTATAAGGGAAGATAATACTTGTTAATTTTGAGAATTGTATAATTATTATGATATATAAAAGGGATATACATAGATAGAGGGAACAGTGTATGAGAAAAATGTGATTAACGGTGTGAAGGGATTGTAATGGGAGACATGAAAAGGAGAAGTCAGAAAAAAGGTAAATTATATCATAGGAAGAGGCACAAAAATATATTACAGTAGAGGGAAAGAGGGGAGGGAGATGAACATTGATTGAGAGTTACTCTCATCTGATTGGGTTTAAGGAGGGAACAACAAACTCAGTTAAGTATAGAAATACAACTAGCTCTATAGGCAGTAGGAGGGCAAGGGTGAAAGAAAAGGGAGGGGAAGCTAATGGGAGGGAAGAAGTAGTAAGGGAAAGGGGGATTAAAAGGGAGAGGGACTGGAAGAAGGGAGGGAAGACTGAGAGAGGCAATGGTCAAAAATTAAAACTCTTGTGGAGGGGAAGGGAGAAGGGAGAACTAAAAGCATAAAAGGAGGAAAAGGGGATGGAGAGAAAGTCACAGATAGTAATGATAACTGTGAATGTGAATGGGATGAACTCTGAATAAAACAGAGACAGATTGCAGAATGGATTAAAAACCAGAGTCCAACAATATGTTCTTTACAAGAAACACATTGGAAACAATCCACAGGGTAAAGGTAAAAGGTTGGAGCAGAATATATTGTGCTTCAGTGGATGTAAAAAAAGCAGGGGTAGCAATCCTAATCTCAGACAAAGGAAAAGCAGAAATAGATCTAATCAAAAGAAAAAAGGAAAGGAACTATATCCTGCTGAAAGGCACTATAGACAATGAAGCAATTTCATTACTAAACATATATACCTCCAAGTGGTACAGCAAATTCTTAGAGGAGAAGTTAAGGGAGTTAAGGGAAGAAATAAACAGCAAAACTTTACTGTGCAGGAATTCAATGTCCCCCTCTCTAAATTTGATAAATCTAACCTCAAAATAAAAAAGAAAGAAGTTAAGGAGGTGAATAAAACTCTGGATGAGGTAGATATGATAGATCTCTGGAGAAAATTGAATGGGAATAGAAAGGAATATACCCTTTTTCTCAGCAGTTCATGGCACATATACAAAAATTGACCATGTATTAGAGCATAAAAACCTCACTATCCAATGCAGAAAGGCAGAAATAGTCAGTGCATCCTTCTCAGATCATAATGCAATAAAAATTATATGTAATCAAAGGCCATGGAAATATAAACCAAAAATTAATTGGAAACTAAACAATCTAATCCTAAAGAATGAGTGGGTTAAACAACAAATTATAGAAATACCCAACCACTTCATTCAAAAGAATGACAACAGTGAGACAACCTACCAAATCTTATGGGATGTTGCAAAGGCAGTTCTTAGGGGAAGTTTCATATCTTTGAATGCCTACATAAATAAAATAATAAAGAAAGAGGAGATCCATGAATTGGGCATGCAGCTGAAAAAGAACAAGTTGAAAAATAACACCATAGGTTTTGATGCTATAAATGTGATCTTTCAACTGAGATTTTTCTGCTTCTTCCTATTGAAGGAGAGAGTAAAGGGATGGTCATACAAAAAGAGATGTTGTGGTTGTATGTTCATCCTTCGTTGTCTAAGAAGACCATGCCATCTGAGAAATGATGACATGACTTACACTTGACCTTGCTTTGAGTGAGGAAGGGCTGTGCAAGGTCACCAGTCTCACTTTTCCTCTGGAGCCATCTGAATCTAGTGACCAGATATTCATCAGGATGACTGGAGATGACCTAGGATGCAATAGAAGACCTTGGCCCCTTTAGGCCAAGGTCTGCTCAGAAACTCAGGGTGAAGTAATGCCCAATCAGTGAATGGGCCTCTTTAAGAAGTAGCCAGGGAATGGCCCCTTTAGTGAGGCATAGAAACAAAACAGGTCCTCCTCTCTTGTCTGTCCCCCTCTCCCTTTCCTTCTCCTCTCCAAAGGAAGATAAATTTGGATGGCCAGAAGATGCCCAGTTAACTTGGATTTTACAAAAAGGCATAGATGCTCAGGAAAAGATAAGACCCTTTACTTATAGATGGCTGTTGTACTTACTCATATATTTGGAGTATAGTATATACTAGATGTCTCCATTAACTTCTGTCTTTTCAACAGAGACCTCTTATGACAAGATCAGAAAGAAGTTGTTGGTAGGTGAAAAAAAGTTTGCTTACAGGGGCATTTGATAACAAACTGCCCAGAGACTCTGAAGCATATTGGAATTGAGAAGATTTTTTTTTTAATCTAATAGTTCTATTCAAGACAAGAGCACAGTTTAAATTAAATAGTGATTCACAATAGCTTCAATACCAATGAAGGAAATAATTAAAAATGGAGATTATATTCCTTTAAAAGAAGGGTTCTTTACCTGGGTTCTATGGACAAATTTCAGGGAATTAAGGACTTAAAATACTTTGATAACCATATTTCAGTATAATTGATTGTCTTTATAATCCTGTGGATTTTATGTTATGCATTTAAAAGCCTTCTGATAAGGGGGCCTTAATTTTCAAAAGACTTCCAAAGGGGTCCATGACTTATACAAAGAGGTAAAAAAAAAAATTCTTATTTTAAATATTGATCTGAATTTTGTACCCTAATATAATTATATGTTAACAACACTGTTTCCCATATAGTAGGTTTAATAATATGTTTGTTGAATTGAATTAATGGTTATTTTTAAAATTCTTTTTTTAAAGAAATAACATCATTCAAATTGAAAAGTGCTCATGTCCTTTTCTTTAAAACAATAATACTAATAATAATGATAGTTAACATTTATAGAGAACCTACTTTGTATCAGACACTGTACTATAAACACTTTACAAATATTATTTCATTTGATTGCCAAAACAAAACTTTGAAATAGGTGCTATTATTACCCACATTTTAGAGATAAGGAAACTGAGTCAAATAGAGATTAAGTGACTTGCCCAGGACCATATACCGATCATTTGTCTCAAGCCAGATTTGAACTCAGATATTTGTCATTCCATGTCCAGCGCCCTACCCCCTGAGTCTCTACCGCAACTAGAGGACCTCCAGCTATTTGGACAATGAGGTTCCAAATAAGATATTGTTTTTCTCTTAGTGGCAGCTTATCCTAATTATATTCAAAGTACTATTGAGGTAACAGAAAATCATCTGAATTTCAGTTTTCTCAAATCCAAATATATAAATGACAGTCATCACACTGAAAAAAATTTCCCCCATGTTGCCTTATGAGTTATCTCTTGTAAAATCATTTCGGGTTTTTCTAAGAATCTAATCTACCTTTGACATACAACATTGATACAATGACATTGGTAATTCCCTGCTGCCCTTAACCCCATTCCTCATTCTTGAGTCCCTGACAGTTGCTTCAAAGGCCATATGCCCAGACCCAAGAATTGTTATTCCTATGGAATAATGGGTTTCTTTGGGGGGAAACTGACATTCCTTTTGGTGAATATAAGCTAAGTAACTTCTGCTGCTTCCTCCCCTCCCATTTTATATTGTCTGAATAAATGATAAAAAAAGATGATGAATTGGGACATAAATTAAATATGTAGGAAGTAATTTGGAATTTAGCATAGTTGCTGTAATAATAAAGGTCATCTGAGTTCAGCAGTAAGTCAGCCTTAATTAAGACATACCAAATGCCCACTTACAATTAAGTGTTTTAATTTTACTATGGTCTCTCAGTCCAGGGAGAGAAAATTGGGGGAATGGAAAGATATTTAAACAAAATACACTGTGCCACAGTATGACTATTTGCCTTCTCCCTCTCTTTTAGAATTGAACATTGTTTTAAAAAACAAACAAAAAATGTGATTTAGTCAAATCTCAACCAAAGAGTGAACCCAGATAGTCTGAGTGCTAGGTTCAAAATGCACTTCAGGTTCTGAAAATTGCTGCTGACATACTACCTTACCCTCTACTGCACTGGGTTCCCCAACTGAATGTATAGGAAAACATCTAAATTTCATTTTTTTCTTTATGATGACAGAGCAATAATCCATGGATAATAATGGAAATAACATGAAAGTTCAAGGAGAGTCAACAATGTGGTGGGGCAGTTGATAAAAGCTGTATTATTTGGGATCATGAAGAGTCAGACATGATTGAAAAATGGTGGCACAAGAGTGAAGGCCGTGGTATCCAGAATGAGGAAGCTGGAACGCTAGTAATCTGTCCTGCTCAGGCACAATCTGGATTACGGGGTTTGGTCTTCAGCTCCACATTTTTGGAATCCATTGATAAGGTCGAGAACATGCTTCTGCATGACAGTGAGTGCACAACATGAAAGTAATGCTAGCTTTTAAGAGTCATTATGATCTCGTACCAAACAACCTTTTTGGACTAGTTATTCAATATGGTACTAGAAATGTTAGCTATAGCACTAAGAGAAGAAAGGGAAATTAAAGGAATTAGGACAGACAATGAGGAAATGAAACTATCACTCTTTGCAGATAATATAATGGTATATTTAGAAAGAGAAACTAAAAATCTAGTTGAAATAATTAACAACTTTAGCAAGTTGCAGGACATAAAATACACACAAATCAGTCTTTCTACATATTATCAACAAAGTCCATCAGCAAGAGATAGAAATAGAAATTCCATTTAAAATAACTGTAGGCGATATAAGATACTTGGGAGTCTACCTGCCAAGAACTGTATGAACACAATTGCAAAGCACTTTTCACACAAATTAAGTTATATCTAAACAACTGGAAAAATATCAATTACTCACAGGTAGGCTGAGCCAATATAGTAAATATAATTGCGCTAAATTAATTTACCTCATCAGTGCCATACCAAAGTACCAAAAATTATTTTAAAGAACTAGAAAAAATAATAACAAAATGCATCTGAAAGAAAAAATGTGTAATGATTACCAAGGGAATTAATTTTTTTTAATGTGAATAACGATGGCCTATCCATACATATTCTCAAACTATAGTATAAAATGGCAACCATCAAAATAGTATGGTGCTGGCTAAGAAATAGAGTGGTGGATCAGTAGAATAGAATAGGGTACACAATATATTGTAATAAATGTAATCTAGTGTTTGGTAAACCCAAGCTTTTGGGACAAGAACTCACTATTTGACAAGAACTAGACAAAAGGGTGGCAGAAACTAGTTATAGATCAACATCCTACCCTGCATTCTAAGATTAAGTCAAAATGGGTACATAATTTAAAAACAAATAGCAATATCATGAACAAATTAGGAGAGTAAGGGGTAGTTTACCTGTCACATCTTTGGATAAGGGAAGAATTTATGACCAAACAAGAGATGGAGGACAATATGAGATGTGAAAAGGATAATTTTTATTGCATTAAATTTAAAAGTTCTTGCATGCCCACAACAAACAAAAAGAACAATGCAGCTAAGATTAGAATGAAAGCAGAAAGGTGGGAAAAATTTGCATACCAAGTGTCTCTGATAAAGGATTCATTTCTCACATATATAGAGAACTGAGTAAAATTTATAGAAAATATGTCATTCCTCAATTGATACTTGATCAAAGGATACAAGAGCAGTTTTCAGATGAAGAAATCAAAGCTATCTCTAGTTATGTGAAAAAAAAATGCTTTGAATCATTATTGATTAAAGCAATGCAAATTAAAAACACATTTAAGGTGCCACTTGACACGTATCAGATTGGTTAATATGCTAGAACAAGGAAATCAGAAATATTGGAGAGATGTGGAAATATTGGGATCTAATGTACTGTTGGAGGTGTTGCGAGCTAATCCAACCATTCTAGAGAGCAATTTGAAACTATGCCCAAAGGGTGATAGAACTGTGCATAATCTTTGACCTACAATATCACAACTATATGTGTATCCCAAAGAAATGAAAAAAGAGAGGGGAAAGGATCTATACGTACAAAATATTTATAACAGCTCTTCTTGTAGTGGCAAAGAATCGGAAATTAAAGAGCTATCTATCAACTAAGTAATGGCTAAAGAAGTTGTGGTATCGGATTGTAATGGAACATTCTTGTGTTATGAGAGATGACAAGTAGGATGCTCTCAAAAAAAAAAAAAAACAACTGGAAAGACTTATACGAACTGATGCAAAGTGAAGACAGCAGAATCCAGGACAACATTGTATACACAGTAACTATAATATTGCATGATAAATCAGCTCTGAATAAGTTACCTATCCTCAGCATCACAATCATCCAAGACCATTCTGAAAGACTCATGATGAAACATTATTCACCTCCAGGAAAAGAACTAATAGAAATTGAATGCAAATCAAAGCATACTATTTTCCACTTCTTCCCTTCCCTTTTCTTTCTTTCTTTCCTTCTCTTTCTTTCCTCCTTTCTTGTCTATGTCTTCTTTCCCAAAATAACTAATATGGAAATATTTTGGATGATTACACATGCATAACCTATACCAAATTGCTTTCCATCTGGGGAAGGGGAAAAGGAGAAAGGAAGAAAATTTGGAACTCAAAAAATTTTTAAGAGATTTTAAAAATTATTTTTAATGTGATTGGGAGAAAAATAAAATACTATTCAAATAAAGATGGGGAAAATATCCAGCTTCAGCACAGGACTGTCCTCAGGAAAAACTGAAAATCCAGAGTAATTTACCTTTGATGTTTTTAAATTATCTCTTCAGCATCCTGACTCTTCCCTCCCTAAACATTCTATCTTGTATTCCACTGCCTAATTAACTACTGCTAATGACATCAGATAAGGTTTAAACTATTACTCCTCTCAGTCATATTTATATTTTAATAGAGCTGCTTAATAATCACAGCAACAGTGAAAACTCTGCAAGGAACTCCTTCACGATTGATTCAAGGAAATGAATCTCTAATAGTTTTGGATGTCTTGCTATGTGGCAGAAGCATTTGTTTTTAATCTCGAGATGGGACCTTTTCAGTGCCCCTCAGATTTGTGTCACATAGCTTTGTTACTTGATATGGTGACCTCTTCCTGGCTCTACAAATGAGTGATCTCCTTTTTATGTGACTATTAGTTATTCTCCCTAGTACATTTAAACAAACTATCAGTTCATTTTTATGCTGCCTCTGTTAACCCATTCCAATTCCTTCCCTGGGCACAGCAAGTTTCTACAAATAATTATCACTTAAGTACAACTCAGCTCTGATTACTTTATAACAAAAAGATGCCATTTGTGAGAAGGTTACACTTAGTCATTCAGAATAGAAGCAGGTATTCAGTGCTGAGTCTGAGGAAAAAAAATAATCCATATGTAATGGGGGAAAATGGAATTTAAATAGCATAAATATGCCTTTGGGTAAGAACAAACCATTCCAGAAAAATAATGTCTAACCTACTCATTAAGTTTTTTGGAAGACTAGACAGCATAAAACCTTTTGAATGTTACCTGTGACTTTTAGATCCTGAAAATTTTTCCTTTTTTAAGGTACTGGCCCTTTAAAGTACAGCTCTTTCAATAGAACAGGCTATTGTTGTATGTCCAAAGGGCTATAAAATTGTACATACCCTTTGATCCCACAGTGTCACCACTAGGTTTGTATTTCAAAGAGACTGGAAAAAAAAAGGAAAGGGACCTATTTGTACAAAAGTATTTATAGCAGCTCTTTTTGTGGCAGCAAAGAATTGGAAATTCATCCCCAGTTGAGGAAGGGCTGAACAGGTTAAGGTACATGATTGTAATAGACTATAAGAAGAAAGAAATGATGAGCATGGTGATTTTAGAAAAAAACTGAGGAATACTTAAATGAACTGATACAAAGTGAAGTGAGCAGAACCAGGAGAACATTGTACACAGCAAAAACAAACTAAGACAATTAAAAAAAAAAACTCACGATGAAAAATGCTCTCTCTCTCCAGAAAAGAACCAATGGAGGATGAATGCAGATCAAAGCAGACTTCTTTCCCATGCTTTCTTTCTTTCATTTTTTTTTTTGGCCTGTGTATTCTTTCACAACATGACTAAGATGGAAATATATTTTGCATGATTGTATATTATAACCTATATCAAACTGCTCACTATTTCAGGGAGGAGGGAAAAGAGAGAGGGAAGGAGAGAATTTGGAACTCGAGATTTTAAAAAATGAATTTTAAAAAATGTTTACATTTGATTGGCACGTGTGTGTATGTATGCATGTATGTGTATGTATGTGTGTGTATGTGTGTCCTGAACATATACTTCTTCTTCTTCTTTTTTTTTTGGTGAGCTGGCTGTTAAACATTGACCAGCAAACCCCTGCCTGGTTTCCTTTATTGTCCCCTCCTTTTCAGATTGCTTTTTCAACCTTCTCCTTAAATACTTGCACAGCAGTCTATTTACTTGACCTTCTTAGGTCTACGTTCCACCTACTTTCCAACATCTGCGTAGGTTGTGCCCTGTGTCTGAAGAATCACCCTACTGAAGTTCACCAAGCTTCACACAGCTCATTCCTGAAATGGCCCATTCTCTGATTAACACAAAGAGAGATCACAAAATCCCTTCAGTGACAATACGTGTAATTCTCATAAACCCTTACTACTAAACTTGTCCCCAGTAGGTCCCTAGGCTTTTATTTGAATGTTATGATAAGCTGTTATTTCATTAATTCCTTGATAAGCTCAACCACATCAGTATTGTTTGGGTTCTGTAAGCTCTTGGAGAATGGGCAGTCATGTTTCCTAATCACCTCCCATGAGACATCTTTTCTGTTGTGTGCTATTAGCACTCTCTCCTCTTCAAAAGATCACATATATCCTTACTCATTTGCATTTTGCAACTTCTACAACATATACTCCTTGAGGGTAGAGAACTGTATTGAACTTTGTCTTTATATCTCTATTGCCTAGCACATATTTTGTGGTTAACAAATGTTTGTGAAACTGTATTAGCCTCGCTCTGCTTAGCTCTATGGAAAGGACTATGTTAAGATAGTACCTTAAATCTTAACTGTAGAACTGATTTTGCTTCTCTCTTTAGAATACTATGGAATTTGAGCTACCCTTAAAAGTCTCTCTCTCTCTCTCTCTCTCTCTCTCTCTCACACACACACACACACACACACACACACACACACACACACACAGCCTTCTTATAAAACAGCGCCTCCTTTATTTTTTTGCATTTATGCTCAAGTCCATGATTTTTTTCTATCATCATTAGCATGTATCCTTTTAAAATCTAAGCTGATGGGATCAGCTCTTGGGGTGAGGGGTCCTTAGATACTATTCCCACTTCCATCATCATTGAATATATTTTGGTTGCATCATGGGAATTTTTTTCTTGAGGACAAAATTAATTATTAATGAATTGAGTTCCCCTTCAGGAATCAGAATTCCTGTTGGTCAGAATCAAGTACTAAAACTAATAAGGGTAATTATTTTTAAGGAGCAAAGATAATTAGCTTGATCACCTGTCGGTCTGCAATTATATGGTTTCTACTGAGGTGGTCAAAAGAAACTTCCAAGCACACCAGTGTTGAGTGCACTAGACAAAGATAACAAGAAGGTAGCCTTTGTTGAGTCTCCCATCCTCTGAATGAAGAGATTATCAGCAAAGACATAAGCATTTATCAGCTCTCATTTTACAAGCTGAGTTTGAAGTCTAACAGTTGTTTATGTGACTGATGTTCTTCATTGATATAGACAGGTTAGATCTGGCCTCTTCTTTCATCCAGTTGGAGGAAGGATGGGGCAGCTAATGCAGAGTCTCCATAGCTTCAGCCTTTGTCTCTAAGGGTGTTAGAAGAAGCCTCATATTTATACTTGCTTGACCTACTCAAGCATAGTGGTGTTAGTAAGAGGGTTGTTGACATCAGTCAGGCTTTTTGTCTTCGGAAAAGTGGGGATTCATTGATTATTCCAAAGCTAGAAGAAAATAAGGGGAACCAACAGGCAGCAAGAAAAATTGTGTACATTTTTCTTTTATCTTTTCTATATGAATGTAAGTTTCACAAAGGCAAGGACTACTTTATTTCTGTCTATATCTCTAGGGACTATAATGGTGCCTTGATATTTAATAAATGCATTTGGGATGAACTGAATGAGTAGGTGGAATGGTTGGAACTATAATGCTACTTTTACATAGTAAGCACTTAATAAATGCATTTCAGAAGTTGAATGAATATGTCCACAGAGTTCAATTTTAGAGGAATAAGAGGAAACCAGACTAATGACTTCTTTGTATAGGGGACTTCCCCAAAGAAAATTAATTTTTATCCAAGCCTATAGACACCTCTTCCCCACCAGAGAATTGCTCAGGTTAAAAGGTTAAGTAGCTTGGCTGGGGGCATGTAACTAGTATGTGGCAGAGGTAGAAGGAAGTACAAAAAGAAAAAAAATTATTGAGTGCCAAGCACTGTGCTAAAAACCTAACAAATGTCTCATTTGATCCTTGTAACAATCTGGGAAGTAAGTGCTATTATTACCCCCATTTTATAGTTGAGGAAACTGAGGCAGATAGAGTTTAGGAAATTTGCCCAGGTACACATAACAGTCAGATAGGAACTTGGGTCCTTTTGACTGCAGGTCCAGCCCCCTATTCACTTTACCACTTAGCTGCCTAGAATTTGAATCCACGCCTTTTTTGATTACAAGGCTGACATTCAATCTAGTACTGTTTTGACTTGTTCATTAGGACCTATAGTAAGATTAATTGAGTGTTAAACTTCTTCTCTCTTCCTTAAAATCCCTTAACCAATCAATATATCTACCCATACCTCTACCTTGCCTCTTTGCTACTTTCCTTATTAAAGCATTTGCAATTTACAATACATTACTCCCAGAAATATTATACAAAATGATCAGCTATGGATAACACATCATAAAACATGCAAACATAAGATTATATTTCTATGATGCTCAAAAAAAATCTTCAGAGATGGTTTTGCTCTAGTAAATTGGTTTATGTATTTAGTGCCCTCTCTAAAAAGTCAACCAATCATTACATATTAATGTTAATAACAATCGTGATTATCGCTAGGCACTGAATCTATTTTCAGTGTTAAATTCTAGGAAAAGCAATACCTTTACTGGAATGAAGTTTCAGTAGGTGAAAGGTGATCTGCAAATGGGAGTGGTCCCTTCTTCTATCCTAACCTGTCATTCTCCTATTTCCTGTTTGTCCTATGTCTTTTTTCCCAAGAGGCAAGGCAGTAGAGTAGAAAGAACCAGACTTGGGGTCAGAATACTTGGGTTTAAGCCTTGACTTATGAGAACTGTGGGATACTGACATGTCACTCCATTCACCTCAGGAATAATGTACAAGATTGCTGTAAATAACAATAATCCTTGAAAAGTGCTTTGCAAAGTGTTACATTAAAATCTATTATAATGACTATTTTTTATTGCAGAAAACCTATGATTTCTTCTGAAATTATTTTTTTCATACTCTCTTACCCCATTTCTTCCACTGTCTGGATTTAATTGATTTCTAGACCCCCCAGTGCCTAACTAGCTTCCCCTCCTTTTATACCTAGCTTCTTTCTCAAGTCAGTTTTTTTCCCATCGAGAAAGAACTACAGCTTGGTCTCCACTCACTTTCTGAGCCACTTTGACCATTAACTCCCATAAATGCTTGGTCCAATGATCCAATGCCTTGTTACACAACACAGAGACTAAAGATCTTGGGGTAATTTCAAGATTAATTTCGTCTATCCTAGAACATAGAGAAGGAATTCTTCAGTTTAGCCACATTGGTTGTATAAGACACAGGGTATGTTTCCAGAAGTGACAGCTTAGCAAAATAAATTTCTTTTTTGTAATGCAGATTCAAATTTTATTTTACTTTTTTTTATTTATATAAGTGGGCAAATTTCTTGAACTCCCCCACTTCCCCCATCACAGACAATCATGCATTCTGATTACCCCCTCCACCAATCTACCCTCCCTTCTATCACACCCCTGTCTTCCCTTAACCCCATCTTCTCTCTTTTCTTGTAGGACAAGATAGATTTCTATACCCCATTACCTGTATTTCTTATTTCCCAGTTACACACAAAAACAATTCTCAACATTCATTCCTAAAACTTTGAGTTCCAACTTCTCTCCCTTCCTCTCTCCCCACCCATTCTCACTGAGAAGGCAAGCAATTCAATATAGGCTATATATGTGTAGTTTTGCTAAAGACTTTCATAATAGCCATGTTGTGAAAGACTACCTATATTTCCCTCCCTTCTATCCTACCCCCTATTTATTCTATTCTCTGTGTTGACCTTATCCCTCCTCAAAAGTGTTTACTTCTAATTGCCTCCCTCATTTGCTCTCCCTTCTATTATCCCCCCCACCCTCACTTATCCCTTTCTCCCCTACTGTCCTGTAATGTAAGATAGATTTTCATACCAAATTGAGTGTTCATGTTATTCCCTCTGTAAGCCAAATGTGGTGAGAGTAAGCTTCACTTTTTCCCTCTCACCTTCCCCTTTTCCCCTTCATTGAAAAAGCTTTTTTATGAGAAATAATTTGCCCTGTTCTATTTCTCCCTTTCTTCTTCCAATGTATTACTCTCTCATCCCTTAATTTTACTTACATACATATCATCCCTTCCTATTCAACTCACCCTGTGCCCTCTGTCTATATGTATATAATCCCTCCAACTACCCAAATACTGAGAAAAGTTTCAAAAGTTTCAAATATTATCTTTTCATGTAGGAATATAAACAGTTCAGCTTTAGTAAATCCCTTAGGATTTCTCTTTCCTATTTACCTTTTCATGCTTCTCTTGATTCTTCTGTTTGAAAGTCAAAATTTCAATTCAGCTCTTTTCTTTTCATCAAGTATGCTTGAAATTCCTCTGTTTCATTAATGACCATTTTTTCCCTTGAAGTATTATACTCACTATGGCTGGGTAGGTGATTCTTGGTTTTAGTCCTACTTTCTTTGATTTCTAGAATATCATATTCCAAGCCCTTTGATCCCTTAATGTAGAAGCAGCCAGATCCTGTATTATCCTTATTGTATTTCCACAATACTCAAATTGTTTCTTTCTGGCTACTTACAATATTTTGTCCTTGACTTGGGAACTCTGGAATTTGGCTACAGTGTTCCTAGGAGTTTTTCTGTTTGGATCCCTTTCAGGAGGTGATCAGTTAATTTATTCAATATTTATTTTACCCTCTGGTTCCAGAATATCAGGGCAGGTTTCCTTGATAATTTCCTGAAAGATGATATTTAGGTTCTTTTCCAGGTCACTTGTTTTTTCCAATGAGATATTTCACATTGTCTTCTATTTTTTCATTCTTTTGATTTTATTTTGTAATTTCTTGGTTTCTCATAAAGTCATTAGCTTCTGTCTGCCCCATTCTAATTTTTAAAGAACTATTTTCTTCAGTGAGCTTTTGAACCTCCTTTTCCATTTGGCTGATTTTGCTTTTTAAAGCATTCTTCTCCTCATTGGCATTTTGGATTTCTTTTTCCCATTGAGTTAGCCTATTTTTAAAGGTGTTATTTTCTTCAGCATTTTTTGCTGAACTTTTTAGCAAACTGTTGACTCCCTTTTCATGATTTTCTTGCATTGCTCTCATTTCTCTTCCTAATTTTTCTTCCACCTCTCTTACTTGATTTTCAAAATTCTTTTTGAGCTCTTCCATAGCCTGAGACGTGCATATTTATTTTGCAGGTTTTGGATGCAGAAGCCTTGAGTTTTACGTCTTCCTCTGAAGGATAGAAGGAAGAAAATATCTGCTCACCATGAAAATAACCTTCTATTGTCTTATTCTTTTTCCCTTTTTTGGGCATTTTCCCAGTCAGGTACTTGACTTTTGAATCTTTGTCAAGGGGAGGGTATACTCTGGGGACCTGTAAGCTCTGAGTTCCTCCAAGGTGGCCCAATCAAGGGAGGGGAGTTTATTCCTCTCCTGGCCTGCACTCTGGTCTGTGAGCAGGATTCCCTCTCCAGAGCCTCTACCAGCTCCACCACCAGCCAGGACTCCTCCTCACCCCAGGATGGCCTATCAGGGCTGAGATCCAGATCAGCTGCTCAATTCCCCCAGGGGCTTTAGGCCAGGGCTCCAACAATCAAAGTTGCCACCTCCTGGGACTGGGGCTACACCACTGCATTCCCTTCTCACCCAAGTGAAAGAGCTTTCTCACTGGCCTTTGGAGCTGTCTTTGGTGTTTATGAGTTGAGGAATCTGGGACCCACAGCTGTTGCTGGTGGTATGGCACCTTGAAGTCCACTCCAGTCCTGTCCTTGCTGTAGCATGCCCTGCCTGTGCTGGGCTGTGCTCTGCTCCACTCCAGGGTCTGGAAATCCAAGGGTCAAGTCCAACTTGGGGGATTTGGGAATGGGGATGACTGAGCATAAACTACTTGGTGAGGAGATGGCCAGAAGTACTCCTAGAAAGGACTTTGTCATTTGTCTGCCCTATAGATTTTACTCCTGATGATCCTGAAACCTCTCCTTTCCCAGGTCACCTTTCCCATAGATAGAATGTTCTAAAGTCTTGGAGCAGTTTCAATAAATTTTTTTAACAAAATCAAAAAGTCTGAATTCTACATTTTTTCTTCAAAGTAAGAAAACTGAAGACTAAGACCTAATACTACCATATATTCTTTTCCTTAACTCTGATATCAGTATTTCTTCTATTTATATGTTCTTAGCACCTGATTTTAATTTCAACCAAGCTGTTTTCTGGTCACTGTTTTCCTTTATTTTATCAAGAAAACCATGTCAGTTTTCATTTGCTGATCCAGGTCTGGTGCTAGTCCTGGTGGGGTTGCTGACTAAAAATTATTCTAATCTACTAAATTTTGGAAAATTTCTGCCGTCTTTTTTAGTTTTTGAAGAATATGATGATATAATCTAATCAAAATCTTTAAATCTTTTAATATCCAAGCCCATGAACTTCATTGTTCATTTATTTAACAATAAATTCTTCCTATGCCTGACACTGTGTTAGATTCTGGGTATATAATGACAACAATGAAATAGTTTCTGCCTTCAAGGAACTTATATTCTATTAGAGTGGAGAAGAACCACAGGTAATCATACAAAATATATACAAAATAATTTTTGGTGGGGGAAGGAAGAGACAAAGATCAGATTTAAAAGATCTTCTCGTGAGACTTCTGTGTATTTTTTTAATTGAAAAGCACATATTTATGATTCATTGACTCTCTCAGGACATCTTCTTGCAGTTCACCCAAGAGTTGAGCCTTGTAGGAAGTTGAGGATTCTAAGAAATGGAGGTGAAAGAGAATATTTCCAGCATGAGGAACAACACAGATAGAGGAGATTAGGTATTGTGAATGATGAACAGAATATAGGCTTGTTGGAATAAAACACAGCGAGCAAAGGGTTTGTGTATGGTTCAGGGTGCTCACTCCTCATCCCCTGATCTGCAGCGGGCTTTTAGAGAGAACCCAGAAACACTTCTAAAGAAAAAGCTGAAACAAAAACAAAACAAACAAAACAAAGCCTTCCTGCATTCAGAAAACATCTCTTTCCTTTGTCACAACATATTCTGTGAAGTCATTGCATTTAGAACTACAAGGTGCTGAGACTAGTCAGTACCACTCCTTTCTTATACTTTCCAAAATCTTGAGATTTTCCCTAAATGGATGAGACACTGTCAGCCAAAATGATCGCCTATAATGGCCAAAGTTTTGAGTTAATGTGAACAAAGTAGAAATTGTCAGTTGATACCTATCCCATCCCTAATCTTATTCTCTCCTTGTTCTTCTAAAGTTCCCTGAGTACTATGTATGGTGCTCTGGTTTCCTAGTTAATGCAGAGGAACAGTTCAGGACTCCTTGGGACTAAAATGTTTTTTCCCAAGTGACTTCCAAATTCAATCTGCCCTTCAGTAATTACATTTGTAGATAATGGGAAAGAAAGCACTACAGCAGAGTGCCTTTAAATCATAATTAATTGCACATGCAAATGCCCTGCTAAATTTGGATGCTCAATTAGATAACTAATTGCACTGAAAATGAAAGCCTGCCCTTAAATTGATGACCGTGGACCCCCAGTCTTGCCGTGTGCATCCTCTCACTTAATCGGGCAACAGGTGTTTTGCTAGTTGCTCTCAGAGATAAGCATAAAATAAAGTACACCTTAATGAAAAGGACTGATGAGTTCAATCATTACCTGATTTACATTTATAAGATGGAAGGGGCTATTTTAGACCAGTTCCCTAGAGGGTGAAGTCCCCTGGAACTTACTAGGATTTGTTTGATGGGTCTAAATGAAGAATGAATTTATGAAGCTGATGCCATATTAGGAGGAAACATGACAAGAGTGCAAATAATAGAGCAGCAATAGAGAAACTTTTTCAATAAGTGCAAAAATAGTTAAGTGGGGTGGGCCCGGGAGAATCCAACAGTAGCCAAGGACAATACAACCAGAAGGATGATCTTGGCAGAAGAGGGGGTGACTCTTAACCCTTGGAACTGTGGGTAAGACCAACTGGGAGAGGGACACCATTACAATAGGACTCTGATGTCTGCAGAGAATGCAGAGATCTTAATACATATGTTAAGGAAGCATCCACCTCCACCTTGTTGATGTGCTATGGAAACTCCATTTGCCCCTTGCCAAGTAGTAATGATTTATCTTATAAGTTGGTTTGTGCATTCTGTGTGGTTTTCCAGAAATCAACCAGCTGTTGCCTATTAATGTTAATAAGAATCATGTGATTTTATTTCTAGACAATGGATTTCTTGGTGATCTTGTGTTCCAGGAAAAGGGACACCTGTACTGGACTAAGGATTTAAGTGTCTCAAAGGTGAGTTACTAATGAGAGATTTGCCAACTCCCTTTCTCACCTGCTCTTCTACAGTAGAACTCTTCTTCTTGAAAGGTAGCATTGTATGAACAAAAGAAGAGCCCTAGGCATCACAGGACCTAAGTTCAGATCTGGACTCTTTTACATATATACTGTTTTGGTTGGAGGGCCTGGGTTTTTCCTGCCTTCGATACTTACTGTGCAACTGGGGGTAATGCCTTTTATCCACAAAAGCTTCCATGACTCATCTATGAAATGGGGATAATAATATTTTCACTACTTGCTCTTTGCATATTATGATCATTAATATTTTGTTGTCAAAGTATTTTGCAATCATTAAAGTGCTCTATCATTGTGAGCTATAATGATTATTAAAATTGGGTTCTTATTGGTGAATGTGGCAGCCAGAGTGGGAATGTGATCTATGACTCTGCAGAAGAATGTAGACTACTTTGAGTAAATGTAAACAGCAAAAGAAGCTCTGACTATCTCATGGGGACACTTGCACGTGATTCGGGGCACTATACCTTTTCCTGTTCTGTTTTCATATAATATCTGATGGGGCCTGGGGTTAGCACAGGGATCCATCACACCATTGTGTCTGCCTGCCACCAAGGACTAGGTTCTGCGAGTAAATTCCTTTAAATAACCCAATTAACCTAACAAAGACTATTAAAACCTATGCACTACCAAGTTGGCATGGATCCCTCTTCTTCAGTATCTCAGTATTGTCTGAAATGGTCTGTGTCCCTACAATGGATATATCAGGACAGAACAGATCAGCCCTCTTATATTTGGCTTTACAATTGGCCTAGAAGGCAGGATAGTCTGCCCTCTAAATAAATCTTGTCTATAAATTCTATGAGGGGGCCATCTCCAGTTGTCTGGATCTATATCTTTCTACTGGCCTCAGAAGGTTATATAGGAGAAAGTAAGACTGGTGACCTAGCACAGCCCTCCTTCACTTACATCCGATTCACTTGCCAGTCATGTCATCTTCCTGAACTCTTTGGTCCCCTTTTTGTATAGTAGAAACCTTCTGGCATAGCCCTGGGCAGGAATGGGATTTTCTAAAGATCCCATGGAGTCAGTCCCAAAAGGGAGACTAGAATTTAGGTTTCCTTACTCATACATCAGCATTCTTATAGTTAACTAAAACGACCGCTGATACTTATGTGATACTTATAAAGTTTGCTTTATATACTCATTTTTGTCTCACAGTAACCCTAGGAGGCATAGCTAGGTCCTGCTTAGTGTGACTAATGAATTCCTTGAAGTTGTCACATTATTCCAAATCACATTATTAAAAATTATATATAAAATATGTTCATTGGTTCTCATTCAATGGAATTATACACTGGCTATTTGGGTAATATGACCACTGTAACAAATTCTTGAGAACATCTCAAGGTATTCATTATTTGCACTCATTTTGGTATTGTCATCTATATTTTATAGATTAGAAAAGGAAGACGGAAAGAGGTTAAGAAATTAGTCCTTGGTCTAACAAGTAATTTTAAGAGTACTGCATATATAGACACTGTGTGTGTAGATATAAACTTGGCAAAGAAACTCTGGCCAAAGTGGCCTAAATTCCCACTTCTCCATCAAATGAACATTTGAGACAACTTCAATAAATTGATTGATAAAGAACTAATAAAGTCAGAGAAAAAAGGAATAGAAAAGATATCATTTATCATTTTCAAACTCACTTATTTCTACATGAAAGAAGATATAGTCAAGACACCAAGATACCACAACTCTGAAAAAGAGTATTTATAAGGTAAGTTTCCAAAGTGCTGTTTTTCAATCTGTCTCATCTACTTTGTTCGCCAAATATGACTGGTACTTTCCTAAGCAAGTCTTCGTGTCTACTGCAATTACAGGGTAAGGGAAGATCTTATTTGTAAACAAGTCCCTATTTGGAAACAAAGAAGATCATCACCTTGCCTTTCCCAGGGGAGCCTTGTCATCTGTGGTCTGAATCTGCTGGTGCCATTTTTGGAATTGACTTGACCGGTAAGTCAATTCTTTTTGGAGAATTTGGAGAATAAGCTCTTTGGACTTCTCATGAAACTACTTTTGACTGCAGGCAAGGAAAAGACCTTGATTCCATGTGAAGTTTAAGTATCACTTAAAACAAGACAGGCTGGTTGATGGGTGAGCTTGGGATGGGGATGTTGGAGGTAAAACACATTTTTATTATTTTTGTTCTTTTGTTTTGAGTTGAGTGGATAATTTAGAAAAATCTTAGATGTATTCCAGATCCCTAAGTAAAAACTCTTGGAATGTCATGGGAGATTGTCAGCCTGGGAATGAATGGACAAAAGTGTGTGTGTGGCTGGGGCAGGGAGGGGTAATTTGTTTGATATTTGCTCTACCTCCTCTTCAGCCAGAACATCTTCCTAAGTCTCTAGCTCCGCAGTTTCTATAGACTCTAATAGAGATAACAGACTTTTCCTCTGAGTCTAGTAGTTTTAGAATGATTTATGGTCATAATTTTAGAATTGTAAGGGACCTGGGAGGTCATTTGGTGCAAATTCTCTCATTTGATAAAGAAATTGAAGCCCAGAGAGGTTAGGGGACTTGTAAAGTAGGTAAGTAAGCTGACTGAGACACAGATTTAAATACTGAGCCTTATAAACAAACCGCAAAATAATTTAGCCTTAGATACTTAACTGTGTTACCTGGGGCAAGTCATTTCTGTTTATCTCAGTTTCCTTATTTGTAAGATAGGGATAATAATAGCTTCTCGGCCACAGTTACTTGGTCAATGTTCCCTGGTTAGTTTTTCAACTTACAAATAACCAGCATTAGCTGTAAGGCTGCTTGGCTCTCCTTAAATGACCAAGGAATTGCATGCAATTTTAACCCCTAAAAGGCTGTGAAGCGCATCTATTTTCCCCTTTCTCTTCTTCCCCCTACAACATCTTGAGTTCCTGCTAAGCTAATAATAATGATAACTAGCAATTGTGTAGTGCCTAAAGGCTACAAAAGCATTCTCATTCATTCATTCTCTTTCTTTCTTTCTCTCACACACACATTAGTGAGAAAAATAATATTTTTTTTACATATTTTTGCAGGTTTCTTTAATGTCTGGCTTAATAAAAGACAGCTGCACTGTTATATCTACTTCTGTATTCAATCTGTTGTGATAGGTGGTACGCTGGATAGAGCACTAGACCTGGTGTCAGGAAGATTCATTTTCCGAGCTCAAATCTGGCCTCAGACATTTATTAGTTATGTGACCCTGGACAATTCATTTAACTCAATTTGCCTCAATTTTCCCATCTGTAAAATGACCTGGAGAAGGAAATGGAAAACCAATGCAGCATCGTTGCCATGAAAACCCCAAATGGGTTCAAAAGAAGAGCTGCACATGACCTAAACAACACCATAAAAAGAAGAAAATTCAACCTCAAGCAAATATTTAGTTAAAAAAGGGGAGGAGTATTTTAATAGGTAAGTAACATCTTAGGCTTATTGTGGAAATAGCTCTGACCTTGTGAACTTTCTAATTTTGATGGTTGTGTTTTATTTTCGAGAGGACGTGACATTAGAGAAATGGTGACATGATTTGCAGTTGACTTTGACTTGAGGGAGGGTTGTCATCAGCCTCACTTTCTCCTCCAGAGTCATCTGGGTCCAGTGGCCAGATATTCATCAGGATGACTGGAGAATAGCAACATGGTGCAGTGGAGGGAATATTAAATTCAGAGTCAGGGACCTGGATTCAAACCCAGACTGCCATTTATTAAATCTGTGACCTGAGACAAGTCACTTGACCTCTCTAGGCCTCAGTTTCCTTATTTTTAAATTAAGCAGGTTGAATTCCAAGATCTCTAAGGACTCACCTTTCTATGTTGTTAATCTTAAATTGCAGAATCTTAAGTTCCAAATACAAAGGGAAAAGCTATGACTGACTTTTTTTTAACTGAATGAAGACACAAGTTTAAGGATTCTCTCTGTGCACTAAAGCTAATTCTACCCAATCAGGAAAGGCTAATAAACCTTTAGTGGAGTTCAGGATTGAAGGCAAGGAAGGAATTTATTCCAGACACGGAGAGTAGCCTATACAAAGTCATGGAAAGGAATTAATAAGGTTTGGGGAAGTGTAAGGAGTCCTAGTACCCTGGAATACATAGTATAAGAAAGGGGAAAACAGAATAAAAGGCTTACATTAAGTCTATGTTTGAGATCTACATAGCAAATGCTAGTATAAAAATTTCCGTAAAAAAAAACAAATCTCCCAGATAGGGTGCCACTGGGGCACAGAGAAAACCTTAGTTGATTCTCATATTCAAGCCATTCATTTAGTAATTCATTCGTTAGATTTTTTAAAAAATGTTTTATAATTTTATAGATACCTTAAATAGACATTTCAGATGTCAAAGCATCATTTTGTTGACTGAATGTTAAGTCAACTCTCTGTAAGAAGTTTATTTATGGCTTACTTAATAGACTAGTATGGTTATCTCTGGGGGGAAAATACTATTTCCCCCCCAGCTGATTTCTGTCATTAAAAGTTCAAGCACACATTTTTACCACAGACTTCTAAAGTCCTTAGAGGCTGGGGTACCTCTATGGAAAGAGAGCAAACACTTCCTGGGGTGACAAGGTGAAGGCAAGGATGTAACTGACTTTGGAAGAGTCTTCCACCAAAGACTTCAGAGTAATGAAAGAGATAGGTCCTTCTCCAGTTCCAAGAATCTACATCCTGCTGTCCTCCAGTCCTGGACTTCCCTAGCCAAGTAACGTTTTGTTTTTATGGGATGGTGAAAAGATCCCTGCTGGCTCTAAAGATGGGTCAGAAAGAATGATGGGAACATTTTTACTATTCCCTATTTCTCAAGGGGAAGTCATCAGAAGGGAATGAAATTGAGCCCTCAGAAAAGAATGTGGAAAGAATCTCCAGTGGGCTGAAATAACATTGAAGTCAAGAAGCAGACAACCAAACAAAAAACCCCATGGATCATTCACTGCTAGAAAACACACATTTAAAATCACAACATGAAAATGTCCTACAGCTATCAGGGAAACGGATCATTAAGCCACACTCTAATGAGACTGGAGATGCCATTCCTTCATTTGGCTCCGATATGTGCACCTGAGTCGGACAGTTTTTCTGCCCTGTCTCTGAGGACAGGCTACCTGATGAGTTTTGTCTGAAGGCAGGGGAGGATAAACTGCTTCATCCTGGAGATGCTCATTCCCTGCTCAGGAGGCCTCTGCTTCCATTTCTATCCAGAGGTTTTTCGAACTGCTATCAAGCTAAGCACTGAAAGAAAGCATATAATGTGAGGAAGGACATACCGTCAATGAGCAGATGCGAGAATCTGTTAAAATGAGAAATCTTTAGTATGTAAATGAAAAGAGCTATTTTCTTCAAGAATAAAAAAGTACTCCAATGACAAGTGATATGAGGGCTGTCTTTTGAGTCTGAAAGATTTGAGTTCAAGAACCACTTCTGACAAAATACTGGCCATGTGACCCCTAGTTAAATGAATTAACAGTTATTCTCTTAAGATTATAAACTACATAGAAATTTTTATTTGCATTGGCAGAAGAAGGTGTACAGATTTGAGGTTCCTTCCACCTTCCCCCCAATGAATTATTTAAATTAAGTTAATGATAAAATTCATTAAATAAAATTAATAAAGCCCAACTTCAATATATCAAGCACACACGACTTTGTCAGTATGGGTGTTCTTGCCAGGGATAGTTAATTAATCAGTCATTTATTTATTTTTTATTAAGAATGTAATATGCTCTAGGGGAGAACACATATTATAATTTCTACTCAGTAGGTGGTCTTCAAGGGTTTCAATGGTCAAAAAATTCATTGCCTGAAACTAATCTGGCAATTGTAGCTAGACTGGTACTGAGATGACAAGCATATATTTTCAACACCTGAATCTGAGGCCAGTTCCATCTGCCATGCTGTGCTGTCTCTTACTGAAACATTTAATGATGTTCAAAGATAATAGCTATCTTTACCAGGCCTGTACTTTCCAGCTTGATAAGACTAATTACTAATTTTCTCTCACTGGCATAGCCTTTAGCACCCAAAGTCAATTCCATATTCCAGTGAAATACCAGTGAACACTTAGTGAAGGAATGAATACATAGATCCAAAATTCAACAGTCCAATCCAGTCCAATTCAATAATCCAAGAAAGCATTTAATAAGTGACTACCATGTGCCAGGTATTGTGTGACTTATGGGAATACAAAGATAAACTTAAAATATCTCCCCTGCCCTCAGGGAACTTACATTTTCCTAGGAGACACCAATATACACTCAAGTAAGTAAATACGAATTATATGCAATAAGAATACAAATTGTTTCATGGGGTGGGATAGGGAAGGACTAAAAATCTGGGGGAATTAGGAAAGGCCTCTTGTGGTATATCATATTAAACCACACCTTGAGTCAGAGAATTTCGGAGGTATCAGAAACCTGAGAGATCATCCCAAGTCCTTTTGTATTTCTTAGTATTGTCATTTTTGAAATATTCTAGCTAACCCACATGATCTTTTAGACTTTGCCTTTTCCCATCGTACATGCACAAATAGAGAAGGAAGGCCTAGTTGAAGTGTTGAGGATGCAATGTCAAGGGGTTGACCTTTGAATTCATCTGGTTATAGTCCAACTTCATTATTTTAAAGATATGGAAAAATACCTAGAGAGCAGGGCTCTAGTCCTGTCTTTGCCAATTCACAGCCCTGCAACATGGATCAGATCACTTAACCGCTCTGCGCCTCCATCTCCTCAGGGACTCTAGTCATCCTCTCATGCAACCTCATCATTTTGAAGGGGAACAAGGCTAGTATTAGAGAAACGAAGTGATTTGCCCAAGGAAATAAGTATCCTGAGTCATCAGTACGCTGACTATGGACCATCATTAGGGGACTCAAAGGCACATGTGGTTCTCTATGTCCTCAAGTGCGGCCCTTTGACTGAATCTACACTTGAGGACCTAGAGGGCCACATGTGGCCTTGAGGCCACAGGTTCCCCCACCCTTGAACTATATCATCCTTATGAACTGGATCTCAAATTCTGTATGCCCATAGAACAAAGGCTCTCCTGTGACCTAGTACATAAGCATAATGCCAAAAAATCATCTTTATAGCTTTGAGTAAAATATTCTTTCTCTCTTCCCTTGGGACCTTCACAGTCTGGGGTTTTCTCTTTGTCTAGTCTTTCTGCCCCTTTTTCTCCATTAATGCCATTTTCATTTCTCTGATTCTTCTATCTCTTCTGTCTGCTACCCTTAGTTTTGGTATTCATTTATTAGCTAATCAAATATAAATATTTACAGGAAAAGAACAAGTACCTCTAATGACTATTTGCTGGAACCAAGAAGCTTTACCTCCAGCTGGGTTTATGCTGGTACCTGGGTCGCATTTCGGCATTTCCTGGAAATAAATATGTAGTGTTTTATGTGATACATGGAAAATTTGCTACATATTGTTTCTAGCTAGTTTTCCTTTTAGTAAATTAACATGATCAGGATTGAAAAATGCCATTTGACTTAATCATTAAAACATATTTAGGAAATTAGCTTTAGAGGGGAAGGTCTCATTGAAATCCCAACCTAAACTGTCTCATCTTTTAGAGGAATAATGTTAGTTCTTATGCTTCACATAGCTTAATTAATTAATTAATATTTGATAAATGATATAGAGAGTCAGAGTGCATAAGGAAGGGATGGAATTATTCACAGGTCTTTGGAATAATTTTTTCTTTGACAGAATATTTGCCTAATAGCAATACAACCAGTATACTCCAGAGAATTTCTGCTCTGGGGAATACCATTTTTTTCCCATGTACTTTATCTTTCTCTTTTTGTTGTTGTATAGGGAGCTTAGGGAAGTGAAAATATTCAAAAATATGTCTGAAATAGATCAGGAACATTGAGTAGAGAATGGCCAAACAAATTGTGATACAAGAATGTAATACATTATTATTTAGTCAAGAAAGATGATGAACATGAAAAATTCAGAAAAGCATAGGAGGACTTATATGAACTCTTGCAGAATGAAGTAAACTGAAGTGAAAGTAAAGTGAACTAAGAAGCAGATACAAAAATTTAAATGCAATGCAAAGGGAGGGAACAAGCATTTAAGTGCCTACTATATGCCAGGTACTTTACAAATATTATCTCATTTGATCTGAATCCAAAATACTTTACAAATATTATCTTATTTGATCAGAATCCAAAAGACTGCAGCATCTGATAAGCACAGTGTAACCGAAAGTCATTCTAAAGAAGTGGGCATGAACTGAAACTCTATTGAAACTAGAATGACCAAGTTTAGCCAGAGAAAAGATGAGAATGAATACCATTTTCAGCAAAGGTGAGAGACCTTGCCTATACTATCAAACTTAGTAGATGTATTGGTTAGTTTTACTCAACTGTCTTTTTACAAAAAAAGTTTACTTTTTAAAAAATTCTATTTAAAATAAAAAAATTAATTCTATTTTAATTTAAAATTAATTTTTTTAAATTCTAAAATTTTTAAAAATTAAGATAATATAAGAAAAAAGATATTAGTAAAAATTAACAGACTAGAAAGCCTACTTTGACTTCCCTAGAAATGGGGTTATTCTATTTGAAGGTAAAAAAATAGCATCCCTAATGTGAAAATTATTCAAAAACAGGTCTGATCTGCTTGAAATTGTGTTTTGGAAAAGTATATGCAAAAAAAAGAAGAATCTTAAAGACTGCAAAATTAGCAAAGGATGTGGGGCTGAAACTCATTTTTGAAGAGGCATAAAGCGTGGTCTTATCCTAACAAGAAAGTCTTAAATGTGTAGAAGTGCATATGTAGGATTGAGGAAGCAATTATAACTATAGCTTGGGACTTTATCAGGTTATTAAATATTTATTGATGAGTTGCTGAAAGGGTCTTACAATTTGGTTTCCTTGGTTGTGTGTGTGTTCACCTGCATGTTTATGCATACACACACATACATAAAGGCCAAGACATTGCTGCAGGCAGCTCATTTAGACTCTAGGCAGATAATGTACTCACCTGTATTGGTAAAGAGAATGCCTCACTGGGCCTTCCCCTTCCCTACACTAACGAAATCATAGATCTAGTTGTCATTCCTATGTATAATCAAAGTCAACATGGCCAGAGAACCATATACAGGGTGAAACCGTAGGCATGGAATCAAACCTACTACACTTAAGTCAACTGTAAACGAAAGGAGGATTTGCAGTTCTGACCTCAGATATAGCAACAACAAAAATGAATAAAAATCAAAAGAGACAAGCAAAAACCCCCAACAAAATCTATACTATATTTAAAGGTATGGAAAAATAAGAAAATTAAAAATCAAGTGTCTGGGAACAGCTAGCTCTTCAAAGAGAAGCTGGCAATTTGGTAGAAAGTGCTGGAGAGAACAGTCGTATGAAGAGAATTTATTATTCCCTTTTTTGAGAGATGGATAGATTCAATAGAAAAATAAACAAGAAGGGAAATTTAGAGCTGAAAGAATTGTTGGAGAGACTTGATTTTATTGATTTATGGTAGCATCTGAATAGAAATATTGGAAAATACATTTTTTCAGCTGCCCATGGTAGCTTGGGAAGATTGAAAAATTTGACATTTACAAGGTCATAATGGAATTACAACCAATGACCAATATAACCAATCAGGTACAATAAATATGCCCTTTACACAGCATAATGCAAAACACAAAAACCAAAAAGCAAACCAACTTCATGAGCAAAGGTAATGTGATGAAAGGATATGAATAGAACTGGAGACTAAGTAATGATGCACTGAATAAAGACAGGGCTAACAAACACATTATGCAAACCATAAATAATTGTATTACAGAGAATTATAAGATGCATAACAAAACTTATGGGATGTAGTTAAAATAAAACAATACAATAAACATTTATTAAGTACCTATTATATACCAGGCACTGGACATATAAGTAAGAAAAGAAAGACGGTCTCTGATCCCTCAAGGAACCTGTAATCTAATGGGAAGGAAGCTAAAAAGGTGAGGCAGAGAGAGAAGGAGAGCAGGAACCCTCACTCTCTGGAAGCCTTCTGTTTTCTTATTACTGCTATATGCTGAAAGAAAAAGAAAAAGGAAAGAGGAAGTAGCTTCTACTGCTGCTGCCGCATTGTTCCTCCTCCTCCTCATATTATTGCTACTATTACTGCTACTACTACTATTACTGCTACTACTGATGTTGCTACTACTGCTGCTGTTGTTACTATTTTTTAATACTTCTATATCCTGATTCTTCTTATACCTGTTTCCTTTGTCAGGTCATGCCCACTAAAGGTAATTATCATGCAGGTTTCTGTGCTGGGCCCTATTCTCTTGTCTTTCCATATTATTTTTCTTGGTGACCTCATCAATTACCATGCAATTATCACCTCTATGCTAATGATTCTCAGATTTACCTATCCAACTCTAACTTCTCTCTTTGCCTCCAAACTGGCATCTCCTACCACTTATTAGACATCCCAAACAGGATGCCTCATAGACATCCAAAACTCAAAATTTTAGCTCCAAAATGGAACTATTTTCTTCCACCAAACACTTTCTACTTCTGATCTTGTGTAATACTATCAACAATACAACCATCTTTACCGGCCACCTGGGCTGCATCCTTGACTTTTCATTCTGTGCTCCCCATCCAATTTGTTGCAAAGTCCTATTGATTTATCTTCATGACATTTATCTCACATGCCTCCTTCTTTTTTCTGACAGGGAGCCACCCTAGTGTAGACCCTTATCACCTCACAACTGGACTATTCCAAGAACATGGTGGTTAGTCTCTCTGCTTCAAGTCTCTCCCAGTCCAATCCACTCATTTCATATCTAGCTATCAAATTAATCTTTCTGAAGTGTAGATCTGACCATGTCACCTCCTATTCAGTAAACTCTAGCTGTTCCTTATCAACTCCAGGATCAAATATAAAATCCTCTACTTGGTATTCAAAGCTTTTCCAAATGGACCCCCTCCTAACTTTCTAATCTTTTTCTCTCTCATACCACATACTCTGCAATGTAGCCTATTTCCTGTTCTCTGCACATGACATTTCCATTTCCAAAATATGGGCATTTTCAATGGCTATCCCCTATACCTGAAATATTTTTCATCTCAGTCTCCCAGCTTCCTTCAAGTTTCAGGGAAATTCTTACCTTCTATGGGAAGACTTTCCTGATTTTTCCTTAATGTGAGTGCCTTCTCTCTTTTGGTATTTCCAATCTATCCTGTATATAGCATGTTTGTATATAGTTATTTGCATGTTCTGGGAGCTCCGTGAAAGCCCGAACTATCTTGTTACCTATTTATAGGTCCTCTGCATATCACAGTTTCTTCATTTAGTAGGTGCTTAATAAATGCTTAGTGATTGATAAATTAGAAAAACAGTGGATCAACAAACTGAAAAAAGGTAGCTAGCCTAAAACATAAACAAAAGAAATATTGAAAGTTAGAAGAAAATAAAGAGAACTTAAAATAAGATTATAGAATCAACCAAAAGTTCTTTTTGAGACAAAAACTGATACATTATTAACAAGATAAAAAGGGAAAGGAGAACCAAATTACCAAAATAAAAAAGTGAACAAGGTAAATTTAAAACAGAGGAAATATAAAAGCATGCTTGGAAATCATTATAACAGTAAAAATCACAATTTCAGAGCAATGATAAGCTTCTACAAAAAATATAAAATTCCCAATGGCTCTGCTCACCACACTCTCTATCAGTTCACAGTGGGGTTCAATTGATATCTCCTTCCTCCACCCTTTCCCTTCCTTGTTTGTATAGACTTCTATTTTCACCTGATTTGAGATAGAAGCTCTTCCATTGTTACACATATCCTTTACCTCTCCCTCTCCTCTTAAGATCATCAAAACAACACAAAAATATTCCCAGGTCCTTCATCTTATTTGATTTCCTATGTGACCTTTACTGACATTTTGGTTCTTATTTGACATTTATATCCCTTCTCATTAGAATGCAAACATTTCGTTCTTAAAAAATATTTTCTACATGCTCACAGTCATTCCTTATAAAGTTTTTCTTTATTTTCATGTTTCATATTTCAAAATTTCTGCTCAGCTCTAATTTTTTCACCAAAAATACTTAAAAGTTTTTTATTTAATCATTTACCCTCTTTTGGGAAGTTTTGATAAGTTGTTCTTGGCTGTAAATTTCATATTCATGCTTTCATCTTCAATGTAGTTCTTTAAAAAATACAGATTGCTCAATGAATTCCCTATGTAGCCACATTTGTGTCTTTAGACCTCCCCATTTTCCTCCCAATTCTAATGATTTCTGTCTTTATAATTTCCCTCGTTAGAGGGAACTTCTCATCTTTCTTTTCCATTGCTCTCAAGTCAAGTTTCCTTACAGAATATTAACAATTGAATCTTTTCTTTATATTCTATTTTATATGTTTAAGAATATTATTCTGAGAAAGGGTTTATAGACTTCACCAGTCTGCCAAAGGGGTCCAGGATTGCCCCCACCATCACCACCAAAGGGTAAGGACCTCTGTTTTAAAACATAAGAGTCTGCTTCCTCCTGAAAATGGCTCAACTATATCCTCTTGAGGAAGACACTGCCTTGATAGGTCATAGCTTTCTCTTCTCTACTTAAACAGATAACTTCGGGCCTCTTTCCACTTTCTATTCTGTTTGCCTCGCATATACTAACTATAAGTTCCACCTTTGGACAAGTTCTTAACTTCCTAAAGACTTAAGGACAGAACCTTGATTGTCTACTCCCTGAATAGTTTCCTAAACATCTGTATACTCAAGTATTTCTTTCTGACTCTCTGGATATAGACATTCTGTGAATATCCTCTATCCTCCTGTCCACTAGGAATTGACCTTCTATTAACTCGATGAACATTTTCTTTAGCCTTCTGCCCACCTGAGGTGAACATCATTGTCTCTTTAATCTTATATCACTCTAGGTAACAGTAAAGTGGGCTCTTTGGTCAGCTCATGTGACCTGCCTTCTTTCTTTTCTTGACTATCTTGAATAGACATTATATAGAGTGAAATTTTTAACACTTCTGATAACAACAACACAACAAGTCACATATACAATGCCAAAAAAATAGCAAATGATTGTGTAGTTAGAACAAATGAGGGTTTGAAACCCATAAGAGAGGAGAGGGAACAGCAGTAATTTTGTGTATTTATTGGGAAAAGTACTGATCTTTCAGCCACATCTATATACTTTGGATAGGCACCGGCAACAGCTTTATTTTGGATTACAAAGTATAGTGAAAGGGGCAGTAAAGTGGCACAATAAAGAAAGCACCTGGCCTGGAGTCAGGAGAACCTGAGTTCTAAACTTGTCTCAGACACTGTGTGATTCCAAGCAAGTCATTTAACCCTGCTGATGTCTCATTTTCTCATCTGTAGAATGTGTCAGAGAAGAAAATGGCAAACCACTTCAGTATCTTTACTAAGGAAACCCCAAATGGGGTCCAGCTCACAAAGAGTTGAACACAAATGAAACAGCTGAACAAGTGAAATGAAGTATGTGTACCAATAGATGACCCTTCTAAATTGGGTTGATGACTCATTCTCAGTATTTCTTGTGATTGCAAAATATTGTGATCAACATGTGACCTTAATTTCTCTATGACTTGGTGGAGAACAGAAAGGAAGCACAAGACATTTTAATCATAAATTTGAATATTTACCAAACATAGAAATTTGCAAGTCATGCAACTTTCTTCCCATTGGGACTTGAATCCTTGTCAAATCATTTAAAACCTGATTATCCCTTATGTTTGAATTGGTTATTTCGATAATTCGCTAGTCTAAAGAGTTGTTATGATGAGATCATTTACATTTATTACTGAAGAAGTTTCCTATAGATGTAACGTTAAGGCTCTTTGAAATTATCTTTTCCTTTCTAAAAGCCTCATGATGAGATAAAAGGAGAGATTTGGGGGCAAATCATATTGTAGAAAACCCATCTTTTATATCCTTCCTTTGGTCTCCATCTTCAGTAAGCGAGTTCTTGCTCCAGAAAGAGCATTTCAAAGGCATGAAATTATTCTTTAGGTATACACAGAAGAGTGAAGTCCAGTTGCAGTGGTAACTGTAGGTATACCTTTCCTGTTTCCACTAATTCCTAAACCGGCCTTCCACAAATGCAGTCTTAGAGTTTAGAGAAAAAGGAGGAAGTTTAGTCTCATCAAACCAAGCTCATTGAGCAGCTTCATGATTTCTTTCCACTTGCTATTTCATGAGGACACTGATTTCCACTTTATGTCCCTTGAGAAAGAACATTATCATGTCATTATGAAGAACTAAATTAGCTACCTGACCCAGCAGTGTGAGGCTGGCTATTTGCAAAGAATACTTGCTGCTCTTGTAGGCTGACTTCCTTGGGAACAGGAGACCTCAGCTGTGAACTGAGAAATACTCAACACTCCCCTTTGAAATGAACTTAATAGAACCAAGGACTGGGAAAAACAGCTCTCAGTTCCTAAAGGGTAGAAGGTTAACTGAATGCCAAATTACATTACCTTGGTGATTTGAAAATCTATCATCTTAATTACTTTTCAAATATGAGAATAATCTGTAATTTCTTTGGCATAGGGAACTCCTGGTATGGAAACTCCCTCTACTAACACTAAGGCATCTATGATCTGGGACTTACTCCATCAATGCAATGTATAATCCATTCACAAATGAACAGATAAGTCCAAGGGAAGTTGCTGGTGGCATGTAAAGATTAAGTGAGCTGTCTAGGAATACAGACAAGTTAATGGGAGGGAGTAAATTCAAACCCAAGTCTTTCTGACTCAAAGTCTAGCACTCTCTTCTCTGTGCTCTACTATCTTTCATTCTCATCACTGTTATTATTTCAGACAACATTTATATACTATTTACTTGGCAGGAACACTTTTTCAATATATGGAAATTATTTCTTCTCTTGTACAGAGATAAGCACCAAAAGGCAGGATTACGCTTCGTACAGGCTGATGTGGATAAAACATTGTTTTTTTCCAGGGGGACAATGTAATATAATGAACAATGCATAGTGATACCCACTTTAAATCAGGCTGTAGGATTTAAAGCCAGAGAGCTCAGGTTCAAACCCTATCTCTATGTAAATCCTTTAATCTCCCTAGATTTTAGTTTCCCTATCTTCAAGGGGGGGGGGGGGTTGAACTAGATAACCTTTGAGTTCCTATCAGAGCTGTGTTTAAAATCCCATAATGCACCTGACAGGTGCCCTGTCAACCTTTGCTGTAAGGCCTCCAGTGAGGGGGAATGACTGTCACTTGTGACAGCCAGTTCCCTGCTGAGTTAACTCTAACTGGGAGGAAGTTTTTCTTTGCATCAAGACTATCCTGCCACTCTGTCACTTCAGCTTGCTCCTGGTTTTCCCCTCTGGGGCCAAGTAGAGCATAGGTAATCCTTCTGATATGTGGCATTCACATGAACATTGGAACAAGCTCTCCTTTACCCTACAAGATCTCACTTACTGGTTAATCAATGAAAATTTCAATGCTCCAAAAATATGTGATTTCAATGAAAGTTCATCCATCAGTATAGATTCCAACCCCCTTATAATGCTCACTAAATATTTCCAATAATTTCTTATTATTTAGTTGTTTCATGATCCCATTTGGGGTTTTCTTAGCAAAGATACTGGTAGTGCTTTGTCATTTCCTTCTCCAGTTCATTTTACATAAGAGGAAACTGAGGCAAACAGGGTTAAGTGATTTGCCTGGAGTCACAGAGCTAGCAGTGTCTGAGGCTGGATTTAAACTCAGGTCTTCCTGACTTCAAGCCTGGTGCCACCTTGATTCCCTTCAATAACATAGTAAATAGATAGCTACTACTAACTTAGTAGCAACACTGTAGTAAAAAAAAAAATACATACATATATATAAAATCACTTTGTAGTGCATCTATTGAATATTCAAGATGGCTGCAGGGGAATGACTGAGAGAGCCATAAGTAGTGATCTTTTTTGAGGAGGCTAAAACCAACTGCAGGTAAGGCAAGAAGCTGGAAACATGCCCTTAATTAACTTAAGCCTTGATTCCAGTTCTGATCTGAGGATGCTATTGCTGGAGAAAACATCACCATATCCAGAGGCTAGGTCAGAAAAAAAAAACTCACTAGGGATACAGCTAGTAGGGAAAGAAGTGAGCCATCTCCTAGTTGCATTTATTAGACAAATGTTCTTGCTAAGTTCCAAACCCTGTTTTTTTTTTTAATTGCTGAAGGAATGAAAGTGCTTTCAGCACCTTTAAATTTGATGATCTTGGCCAGAATTCCAGTCACCCTGCTCTAGATAAAGCTTGGTGGATGATAAACCAGGCATTAGAAAAGAGAAATGGAGGGGGGCGGAGCCAAGATGGCGGACTAGAAAGACACACTTACCGCAGGGTCCTCCCCACAGCCCACAAAATACCTGTAGAGAGGGACTCTCAACAAATTCTGGAGCAGCAGAAGTGGAGAACAACAGAGTGGAGGAGATTTCCAGCCCATGGTGACCTGAAAGCCCCACAGAAATGTCAGTTGCTCCAGACGCAGAGCTGAGCATGGAGCCCAGCCTAGCCTTAGCCAAGAAGAGCCGTGTGGCCCCACGAGACTCTGGGAGGAGGGGCAGGATCTCCAGTCCCAGCAGGGCCTCAGATCCCTCAACCCACAGGTGAAAAATGTCAGTGACGGGGTTTTATCAGCAGGTCAGGAAGGGAAAAGGGCCTTCCCATAGCTCCGGCAGCAGGCAGCTGCCTCAGAGGCTATGAACAGCAGCCACCTACATTTTTGGAGCGTAAAAATCCCTGGGGGCACTGAACCACTGATTCTTGCTGCTACCCTGTTCAGAAGTCCTGGGAGAGCAGGTCTTTTTCTCACAGTGAATGGTGGCCCTGCCCATCCAGCTTATCTGAAAATCAGCCCCCAGTGCTGATTTGAGAACTGGAGGCCAGGTGGCTGTTGAGAGGAACCCCTGCTTAGATTCTGGACACAAAAATCCCTCTCTGCATCCAGAGAAGTACACACTTGATTGTGCCACATTGGAGGAACTGAGATCTTACAGATTCCAAGAGTATACCCTACTCTTGACAAAGGACCCAAAAGTCAAGTAACTGGTTGGGAAAATGCCCAAAAAAGGGAAAAAAAAGTAAGACCACAGAAGGCTACTTTCTTGGTGAACAGCTATCTCCTCCTATCCTTTCCTATGAGGAAGAACAATACTTAACATCAGGGAAAGACAAAGAAGTCAAGGCTTCTATATCCCAAACATCCAAAATAAATATTCAGTGGGCTCAGGCCATGGAAGGGTTCAAAAAGGATTTTGAAAATCAAGTTAGACAGGTGGAGGAAAAACTGGGAAGAGAAATGAGAGAGATGCAAGAAAAGCATGAAAAGCAGATCAACACCTTGCTAAAGGACATCCAAAAAAATGCTGAAGAAAATAACACCTTAAAAAATAGGCTCACTCAATTGGCAAAAGAGGTTCAAAAAGCCAATGAGGAGAAGAATGTTTTCAAAAGCAGAATGACCCAAATGGAAAAGGAGGTCCAAAAGCTCACTGAAGAAAATAGTTCTTTCAAAATTAGAATGGAACACATGGAGGCTAATGACTTTATGAGAAACCAAGAAATCACAAACCAAAACCAAAAGAATGAAAAAATGGAAGAGAATGTGAAATATCTCATTGGAAAAACAACTGACCTGGAAAATCGATCCAGGAGAGATAATTTAAAAATTATGGGACTACCTGAAAGCCATGATCAAAAAAAGAGCCTAGACATCATCTTTCATGAAATTATCAAGGAAAACTGCACTGATATTCTAGAACCAGAGGGCAAGATAAATATTGAAAGAATCCACTGATCACCACCTGAAAGAGATGCAGAAAGAGAAACTCCTAGGAACATTGTGGCCAAATTCCAGAGTTCCCTGGTCAAGGAGAAAATATTGCAAGCAGCTAAAAAGACACAATTCCAGTATTGTGGAAATACAATCAGGATAACACAAGATCTAGCAGTTTCTACATTAAGGGATCGAAGGGCGTGGAATAGGATATTCCAGAAGTCAAAGGAACTAGGACTAAAACCAAGAATCACCTACCCAGCAAAACTGAGGATAATACTTCAGGGGAAGCAATGGTCTTTCAATCAAATTGAGGACTTTCAAGCATTCTTGATGAAAAGACCAGAGCTGAAAAGAAAATTTGACCTTCAAACACAAGAACAAAGAGAAGCATGAAAAGATGAACAGTAAAAAGAAGTCATAAGGGACTTACTAAAGTTGAACTGTTTACATTCCTACATGGAAAGACAACATTTGTAACTCTTGAAACTTTTCAATATCTCAGTGATTGGTGGGATTACACACACACACACACACACACACACACACACACACAGCACAGAGTGAATTGAATAGGATGGGATCATATCTTAAAAAAATGAAATTAAACAGTGAGAGAGAAATATATTGGGAGGAGAAGGAGAAATGGAATGGAGAAAATTATCTCTCATAAAAGAGGCAAGCAAAAGACTTTTCAGTGGAGGGAAAAAGAGAGGAGATGAGAGAAAAACATGAAGCTTACTCTCATCAATTCAACTAAAGGAAGGAATAAAATGCACACTCATTTTGGTATGAAAACCTATCTTATAATACAGGAAAGTGGGGGAGAAGGGGATAAGCAGGATGGGGGGGATGATGGAAGGGAGGGCAGTGGGAGGAGGGAGCAATTTGAAGTCAGCACTCTTGGAGAGGGACAGGATCCAAAGAGAGAACAGAAGCAATGGGGGTCAGGATAGGATGGAAGGAAATATAGTTAGTCTTACACAACATGACTATTATCGAAGTCATTTGCAAAACTACACACATATGGCCTATATTGAATTGCTTGCTTCCCAAAGGGAATGGGTGGGGAGTGAGGGATAAAGAGAAGTTGGAAGTCAAAGTTTTAGGAACAACTGTTGAGTATTGTTCTTATTACTAGGAAACAAGAAATACAGGAAATGGGGTATAGAAAGTTATCTGGCAAAAGAGAAGATGGGGACAAGGGAAGGGAGGGATGTTAGAAGAGAGGGCAGATTGGTGATAAGGGCAATTAGAATGCTCGGTGTTTTGGGTTGGGGGAAGGGGAGAAATGGGGAGAAAATTTGGAACCCAAAATTTTGTGAAAATGAATATTAAAAGTTAAATAAATAAATTTTAAAAAAAAGGTAAACAAAAAAAAGAAGAAAACAAAAAGGAAGGAATTTACTGATCAGTTCCTGAAAAAGATCCCAAAATGAAAACTCCTGGGAATATTTTAGCTAAATTCCACAATCCCCAGGTCAAGGAGAAAATATTACAAGCAACCAGAAAAAAACAAAACAAACAATTCAATTGTGGAAACACAATTAGGATAGCATGAGATTTATCAGCTTCTATATTAATGAATCAGAGGGCTTGGAATATGATATTCCATAGGGCAAAGGAGCCATGATTACAATCAAGAATCATCTACCAAACAAAACTGAATATAATCCATGAGGGGGAAAATGGATATTTAATGAGATAGAGGAATTTCAAGCATTTTGATGAAAAAACCAGAACTGAATAGAAAATTTGATTTTCAAATACAAGGCTCAAGAGACACATGGAAAAGTAAACATGAAAGAGCAATCCTAAAGGAATTATTGAAGTTAAACAGTGCAAGAGTCAGGAGGACATGAGTTCAAATCTCACTTCTGACACGTGTGACCTTGAGCAAGTCACTTAACCCTAATAACCTTATCCTAGGTCATCTCCAGTCATCCTGATGAATATCTGGTCACGGGATTCAGATGGCTCTGGAGGAGAAGTGAGACTGGTGACCAGCACAGCCCTCCCTCACTCAAAACAAAGTCAAGTGCAAGTCATGTCATTATTTCTCTGATGGCATGGTCTTCTTCAGCAATGAAGGACAAGCAGACATACACACACAACTGAGAGCACCTGTGATTAGCAAAAACCACCATAGAAAAATCATGGATTATCACCATGATTATTATAATTAGTTGAGAAATTTGTATGCAATTCAATGTTGATTGATAACTGCCCTATGTCCTATAGAGAATTAGGGTCAAAATTGAGAGAATACAGGTATTTTAAATGTTCTAATCATTACGGGGACACTTTTCAGCTCAAATTGGAAAGTGTAAGGTTTGGAGAGGTATAAAGAGTATGGGATATGGCGCTGAAGAACCTGTGATTAAATCTTGTCTGTGCTCTTTATAATTTGGGTGATCTTGGGCAAAAGTCATATAATTCCCCTTCTAAAGCTATGATTTGATATTCCAAAGACACAAAGTTACAGATATACTATTGTGAAACTTAAAGCATTTTTTTTCTGGCAGAAAATGGGAGAAGACCATGGCAACAGTGATAATGTTGAAATCTAAAATTTCTTCACCAGGGAAAATAACAATAAGACCATCAGCAACATGTTTAAAGCAATGAACATCTATGCGATACCAATCTTAACATATGCTTTCAGAACTATAAAATGGAGCATAACAGATTTGAAAGATATCCTAACAAAAATTTGGACAACATTTGTAAACACAATGCCCATTGCCTCAAAACAGTTATATAGAAAAATAAATATTTTTTATCAAGGAAGAAGCACATGATAAGTAAGAATTTAAGAAAAATTCTTTTGGAATAAGTAAATACTACTTCACCAGTCAATTTTAAAGGCTGATAATATGTATGTGATTTTGCATTTCTTTTTTTATTTAGTATTTAATTTTTTTCCCAGTTACATATAAAAATAATTTTAACATTCACTTTTGAAACTGCAAATTCCAAAGTTCTCTCCCTTCCTGTTTCCCCACCCTACTTCATTGAGAAGGCAAGAAATTAGATGTATTTTATACATGTATAGTCATGTAAAACACTTTCATAAGTCATGTTGCGAAAGACTAAATATATTTCCTTCCATCTTATTCCCCCACCTGTTTATTTTATTCTCTCTCTCCTTTCACCTTGTCCTCCTCCAAATTGTGTTTTTGAGACTGCCCCCTCCTCTAATGAACCCTTCCTTCTATTACCCTTCCCCCTTCTCTGATCCCTTTTCTCCCTACTTATCTGTAGGGTAATATAGATGTCTATACCCAATTGAGTGTGTATGTTATTCCCTCCCTGAGCAAATTCTGATAAGAGTAAGGTTCACTGACTCCATTCACTTTTCCCCCTTTTCCCTCCACTGAAAAAGCTTTTTCTTGCCTCTTTTATGTGAGTTAATTCATCCCATTCTGCCTTTCTCTTTCTCCCAGTACATTCCTCTCTCTCACACACCTTAATTTTATTTTTTAGATATTGTCCTTTCATACTTAACTCACACATGTGCCTTCTGTCTATACATAACTTCTAACTACTCTAATGATGAGAAAAATTTTATGAGTTACAAATATCATCTTTTGATGTACAGTTTAACTTTAATAAATGCTTTAGGACTTCTCTTTCCTGTTTACCTTTTCATTCTTCTCTTTAGTCTTGTATTTGAAAGTCAAATTTTCTATTCAGTTCTGGTTTTTTCATCAAGAATGCTTGAAATTCCTCTATCTCATTAAATGTCCATTTTCCCCCTCATGGATTATATTCAGTTTTGCTTGGTAGATGATTCTTGATTGTAATCCTAGTTCCTTTGCCCTATGGAATATCATATTCCAAGCCCTCTAATTTTTTACATAGAAGCTGATAAATTTCATGCTATCTTGATTGTGTTTCCACAATTGAACTGAGTTGTTTTTTTTTCCTTCTGACTGCTTGTAATATTTTCTCCTTGACCTGGGGACTCTGGAATTTATCCAAAATATTCCTGGGAGTTTTAATTTTAGGATCTTTTTCAGGAGGCGGTCAGTGAATTCTTTCCATTTCTTTTTTCCCCTATGGTTCTAGAATATCAGGGAGGTTTACTTGATAATTTCTTGAAAGATGATGTCTAGGCTCTTTTTTTTGATCATGACTTTTAGGTAGTCCAATAATTTTAAAATTATCTCTCCTGGATCTATTTTCCCAGTCACTTGTTTTTCCAATGGGATACTTCATACTGTCTTCTATTGTTTTCATTCTTTTGGTTTTATTTTATGATTTCTTGATTTCTCATAAAGCCATTAGCTTCCCTTTGCTTCATTTTAATTCTTAAGGAATTATTTTTTTAATGAGTTTTTGGATTGTCTTTTCCATTCGGCCCATTCTGTTTTTTAAAGCATTCTTCTCCTCACTGGTTTTTTGGACTTTAACCATTTGGCCTAGTCTGTTTTTAAGGTATTATTTTCTTCAGTATTTTTTTCATGTGTCTGTGTGTCTCCTTTACCAAACTGTTGACTAGTTTTTCATGTTTTTGTTGCATCACTCTCATTTCCCTTCCCATTTTTTTCCTCTACTTCTTTTACTTGATTTTTAAAATCCTTTTTGAACTCTTCCATGATCTGAGACTAATTCAGATTTTTTCCTGGAGGCTTTGGATGGAGGAGCTTCGACTTTATTGTCTTCATCTTAGTGTATGTTTTGATCTGCCTTGTCACTTAAGTAAGTTTCTATAGTCAGAGATGTTTTTTATTTCTTCCATTGTTTGTACATTTTCCCTAACCTTGACTTTTTACTTCTTTATGGTAAAGCTCTGCTTCCAATGTGGAGGGCATACTATCCCAAGCTTCAGGGGTTTTGTGCAGCTGTTTTCAGAGACATTTCTAGGGACCTATAGGTTTTCAGCTCTTTCAAGGTGGTATGATATAAGGAGAGTGTTTAATACTTTCCTGGTCTATGCTTTCATGTATGAGCAACCACAAGCAATCTTTTCTGCCCTGGAACTACGAGGAGGGGCCCTCCTCCTCTGCTGTTGTAAGTTCTGCTATGCTAATGTTACTTACCTTGGGACTGCCACCCAGGACTGTCATCTGGATCTGAGTTTGGACCAAAGCACCAGAATCTTGCGTCAGTACTATGAAAAAGATCTCTGTAATCTCCTTTTAAATAGGTGTTTGACCCCTTTACCATCTGTAGGCTAAGAGCTCTGAAAGCAGCTGCTGCCACTGCCACTGCTGGTTCAATCACTTTCATGGCCTGTTCCTGATTTACTGGGGTAGATACTGTGCTGGTGCAGCCTGCACTGGACTGCCCTCCACTCTTACCCAGGCCTGACAGACCTTTCCTGCTGACCTTCTAAGTTGCCTTTGGCATCTGTGGGCTGAGAAGTCAGGAAACCACCACTGCTACCAGTGATTCAGTCTTGCTCCAAGTTTCCTAGGACCTGGTCTAACCTCTGTTGCATCACACCTTTCCTGATAACATTCCAGGCTATTTTTGGCTGGAAATTTTCACTTTGTCTTTCTGTGGGTTCTGCTACTCTAGCTTAGAGCCATTTTTAAAGGTATTTGGAGGAATTTGGGGGAGAGTCAGTAGAATCCCTTCCTTTATTCTGCCCCCCCCCAATTACATTTCTTAAATGAACACCAGAGTGGTTACCTTTGGATTGAACCTATAAAATGATTATCTTTGGATAGAGTCAATGAAATCATTATAATCCAAGGCTGGTCGAAAGGCCTTCCTTGGGGAATATCTACATGAACTCAATCAACAATGAGTTAAAAAAGAACATCCAAGAAATGACTGAAAAAGAAAGACAGGAGCTTATATTGATTCAGAAGTAGGCCATTGTTACCAGAAAGTAACACTAGACATATAGATCAGTGTATATTTTGCAAGGAAATAGTATACATTATGCAACGCAATGCTTCAAGAGCAAAATATATACATATATGCATATACACATACAATACACATATACATGCATATATACATATGTGTATATTTGTTTGTATATATGTATGAGATATATATATATATATATATATATATATATATATATATATATATATATATATATATATATATATCACCAAAAGAGTACCTAGAAAGATTCCATCTGGTAGCTAGAGTTTTACATCAAAACCTCACTATACTTCATAAACCAATAGCTGACAAATTCCTGTTTAACAAATACAGACCACAAAATACTCTTGAGAATAAACAAATAAACTGTATTGGAATTGCACAATTATCAGAGACAGAATTGTAACACCAAGTCACTCATGTATAACAATGATCCATAAAAATTTTAAAAACAACATTTTTTAATGGATCCATCCATATCAAATACTTCTAATCTCTAAGTAATATGGAACAAAAAGCTTTCCAAACAGAAACTCAGTAGAAAAAAAACCAGTCGTGTGGGAATATAGGACAATGCACAAATTATACCAATCACCCTATATGATGCTAAAGTCATCCCAGAGATGCTTTCAGTGAACCTAGAGAAGATAAGTTTAAAAGCCAGTAATTTCATTCAATTACTGAAAAAGCAGTTACTTTATGTACCTGTGCAATAGCCCACAGAACTTTACATAAAAGAATGGTAGTAGGATAAAGCTTTGTCCCAGGACCATTTTATCTGAATTCCACTTTAAAAAGATGGGAAGAATGAGAATTAAAATAGCTAGTGTTTATATAAGGCTTTAAGGTTCGTAAAATGTTTTACAACGATCTCACACACTACTATTCCTCATAAGACCGAACTGTCATGACCTGTGAGATGGCCATGCCTTTCATCATTACCCACACATTACATTCTCATCTTCATGAATTCCAAAATACCTTTGATCATAATCTCTTATATCACTCCTTATACTTTAAAGCCCCAATTTCTTCATCTTTATTTTAACCTTTGATGCCTTTGTCTCTCATTTCTTTCTCAGACCAACATCCCTGCACTGGCTACATTCTCTGACTGGCCCCACTCCCCCTATATTGAACCTTTGGTAAATTACTTAAACTTTATTACTATCCTCTATGTTGGCATCCTTTGCTTCCCTGTCTTATCACTGATCACAAGTCAGAGGTCACTGGAAACTTCGGAGAGAACAGTTTCATTTGAATAATGAAGTCAGAAGCTAGACTGTAGAAGGGAAGTATCCCTTGGAGTCATAGCTATAACCAGGGTGAGGCAAATAAGGCTTTGCTTCAAGGCATTGAAGTTGTAAGGATACTAAAATTTAACATATGCCTTTCTTCGGCTGCTCAATTGAATTTATCTTTATACTTAATTATTTTCACATCGTGAATTACATACTTGATTTTTCCTTGCCCTGACAGTCAGAATTCCTATTATGGCTTGGCTTAAATTAAGTCAGAGTCTAGAAAGCCATTTTTTAATAGAATGTAGTGGTTCCAATGTACTTAAAGTTCAATTTTCACCTGTACTGGGGAGATGGGGCAGGGAAGATTCTCTTTCACATCAGTGTCCCAAAATGGCTGCAAAAACATTGGCAAATGCAACAAAAATATGAATCTTGACAAGTAAAAACACCTAATCTTTAATAAGAGCAACTACCATAGAAATAGTCCAGAATTAGAAAGTTGAGCTCTGGTGGCCTGAGTTGCAGTCCCAAAAGAAACACAAAATTCCCAAAGCCCTTAAAACAGAGGTAGCATTCAGAATGCAAAGAAGTTCAGAGACAATTGTATTGTCCAGTTACTATGAGGACAGTCTCTCAACCTGGCTTTCCACTAGACTATGTACCGTCCATGGAGTGTTCATTTCAGTTCAGTTTACCTCAGTTACCTGACTACTTTCCCCCTTGGGAGTCTCATTTCAGGCACTAGTGATTTTCTAAGGTAATAAACTGTGGGTCCAAATAACAATGGTTACTTTGGCCATTGACAACCTGAACAGCTGTGTCAATCACCCAACAGCCTCACTGGCACCATGACATTTTCTCATTATGAAACTCTCAAGAACAATTACCTGTTAATGAATTAAAGCTAGAGCTGGTCATTTTGGTTCTGAAGCAAGCCATTTGCTATAGTCAGCCTGATTAAACCTATTTATCATTGAAGCTGTGCTATATGGATTTGATTGTGATTGAGGTGAAGAAGGACTTGATACGCACTCATCCTCTTTTCTTATTAGCTATCTTGCACCATGACAGGTTATTTCATTCTTTGTGAAAATGACAAACTTCACTGCCCAAGAGGTGACCAATCCATTCAAGTTTTCTACTCCAAACTTTTCTGTTTCAGCTAAGCATACCACCACACTTCCAGTTACATCAAGATTCATAACCTTGGCATCATCATCACCTCTCACTCCCTCATTTTTCATATCCAATCAATTGCCAGGTCCTATTGATTCTGCCCCATAATAATCTGGCATCTGCCCCTCTCCACTTACATAGATACCAAACTAGTTGAGGTCCTCAGTTTCCTTTTGCTGGACTATTTTATTAGTCACTTTATTGATGTCTATTATAATAGATCTCTTCCCTATCCCGCACATCCTCCATGCAACTATCAAACTGATATATGTAAAACATTTGTTTGACCATGTTAACACCCCATGCTCAAGAATCTTGTGTATTTCCCTATTGCCTTTAGGATAAAATTAAAAACTCCTTTTTCTGGTGTGTTAAACCCTTCACAATGTGTTGTGAAAAGCCTGTCCTTTCAGAATTATTTTATCTCCAGCATTTTGCATTTTGGTCAAACTGGCTATTTACTCTTCTCTTTCTATAACATTCTATCTCCCACCTACATAGCTTTGGATAAACTATCCCCATACCCAGAATGCACACTCTCATCGTGCTCTTCTCTGAGAATCTTTGATTCTTTTCAAGGCTCAGCTAATGTATCATTATCTGTGGGAAGTCTTTCTCAATCTGCTTAGTTGTTAGCGCTCCCTATTCCACCTCAAACAAATAAACATAAATATATATACGGTATCATATATATACACATATATACCATATAATATATAAATAAACATATATATAGGTGTGTACACACATGTGCACAGGAACACACACATATATACCTATATATGAAAACTTCAATTACAGTTATCCTTTCCATATCATGACTTTCCCCATTGGTTTTGATATATTGGCACAAGAAATTAAATCAGAATTTTTGGGGGAGGGAGTTTTGCTGAAACTGCATATGATATGCAAAGTCAGAAAACAACAGAAATAATTAGAAACTCAGAAATGCATAAAATGTCTGTGTAGTATTATATAATATCAATGCAAATGTTACAATAAGGTATTGTAAACACCCCATACAAAGAAAAAAATCAGACTTCTTTGGTACAAAGGGAGGGCCAAAATTTTTTATACAGATTTTCCAGATTTCAGGGGTACAGTGCTCCTAACCCCTGCAGTATGGAAAGGATAACTATATATGTATATAATCATAATATAAATGTATATATTATGTAAACTAAATTATATATACACATAGAGAGAGTTAGATTAGATGGATAGATAGATAGATAGATAGATAGATAGATAGATAGATAGATAGATAGATAGACAGACAGACATATATACACCTATCTTTTTTTTTTTTAGGCTACATTTTATTCTCTCTCTGAGCCCTGCAATGGAATTTAACTTCCCGGAGCGCAGAGATTATTTTTTGTCTTTGCCATTTGGTATGGATTGGTTACACACACACACATATTCACACACACACACACACACACACACACACACACACACACACACACACACACACACTGAAGACCTCTTCTTTTTCTAGCTGTTTCTCTCTCTGGCTTCACATCCTACATGTAGGAAATAGGCCAAAAATAAGCACTCTAGACTACTTGTAAGATGCTTGTCTTTCTCCTTTTGAATGAAATGAGGTTCTGTTTTTGAAGCATAAGCTGAAAATCCCAGTGGAGCTATTAGGGACACATTTTGTAGCATGGGCCAAGTGACTATTGGATAATTGGAGAAGACTAGATGTATTATTAGATGACAAAGTTGAAAATCTCAGGAATATTCCCTCACTCAGAGACCAGAAAAGCGGTTCACTTTTTTGCCAGAGATATGGCACCCCTTGTGCTCTGGGGCTCCAGTATTCAGAACTGACTCAGTCCTGACCTTCCTGCACTGCTTAGAGGCCTGTTCTTCTTTAGGAGAAACAAGGAAACCTCATGTGAGTGCATATACTCTTTAAGCTTCAGTTAGGAAGAAAATGATGAAGGCGAAAATGTCTCTGACGATAGTAAAGAAGGAAGCAGATTTTTTTTTTGCCAGCTTTTTTCTCTGCCCTCAGAAAAGGACAGAACTTGAAGGAAAGGCTGCAACTTAGTCACCCTTCTTCTAAGATGAGTTATTTCTGTGACATCTCTCCTTTAACTGACAGCTTCTTTTGTGTCAGCTGTTTACAATGTGACCCAACAGCTTGAGCGAGTCTTGTCAAGGTAGGCACAGATAGGAATGTGAGGAAATGATTCAAATAAATACTACATTTCTGGTGATTCTCCCCAGAGTGACATCCTCCCTCACAACACACTCCCTCAAAAAAACTCACAACAAAAAACAACTGAAGAGAGGAATTCTCATTAGAAAAGAAGCCTTAATTGGACCCAGTGTTCAAAGATGCTCTGGAACAGTTCTCCTTCCTGTTAGAGAATTACTTGAACTTAAAAGGAGTGCCTAGGTGTGTGTGTGTGACGTGGGGGGAGGGAAGAAGCAGGAAACAATTGAAGGATTTACAAACTAAAAAGAGAGAAGAGAGAGGACGGAATTATGCCATCCATACCAGTTTTAACGGCATTATGAGGTGGATGAAAGAGGAAGCAATCATAAACAGCAGGGCAAGGAATTTAAATTTAATATAGGATAGGACTGCATTTGGGATTTTATTGATGTAAGGAATTACCAGCTGAGGAATTTTCCTCAGGGCAATTAGAAACTTTGTCCCAGCAAGCTGCTTAGTACATTGAGAACTTAAGTGACTTCTCTGGGGTCATACACCCAGTATGTATCAGAGGAAGCGTTTGAACCCAGATCTTCCTGGCTCCAATGACAGTTCTCTACCCACTAAGCTATGCTGCCTCTTACACTTCGTATAAGGAAGGATTTTTGATATCTGGATGGATTTGCTATCTCATTAATGGGGCTATTCCCTTTAAGAATACATATCACAACCCAAGTAGATCTCTTTAAGATTCCTAGAGGAATGTAAGCTGTTTTGTGCACCAGCACTTTTTCAATGTCATATTTATATTCCTCATACTTTGAAAGGATACTATGTGACTGGAGTATCACCGTGTAGGAGGGTTAAAATCATGGGTCGCCCAAAGCAGGCAAGATGCCTGATACATGTGAATACAGTGTAGGATGCAAACAAGAAAGATTGCAAACCAGAAGTGTTATGAAAATATCATTACGAGGATTTACAACTGATAAATGGAGAACATTGGTTGTGTAGCTAGACCAATGGCAGAGGACAGTATGCCACCCATGTGCCCTATTGCTACCCATGTGTATGAAGAGCTCAAGGGGATGTCTGCAGTACGGGGGGTGACTTTCATGATAGATTCATAGAAGAATATTGGACAGATATATGGAAGAATGCTGAATCATTAATTAAACATCTATTCCATGCTGGGCATTGTGTTGGAAATACAAGGAAAAATTCTTGATAACAAGGATATTTATCCTTTTGGGACATAAAAAGTGAGATGGCAAAATGCCTCTTTTTAGGGATTTAAAGGTCTTTTTAAAAAAAGTATTGATTTATTAGAGATGGTTTTATCTGAAAATAGGAGGGTGGGGCTAGATCAGGACTCTACAACATGTGGTCTGTGGGACGCTTACAGCTCACCAAGGGATTTCTGGTGGCCTACAAAAAATATAGGGTTGGCACTGCACACTCTCCTGTTTGTCACATGACCCTTGTCCACTCTCTATTGTCCACTGTCCGTATGAACCATTGTCATCTGTCTAACACACCTGCAACCTGAAGAAGTTTAGCCAGTTTTAATGTTGGCCCCTACCTACTACCAAGTTGTGCAAGTCTGTGCTAAGTGAACACTCCAGAGCCTCAGCCAAATATCCAATTGATTGATTTTAAGAACTCCCCTAATATTTCTATTCCATATATGAAAACAAGTCCATCTATACTAGATACCATGTCCAAATGATTTTAGCTTTTCTATATCTCATTGCCCTCTGAAGCTGAGATGCAACAAAATATGGATCAATTCTCTGCTGCCCGCACTAATTTTGGTCTAATAATTAACACCAAGAAAACACAGGCACTTCATCAGTCACCACCACACCATCCATACATGGAACCATTGGTTACCACAAATGGAGAAATTTTTGTGGATAAGTTCACTTACCTTGGTAGTGTACTTTCTAGGGATGTACACATTGACAATGAGGTTGATGCACACATTTCCAGAGCTAGTGCAATGTCTGGGAGACTCTGAAGAAAAGTTTGGGAGAGAAGAGGTATTAGACTGACTACCAAACTGAAGGTCTACAGAGCCGTTGTGCTGACCTCATTGTTATATGCTTGTGAAACATGGACAATCTACCAGCACCATGCCAGGAAACTGAATAGCTTCCATTTGAACTGTCTTAGGAAGATTCTGAGGATCATCTGGCAGGATAAGGTACCAGAGACTGAAGTCCTTGCTCAAGCTGAACTGCCAAGTATTCAAACTATGCTTCACAGAGTACAACTCCAATGGAATGTATGCTTGCCAAAAAGATTATTTTAAGTACAACTTACATGGGGCAGGCGATCACATGGTGGCCATAATAAATGATACAAGGATGCTCTCAAGGTCTCCCTCAAAAACTTTGGATTTGACTGTGCAACATGGGAGATGCTGGCACAGGACCGCTCAGCATGGCGTGCCCACATCAGAAAGGGTGCTGTGCTCTTTGAGCAAAGCAGAATTGAGACAGCACAAAGTAAAAGCAGGATGCACAAATTGGGGATATCCACCCCAAATATTCACACGGACCATCTGTGCCCAACCTGTGGTACAGCATTCCAAGCTTGTATTGTTCTGATCAGCCACAGTCGGACACATTGAAATTTCACTTTACAATGGTGATGTCACTTTGGTCCTCTTCAAAGATGAAGGGCAACAACCATCTCAATGCCCCACCAAGAACTTCATGTAGATAGAGTCAGTCATTTAATGCCTCTTTAAAAAATGTTCAGAGTCTCTACATTGACTCCCAGGTGATAGTTCGACTCCTTTGTCTAACATTCCGGTGTCAAGCTACCTTTCTAGTCTTGCTTTCACACATTCTGTGTTCTAATTCAGTTGGGCCACTTTTTGCCTGATGAATTTACTGTATACTTTTGTATGTCTAGACCTTTGCCCAAGTTTTTTAGGAACACCTTTAAATGCCCATTCTTCCTGCCCTATTTCTACAATTAAATTCCTCAAATGTAATTTTTTTTAGTAGAAATTTTCCTGTTACCCTGAGCAGGTAATGACCCTCTTTCTCAAACTTCACAGAACAGTTAGTTTTGGAACTTTCTACATAACATTTTGTATTATAGTTATATATGACCTTGGTTTCCCATATGCTACATCTCATTCTTTCCTTTTCCCATCATTGGGGGAAGAGAAACAAGTATTTGCTAAATATCTACTCTGTGCAATACAGATATTATCTCAATTTACGCTTCTAACAACTCTGAGAAATGGGTGCTACCAGGACTCCCATTTTAGAGAGGTTAAGTGACTTGCCCAGGGCCACCGACCTAGTCAATGTCTGAGGCAGGTCTACCTGATTCTAGGCCCAGTTTTCTATTCACTGAGCCTCATGATCAGCTCATCTTTTCCCTGTCATACATTTCCCTCATAATATCCCTTAAACCCTCTTCTCTTATTTGCAATATACTGCAACCTGCTAAAGATCCACCAAAAGTCCTCTGGGCGATCATCAGGTCAATTCTTCAAATATAAGGGTACATATTTCAGGGGCTTTTATTTCAAGGAGAAGCCTGTGGGAAAGACAGTGGGTACACAGTTTCCCCCAAGGCATCATATCCCTTTCTCACATTTACCTTTTATGGGCATACTGCCCCGTCCCATTCTGAAATCAAAGAAAGTGATTGCCCTGTACTCTCCTAGTGGCCATTAGAGTTGTGTTACCGAAAATGTCACATGTATAAAGAACAGGGTTTTAAGTTTAATTAAAATAGGCCTGAAGAAAATGTATAACCTCGAAAGAAAATGGCATAAGGTGTTTTGCTTCAAAGGATAAAAATGCTAATTCTGAGAAGCCAGAAATTTCAGCAATGAGACTGAAAGGGATTTTCTTACAGCCTTCCTCCTTCTCTGGAAGGATCAGGGACTGTTTTCCCTACTGTGTCCTCTTCTCTCTTCTTTTAGCCCTTAGAGAGAAAAACGATGCAAATGAGGAACCTACTTTCATCTAAGACAGTGAGGACGATTACTGGAGGGCCCAAAATGTTGAAAGGTGAGAGCCTCACTTCCATTTCCTTAACCAGATTAGACAACCATGGACTGGACACCATTCAATTTAAGGCACTTATTTTGCCAGCATATTTTTCTTCATTGGTTGAAAATGTTCATTTCAAGGAGTCAGAAAGTATGAACCAGCCAGGCACGCCAAAGAATTCACTCATTCAGCTATTTCCTGAGCATCTCAAATGTGTCACTGAGAAGTTAGGGAATGAAAGTGATTAAGGTCACAGGATTCAGAGCAATTCCTTTTGTCTTGCCAGCAATGGATTCCTATCATTACGCAAGGCTCTTGAAGCTCCCCAAAGACCAAATCTCTTTTATCCACTCACACAGCTATTTAAAGAAGTGGGTTTTCATTTGGATTTCCATACCTTATTTTCCACCCAATTAATGAATTCTATGGTTCAGCTCCTCCAATTTCAATCTAACACTGTGATTATAGTAACGAGAAGCTTGGTTCTTACTCTTACTCGCTAAGCAGATTGTTCTCTGTTGTAACTCGGAAGCTAATGTCAGAATTCCCCTCTCTGCTCTTTAGGAAATGAATGCCCTATCCACATCCTGAGACAGAAATGATGGATAAAATGTACACAGCAGGATACATGTTTTTCAATATGACTCATAGGGGAATTTGTTTTGTTTTGGCTGTGAATTTGTTATGAAAAAGAAATCAGCTATTTTTTGATTACTGTGATTTATTTTTAGTTTGATTACAGGATTAAGCATGCTTCTTTAGAAAGATTCTAAAATAAGCCAGACTAACACAGATAGTCTCTTAAATCTAGGTTACCTATAGATTTAGTGAACAGATTGAGAAGACTTTATCATTTAGGAGCAGATAATTTAGAAAAAGACATAATAAAATGATCATAGGATTAGTCTTTTAAAAACTAGCTTTCCTTTCTGGCAGAATGAGGGGTTGCCCAGAGGCTAAATCCCCGTTTCTGGTAGCTAAAGTTCAGCCAGAGGTTGAGTTCCTCTTTCCAGTCTTGGGGTAGCGCTAAGAAAGGTGGAGATCAGCTACCACAACTGAACGCAAGTTCCTCTTTCCCAGGACACATTCTGGTTACAAAAGATACCACTTGGAGAAAAGATTATCAGGCATAGGATTAAGAAAGTCTGGGAGAAACTCACTAGTCAGGTGAGCTGCTTTGTCCAATGGAAATGTATTTAAAACAAGTTCTGTCATTTTTCCAATTCCTCTTTTTTTGTTGTTATAAAAACCATCTCTATAAATCACTTTTGGTCTCTGTACTTTGAGGGGTCAAGTGACCTGGTTTGATATGCAACATGCTAGCTTTGCCAATTAAATCATAGATGGCTCGGTAACTTTGTCCTCAGTTCCCTTTTTATTTCAGGTAATCAATTTTTAACAGTTGCAAGGAATTTTTTCCTTGTATTTTTTTTGAGAGAGGGAAGGGAAGGTGAGAAGCAAAAAAAAAATAAATGCTTATTAATTTTAATAAATATTAGGGAAAAAAGAAAATGTATACCAAATAGAACTCTTATATGTTGTCTCCATTAGACTTGGAGCCTCTTAAGAGTAGAGGTAGCAGTCAGGTGACTCAGAGGAAGACTCCTCTTTCTGAATTCAGATCTGGCTTCAAACACTTCCTAGCTGTGTGACCCTAGCCAAGTCATTTGGCCCTGTTGGCCTCAGTTTCCTCATCTGTAAAATGAGCTGGAGAAGGAAATGGCAAAGCTTTTTGCCAAGATCTTTGTCAAAGAAAACCCCAAATGGGGTCACAGTAAGAAGTGACTGAAAAAATGACTGAAAGAGCTAATGTGGACATATAGTAGAATGTTAACCGTTGTGTGGCCAGAATTTATTCCCCATTTTGAATTCTCTTGCCCTTTGTAACCTTTGTAAAAGGAGAGAGGTTAGTACATTGTTACTCTAGCACGTAAGTACTAGACTTGAGATCTCCTATGTATAGGGAACTACTGGGAAAGGAAACTTCCTTTACTAATGTATGTTGGCACCTCCTTTGAAATGTATAGCTTAGGGAGTTGCACTGAGAGGTTAAGTGATCTGTCCCGGATCACACAGCTGGGATGCTAATAAATCAGTCAAGAAGTGTTTTATTAAGCACCTACTATGTAGGCACTTTTTCTTAAATACCTACTGGGTGCCAAGCATTATACTAACCTACGGGGGTGGGGGGCAGTCCAGACACAAGAGATAGACCTTGAATGTATGTTTTCTTGCCTCTGAGGCCACTTGGCTGAATCTACGAACAACATATGTTTTATGGCTTATTTCATCAGGAACCTTGGACTTGGAATCCCAGAAGGAGGTTTTAAAATAAGAGGTTCCAGGGAGCCATAGGGATGGAATCCTAATAAAGCTGCCCCAGCCCCAAGATTCTAACTTCTTTATAGGACTGAACAGCAGGCACATAGCCCCTGCCTAGCCACTCACCCCACCCCATACATACACTCAATATGCCTCACTGCTCAGTATAACAACAGGTATTTATATTTCTCACAGAAATATAAATAATATAAACTCCATCTATCTAGTAGTCTGAGACAGGACCACGATACTCAGCCAATCAGAAAGCAGCACCATCGTGAAACCTCAACAGGTTTTAGCATAGTGTCCCTGAGTGGGCAGAGTTTAAACCCCAACACTAGGTTACATAAAAATGGATATGTTAGAAAGGGAGCTAGGACTGCTAGCTAAGTTCTATGTGCCGCAAAGAGAACTAGTGCTCTAAATATCTCCATATGATTCCACACATCTTTTCTAGTCTGGTTAAAGGGGAAAACGAAATCAGAGAAGCAATAACACAATTTATATGACACTTTAAGATTTGTGAGGTGCTTCATAAATATTGTCATTTTACTCTCACAACAACCCAGGGGGATGGGTGTTACAATCATCCCTATTTTACAGAAGAGGAAATCAAGGCAGAATCCAACATCAAACACATAGCTTAATGTCTGAGGCAGGATTTCAACTCAGGTCTTTGTAACTCTAAAATCCATATTTTATCTGGTGTGCCTTAATTAACATTTCCACCTCTGTCCTATTCTTCTTGACTTTCAAACTGTTAATTTGGTATTCCATCTTGAGAAAACTCACTGTCTGAACTGATTAACAAGGCATAGGTACAAAGGCAACAAGGAATTTGCCGTTGTAGAAGAAATACCAGCACTACACCTTCCTGTTCTAGCATTCTCACACCCTGTTGTTGCTTGTTGAGTCTTTCCAGTTGTATCCCACTCCTTGTGACCCCATTTTGGGGAGTTTTCATGGCCAAGATACTGAACTGGTTGGCCTTTCCCTTCTCCAGCTCATTTTACAGATGAGAGAACTGAGGCAAACTTACCCAGGGCTGGATCTGAACTCAAGGAGTCTTCCTGATTTTATCAAACCTGCAAGACAATTTCAAATGGCAGGGCCCAGAGAGAGCCAATAAAGACCAATGAAGAGGGGTGATTATAATTTTATGCTCAACTTTAGAGAACTTCATCATAAAACAGAGTGTAAGGAGTGTTGCTGCCTGCCCCTGGGGTCTTCCTTTGCTGAAAGAGGTAAAGGAAATTCATTTATACAAGTCCAGGGACCTTGTGTAGAGAGAAGAGATGAAATGTCTCCCAGAAACTTGCCAAAGGGCCTTTCTGTGGTCACTTAGATGGAGCAGGTGAAAACATCCAAAAGTCAATCTGAGGGATAGGCCACAAGTTATTCACGTGGTCCTGGTGTTGTGATCCTAAGACATTAATCACACTGCGGACAAGGACAGGGCCGTTGGAAGGAAACCAGGGCTAAATGGTAGCCAGGGGATACTCAGACCTATGAGGTCTGAAAGTAAGAGACTGACTGAAAGTCAAAACATCAGGAAGCAGAAGAGGGAAACATTTTCCAGATTGCGGTCATCAAGCCAGAGGTGATGGCGACAGCTTTAGGGTAGACATTGCAAGTGTCTATGATGGTCTGTCACTACTTGACTGCTAGAGAGTCAAGGAGGTGACCTGGAGAGTCCCTCAAGGTGGGATTCTCCTCAGAGGTAAAGGGAAGGTGTCACCTAGAGAGGTCTTGGGGAATCACTGGAGTTCATTAAGAGTCTATTGTCTCTGCAGTTCAAGGATTCTACCATCTATTACCTTTTCCTCATTGCCACAGGAGTCTGTCTGGGTGAGAGGGAGGATTCATTTCTATTGCTATACGAGTGGCTTAAACCTGATTTATAACATGGGCATCCTCCTAGACATTAGATGAGACTATACGATTAAACCCTTTTTTAAAAAATCTATTTACCTGATCTGTGAGTAGACACTCCACTGGATGGGCATTCAAGCTGAGACTATATTTCCTTTTCCCCACATTTAACCCAAGGAGGGATCCCAGTGTAGAGGGAATCTCATTCAATACAAAACAATAGATCAACTGCACCTAATTAACTTTTCCATGTCTTCACAATTCTTCTAGAATTGTTGTTTCGGTAACCCACTTGAATAAGCTCACGGTCTGAATTTAGCAACTAGTTACAAGTACAAGAGACACAAGGACTTGGATGTGGTGACTGCATGTGCCTCTTTCTATCCCAATACTCTGACCTCCTACTTAAAGATGATCAGATCCTCCAGACAACTTTGAATGTCAGGGCACAGTGGGAGTCTAAAAGGACCAATACAAAAGGCTCATGATTTTCTGCTTAGCCTTGGAAAAGTTCAGCATAAGGCACAGAGAGTGTGGGGAGTCCACACACCTACCACTTGTTACCAAGCAGGAAGTTTCCCCAAGATGACAAAAAATCAGAATTCTACACCACCCCACCCCCATCAGGCAACAACAAAAACAAACCCAAATTTAAAGAAACTCAACTTACCGCAGTCTTAGGTTATGAGAAACAAATACACAACTTTCATAATTTATCGCTTAAACCAAAGAGAATAAAAGCACTTTTCTTTCACAAGCCAGAGACTGGGAGCAGGTTACAATAAGATTAAAAAGGCAAGGACATGTATATGGGGGGTAGGATGATTTGGTCACTTTTAGTGTATGGAGTTCTGGTTTCATTTCAGGGCACCTCATTGTAAAAAGGACTTTGCAAAACTGGGGGGGTCTCCAGAGAAGAGCAATCAGCATGACAGAAGACCTTGAAAAAGTACAATAGAAAGATTGGTCCAAGATTTTTGGAATACTGAGTTCAGAAAAATGAAGGCCTTGGAGAGACATATAATTAAATATTAGAAGGATTGTCAGGGTGATAGAATTAGGATCAATGAGTGGAAGTCAAAGCAAAGTCAATTTGACTTTAAAGTAAAGAAAATCTTCCTCACTATGAGAGTGCACAAAAATGGAATGAACCACCTTGGGAGGTTACAGTTTCCACCTTGGGAGAGGTCTTCAAGCAGAGCTTGGATGGCCATTTGGGGGTATGTTGTGAAGAGATTTCAGTTTGCTATAGGTGCTGCTGGGCTCCCACCAAATCAACTATTTGGAGGTTGTGCTCAAAAATTCAATCTTGGGGAACTGGGCATTTTTTCAGATAGTTTCAAGGGACAAAAGTAACTTAAGTAGGAGGGACCTACTCCTAATGATCTGTGGTCCTACAGTTACACCCTTAGTCAATGTTCTGTGATGTACTAAGTATCTATACCTTATTGAAGCTGCTGTTGGAATGGTTTTCCCATTTTGTGGTTTGAGAAGTTGCTAGAGCTTTGTTGAGCTAGGAAAGAAAGCATTCACTTTTTGCAATCAAAGACCATGAGTATAAATGAAAAGGACTTCCTGTGCAACTAGATTCTCCAAGGTCAGCTAAAACTAGTAAAGGCTTAATTTGATCTCTTATATTTTCTTATTTTAGCTCACCTTGAAGAATTCAGCTGCCCAGGATGCCATTCTGATTTCTTCTCCTATCCTTAGATGGCAAACATGAAGTTTGCTTCCCCTAAGTCAATTCAAAGTATTTGGTGGTGGGTGAAAGGGGACATGTTGGGGTGTAAGCTCAGTTTTCATGTGAACAGTCTCGGGTTAGGTAAAGATGAGGGCTTCTAAACCACAGAGCTCTCACGAGGCCCCCCAGGGAACAGCTAGGAATTGAAGAGTGAAGCACGAGCTATCTTGTTTTTCCACCTCTTCTCAATGGAAACTTGCTGGGGAGAGGATCCCATCCTTGAGATTGGTCCGTGGTCTGAGCACACCTATTGTTGATTGGCTAAGGGGCTGAGAGCGTGCTGTCCACGAGAGAACCATGCAGCTGGGAGAGCTTAAATGGGGACAGGAAAGCCTGAGGGTTGGGTTCCTCTCTCCTCTGGAAGGAGGATGGGGTTCCATGGGGGAGATCTCGTCCTACATGCTGACATGTAGCTGGGGTTCCTCTCTCCTCCAGAAGGAGAGAGGGGCTCCACGGGGAGAACTAGTCCTGCATGCTGACATGTAGTTGGTATCCAGAATAAAGCCTACACTTCTGTTTGACTCTAGAGGTCTCTTCTCTCATTACGTTTATCCGGTTGGCCACCGAAGACATGGAGTAGGTAAGATGACCCAGCAGCCCACGGCAGTTAGGGCGGACAGGGACAAATGTAAGTGGGCACACATGCTCTAAAAGCCATGAATAGGAGGTAGGCATAAACGCTGAAGTCCTGGTTTCATCTTCCATAACTTCCCAAAATAAGATCCACCCATTAACTCAGAGAAAGATAGTCTGACCCAGAGAAATTTAAGTATCTTTGAATTGAGTGGGCTTAAGAACAGCAGATACAGTGATTGAAATTACTGAGCCCTTTATAAGAAGAATGAATGAATAAGGCTGAATGAAAGGTGGGGAAGGGGGATTGATTCAGAAAGTTCCTATTACTAAAATTGAATTGAGTGCAAAAGTCCCCTTATTGAAGAATGGAAATCAGAGCAGGGGTAAACAACAGCCATTTGTTCAACATGTTTTTCACTCCTTCCTCAAGAAGTGACTGTCTTCTGGAATCTCCAAATGGTTCCTCTCTGTAGAGAAAGCTAAATGTAATCTTATTTATTAAATACATTTTATCGATACCTTTTGTTTTGACATTACGTTTATTTCTGGTAATATTACCATTCCTCTCTCCAAACAAAATCTTCCATTGTCAAAAAAAAAAAGGCCAATCAAAGCCTCCCCATAAGTGAACACTCTGCATACCATGCATGTTTAATCATTCCTCGGTTGATGGGCACCCTCTTTGTACTTCTTTGCTACCCCAAAAAGCATTACTGTGACTTTCTCACTATATAGGGGACCTTTGTTTCTGGCTTTGATCTACTTATGGTATGGGGCCAGGGTTGGTATTGTTGGACCACAGGGTTTGAAGAGTTTAATCATTTTTATTGTAGAATTCCAAATTGATTTCCAAAATGAATGGAAAAATTCATAGTTCCACCAACAGCAAACTAATGTACCTGCCTTTCTTTAATTCCTCTGACATTGACTGCTTCCATTTTTGTTTAGTCCTTGTCAATTTGCAAAATAGGACTTCAGAGTCTTATAACTTGAAAATTTTATGATTGTTAGAGATTTGTAGTATATTTTCTTGTAATCATTTATAGTGTTTAATTCTTCTTTTGAAATCTTTTTGTTCAGTCCTTTGGCAGGTCTCTATAGAGGAAATGGTCCACAGTTTATATGCAGATATATGTATATGTATGTGTATGTGTGTGTGTGTGTGTATGCATGTATGAGAGAGAGAGAGAGAGAGAGAGAGAGAGAGAGAGAGAGAGAGAGAGAGAGAGATCAATTTCCTCTTCATCTTGGAGCTTTTATCTTTGATACTTGACAAAAACATTTTTCTCCACTGATCAGTTTTGTTTCCTCTATCATGATTGCTTTTGTTCATGAAAAAGCTTTTTTAATTTTATCTAACTGATACTATTTTGTCTGTCACATAGTTAATCAAGGGAGCCTTCTGATCTGCTAGACTGGGGCACTTTCCATGGACTTGGGCATGGGCTCTGACCTCTTTCTAAAACACATGTACAACCGGAAACTCTTGATACATCCCTTGGTCTCAGGAATTGGGATAGCATCAAAGTTAATTGTCTACTGAACAAGGAGTAGCCATCTACCTCAGTAGGTGATGAAAATTGTAAAAAGTCTCAACTTTCTTTTGCCTTTTAAGGAGTCATTGTCAGCTTTTGCCTGAACTTCTAGCCAAGGAGAAAAGTGATGGCTTGCCCACCCCCACCCCACTCCACCCCCGTCCACCCCAAAACAATTGTGGCTTACAAGTACATAGCAGCAAAACATTTGAACATCTGAGTGAACTTGAGACATAACCAAAAGTCCTTGGCTGCCCCTTTTGTTTCATGTGTATATTTTCTCCTGAGCACATGGGACCAGAGAGCCTGAGAGATGGATACCTCCAGGCTTGAAGACTATTTCTAATATTTGAGAACACTTGGGTTCTCAAAGTATGAGTAGGTCATGACTCCCCAACAAGAGGGGATGCCTGCAACTACACCAAATCCTACAGGACAAGATGACCATCAATATTATCACCATGAACCTAAAGTGACTGAAGGGCTATGCCTGACTGACAGAAGATCTGGAGTTACTGGGATGGCGTCGATCCAAGGCAAAAGTGAAATGTCGTTCAACAATTCCACAGAGTTGTCTTTACCTCTCAAAGAGTATAATATGTATGTCAGGGTATTTTTTTTAACATTTTAAGTGTTTGTTAATGTTTCCTTTTGAGTCATATTTTAAATATTTCATTTGTGATAGAGGAAATAAATAACTGTCCTATACTTGACAGCTACTTTGTGCAATGAGCACTTTTTTAAAGAAGACACCATGTTATTGGTCCTTTTGAGGAGACCCATAGATTTGAGTTCTATGTAAGCATTGTTTAGAAGTCTTCTCTAGAAATCTACTTTAGGATGGGGGACATAACAAAGCAGAACTTGTGAGGGGAGCCTGATCATATGTTTTCAGGGTAAAGTCAACATAAGCATGAATACTGTCCATGTGAATTCAGAGAAAGCTCTCCTTGCGGGAAGGGGTCTGTCTCATGTGTCTCTTATAGTCACTTGGTCAATAACTGTCCTGCTAAAATAACAAAACTCAAGAGTAGGAAGATTTGCCATGTTGTTTTTCATTGTTAATGTTTTTGTTTTTAATCCAAAGAGGAAGAGATTTGTAGGAGAGTGCAGTAATTCAATAATCAACAGGACAGAGAGAAGAAAAAAAAACCAGCTGAAAAAATAGAATAAACAACTCAACATCCATACTCTCTGCCAATTGTTAGATATAAGAAGTCCTCAACAGCTGTAATTCTGCTTTGACTAAAGATCATACCCATCTGGTTTAATCACTACCTTTCCTTTTTATGGAGCAAGGGTGAATGATTGTGACTTTCCGCATTTGTAATCAGAGGCTGAAACAGATGCTGAAGTTTTAGTTGAAAATGATGTATGTCTATTATAACAACCTGCAATATGCTCTCCAAGGACTATTTACCATCTATATCCTATAAACTTAGTAACAGGGAGTTTATTCATAGGCGTACACAATAGCCTTGGGTATTAAGCACAATGGATACAAGGAACATTGGAAGTTACATTTCACAAGGTTATCCCAGCAAGCACTACATACATACTGAAGGCGCATTGATCTCAATAGTTCTGCTAAGTAGTCTTTCATATTTTGATTGCGCATCTAAAAAATGCCCATTCCTCCAATTTGGGCTTATCTATTTTAGTACAAGATTGTAACAATAACATTCAAGTATTTCTATCTAATTAGGAGTCATGGGCAAATTCACAGAAGTATTTTCAAAGTCCAAGAATTAGGTTAGGTTATGGCATATAGTGTACATACATATGTTAGGTGTATAGAATATACCATTCAAAAGTGGGAACAAATAATAATATTAATAATAAATTATATTTATGCAGCATTGAAATTAAAGTCCTAGATGTGTTTAGTTCCCATTATGATTTAAGCATTATAAAAATCTTGGGAAATAGGAACTGCAGGTTTCATTATACCTAGTTCATAGAAGAGAAGGCTGAAGTTCAAAGGGACTGATTAAGTAACTTGTCTGTTAAGTAACTTGGTCACTCAGGCAATGTGTCAGAGACTGAATTTTGAAACTTGGTCTTTCTGACTCCAAGTCCATTTCACTATCCATTAAAGCTATGTTGCCTCTTAAAGATCGTGCTGTCTTGGAATACTAGAGCCAACTGTTACTATAAAGATCATGTAATCCAATCTTCTCATTTTACAGAGACAAGATCAAATGATTTCCCCAAGGTCGTAGAGCAAGTCAATGGCAGTCCCAATACTCACACCCAGATTATCTGACTACAGGGAGCACTCTTTTCATGTTATCTTCCCCTGGGAATTTGTTGTATATGCATCCTGCATCCTGTTTACTGCACTATGCCCCAAATAAAGTCAGTGAACTAAATGGAAGTTGTCATTCATTCATTCAACGAATGTTAGGTAGTACTTACTAGATAGCTACAAGCCACTATGATCGTTGTATCATCTGACTGATTACTAAAACTAAATATACTGGTGGGGGTTCAGGAGTTATACAATTGAGTACTTTAAAACTGAGGTAGGTTTTTCTGGGAGGTCCCATGATATAAAAAAGCAAATAAGACTCAATTCCTGCTCCTCAGAGTGCTTCCAATCAACTAGGAGAGATAAGACAGGCACATATGTATCTGTATATAGGACATTTTATATATATATATATATATATATATATATATATATATATATATATATATATATATGCTTGTAAAAGGTACAAAGTTCTCTGAGCATTCTGAGGAGGAACAGGAAATATTCAACTGGGCACAGGGACTCCTCAAGGAATTCTTTCTAGAGAAGTTCTGTGGATGAATTGAAGAAATGTAATATGTTTAGGAAACAGTCTATCTCATAATAAGCAAGGCCAAACTTTCCATAAAGATTCCCCTAGTATTTATATGATTTAGTTTAAAAAGTTTTTCAAATATTATCTCATTTTATCTTCACAAAAGCCATAAAAGGAAAGTACTATTATTATTTCTATTTACAGACAAGGAAACTGAGACAGAGAGAAGTCAAATGACTTATTCAGGGTAACAGAGTTTATAAGTACCTAAGGTCTGATTTGAACTCAAGTATTCCGGAATTTAAGTCCAGTACTCTATCCCCTGTGCCCTCTAGGTTCTATCTCTTATCCTGTGCTAAAAGACAGGAGAAACTATGATGTCTCAAAAAACATAATAATGATAAAAGTTCCATGAACCCTAAGGGCTTCTGGACAAAATGCATGAATATAAAGAGAAAGAAATATCCAAATCCCAAGAAATGCTCAGGTCCCAAGCACCAAGAGTTAACTTTCATGAAAATGTCAATGACACACAGCTCAACTGAAACTTTTTTCTCCAAGTTGTGGTGAAAATCGAATAAAATAACATATATACAACAAGCTTTGTAGGCCCTAAATCAGTCTTAAAGATGGATCATACTTGCTGTTACCAAGTTGGATTATTTTTCAATACAATGTTTCTATGTGACATCTATCCATTTCTATCCCAAATTACAGGAAAGCTGATGTCCTATGGGAATCCCAGAATTTCAGAGTTGGGAGAGTTTTCAGAGATCATGTCACCCAATGTCATCTGAAAAGAAAAACTCTCTATCCACTACTACTTGGTTTCCAAATACTGAGCTACTTGGCTCACCAAATATGACCTCTTGCTATAATTCTGTAAGTGGAGGGGATTGGAGGGCTGGTCTCAGAGTCAGAGTCGTCTAGGTTCAAGGCCAGTCTCCAATATATCCTGGCTATGTGACCCTGGGCAAATCAATTAACCATCTAGGAACCTCTCTAAGCTTGTAAGTTATACAACCTGATTTTGATTTACATTGATTGAATTCAATCTCTGCTTACAGACTTGGAATCAAGGAGAAACCAGTAAAAGTTGAAAAAAATTAAAGTAAATTTATCCTAGGGCCTAAGGAAAAACTTCCTAAATAATTAGAGCTATCCAAAACCAAAAAATAAAAAAGGCTGTCTCAGGAGGTCCTATGATCTCTGGTATCAAAAAGAATAAGGCAAGTCCCTCTTCTCTATTATAGACATTTGAAAGCTTTAGCAAACCATCATGGTTCCCCTAGGTCATTTCTTCTGTAGGTTACTTCAAATTTTCCTTCTATAACCTGAACTTGAGGTCTTTACCATCTTGGTTGCATCTTCCAGTTTTTCAACATCCCTAAAAAATATGATACCTAGAACTGAACATCATATTCTAGGTGTCATCTGACCAAGGGAAGCCACCACAGAACTATCATCTTCACAGCTCAAGATAGCATGGCACCCAGCATTATCCAATGGAGGAATGTGGCCAACAAAAGTACGCCATACTCTTTCAGAGGGTCTAGGACTTAATTCTTGTTCCATTTTTAGAACTCTCACATCTAGCCTTCACTAGTTCCCTATTTCTTCCTTTGCTTCAGTTTCATCATTGGTAAAATGTGATTAATTTCTGCAATCCACACTATAGAGCCCATGTTCAATATGCAACAAATAGTAAAAGAGACAGAAGACTAGTATTAGAGTTGCAATTCTGACACTTTTTAGCAAAGTGGCCTTATGAATGGAATGAAGTTAGTGAAGACTTCTCAGTTCTTAATAAAAGGCCTTTAGTAGAAGGTTAGGCCTAAGTTTCTGTTTCCCAGAAATCTGGTGACATTTGGGAATATGAAACTTAAACTCCCCTCCTTGGGTTGCCACATCAACATCCACATCAACATAATATCTGTTGGTTATTCCACCACTACCTTGTCCCCTATTCACAGGGTAGACTGTCTCGTTTATATTGTGAGCCTGCCTCCCAGTCAATGGGAGTAAAAGGCCAGCAGGAGAGTGGAATCTATGTTAAGGCTATATAATCTTTATTTTTGCCTTCTGTAATTACCTCATTCTCCTGATTACTTATAGAGAGGAGGTGCCCCTTCTTGCTAGATCATAACTTGCTACTTTAATTCTACCTTGACAAGTCTCCAATTTTTATTTGAGTTGGTGGTCTCTGACCCACATACCTTATGTGAATCATGTCGCCTAGCTGATCCTGTTTTAATTACGTATGAAGTGAGGGGTTGGGACTAAATAATCTTTGAAGTCCCTTCTGTCTCTAAGATTTTGTGAAGCTAAGTCTTCCAGATGGAATTTCTTCAGATGGTGTTTTAAACTCCTTGATAAAAAAAAAAGTTATAAAAACACAGAGACTTACTGAGACATTTGTAAAGTTTGTGTCAATTTCCTTTCATTCATAAACAAACACCACCCTCAGATGACTGACTTTGGCATCAGTCCCTGTTGACAGTAGCTGCAAAATAGGGTTAGTGAAAGCAGTCATCCTGGAATTTCATGGGCTCTTATCTCCATCCACCAGACCTCAAGATCAGTAGCAGGTTGTCAGGCTGCCAAAATAATAATGCCATTGTGCTGAGAGCTCCAAGTGGTTCTGGGTTTTAGCTGTGGCTAAAATTCTAGCTGGATTTTGTTTTGCCAAATGTGATAATAGTTAAACTCAAAAACAAATCTGAGCACTAAGATAAAAAACAAATAAGATTTTATCCAATGCAAAATCCAAATCCACATTTTCAAACTCAAAGATATTGATGTGAAAAGAATGGGAAAAAAAGACAACATAACTTTCCTTAAGGAAGTTAGTCGAATGTTTCATTTATAGTCCCACTTCAGCTCCTCTTTCCTCCTCTCCCCCCACCTCCACATATAATGAAAGTGTTTGAGCTGATTGCTAAATAAATATGGGGGTTTGGTTCAGGCTGGTTTTCATAGTTCTCTAGCCCTTAGGAAACAGGATAGAATTCTATATGTAGGGATAAGAAGAGTACCAGAGAGCTGACTTTGAGGAAGATGGAGAATAGGAGAGAGTAGGGATGAGGCAAAATCTTAGCCTGCTCCCTTAAGCTGAACATTTCCCTCATAGATTGAACCGCATGTTAATCAGTTCACAAGGAAAAGGGTGTTGGAGAGAAGGCTGATAGACACCGAAATACAGAGGGGATAGTTCAGAGCCTGACATATCTACCTAACATTCAGGAACAGGGTTCTGTAAAGAGACTGGTTTGGACATTCTCCCTACCCATCTCTTGCCATGCTCTCATTGGATGCATTCACTATTTGTTTATCTGCTTCATGTACAGTCACCCATACTTCCTTGGTAAGATGAGATGAAAGGAAAAGCAATCATCTGTTCTGCTAGTTCAGAGGAGAATCTGGCCTTCTTAGGACTGTTATCTCTTTAAGAAACATTGTTTTAAATGTTCTGGGTACATATGGGACACTGTATTAAAAATCACACCAAAAAAAATTACTTCATTTCAAATCTGGGCCAATTCTTCTTACCTCTATGTAAGCAGTGAGATTTGGGAAGGAGGGTGGACAAACCTGGAAGGGAAATTGATTTAAATTATTGAAGTGCTATAAACTTAATTGTAATTCTGCCCCTGCAAACTGACTGGGGGCTTAAGTCACTTATTTAACTGAGAAAAAAGCATTGAAGGCAGAAGGGTAATATTAAAGGTCAGATTTCCCCTTTTCTGAATTATGGTAAAAACGTAAATCCCTGAAGATGATCAAACATATACATGTGATGGGACAGCTGTTTTGGTGTTTGGGCTTTCTAGATATCTGTGATATACAATTTTTTCAGTCTCACAGGGCTTTGTCAAATGCTTAATATTCATATTCGTATTATTACTGCTATCATTGTGATGCATAGGTTCTATGTTTTCACTAGTTTGAGGAACTCACAGGTGAGGAAACTTCCACTAATGTGTTTTTCTTTTGGTACAGCCTCTATAACTTACAGTCTTAGACTGTTGCCTGGGACAGTGAGAGGTTAAACAATCTGCACAGTGTCACAGATGGTTCAGAAACTGAATGTTATCCTGGATCTTCCTGACTCCTAAGCCAACGTTCTATCCACCACTACTTGGTTTCCAAATACTGAGCTACTTGGCTCATCAAATACAACCTCATGGTACAATTCTGTAAGTGGAGGGCATTGGAGGGCTGGTCTGAGAGTCAGAGTCACTTAGGTTCAAGGTCAATCTCTAAAAATCCTGGCTATGTGAACCGATTAACCGTCTAGGACCCTCTCTAAGCCTGTAAGTTACACAATCTGATTTTGATTTACACTGATTATTTCCTCCTCCCTTTAGCATTCTTATTCATGAAACACCAAGACCAGACAAACATATACACACATACGTACATCCAAATGTACATATGTGTGTTTATTCAACACAGATGCTGTCCAAGCTATATAGCAAAGTGTCCCAATAATATAAGGATAATTTTAATTTTTTAAAGCTTAAAACTGCACTGAGACTCTAGGGACACCCTACATAGAGCCAGGGTTTTAGCCTGTCCTCCACCCTAGTGATCCATGAACAGATTTTAGGAGAGTCTCTAAACTTGTATGGGAAAAAGGTACATCTTCATTCTCACTGTCCTCTAATGGAAATTTAAGTGCTAACTGGTGCAGTGGATAGAGCCCTAGAAATGAAGTCAGGAAAACTCATCTTCCTGAGATCAGATCTGGTCCTCAGACACTTACCATTTGTGTGACCCTGGACAAGTGGCTTAATTCTATTTGCCTCAGTTTCCTCATCAGTAAAATGAGCTAGAAAAGAAAATGGCAAACTACTCCAATATCTTTGTCAGGAAAACCCTAAATGGGGGTTACAAAGAGTCAAAAACAATTGAAATGACTGACCAACTGAAATTTATAATTTCTTTTAATTATTCATGGAGAAAAATACCCACACATTACTCTAAAGAAAAGTTCACAGGCTTTCACCAGACTGCCAAAGGGGTCCATGACCTGCTTCCCAAAAATGATTAAGGATTCCTATGCTAGAATATAAATATACACACAACCAGTATGCATAAGAGGAAGCTTGCAGTTCTTAAAGCGAGGCCTTGTTGACTTTGAGATTGGCCCTCTAACTATTATATCATGATGATCTTTATTTTTCTCACAATTATGCTTATTATGTAACTGACAAAATTTGGGCACCTTACGAGATGACGTGAACTGTTCACGTGAATCTCGTCTCTATTGACAGCTCATAGGATCATAAATTCAGAGGGGGAAGGGTCTTTGACCCTGTTATTTTATAAGTGGGGAAGCTGAAGCCTGGGTGCCTGGTTGTGACTTGTTGAGTAGTGGATGAGGAATTCAAACTCTGGTCCTCTGATGCCAAACCCAACATTCCCTCCAATACATCAAGTTGTTAAATTTCTAGGGATTGTATTAACATCTCAGAAAAAATGTGGCTTGACTTTCATTCTACTGCTTTAATTCCGCATGCTGCTTCCCCACACTGGGGAATGGATACGAAGATATTTCAAAAAGAAAAGGGTGGAGGTGACGCTAAGAGGAAGGGATATGAAATACTTGATTGCACAGTTTGAAAGGTTGTTATTCCTTTGTGGCTTTCAATTTTCCCCTGAAAGAGTCACTTCTTTCTTTTCCTTTCTTTCCTTTCCTTTCCTTTTCTTTTCTCTTATTTCCTTCTTTAAAAAAATTGTTTGTTTTGTTCAATTAGATTTTTGAAAGGAAACTGTCCTGGGCCCGTGTGAGGTTAATGACAGGAGCAAAAGGGAGCTCTGAGAGGTCAGCCTGTTTGCTTCCTCAGACATGACATTGAGGACTGTGGTTCAGATGCTGGGTTTCTAAAAGTAGGGAAAGGAATTTTTCCCTCCCTTTCTTCCCTGGAGTATCCACGTTTCTATAAAACACAGAAAGCTCTGCTCCTCTAGAGCAGCTCTGTAGGAAAATGGAGAGAGGTAGACCTCAGAGGAATTATGGGGCTTGAGGGAAATCAATCCTGAACAGTTTATGGGTTTAGAAACATAGGCCAGACAGATCATCTCATTTAACCTACACAATTTATGGATGAGGAAACTGAGGCCCACGGATATTAAATGTAGGGGAGCAGAGAGTTTCTTTCATAGGATCTTAGTCATAAAACTAGAGGGAACCCCAGAGGCCTGCTAATCCAATGCCCTCATTTTACAGATCAAGAAACTGAGGCTAAGAAAAGTTAAGTGATTTGCCTTCCTTTTTGACTCTACCTTGCTATCCCATTGACATCTCATCTTAGATTACATTAATTGAACTGGGGGAGGGAAAATCAAATTCCTGCCTCTCCTATAAAAACAACTGGCCCAAATTTGCACAGCTGGCCAACAAGAGATATAGAGTCAGGCCTAAAGTCTACTGACTCAGAGTTCAGCATCCTTTTCACTACCAGTTTCATAGGCTAAAAATCCTGTGATTTTTGTCCACATAACTCCTTCCACTAGTCAGATTGAGACCTGACAGTGATTTATGGGTTGAAAAAATTATCTGAATCTCCCAACAAGTAAGTGACTTCAACAAGGTCATATGTCAGAAGTGGGATTTGAACCCAAGTTTTCCAAGTCCACCATGCTGCATAATAGGGTGATTATGATTGCCTAGAAGGAAAATAAAAAAAGATATGATTGCCTAGAAAGTAGGAATTATGATATACTCATGGTTGCCCCAGGCCCTGGGATAATCCTAATGATCATCGTGAAAATGACATGTTGTTTCTCTTTGGATGAAAATGATTATTCTAACAACAGGCAATGACTGCACTTTGTCCTATATAGGGGAGCCCCTTACACTTGGCAAATGAAAGCCGTACGCTACTCTCGGCTGAGTTTTAGGTACTGCCATCATGAGTGAGTTCCTCAAAGGCAGGCCATAGGCCTATTCTTACATGCTCCATGCAGAGCTCATAGTAGGTTACCCAATAAATATGGGTTGCTTGACTGACTTGCACAATAGGGGATGTAAGAAGGAAGACAGACCCCTTTCACAGTGATTATGAAGGAGGCACTATTTCTATTTCACTATTTCTTAGTGTTAGTTTTAGTTGACCTCAAAAAGCTTGGGAAAACACATGATTGTATCAAAATTTGTGTTCATGTGACTGTATCATGGCTGGCATGCCAAGCTCCAAGAAGGGGATCAGGGGAGTTTATTGCATATCTGTATTTCCCTTCCATCTGAAGGCAGAGTGCATGTGGCACTCCATCTTCACCTCTCCATAACATCTGGGGGCCAATTTTCCAGAACTAAATGAATCTATGATGATAACATCTCCAAGAGACAACCTAGGGTGGTCTCTGAATGGGGCACCTGTGTGAAATCTACTCCATTCATCTTAGAAGCAGGTTGAGAATCCTAGATGTAAAACTGACCAATTAAGGTCTTTAGCTTGGCAAACAAAGATAGGCCCTTCCAGGTTTTGCTCAGCCTATATACCTTTTGACATATTTGTGGCTCCGGCCAAACTAGAATACTTGCCATGTCCTATCTCATGCCTCCATTCTATTACCTGTATCATTATGTATGTTAAGAATGCCATTTTCTCTCATATCTACCCGTTGAAATCCTTCCCAACTTTCTAGAACCAGCTCAAATATTCCCTTCTCCATGAAGCTAATTTCCTGAATGCCCCAGCCAAAAAGAATCTTTCCCTTTTCTCATTTTAATTCTCATTCTCTCTCTCTCTCTCTCTCTCTCTCTCTCTCTCTCTCTCTCTCTCTCTCTCTCTCTCTCTCTCTCTCTCTCTCTCTCTCTCTTCTCTGTTTCTGTCTCTCTGTCTCTGTCTATCTGTCTCTCTCTCTCTCTCTCCCTCCCCCTCTCTCTTTCTCTCTCTCTCCATTTCCCTGCCTCCCTTTCCCATATAACTATCACCCTTGTATGAAAGTTATTATTTTTTGTATGTAGTATCACCCCAACTTGATTGTAATAACCTTGAGGAAGAAGTGAAAGATCAATGTTATAATCTTCTTTGGATTCTGCACAATGCACCAAACCTCAAGGCATAGTATTGGTAGATAGTAGATATATATTTGTTGAATGAATGAATGAATATCTGATCCAGGTGAGCAGAGAAGGGGAAAAGGAGAATGGGAGAAGTCAGTAGACCAATTCAAAGAGCACAAAGAATCCTAAACTTCAGGACTGCCTGAATTGATATGCTATTTATCACTAGCTAGGAGGTCTTTCCTTTCTTTCATTCTATACCTAATACTCTCTGTATTCTACATAAACCAAGATATTTTTCCATTTAGTGACAACTACAAATCATTTCTGAAGAAAGAATTATTCCCTTTAGAATAATTTTCTATTCGGGCAAAAGCATCATTTCTTCTGTTTTATCTCTGATGAGTTTTTCCCATATGACAAAATCAGAAAGACCCAAAGACCATCCAATATACCCATTTCAGCATAATTCATTTAAAATCTCCATGGGACCCAAAATATTCCATATCAGAAATATGACCTCCATTTCCATTGACATTTTTATTATAGCACAGCCTCAAGGAGCTAAGGTGCCAGGTCTGTTAATGATGTTAAATTTCTAACTGTACATCTGAATATTTCAAAATCAAGTTTTCTGAGTTTGTAGCTTTAGATATGGCTGCATAAACACTGAAAAAAGAAATTAGTGGATTCGTTAAATGTTTGTATGTCATCCTTTCGGAATTGCACTTTAAAAAGCAAATGCAAATAAACCCACATAAATCTTTAGCATTTCTATATATTACTAACAAAACCAAACAGCAGGAGATAGAAAGAGAAATTCCATTTAAAGTTACGGCAGATATAAAATACCTGGGAGTCTACCTGCCAAAACAAACCCAGGAACTATATATGAATACAATTACAAAAAAACTTTTCACACAAATAAAATCAGATCTAAATAATTGAAAAAAAAGTCATCAGTTGCTCTTGAGTAGGCTGAGCTAATAATATAATAACAATGACAATTCTACCTAAATCAATTTACTTATTCAGTGTTTCACCTTATCAGTCAAACTACCAAAATTTATTTTATAGAGTTGGAAAAAAATAATAATATTCATCTGGAAGAAGAAAAGTCCCAGAATGTCAAAGGAATTAATAAAAATAAATGTTAGGGAAAGTGGCTTTGACATACCAGATCTTAAATTGTATTATAAAGCAGCAATTATCAAAACTACTTGGTACTGGCTAAGAAATAGAGTGATGGATCAGTGGAATAGGTTAGGTACATAAGTCACAGTTGTCAATAGCTATAGTAATCTAGTGTTTGATAAACCCAAAGACTCTAGCATCTGGGATAAGAACTCACTATTTAACCAAAACTGCTGGGAAAACTGGAAAACAGTGCAGTAGAAATGGGACATAAACCAATATCCTACACTATATAGCAAAATAAAGTCCAAATGAGCATACAATTTAGACATAAAGGTTGATACTATAAGCAAAATGGAAGAGTAAGGCATTGTTTACCTGTCAGATTTATGGAGAACACAAGAATTTATGACCAAACAAGAAATAGAGAACATTATAAAATGCAAAAATGGATAATTTTAATTATACTAAATAGATATTTTTTTTTTGTACAAAGCCAATGTAACCAAGAGTAGGAGGGAAGCAGAAAACTGGAAAAGAATTTTTATAACTAGTGTCTCTGATAAAGGTCTCATTTCTAAAATATATAGAGAACTGAGCCAAATTTATAAGAATATACGTCATCCCCAACTGATAAATGATCAAAGGTATACACATTTTTATAGCCCTTTGGGCATAGTTCCAAGTTACTCTCCAAAATGGATGGATCAATTCACAACTCCACCAATACATTAGTGTTCCAATTTTCCCACATCTTATCCAGCATTTATAATTTTCCTCTTTTGTCATGCTGGTCAATCTGATGGAGCTACTTTGATTTTCATTTCTCTAATCAATACTGATTTAGAGCATTTTTTAATTTTACTATAGAGAGCTTTAATTTCTTCCACTGAAAACTGCCTGTTCATATCCTTATCAGATACAAATGAGAAAAGGACTCATACATACAAAAATATTTATAGCAGCTCTTCTTATGATCGAAGAACTGGAAATTGGGGGAATGCCCATCAACTGAGGAATGACTGAACATGTTGTGGTATATAACTGTAATGGAATACTATTGTGCTATAAGAAATAATGAGCAGGTGGACTTCAGAAAAACCTGAAAAGACTTACATGAACTGATGTTGAGTGAGGGAAGCAAACCAGGAGAACATTGTACACAGTTCCAGTTACATGGTGCAATGACTAACTTTGGTAGACTGGGCTCTCCTCAGCAGTGCAAAGTTCTGAGACAATTCTGAAAGGCTCATGTTGGAAAAATGCTATCCACATCCACAGAAAGAATTATAGAGTCTGAATGCAGATGGAAACATATTATTTACTTTCCCTTTTTTGTTTTGTTTCTTCTTTCTCGTGGTAGAGTCTATTGGTTATAATTCTTCTTTGCAACATGACTAACGTGAGAATATGTGAATGTATATGTGGAGCCTATATAAGATTGCATGCTGTCTTGGGGAAGGGGAAGAGGGAGAAAATTTAAAATTCAAAAACAAGTCACTTAATCCTGTTTGCCTCAGTTTCCTCATTTGTAAAATGAGCTAGAGGAAGAAATGACAAACAACCAACAAAACCCTAGACATGACTGAAATGACTTAACAACAAAGGTTCATCTGAGGTACTACTTCCTGCAAGAATTCTTTCATGATCCTCCTAGTCCTTAGTGCTCTTTGTCACTCAAATTATACTGTATTGACTTGTTCCAATGTTATATCCTTTAATATATTGTAACCTTCTTTAGGGCAGGGACTACACTCTATTTTCCAGTTTGCTTTGGCATATGGCACAGTACCTTTCATTCATTCATTCAAAACATTTATTAAGCACTTATTATTTATGTCAAGCACAAAGTATTGAGGATACTGTACAGAGACTAAAGCCTCAGTCCAACCCCCAATTCAGTGAAGATTCTTGACTCTACAGGATGGATTATGAAACATGCAGTCTCATAGTAGACTGCAAATGCCTTCTAGGAGCACAAATTCTATCAGGGAAAAACAACTTGTATGGAGAGGAATGTAACAGGTGTTTCTAATGCTTGGCCTGGGTTAATGGTGATAAATCCATCAGTAGAAAAACAGAGAAGGCAGGAAATATATTCAAGCACCTATTTCTCAAGATCTTTGAATTTCCTCTTCATTTGCCCCAAAAGAGACTTCTAGCCCACTTTTTCAGGGAAAATTCCACCATGCTATTGGCAAAATGGGCAGATACACTTATCATTAGCTTCATTTCAGGAGGTAGGCACAGTGAAGGATGATCTGGTACAGTTCTATCTATGGGAGCTATCATGTCAAGGAGAGTAATCTTGGACAGAGTCAAGGACATTTTGATGACCTGGAGCTGTGTGAGACAAACAGAATAGACCAGACTCCATGGATAGGTCCATAGTCTGAGAGAGACTAGACCAATAGTTCCTATAGACTGACAAGATGGGGCCAGGACACCAGTTCCAATGACCAGAACTTCCTTCTTACTTTTTTTTAATTGTATGCAAAATTCATCTTAGTGAATTCCAAACATACGATTCTTTATCATGTTCTTTCATTTCTCAGCTGAGACCAAGGGGGAAGAGAGGTGATGATTATCAGGTAAATCAGTTTCTTTACTGTTTTGCTACTACCAACCATTACTAAGTTCATTAGTAGAAAAACATACAGAACTAGTCTGAATATGACTGTTTATTGCTCTCAAAGCTTGTGAAACATGCATATAGAGATACACAAAGGAGCTCATAGTAAGACAATGAACTCAAAGATAGACAAAGATGATGTTTATGTCTTCAGGGCAAATTTATATCTTACCTCTCCCTGTTTTCCTGGCTCAGGATGCCATGTCAACCAAAATTATGGTTTCTATATGATTACCTGTTATATGAGTAAGGAATTTCTTAAGTGAATAGGTTGTACATACAACAAGGCAACTGACAAACTGTCAATTGAAATTACAATCCCAGGATATCTATGTTTACTTTACAATTAACATGACGTAACATAGTATTTGTCCATAAATGCTTTAGAAAAGTCCTACTATTTAAGGTAGTGTCTTGTCAAGGTACCTTGTCCTTGGTAGTTATAAACAGAAGAATGCTATAATCAGCTTCATCTGGCCTTGCAGGGTTGACACAGGAAGGGGCATTTTGAGTTCACTCAGAGAGTAAAGCATGTCTATTATGTCAGAGCATTGCAAAGTATTATGGTAGATTAAGCTCAGACTGGGCCACATGTCTCTCCTTATTGGCCAATCCAAGTTTTAAGCCTTTCTCAGATCTTAGGGGTTCAAAATGGTTTGGGGAGTGGTCTATACTACATGGTAGTTCTATTTAGAGTTCTTTACTGTTTCTCAATAAATTATTTAGCCATTGCAAAGTCATCATTGAAGTGGACATTATTCCTCCCTGGGGCCCCTGGGTTGAGAGATATCTGTTAGGTTGCTGGGCAGGGTTGGGTAACCTTGCCCAGCAGCAGCATTCTGTTGGGCCCCTGTCAAAACGTTATTCCCTCCTGAGTTGCAAAATATCTGTTGAGTTGCTAGCAGCCATTTTCTGTTGGGCCCCCTTGCCTGGCAACCACTTGGGCCCCCCTGTCAGAACTGTTCCTGTTAGGCCCCCTTTGCCAGACAACCACTTTCTGTTGGGCACCCCACTTCCTGACAACCATTCTCTGATTGGGCCCCTTTCCTGGCAACTACTTTCTGTTGGGCCCCCTTGCCTAGCAGCTGAGTCTTGGGAATAAGATTGATTGACAAGAGGTCAAGAGATTTTTTTCAGATGTGGCGTGGGGACTTCAGAACAGAGATGAAAGATTGCCTTGCAGTAATTATTTTGGAGCATGCCCTACATCACACTCCTATATTTAGTTTGAACTTAGGACCAGTATCCAGGTGCCACAAGTTGTGTGAGCATGGGGTTGTTGGAGGGGGAAGAAGAGCGTAGACATTTGTAGACTACAGTCTGTGGCTAATAGTATGGAAACTATAATTTTTGGAAGCACCAGTGCATGTACATTGAATCCTCTTTGACAAAACACCTGGCTGGTAGTTTGGTGGCCAATACTAATCTATACTAATTTGGTTAATTACTTAATTAGTGGTTAAAGTAACAAACAGCCTGCCTTTCTCCAGGTTGCAGAAAGCAGAAAAATGATCTAGGTGTGAGCTACCTTTACTTCGGCAATTACACCAAGCATGTATCTTACTCACCCCAAGTGTCACATAAGCACTACAAAATATGGGATATTCCACAAGTCTTACTGCTCTTTTAATGGCTAAGAAGCTATTAAAGATTAAAACAACAGCTTTTTGGGACTTGTGTATATGAAAAGCAATACAAATGATTTTGGGGAAGATGCTCTGGAATTAGTCTTAAAGAAAGGTAGAGATTCTATGAAGTGGGGAGGCAAGGAAAGGATGCATTTTAGGCATGATGATAGGGTACAGCATATTCAAAAACATACAGAGAGAATGAGGTGAAGTATTGTCTATTGGGAATGGCAAGTAGGTCAGTTTGTCTAGGACAGGGGGTGTATCAGGAGAATAAATGTGAAATAAACCTGAAAAAGTAGACTGGAGTCAAACTGGTGAAGGACTACAAATGTCCAACCCAGGAGAGAAAGCTTGTGTTTTATCCTAGAGACAAAAAGCTTTTTGAACAGAGGAGTGACACGTTCAAACCTATGATTTGGCAATATCAACTTGGTACCTTTGTGGAGAGTAGAGAAGGCAGAGGTTAGGAGAAGGAATGCCAGTGAGCAGGCTGTTGCAAAAACTCCTGGTTCAAAGTAATGAGGATCCATAGTGGAGGACGAGCTGGAAGAGTGGTAGGAAGGCGATGGATGAGATGAATGTTCTGAAGGTAGTGTACACTAGACTTGACAATTTGTTTGGCTTGAGGGTAAGGAATGGGAAGAGACAAGGATGACAATAAACCTAGGTAACTGGAAAGATGGCAATGCCTGTTGAATTAAACTTAGAAATGACCATGGAGGAACTTTTGTTAGACATACACAGTACAACTCAGCGTCATCACTGACACTTTGGGAATTACTCATGTAGTTCTCATGTATCTCTAGATCAATTGGGATCTAGGTGTGGCTTTGGCAAAAGCTACAAGATGATTATAGCTTCAGTATTATTTAAAACTTTTCAATGATATCAATCCCCATTGTTGATGGTGACTTTTCCTGTTGCTTATTACATTGAATGCATGTTGCATTGAATAAAAAAAATAATTTAAAGCAAATATATCACCAGGCAAATAGACATTTGCTAAGTTGATCTGATTCAGGGCTTGTGACCAGAGAGTTCTTTTCTCAGTAAGCTCAGCCTTTCCTGAAGGAGATAAGGCACCCTAGAACCCAAGGAATCAGGAGCCAGAGTAAATAAGGAGGTCCATGGACAAGAACAAAATTATGTAAGTTTTTCAGACTCAGGACAAGCTCCCTAACACCAGTCTTAATCATTCAATTCATCCCCATCATTGAAAGCTAGTCAAACACAATAAGAAAAGCAATAAGGATGGAAAAATATTTTGCACCAAATAGAAGTCAAGTCAACCTAAATAATCTTCCTAACCAACTCTCATATCATAAAGAAAAATGGGGAGGGAATTTGATTTTCTCGTGCCCTGGGATTAAATGCCAAGATTGATAGGTGATTGTGATCTTTGATAAAAAAGAACTACTTTGATGGATCCAGAAGCCATAATCCTCCAGTTTATCTTCTGTGAAGGTTTAGTGCCTTCCCTCTTCATTAGGTGACACTTTCCATTTCTTTGCATCTGTTATTGTTGATAGACTAATAAAAGGTATTGAGGAAGGAATCTACAGGGATAGGGTAAGATGGAGTTCTACTGGTTTTGAGAGGGACTTGGCTAAAGGATAAATATTGGTTGTGATAACGATCAAACAGCAATACACTAAGTTGGTATTGTGGATCATGTGCTAAAGCAGAGTCACTTAAGATTCTGGCTCAGACACTTACAAGCTGTGTGACCCTGGCTAAATTACTTAACCTTTCTGATCCTCAGTGTCCTCACTTTTAAAATGGGGATAGGAGTGGTGTCTACTCTCTAAGGTTTTTATGAAGATCAAGTGAGATAATATATGTTAAGTGCTTTGCAAAATTTCAAGCACTATATAATTGTGAGTTATTATTGTTATGTACAATCTTGAGGTCACCGTCAGAAACTGAAATTGAACCAGATCAGGGGAATCAGTTACTAGGAAAAATTCTGGGATAAATCAAACATCTTATTAAAAAAATTCTCCATGTTTTTTTTTTTTTTTTTCCTGGGGGGTCAGAGAATAGTTTCTGCGATGAGCTTATAGCTTCAAACAGGAGACTACATCTATAGCCAAGAATCCTTGATCAACTGACTCAAAATCTCCAGGAAACATTTCTTGCAGTCACTGCCATTTTCCTTCAAAGAAGATTATGGATATGAATTGAATTAGCCTTGTGGCCTCTTGAGCAAAGCCTACAATCTCTCCCTTGGGAAACTTGTTCATTTTTTAATGTTTTTCATTTCAGCTGAGATGTGAAGTTGTTATGACATCCTTGCTTGGCCATAGTACCAAGTAAGAGAGGGTAACTTTGAGGATTTCATGGTCAGGTTCAGTCAGAATTAGCTAATGACTGTGAAACAGCCTTATCTATGGTTTAAAAGAAATCAATGCACAAAATTCCTCCCATGTCAAATTAAAACATTCATAAATACTTTGCTTTACTGCCCTCATTCACAGGTCTAAGAAAATAAGTAAACATGGAGTTTCTGCTGCTGCTGTTGCAGCTACTACTACTACTACTACCACTACTACTACTGCTACTGCTACTACTACTACTACTACTTCTACTTCTACTCACTACTACTACTACCACCACCACCACCACTACCACCACCACAACTACTACTGCCACAATGACTGCTACCACTACCACCATCACCACCACCACTACCACTACTACAACTATTATTGCTGTTGCTGCTTCTACTACTATTACTACTACTACTACCTGCTAGCTTTAACATTAGTACGCTTTACCTGTCTGATATCATTTAAACTTCATAACAATCCTCTCGGGTAGGGAACACAAGTATTATTATTTCCCTCTGAGATCTGGTCAGCAGCCTATTGGGCTTGAGGCCACAGAATCCTAGGCATTCTTAATTTGGTGTGTTTCTAGAGAGCTTGAAGACTATATGATCCTTGAGAGTAGAGATTTTTTCACTCTGTATTTTTATCCCTGGTGCCTGATACTTGGGAAGTCATCAATCAAATTGCTGATCGATTTGACATTGCTGCAAAGGGTTATGGGTAGGCCAGGAGCTGTTACTCTGACAGACCAAGAGAACTTTTCTTTCTCCTGCTCAACTTTACATATTCTCTTAATATGACTTGGTCCTGCAATATTCCAATCTTGCCAGACTCAGTGGTACTCTCAGTCACTTCCCAACTTTGTACTCTCCTCATTTTTCTTCCAATTCTGTAGCATGTAAGCATTTAAATAGCATTTAACTATTTTCCCCAGTATTCCAATATAAAATCTGATAAAAAGAAATCTTTTAATCAGCTCATGGCTATGACCCATATTAGAACGTCTGATTCTTCTTTCGTGACTCTAAATAAATGTCTTGAGTTTTAGGTGATTTCTTCAACAGGCCTGGAGGATATTTTCAACTGAATATCCTGTAGTCATTTCAAATCCAACATGTCAAACAGCACTCATTATCTTTTTCCTCAAACACATCCATCATTCTAACTGCTCTTTCTGTCAAGGATACCACCGTCCTCCTAGTTACCCTAGTTTTTCAACATGGAGTCGTGTTTCACTCCTCATTCTCCCTCACCGCCCTCTCCAGTCAGACCCTAAGTCATATCACTTCTACCTCCACCGTTTCTGTTGTAATCATCTCCCACCCACTCACATGGTGGCCACCCTTCTTTAGGCCCTATTAGTTCCTCTCTAAGCTGTACTCCTGACTCATCTCTACAGGACTTTTCTACTATACCACAGAAACCTCTGCACCCTAGAAGATCCCACCACTTCTGGACTACTTCTCACACCGGAAGGACTCTCAGCCCTTTTGATTGGCTAACTCCTCCCAGAACCACCATTTTAAGGAAGGGGCCCAAGTCAACCGTATCTTCATTTCTCTTCAGGCTATACTCCTAATTCATCTATCCGATATTTTATTCACCTTGTCTCACCCAAACCTCAATGCCCTTTTCTTGGCTCCCTACACTGTATTGTCTTCTCGCATTAGAAGGTAGGTTCATTGAGGGTGTGAGTGGTCTTTCTTTCTGCTTCTGTTTGTGTTCCTGGCAAGGTTAGCCCAGAGCCTGACATGTAATAAGTGCACCTCTCTAGTGCAAGAGGCTCCTATTTTCCATTTTTATTCTATAAAATGTATATTTAAAATATATACTACATGTTACATATATACACACATACACTTATACATACATATACATATAATATGCACATGTGTGCGCATATACACGCAATATATACATGTATACATATACATACATATACATACACACATATATACTATATACATATACATATTTACACATATATACATACTCATACACATACGCATACACATATACATTCTCCATTCCTTCCTCCACAGAGCTGCCAAAGTGATATTTTGCAAGCACGTGTCTGACAATGCCACATCCTATCTCAGGAAGTTCCAGTGGTTCCATATTTTTTCTAATATAGAGTACAAAATGTTCTATTTGACATTTAAAACATTTCTCAATCTGCTTCCAGTCTCATTATTCAGAACTCTCCTTCATATGATCTATTGTCCAGACACTATAGCCTATTTGTTGTCTCTCATAAATTAAATTTTATCACCATCTCTGTATCTTTGCTTTTCCCTGTAGTCAGGATTCACTCCCTTCTCACCTCTGCTTCTTAGAATCTGGAGATTTCTTCAAAGCTCATCTCAAGCACCATGATCTACATGACACCTTTCCCCTATGCATCCAACTGATATTGCCTCTACACACAACCCCTTCCCCAACAAAAATTCTCTTGCCTTTATTTTGTCTGTATTTTGTGTATTTGTTTTTTCAGTGATTGAGTGTAGGCTGTCTGAGGGTAGGCATTGCTTTGCTTTCATCTTTTCATTCACAGTCCTGGCACCATAGTAGGTACTTGATAAATGCATATCGATAGATTGTTTGATTGATTTTATAAATGAGGAAACTGAGGCTAAAAGAATTGGAGTGGCTTACCTCTGGTCATAGCCAAGAAACATTAAAGGTGAGACTTGAACTCAGGTCTTCCCAACTGCAAATCTAGATCTCTATCCAAATAAAATAAAGGAGAAATAACTAAAAGTCCCTCAAATCCAGCCAATATTTGAATGAAGGAACACTTAGGAAGCTTTTCTTTTCTTTTTTTTAAAGTTCCAAGGCATTATCTCCTTGGAATTCTTTTCACTACTGCATTTGTGGGCAAACACTTTGTTTTCATTGCTCCTGCAGATATCAAACAGGAACAGTCTGTAGCAGTATTGATTTGGTAAAGTTGAAATCCTGTAATTAAGGAATTGGCCCACTACTCCCCAGGTCTTCTCTTCTCTTTGAAATGCAATAGTTGTCTTTTAGATTTTCATTTCTAGGGTATTTGGCAATGTGTCCTCAGATTTTCTGAGACAAAAGAAATTCCCTTTAACATGTGCTGAAAATGATTATAAAGGGTGGGAACTTTAGCCATGAGCTTCCTTCTGGAACAGTCAGAGAGCTGAAGATATGGCACAAGTGACAACAGGAAGATGGAAACAAAGGGAAGTTGTGTTCAAAAAGTTGTGGACAAGAGTTAATGTCATGGTCAAAGACATGGCAATATGGCCTGAAGTTTCAAACAGAATGACAAGGATTGCATGTGCCCTACAGCTTGCAACTCTTAAGACCGATCAAAGGAAAAGTAAGGTTAGCTTTTAATTCAGTAGTGATGTTAATTCCACTGGGAGCAAAAGCAATGAAAACATAGATGGTGAATGTGAAAGGGGAGGGTGAATTTGTAACTCTTTAGCTGAGAACCTAATGAAATGGAAACTTTCCATTTTGGCACAAATGGCTTGATTATTTCTACAAAATATGCAGCAGAGGCAATGTGGTATAAAGGAATGAGAACTAGATTATAGGTCAGGAGACCATGGTTTTAAAATGGCAGGTTTGCCCAGTTTGGGTTTGGAATCAAGGAGACCTGAATTCAAATTCTGATTTTGATATTTAGTAGTCTTGTGACCCAGGGTAAATCATTAACCTTGGTGTGTTTCATGCAGCTCCTTCCTAAGGATACACTGCAATCCCCATTGGTGGAGGGAATTAGCATACCAAAAAATTATCACACAGTTTTAATTATAGTTTCTTGTTTTGCATATTTGCATTCTGTCACTTATGAGACCTTAGAGGGATTACTTAACCTTTCTAAGCCTCATTTTTATTTCCTCATTTTAAAAATAGGGCATTAATATCTGTAGAGGGAAATGGGTTTTCTGAGGGTTATTACCCTTGGTAAGTTCCAAACAGGTATTAGAAGTTATGTCCAAGGTCAGCTACTTGGCAGAGTGGATACAGAGCTGGGCCTGGAGTCAGGAAAACCTGAGTTCATACCTAGCTTTCAACACTAGCTATGTAAGCCTAGGCAAACCTCCATTTGCTATAATTTCCCTATCTATAAAATGGGTATAACAGGTTGTTGGGGGAACCAAATAAAGTTAAAAAAACTTTAAGAAAGTTATCTCATCCTATAGGAAAAGAGAAAGGAGCAACAATTTCTTTTACTGCTAAGGTTTCATTGAACATAAGGCAGGTATCTTGTTCAAATTCTAGAATACATATGGGTTGAGGTGCCATAAGGAGTACAGCACTCAGATGTTAAGCCAGGCCATCTCCATTCATTTTGATCTATATCTGGCCACTGGATCCAATGGCTCCAGAGGAGAAAGTGAGGCTGGTGACTTCACATAGTCCTCCCCCACTAAAATCCAATTCACTTGCAAATCATGGTATCATCTTCTGATGTCATGTTCCTCTCACAGAACAAAAGGAAAACAGCAACAGAAGAAAAGCTATGGACACTGGAGTGTACAAGAGATGCTTGAGAATCTTCCTTGACTGGTATGGAGTGAAAGACAGGGTTCTTCAGATACTGTAGAGTGGATACAGGCTACCTAAGTGGACTCGAGGCCTTTATCTCTTTCCCAAAAGATATTTGTACTTTCTCAGGAAAAGCTACTGTAAGGAGCAGAGATTGGCCTTGCTGTCATTCTTAAGTACTATCATGGCCTAATCAAGGGGACTGAATGACTCTGTCACTACACAAATATCAACTCATGACCAAGAAACCAGTCTCCTCCTGGCAGCCATATTTCTGAAAAGGAAAGGATTCAGGAGAGAAAGGAAGTGCAAGGGGGACTGTTACATAGAACCAAAAAAGGATAATTGTTACATAGAACCCATACATTCCTTTTTGACCGAACTAGATCTACAAGAAGTTCTGTGATACAATCACTCTCTCCCAGGGTTCCTCCCGTTCCCCCAGATTCCTAGTCCATGTACTTTCTTGCCTACAAGACAAGGAACCTTTCTCTAGGACTTACATGTCCCAGGGATCTAAGACTCAAGAGTTGCCATTGATTCAACTTCATGGTGGCTACAAACTACATTGAAATGGTTTTCTTATTATTAAGAACATTAAAAAACATCTATCCATGTTGAGATGGGGTCCCTCAGACTTCAATGCTTCAGTCACTATGCTTTTCTCTGCTGATTAGATATGTTTGTGTATAGTCACATTATATCTAAGCCAGAGGTTTCCAAACTTATTTGGCCCACTGCAACCTTTTCAAAAAAAAAAAATACTCAGCGGCCCCCAGAAAATCTATTTTCTTTAACCCTTTAGTGTTTTTTTTTTGAAATTTGCATCACTTAAAATAATATAAAATATATATTTTTAAAATGTCATCTTAAGATAGCAGAGTAAAAAGATGCACGTACTCTAGCTCTTCCCTCACAGCCCATAAAGTATCAGTAAAGACTGGTTCTCAACAAATTCTAGAGCAGCAGAAGCCACACGATGGAGTGGAAGAGATTTCCAGTCCAGGGTAACCTGGAAGGCCAATAGGAAAGGTGTGCCATATCAAACACTGAGCAGAGCACAGCCCAGCCCTGGTCATATGGCACCAGGAGGATCAGGACTAGAGCAGGCCTCAGGGGTGGAATACCCAGCAAGCAGCAGAGGTTTTCAGATCCCTCAACCCCCAAGTGATAAAAGTAGCTTCAAAGGTCAGTGAGAGGGCTTCTTCAGCTGGGTGAGAAGGGAGCAGGATCCCCCTCCCAGCTCCAAGAGGCAGCAGCTGCATTGGTGGTGGCTGTGGCAGGCAGCAGCCAGGGTATATTGTTGGAGCTCTCAGCTTAAAGCCCCTGGGGAAATTGAGGAGCTAATCTGAACCTCGGCCCTGAATGCTGGTGTGGTGGAACTGCAGGCAGTTGTGGAGAGGGAATTCTACTACTCACATATTCTGGGCAGAAAAGTTTCTGGTTGCTCCCAAACCAGTGTCTTGGCTTCATTGCGCTGCCTTGGAGGAACTGAGATATACAGGTCCCCAGAGTATACCCTAGTCTTGAAAAAGGACCCAAAAATCAAGTAACAGGTTGGGAAAATGCCTAAAAAGGGAAAAAAAATAAGACTACAGAAGGTTACTTTCTTGGTGAACAGGTATATACTCCCATCCTTTTGGATGAGGAAAAACAATGCTTACCATCAGGGGAAGACATAAAAGTCAAGGCTTCCATACCCCAAACATCCAAAATAAATATGCAATGGTCTCAGGCCAGGGAAGAGCTCAAAAAAGATTTTGAAAACCAAGTAAGAGAGGTGGAGGAAAAATTGGGAAGAGAAATGAGAGTGATGCAAGAAAATCATGAAAAGCAAGTCAGCAGGAGACCTTCAAAAATGCTGAAGACAGTAACACTTTTAAAAATAGGCAAACTCAATAGGCAAAAGAGGTTCAAAAAGCCAATGAGGAAAATATTTTAAAAAGCAGAATTAGCCAAATGGAAAAGAAAGTTCAAAAGTTCACTGAAGAAAATAGTTCTTCAAAAAACAGAATAAAGTAGATGGAAGCTAATGACTTTACGAGAAACCAAGAAATTACAAAACAAAACCAAAAGAATGAAAAAAATGGAAGATAAAGTGAAATATCTCACTGGAAAAACAACTGACCTGGAAAATAGATCCAGGAGAGACAATTTAAAAATTATGGGACTATCTGAAAGCCATGATCAAAAAAAGAGCTTAGATATCATCTTTCATGAAATTATCAAGGAAAACTGCCCTGATATTCTAGAACCAGAGGGAAAAATAAATATTGAAAGAATCCACTGATCACCTCCTGAAAGAGATCCAAAACATAATAGCCAAATTCCAGAGTTCCCAGGTCAAGGAAAAAATATTGCAAGATGTTAGAAAGAAACAATTCAAGTATTATGAAAATACAATCAGGATAACACAAACTTTAGCAGCTTCTACATCAAGGGATCGAAGGACTTGGAATATGATGTTCCAGAAGTCAAAGGAACTAGGCACACAGTCAATTAAAGTAAATTCCTATACTGATCACTAATAATATGTATGTATGTGTATGTATGTATACATGTATATATGTGCACGTATGTATGTATGTCCCATTCTGTATCCTAAGTCTATTACCTCCTCTAGGAGGTAGGTCGTTTGCTTCATCTCTGGTCCTCTGCAATCTGGAATGGCAGATCATTGCACTTATCAAAGTTCTTAAGTCTTTCAGTTATTTGTTTTTACAATGTTGTTATTGTATGTATTGTTCTTCTTGTCCTGTTCACTTGCCTCTATGGGTCTTCTCGGGTTCATTGAAACTATCCATTTCATCAACCAAACCTTCAAATGTTGAACTTTAAACTTTCCCCAGTATGGGACAGTATGGTATCAAGAATAAGGTCACTTCTTGTAGAATAAGGCTCTGTTTGTGCCTCTGACAATCAACATCTACGTAACAATGGTCACTGTACTAAGCCCATCTGAGTTTTAATTCTTCCATCTGTAGGATTTCTTGGGAAACTAAAGTACCATAAGAATATCAGCTATTATTGCTGCTTTCCCCCATGTCCAAGATCTCTCCTAAACTGTTCCTGATTGATTAGTGACCTAGACCCAAGTGAATATTAGTTATAGAAGACTATGAATTATCCATAAAGAAGATATTTTTAGGTAATTGAGGACTAGCTAGAAATTGTTCACTATTTTTAAGTTCATTTTTTAATTAATATTGATGTACTTTGCCAAGTAAAAAAAGTGCTTTGCTCAGCATCAAGGTCAATCTACAAATTGTGATCTTTATTTTTCAAAATTGCGGCAGTGAGCCAGGAGTTGTGTTTATACAACTAGAAATAATGTGGTCGGGTGGAAAATGCAGTTTATTCTGCAACAAAAGTACCTGAGCTCAATTCCTACCACTGATACTTATCGCCTGGGTAACCCTTGGTAAATCAATTAATCTTTCTGGGCCCCAAATTGAAAAAGTTGAACTAGATGGTCTTTGAAGTCCCTTCTTGGTCTCTGTTCCTATGAGAGAGGCACAAAATGTATTATCTGGAGTCAAATGATTTCGCTTCCATACTTTTTTCTTATTTTTCTTGAAATGAAGTTTCAATAAGGCAGAAGGAAGCCTATAAGCTTTTCTAGAATTTATGTTTATGATCTTTTTCTTTCAGAAGGAAAATTAGATTGAATAATGTTCCATTACAGTGGGCTCTGAATGGGACAAAATTCTGAACAATATATTAGTTGGATTTAGCATAGCTAAAATATTTCCAGAAGACTTCTTCAGTAACTTTCTTTTAAGGAGAAGTTTTAGACAGTTCACTTTGGCTATAGACTAGGAAATTGTGTCTTTAAAATGAAAAAAAAAAATCAAATGAGCATAAAGCATTAAAATATTCTTATTCTTGAGTTTTTACAACTCTGACTTAGGAGATTTGTGTTTGAGTTTGTCTTCAATCTGTTTTTTATTAAAGCCCTGGATTTTAACCTTAGGCATAGATGGGTAAACATAAGCCTTATTACTATTATCTATCGACTTTCTTTGTTTACTACCAAGTTTTACTGGTGCCTTTTCACTCTCCTTTTTTGGTGTGATAGAGCTTTGGGGAGTTCTCCAGAAATATAACACTCATTTATAACATTGATCCTCTGGGAAATTAAGCTCTGGAAAAGTCTATTTTGAATTGAGCGCACAATGCTAGGAATTGCATTCAATTATTCAAATAAGCTGTGTATATGATAGTGTCTCTATATAAAACATACAAATACATCTTTCCTTCAATATTTTAGGATATGTAATTTTGTCAAAAGAGGTGCTTCTCCTACCAATGCATAGTATAGTCTCTTTCTCTGACTTAGCAGAGTTTTACACTTAAAAAATTCTTGTGGGCAAATTTTTGATGTGCTTCTTAAAACATAGGCCAGTCCTTGATAAACCAAGAGGAAATCTAACCTTATACACAAAATTGTGTGAGCTTGGCAGGACATGGCAGAGCTAACATCCCTCTGGCATGGCCTCTGAGGACTCAAAGACATCTCTGTATCATAACTGAACTCTGGTAGAGGCCCACCATGTTCATATAGCCAGAATGAATTAAGGAAATTCAGAGGGCCCAGGCTAGGTTCATAAATTGCTTAAACAAGGTCGATAATGTCTTTTTCTTCAATTGTAGAGCGTTATGACTGATTATGGAAAAAATTGCCCGAATTCCATTTTTACTAAGCCTTTGTAAAGAGTTTCATGTAATGTATTAATTTGGGCAGTCAGTCTCTTATAATCTTTCTTCTGGATCACTGAAAAAGCTTCTAAGTGGGCTTCCTATCTCAAGTCTCTCCACAGTACTCCATTCCCTGTCTCTTTGTACTGGCTAGCCCACTTGCCTGGAGTACACTCTCTCCTCCTTCCACCACTTAGAATGTCTGTCTTCCTTCAAGAATTAGGGAGATCTACTTGGAGCATGAGATCTTTTCATTCAGGTCTGTCCACTACCAGTCTTCCCCTTTGATATCCTGTATCTACTCTTTTTGTACCTTGTATGTACATATTTCACCTTCCTTGTTACATTCTAAACTCTTGGAAAGGAAGGTGAACTTTTTTTCTTTTTCTTTTTTGTTTGTTTTGTATTGCTGGTGCTTAGTACTGAGAGTGTAAGTTACTTGCCCACGATCACAAACCCATTATTTCATTGCACTGCAGGGTTCATACCTAGATAGCCAGCTCTCTCCTTTTTCTGTGGGGTAAAGTCCAAGCTGGAAATCAGAGAACTGAAGGGACTTTTAGTTACAAGGATGATTTATCAATCTCTACTACTTAACCTTATTTTCTCTTGCTCTCCTAACCCACTAAGTCTATGCCTGGCTTATAGTGAGTGCCAGGCACTGTTGGCAATTCAAAGAAGTGCAATTAAATTCAAGAAACATTTATCAAATATCTACTATATGCCATGTACTCTCCTGAGCAAAGATACAAACACAGAAAAGGAACAGTCTCTCTCCTCAAGTAACTTATGTTCTACTAGAGGAAACGAGAGAGAGACAGAGACAGAGACAGAGAGAGACAGACAGACAGACAGCAAGAAAACCTAAAATACATACAAATGAAATATAAAGTCATTTTGGCAGGAATTGAGGGTTGAGTTGGGGAGAGCACTGACAACTGTAGCGGGGCAGGGGTACGAAAGGTATTTATGAAGAGCTGAGTTTTAGGAATTCCAGGAGGTAGAGATATTGGAGATCAGGCATCCTAACGTCAGGTTCAGCACCCTCCACTATATTGTGCCATCTGCCTAGAGTCTGGAGCAAGTTCAAAGAAGGATAAAAGTTTGGAGCTGGAAAGAACTTCAGAAGATCATCTCATGTCTAGTCTAAACTCTAATCAAAATGTGCACCCCCTTTCTGCACAGCAGCAAATCTTACAGTTGATAATTAATAAGACTTAAGGGCTAAGGAAAGCCCTGAGATTTATGTCTAAAGTTCTTATGCTGCTGTATTGCGCTCTCTTAATCTCTTAACTATGTATATAGAGCAAGAATTCTGAAAATATAGAAATGTAATGGGAGATATTGAATCCATATGGGAATAGGAAGAAGCACAAACTTATTTCTACCATATTGTCTTCTTGTAGAGTGGTCCTGACAATCTTTCCTGAAGTTTTCAGATGACCAGGCTCTATCTCAAGGCTTTCATTACATTACAGAAATCAGTCATTTTTGTTTACATATCATTATTATAAAATAATTCAAGCAGGTTAGTGACTTTTAGAAATCTGATCTCTATGTAACAAAATGATAATAATAAATATAATGGTAATAATACTAATGATACAATGCTTTAAAACTTTCAAAGTTCTTTACACATTTTATATCATTTGAGTATTTTATTGAAGCAAGTTTGATACTATTATAAGAATTACCTTGAAATTTCTTATAGTCAGAGGAAGTTGCTTGAGGCTTGGAGAGGTTAAGGATTTATCCATATTCATACAGGTAATATACGTCAGAGGCATAATATGAACACAGTTCTTCCTGATTCAAAGTCCATTTCACTGTTCCATTCTGCTTCTTACTCAGACCCATGATTTATGAGCTAAGTATTATAAAAGCAGAAAAATGAAGAGGGGACCACTTTTCAGTGGGGACAATCAAGTTCAGTTGCATGAAAAAATCATAGATCTAAAACTCAAAAGGACTTCGAGGGCCATCTAATTTTCCCTCTCATTTTATAAATACAGAGATGAAGACCTGAGGAGTTTAATCATCACAAAGAGAAGAAGCAACAGAAAGAGAATTTGAACCCATGTTCTCTGAGGTCAAACCAGTGTTTTTTCACTCTAACACACCATCTTTCCATTTGAATTCTGCTTTGGTGTTGTCAACATTTCAGTTGTTGCAATCCTGGCAAAGGAAATTATGTGAGAAAAGGCACAGGATAGAAAAAGGTCCAGTACCTTTTAGAAGCAGTGTGGGTCCAAATTTGGTAGGGTTATAGGTTATAAATGGTGGGGCAATGGGGGACATGACTAAAACGTAATGTATTTTGATAGCCAGTATCATTTTCTTGCCAGGTGAATTTTTTCTTAGCTGTAATGAAGCTGTCTGATTCAAACGTTAGTGGTCACTACAGCTGAACAAAGTGGAGAAGATAGGCTGGGAAAGTTAAAGTAATTAGGTCCTTAGTGTGAAATTAGTTGCTAGAATGTGGGCAAAGAAGGAAAAGAAAAAGAAAGTTCTAGGAAAAATAATTACATCCCATGAGCCTTTGCTTCAAGCTTAAACTATCCATCACCCAAAGGCAAGAAGAAGTCAATAGGCTGTACATGGGAGAAAGAGATAGTAATGATTAGTGTTAATGGTAGTTTACTGGCTGTCCATGCGCAGGAAAACCAGCATCCCCCTCCTTCACAAATATAATCATGATTAATGCATATTAGGGAACTGGGAATTCAAGAGGTTTTTTGGATAGTTCAAAAAAACATATATGTGAGTATACATATGTGATACATATGTGTACACATGTATGTGTATATCTATGTGTGTGTATGTATGTATAGATACTAGTTTGCGTCAGTGGTTTCCTAAACAAATCAACCACTTTCAGGCTTATGATAGGCTTTTCTTATGCCTCTATCACTATGTTTTCCTTAATCCTGTGGTTCTATCTCACCACCCAAGGGGCTACTCAAAAATTCCTTTTGTTCCCCCTTGGCTTGTAGTTAGCAGCAAAGTTTATGACTGGGGTTGGTAGCCCTTTTCAGCTTGAACACCACTTTTACTGCTCCCAGGCCAAGAATAAAACTGAGTAGAATGGTTCTTCGGTTGGAAATAAAAGCTAACCTGCCACCGCCAAGGAGGTCTAGGATTGGAGAGCTGTGACAGCGCTTCCTCTCTTGGATTGAATTGGCCAGAGAGAGTTGAACCATAGGGTTACAGGAAGCTATTTAGAGCCTTGTCCTCACTCAACCTCTGGCATATAATGGGCCCACTCTAAAATTCCACAGAACTGCCTAAGAATCCTGATCAGAAGGCTAATGATTAATAACTCACATATATAGAGGACTTTAAGGTTTGCAACATGCTCTCCTCATAGGGAGACTATAGCATAATCATTATTCCCTATTTGGAGATGGGGGACCCAAGCTCAGAGAAGTCACACGGTACCAGCCTTCTTTCCATCATACCGCAGCACCTTCCTAGAGTCTGGAGTAAGTTCACAGAATTATAGAAGTCTGGAGATGGAAAAGACTTCAAAAGTCACTTTGTCTAATCCTTAACCAAAATTTGAATTTCCTTTCTGTGTGGCATCATTATAACAGGATTCACAAAGGCTAAAGAAAGTCATGAAAGGAGCCTAAAGATCTCATTACAGTCTGAAGCTTACCATAATAAAATACTTAAAGGATATATTGTATATAAAATGCTTTGAATACTTGAAAGCATTGTATCAATATTAATCATTACTAGTACTATCATATTTAACATCACTTTGTTCTTTGCATCTTTTGTTACATAAAGATCAGATTTTAAAGTCTTGACCAAAGTCAATGCGCTATTGTGACTCTTTTATGTTTAGTGCGGGGATATAAAATGATCTTTTTTTTTGTTGTTGTTGTAATTGAATGAAAGTAGCAGAAAGTACTGAGCTCATCATCTTTGGACTTGTGAAGGCATCTTCAGGAATACTACAGGAGATGTAAGACATCAGGAAAACTTGTGCTTCTTGTAGATCCCATATGATTTCGGTTTCTCCCATTAGCTCTCTGCATATTGAGAGCTTCTTATTCTGAGTAGCTGAGAGCTGAGATGGGTTCAATATAGCAGCATTAAATGTCATCCTTAAATTTCTGTGCGTCAATGTTATGTTTGAGCAATTGTTTACTCTTATAATGCTTTAGCTAGAACACAGTTTATCTGCTGAATTCTCAAGAATATTCTGAGGTTTGTAATTGTAGTATGGGGATTTCTCATCATTTGGTAAATATATAAAAATATATAAAAATAGTGCTGGTAAAAATGGAATAACCAGCTATCTGTGAAAAAAAGTGTACATGAAACACTTTTAAGCTTGATCTGCATTATTAATATTTTCTCTGTCACTCTGGAAAGTCTAGACAGTCAACAGACATTAAATCAAGTCTTGATTTCTGAGCTATAAATGCTCACATTGAAAAGTTAGACCAGGTCCTGTATGAGCTGGTTTGAGCAAACCTCTACCCTGGTGTAAATTCTGGCTGTTTTCTTTATTATAAATTATTTATTTTAATACTGCTATTATTTATATTAATATTTTTTTAAGGGGATTTATTCAGTGAAGTTTGGATTCAGTCAAAGGGTTACACTTAAGGACCTAGAGGGCCACATGTGACCTTGAGGCTGAAGATTTCCCATCCCTGCAAGACTAAGAAAAAGGTACTTTCCAGTCAGCACTAGGGAGTCCACATGGGGAGAATGCCTCCATATTCTGTTCCATTTCCTGCTGTGTCACCACTCCCAAATCCACTAAACTCGTAATTTCCTTTCACCCTGAGGGTCATAAGGAAGGGTTTGATCCATTACTAAACTAGCCAAGTTGTTTTTGTTTGGTGTAATAGAAAATGGCCTAGCCTAGAAGTCAGAGGACGAGATCCCTCTCAGCTATGAGACCTTGACAAAAAGTCTTGACTTCACATTCTAGCTCCATTACTTACTCCTTAGGAAAGTCAAATAACTTTTTCTGGACTTCATCTTTTTCATCTATAAACTCAGTGAGTCAGGCTAAATGACAATTGTTTACTTAAATATCTTCTTGTTCTAAGTGCCCTTTAGCATTTACTGAGCTTTTTATCTTATAATAACACAATGTGTTGACATCAAGGATTGGTTGATTTAAAGGAAATCAGGACGATTTTGTGAAGGCTTTCTGCTCTTAGGATAGTACCAAAATCCAAAGGCAGGTTCTCTATAAAAATCAGGGCTCTTAAATTTACACCACCTAGAACTTACATAATACTTGAAGTTTGGGTGAAGGCTTTTCAATTGCCATCTCATTTCATCCTCACCTAATAACAGCTCTGAAAGCTAGGTCCTATTATTATCTTCATTTTAGAGATGAGGAGCCTGAGACAGATACAAGTCAAATATGTAGCCTAGGGTCATACAGTTAGGAAGTGCCTGAGGCTGAATTTAAACTCAGGTCATCCTGACTCCAGATCCAGTTCTCCATCTGTATATACCCAGCATTTCTTTGTATCCCCAGTACTTAGCACGATGCCTGGCACATTGCTTAATTAATGATAATTGATTAACTTTATCCTGGCGAGACTACATCTGGAATGTTGTGTTCTGTTGTGGTGCCATATTTTAGAAAGGATGCTAATAAGTTGGAGGGCATGTGGGGAGGGCAACTTCAAATTCGGGCCACAGAGGATGAATTAGAGAAACTAAAATTGAGGAAATGAAGCCTTAGGGGATGTGTGATAGCTGCCTTGTGAAAGAGGTGTTCTAGTTTTTCCGCTTAGCCTCAGGAAAATAACTAGAAGAAATGAGTGGAAATTCAAAGAAGGCAAATTTGGGTTTGAAACAAAGAAAAAAGGTTTTCCACATTTATAGTTATCTACATACTGGATGGGCTGCTTTATGCAGTATTGGATTATCCCTCTTCGGAAGCCTTCAAGCCAAAGCTGGGAGACTGCTTACTGGCTAAGTTTTGGGGGTCTTTTCCAGGTACAGACTAAACTAGGCAGTCACTAAAGTCCCTTATAACCCTGAGACTCTGGATTTCTTGCACCAAATTCAGCCACTGGATTTAGTTTTGTCTTAAATGTAAATACAATTAGTTCTCATAAACAAAGCAGGTGTCTAACTGGCCTTGTTCCTGGTGGACTTTAAAGCGATGACACTTCTACATATGTCACCCTGCCACTGTGCTCAGCACTTGGGCCTCCTCACCCAGTAACATTCAAGTCCACCTTGTGGCCTTGTCAGCCTGGCATATTCCTCTGCAAGGCCAAGCTCTTTTCCCATTGGGGAGTTCCTTTTGGATACTTCATTTTGTCAAGGCTGCCCTTCGTTCCCTTCCTAGTTCTGTTCCTGGCTTCTAAATTTCAAAACCATGTCTCCTCCCCCTCTCCCCCAATGTCAGGTTCACCCTCAGTTTACCATGATTTAAGATTTATTAAGGGATAGTACATTATGTAAAAAAATAAAAGAGAGTTGGGGGTATGTGTGCTGTGTGAATTAAGTAGTATAATTCTCAGGTAGGGAATTCCAGATTAAAACCTATTGGAAAAAAAAGAAAGCCATACTGTGAGCAAGGCTCAGGAAAATGGGGTAGAATACATTTGAAACATTTGAGCAAAAAACAAAATTTTGCTCTTATGTCTTAGGACTAATGTGTTATAATGCTCAAATGAAAACAAAATGACAAAGCAATGATCAAAAAGTTTTCTACTAGAATATTAAAAATGTGTTTTATTCCTCGAATTAATCACATCTTATATAAATTAAGGTATTTTTCTTTTGGAAATCCAAGACAAAAACAAACTTTTTATAATGAGGCAGAATCTATGTTTAATAAAAACATAAGGGAAAATCTAATAAGTTAGCCCAAGGGTTATGGGATAGTAGTATTGTCCATCCTGAAAAGAACTTTTAAAGTATTAGAAAATCCTAATTAGAAAATATACCAATGGCTATAATAAAATTGAGAAATATATGAAGCCAGGATTTTTTTTGGTAATTGTTTGAAAAATAAGACTCAGAGAATCTCTGAGTATGAAAGGAGCTCACTGGCTACTGCATTCAACCTCTACTGAAGCAAGAATCCCTGCTAGATTACTCCCAGAAAAAGGTCATATGCTCTAGGCTTATGGTATATTAAGTGTGAGAGATGCTATAGCCTTCTGAAACAACCAATTCCACTTTTTCATAATTCATATAAAAAGATTTTCCTCTCAATGTGCAGAAATCTACCCCTTTTGAGTACCGCTTATTGCTTCCAACCCTGCCATCCAAGACAAAAGAAAACAAGTTTAATACCCACTGAAGAGCTCTTCAAATACTTGGAGACTGCTAGCACATATCTCCTGAGACTTCTGTTTTCCAGACTAAACATGCCTCATATGCCAGCCTTCAGTGTGGTTGCATCCAGAATGCCCAATTATCAATGAGCATATTAATGTCCTACTTAAAATGTAGTCTCCAAAACATAATATGCTATTCCAGATGTAGCCTGACCCAGAGAGAATATAAAATGCTAACAGCTTCACTTGGAACAATGCAACATCCTTAAGGAGAATATTCTTTTTGTTTTATGTAACATGACATATTTCTGTCTTATAGTAAAATTCAGTTCTCCCATCTTTTGCAGGTCTATTTTTGTTTCACAGAAACTTTCTGCATAACCACCATAATTCCTTCATTCTGTACTTATGAAGTTGATTTTTGGATTCCAGTGTAAGAGACTGAACTTTATTCCATTGAGTTTTATTAGATTTGGTCCATTTTTAGAATTCATTGATGTCTTCAGGGGATCTGGACTCTTTCATATGGTGGGTTATCTATTCTTTTCAACTTCATTTTATTGGAAAATTTTACAAGCTTATCTTCTAATCATTCATCCAAGTCAGTGATAAAATGTTAACTACTGGAGGGTCAAGACAAGATACCAAGGGTGTGCCATTTCCATTATTTAACTAGTCTCAGATCCAAAAAGCATAGTAAGCTAGTCAGTCAATTGGCATTTATTAAGCATCTACTACTATGTGTCAGGGGCTATGCTAAGCCCTGGGGATGCAAAAAAAAAAAAAAAAAGACAAAAAACCCTGCAGTCCCAGCTATGTAGGAATTCACAATCTAATAGAATGAACTCATGTTCTATTATTAAGCATATGAACTGGATTCTGTAGTTGAGTCCTTTGACATAGTCATCTTTTATAAAGTGAGAGGAATAGGATTTTGTTAGTGGAAATCCAGTGCCATTTGCTTTATTACTAAACCTGCTGGACTTCCAGGCCTTTCCATCTGCTCAGTAGCTAAACTTCTGTATATATGATGTCTTCCCCAATTACTAATATCTGGGGTTATCTATAGTACTTTAAGGACTTTACAGATATTATCTGATTTTATCCTCATACAAACTCTGAGAAGTAGGGTATTATTATGATCCATATTTTACAGGTAAGGAAATTGAGGCAGACAAAGGATAATTGACTTGCCTAGGGTCACACAGAATTTAAATGTTTGAGCCTGGATTTGAACTCAGGTTTTCCTGAGGCCGGGTCCAGCATTTTCTCCATAGCACCATACAGGTTGTCGTAACTTATTTCCCCAACCTTCAGCACATAGCACTTAAAATACTTTTCATCCATCCATTCAACTACCCATTTATTCAAACATATAGCTATTTCCAAACTTTTTTGCTACATCATTGAAATCTTAACTGTAGAAACACGTAACAATCATAGCTAACTTTTTATTGCACTTGGAAATTTAAAAGCAATATAACCCCAATAGCTATGGAATGCACAGAATTTAAGCATGCCCATCTTCAATTTTTAGGAGAGAAGCCTAAGGGTCTAATTATGCCAAATGATTAGATGAAAGGTTATTTTTTTCTCGAAACTAGTTACCTACAAAAGTAAGAAAAATCATGCCTCATCAAGCAATCACATTGTTAGCTGGTTTTGCTCAAGTCTTTTAGGGCAATGTGCTCATTGGTAAGACTTTCAATATTTGCAATTATCTGTTTTATGCAAACAAACTTTATCAACACATTTTTAAACAACAGAAAATATTAGTTCTCTAATATTCTAATACAATGAGTGGGACCAGGAGAACATTATTTATAGTAATTGAAATATTGTTTAAAGAGTAATTGCGATAACTAAGCCAGTCAGAGTAATACCAGTTTCATACTTCCACATTTGAAAGGTTTTAATTATAATGAATTCCATTTTCTGTCCTTCCATAAGTAAAACTAATATTACCACCTGAGATAGAAATTGTTGGCAAAGAGAATTAGAATATTATGTAATATGCTACTTCTCTTTCTTCTGATTTAGGACATACATGGCCTTAAGAAAGTCATTTAACTACACTAGACCTTATTTTCTTCATTATAAAATGAATGGATTGAACTGGGAAACCTCTGAGGTCCTTTTCAATTGTCAGATATATGATCTTGCTGTCCATCTTGCAAGGAGAGTGCTGTCCTCTTCACTGACCTCCTGGCCTCCAGCCTCTTCCCTCAATATTCCAGCTTCGACATGATCACCAACCTAACGTTTTCAAAGGCCTGGACATTTACCCTCCACCTTCCCCCCAGTCATAATCTTCCATGACTTTCTGTTGAGAGGAGGATAAAATTCAGAGCCCTTCACCTATCTTTCCACATTTTGGGTCCAGGATGTGTTTATAGCTTTGCAGTCTCTTGATAAATATTTTTTGACTTAAATTGAATGTTTCAGTACTCAGATTCTGCAAGATTATATTTATGTGAGGTTCACCACCATCTTCAGGAGGGACATTTAGTATTAATGAAGAAAATAACCTTTAAAAAAAAGACAACTTGGTTGAGATTATTCTGTCCTTGTTTCTTCAGCACAAATTTAATGAAAACCTTTGATATACATTGTATAAATGAATCAAAATTAATCCAAATTGAGAATGGGCTTCATATGAATGTTCAAGCATGTAAAATTAGGAGTGCTTCAAAAATCAGAATGGGCTCCCTTTTAATATATTGGGGTCCACAGCATGCAGAGGTTGGATGACCATGTGTTGGTGGTGCTATCGATGACTGTCCTCTTTAGGCATGGGCTGATTTAGGAAGCCTTTGATGTAATTTCCCATTTTTGAGATGATGATACATTGTTATCTAGTCTAGGTATTTCTATTTTATCCACAAAAATAGCATGGAAAAACTGACAAATGCTTTGTTAAAATCTATATATATATATTATGTCTACAGTATCTCCTTGACCTTCCAGGCCTGTAATACTGATAAAAAATGAAATAAATTTAGTCTGGCTCGATCTTTTTTCATGATCAGTTTTTAGTATCACCACTTCTCATCTTGTGGCTCAGAAAGTGTTCCTTTAACAAAGCATTCTATAATCTTGCTGGAAATATGCCTAGTTCTTTGTACCCTGGAACATTTGCTTTTTTTTCTATAAGCCTTCAAAAAGTATTAAAAGAGTGATCTGATAATCACAGTTTACAATGTTTCAGTAATTTTAGATTTAATTCATCTGGATCTAAAGATGACCTGAATTATTTAAAGGCAGTTAGAAGATATTCTATTATCTCCTCACTCACCTTGGATTTTTACTCATTGTTCACCATATTGGTGTTTAAAGAAGGAAGATTCAGAAAAGATAGGTAGATCTAGATATTGGCTAAGAAGACTATGAATGAAATTTGTACTCCTGGACCACAACTTAAAAGAATAGTGGGTTCTTGACCAAGAATGAAGTTCACAAAACAACACAACTGGAAGAGGAAGAAGGAGGAGGAAGGAGGGAAGGAGGAAGAAAAGAAAGAGGGAGGAAAAGGAATAGGGAAGAAGAAAAAAACAAGGAAAAAGTAATAAGAATCCTCCCTGATACTAACATCAACTTCCCTTTTGAGAGAAAAGGAAAAAGAAATAAATAAATCAGTAGCTCTACTTCTGACTGCCATTTATTACCACCATGCAATAAACTTACATAGTCATAGTTCTATCCCTTCTTTAGTACTTCTACTTCTTTTAATTTAGGATTTTTTTTTAAAAAGCTCCTTTTCATTTTACTTAGCATTTATTGCCAGACTCAGCTTGTTCTAAACTTTAATAACTTAATAATATTCTTTCCCCTTTTCTCCTGGTCAAAATAATTTCTGTTTACATTTTTAAAATTTTATTCTTGAAAGGTTTCCATTCCTCTCTTTCTGGCTTTTACTGTAGAATACTAGTTGATTGGATACTCCCTATCCTTGTTCTGAGCCCTTCAAAATCTGCCACTCAAAAATCTGATGCACATATAATGCAATGACCAGATAGATCCTTCTTTATCACTCTCATGAGCTCAATGATGGTTTCTTCCTTTGAATGGAATGCTCTCATAATTTCAAGGTCAATAGACACTTTTTGTTGTTGCTGCTGTAGTTGATCAGTTTCAGGTTCAGAATATCAGTTTCTTTTAAGGATGAAATTATTATTTAAAACAAATTAGGACACTATTAGCTTCCCAATTTCTGGAAGAGCAATTTATTTGGGAGCATTTATTTGGAGATTGAAAGGTTCAAAGTGTTCAAATTATATTTCCATGTTACCAAATTCCTTATCTAATTCTTCTTTCTGACCAGGCAGTCTATAGTATAGTGTACTACGATGATTATATCCCTTATAGTTCTCTCTCTGTTGATTAGTATCAAATGTTCCTCACCATATTTTCTCCTAAGTTTCAAGACTTTTATGATGAATATAACTTATCAATATGATATTGTTCCACTGCTGATTTTGCCTTCTTTTTAATCAATTATACTTCCACAGAGTCATATTTCAATTCTGAAAACCAAACTATGAAGACTGAAGGATTTTTTGAGGGGCAATTTAAGTGCCCAAGGACACACAACTTGTGTCTAAGGCTTGATTTGAATTCAGGTCCTCCTGAGTCAAGGGCTGTTACTCTATCCACCATGCCACCTAGCTGCACCCAAAAGAATTTTTTTTACTTTAAAAATGCTTCCTTATTGTAGGAGCTCCTTCTCACCCTGTTTATTGGGGATATTCTATCCATTTATTATATAAATGTTGGAATCCACCTGTTTATTGGTAATTCTCTTCTTGGTTATTGTCTCTCGTCAAATACTGATCCCATTTTCTGCAGTGCTTCTTCTTTTATAATACTTTCTTTTCTCAATAGTAAAGATATAGGTATGTGTGTGTGTGTGTGTGTGTGTGTGTGTGTGTAGTAGAGATATATATATTAGATATATGTGGACAGTTTTCTCTCTCCCTCCTCCTCATCCCCTTTTCAGTTTAAAACTCTCATGATCAGATGTAGAAGACTGGGCAAATACATTCTTATGACTTCTTCCTTCTTTCTTTTTTCTTCCCTATTCCTCTTCTTCCCTCTTCCTTTTCCTTCTCTTTCTTCCAAATATATTGTTGGGTAAACTTCATTCTTGGCCAAGAAGCCATCATTCCTTCAATTTTTGGTCCAGGAGTCCAAATTCCATTCACAGTCAGCTTAAGCAATTATTCAATATCTAAATCTATTTATCTTTTCTGAATCCCCCATCTTTAATCAAAAGCAGTGATGAAAATACCACCAGTGCCCCTAAGGCATTCCAATATTTTTTGCTTATTTGTTTTGGTTTGTTTGGGTTTTTTCATCTATGACTTCATAATCTTTAGCAAAGTTTTCTAAATTCCTTTGGAGAGTATATTTTATCTCTATATGAATCATCAAGAGTAGATAGTGATGTTTGCCTGTTCTCAGGAGTCTATCAGTCATATTCCAGGTAATCATTCTTTGAGGATGGCCAACTACTCTATCAACAAATTGCTTCCTCAAACAAAAGTTTGCCTCTATTGATTTCTTCTTCCATTGACTATTTCCATTGACCCATCTCTGGGTAGTACCTTTGAAACCATTTCCTAGAACTCAAGAAATATCTTCCTCTTGAGAAAGATCTTCTACACACAATAGGATTCATATACAGTCTTTAAGTTTTTCTTCTTCTTTCTTCCTCTGTCCCGTTCTCCCACTTTCCCATCGTCTGACACATGTAAGTTCCCCACCCCGCACTCCACCACACATACCCCTCAACGTTCTTTCCTTTCTTTCCTTCCTCTTTGAAGATGTCCCTCTCTTCTTTCTTCCTGGTAACCTGATAAAGGAGGAGACATCTATTTTACTCCCCCAGTGGTTCTCTTTACAACACGGACTGAGAACAAATTATTATTAGTAGCATATATCACCTCATTAGAACAAAATTCTGGCATGGGGTCTGGTTTATAACATTGATTCTTTACACAAAGATCTGGTAACAGAAACAGTAAGAGCAGCAGATTCTGGAGTGACACATCGATTTCTATGACTACAAACTGCTTAGTATCAATCACGAAGGAGAGCTTATTGCTTTAACAGAGACATTGTGAAAGAAAGAAGGAAGCCAGGTCAATAAACAAGACACTGGAGGTCATTAACGTGCAAGGAGTCTTGTGGTTTGTTAGTGCGGTGTGGGCCTGAGAAAGCAACTAAGCAGAATGGTAAATGGTATCCCTGCTGTCTCTTGTTAATTACTGGAAATTATGAAGGTACAAAGGATTTTCTCAGGTAGTCAGGCACTGCCATTGCAGTGAGCAAGGAACGATTGTTCACAAGAACATGGTGATCATCTTGTTTCGTTCCATGTGGGTCTGACTCAGGATTAGAGTTCTACCTAGTGGGGACATGCTAATCCATCCTGAACAGTCTTGAATTTATAGTCTTAGAAGTTTCCTTGGACTCCTAAAAATTAGGAAACCTGCCCAGACCTCTGGGCTTTGCCATCTGTCCCACCACTGGATGCTCAGGATAGCTATGCCTTACCATCCACTGTATAGCAGAAATCTCAAAAGATGTTGTCTTTCCCAATGAGAATGCAAACTTCTTGAGAGCAATGACTATGGCATATTTGCTCTTTGCTTTTGCAATCCTTTACATAGTACTTAGCACATATTATAATCTTAATAAGATTTTTTCCACTGATGGATTGGTTCATGGTCACAGAACCAGTAAGTATTGGAGGCAACACTTCAACTCAAGTATTCCTTACTCTAAACCTGGTTTTCTTGGCATTAAACCACAGATATAGGTATATGCACATGTATATATGTGTATATACATACATATATACATACATGTTGTTCAATCATTTTAGCTATGCCTGACTCTTCATGGCCCCATTTACGGTATTCTTGGCAAAAATACTGGAGTGGTTTGACATTTCCTTCTCCAGCTCATTTTTGCAAATAAGGAAACTGAGGTTAACATGGTTAAGTGACTTGTTCAGGGTCACACAGCTAGTAAGTGGGGAGGCCAGATATGAACTCAGAAAGATGAGTCTTCCTGACTTCAGGCCAGGTGTTCTATCCATTGTATCATGTATCTACGCCCTGTATGTATGTATGTGTGCATTTATGTATGTATACACACATGTATCTACATATACATACATATATGTAGCCATACATAGTTATAAACACATGCATTTATACATATACAGAATATTTATATACACATGGATATGTCACATATGTATACATGTACATACATACATTGCCCATCATTGAATTCACCTGTATTAGGTGCTATGTAGCACAGTGGATACTAGATTTGAAGCCAAAAGACTTGAATTTTAACCCTGTTTCTGCCACTCCCTCTATGGATGACTCCCTCTATGGAATCTGAGTCAGATTCCTTATCTATAAAACAAAGTGGCTACATGAGAGGATTTCCAAAATTCCTTCAATCTCAAAGGCCTGTTATCTCTTCACAGTTACACATGTAGTAACCAGTTTTACAAGTTTTTGTGTTCTGTTACTCCCATTAAAAAACAAGAGCAGTCAGCCGTTTGCTGATATCTCTCCAAATACTTGCCTCGGATGATAGACAGAAGCCATCATCTACCTTGCTTTCAAAGTCCAATCCCATATCTGGTCGTTTCTGGGTCACTCCAGCCCATGTTGATGGATCCTTTCCTGAATTCTCACAGTACTTATTTTCTGTATTAATCTAGAATTTGATTTAAAAAGTTTAATACTTAAAGAGAATCTTGATTGAATTAGTGGAGATACCTGCTCCCACCTCAGCCTATATTCCACTTCTTTATAACTTCTCTAATGCATGAGGCATATCAAAGCCTTCCATCTTTAGTAGGTAGTTTTCATGAGTGACTATAGCCAAAGAAGTGTCTTCAACTTTTGGCTGACCTTCTGGTAATGAAACTCTCCAAATCTACTTTTGTCTGATCCTTAGACACTAGAATAAGATTCTTTCATGGAAGTTGTGCTTAAAAGCTCTGCGACTTGGTAGGACCTGCCAATGTTTTCTCTATACTGGGTCTTCCAGGATCCAAGGCAGCTCTATTGAACTTTTCAAAGATTTCTGAATGTTGGAGAAGGATTTTAATGAACACTATCTACTGTATATGCCTATATCTACAGGCATTAGTCTATTTCTGGAATATGCTGGGTCTAGGCATAGTGGGTTCCCCCTCACTAGAGGTTTTCAAGCTGAGACCAGACATCTACTTGTCACATACCTGTAGAGGAAAACGTTTGTATGATAGGGGTTGGGCTAGATGTCCCCTAAAATCCATTCCAAGTCTATAATTCTGTGATAGAGAGGGTAACATCATCTGGATAGTTTCTCAAATGTCACGCAATTTAGATATTCTTACAGAGTACATAGTCTTACATTTAACACTTTATATATTCATTGTAGCCAAAGTGCCAAGAATGATCAAGAAATTGAGAAAGCAATCTTCAAATTATAGTAAGAATGGATTACATTCACATCATTTTCCAAATCTCATTACAATCAGTGACATGGAAATGCATGCATATGGTCTAATTTTTCTTTCAGTGGATTATTTTAGCCTTTAAAAATGTGCTACAAAAATGTCAGTGCTTTAGGGAGACTACAAATTGTTTTCTTCCATTCTTCTTTCTTTCATTCCTTCCTTCTTCCTCCCTCTCTCCTTTCTTTCCCTACTTCCTTTCTTCTTCCTTTCTTTCCTTCCTTATTTTTTCCTTTCCTTTCTCTCCCTTCTCCTGTTCTCTCCTCCCCTCTTTTCTCCTCCTGCTCCATCCCCTCCCATTTTCTTTCCTCCCTTCTCTTCCCTTCTGTTAGTTTTTACTATTCCATAGTTTGACTTTTCCACTTCTTTATAACTTCTCTAATGTATGTAGGAGGAAGAAAATTGTTGGTCAGTAAAAAAAAAAAGGCAGTTTGTTAGTTAAAGCAAGAAATAAAACATACACATTCTTCTTTGTAATTCTGGTGAGGAGACAGATGCAAAAGTTCAAAGGGCATGATTCATAATGTATCCTCTGTAACTTTTAAGTGAGAAAAACATTTACCACTGGCTACCCTGCCATTGTCTAGTTCTCACAAAAACCTGTCCTCAATCTAGTCATGGTCTTTATAACCTTTCTGTGTAATTTTGTGCTTTTAGAAGCATTTCAAATGAAAAGAGGAGGACATGATTTCTGTTTCCAGCGTGCCCTAGAGATGGTGATTTAAAAATAATTCCGCAAGAGAACAACATTTTCAACATTACTGTTGAAAACGGGTCAGGCTGCTTTTACCCAATTACTATTGTGGATTTTAGTAGGATGTGTATTAGTTTAAATGCCAATGTTCCAGATGTCTCAAAATTCCTATTAATTTTGGCTAACACTATTAATTGCATCGAGGAACATAAAAGCAACCCTTTTTCAAATGAACCAATATAACAACTGAAATAACAGAGGTTTGTAAGGTCTTTTGAATAAATCAACCCCTGTGTCTTTTAATACAATTGAAAAGTAGGTCTGCTTAAAAGAAATCATTGCTGTAAGGAAAATTTGGCTGAGAATCAAGAAAATAATCTGTACACTGGTTATCTACTGAAGCTGTGCTTAGTTTGATTAATTGGCTACTAGAGATAATGGGATTGACTTTAACATTTTATACCCTGAAGCCTTCCTTAAACAGTTGTTAGGATAAGGCATTTATTGTGGAAAGGAAAGAATCACCACCGATAATCTTGGGACTTTTGTGGTCATTCAAAGGTGTGCTAACTCTAGGTTGGAGACACAGTGGCTTTCCAAGGTTGGTTTAGACAGGGTGACTATCTTTCTGCTACCTCACCTCACTCTGTAGCATAAACCTCGAGTTTTCTCACGTTTTAAGCTATGTGGAATGTTAAGCGAATATTTCTGTTAAGGATCACTGGTAATTTGTTATCAGTCAGCATGTTACAGCTAAACTTTGTAAGATAAAAAATTGATAGTGAGAATGGGGATGAGAAATTGCAGAATCACAGAATGTCACTATTAAATGGCTCAGAGGCTATTTAGTCCAACTGCACCTCAAGAAAAATCTGCTCTATGACACTTGACAAGTACAGCTTTGCCTGAAGACTTCAAGTGACAGAGATCCCATAAGAGGTGGCATGGTATGGCGGACAGAGCACAGGACTTGGAATAAGAAAAGATCTGACTTCAAATCCTTACCATAATTAGCTAACTGCATGACCGTGGGTAAATCTTTTAACCTCTCTGTTTCAGTTTCCTCATCTATAAAATGGGAACTATTCTTCCTAAATTACTTATGTCACAGGATTCTTGTGATGCTCCGAGGAGTTAATGCATGTAATTTGCTTCATAAACTTAAAAGCCCTAAATAAATATCAGTTATTATTGCTACTTCACAAAGAATCCCATTGCATTTCTGGTATATCATTATAGGATCTCAAATTGGGAATCAAGGATGCTATGGTGAATTTTAATCTCTAGAAAATCCTTGCCTCTACATTAATAAGCATTCATCCAGCATCTGCTTTATAGCAAGCAGTGTGCTAGGCAATAAAGATACAGAGACAAAAATTTTTTAGAAAAGAAATTTACAATTGGGTGGTGAGTAGGGAGAAATAGCATGTACACAGATATACAATGATAATAGCTAACATCTATATAGTTCTTTAAACTTTACAAAATGCTTTATAAATATTATCACATCTTATCCTCACAACAATCTTAGTAGATAAGTGTTATTATCCTCCTCATTTTACAGATAAAGAAAATGACACAGATAGAGGTTAGGTGGTTTACTGAGAATCACATAGCTGGGAAGTGTCTGAGACTATATTTGTGCTCAAGTCTTCTTGATTTTCAGACTGGTACTCTACTATTCCATCTTCCTAATTTCTAATCTTCTAAACTTGACTATATCAATATGAAAAATTATATACAAAATAAAAACAATTTGTTTCAGAGGGTACTAAGGACTGAGGGAATCAGGAAAGATTGCTGTTGGAAGTGAAAGCTGAAATAAGCTTAGGAGGCAATCAGGGGTCCTAATAATATACTTGTAAGGAAGGCAAGACTCCAAAATGACTTTATCTTTATTTTATATCGATGTATCTAGGCACATGTATTTTTCCAGTAGAATACAAACTCCATTTTTTATCTCTGTATTATTATTACCTGGAATATGTAGTCTGTACTTAATAAACATCTGTTGAATTATATGGAAGCATAAGTGGCTACAGCTATATATAGCACTTTTAATATTTGCAAAGCACCTTATATAGACTGTCTTATTTGATCCAATCTGTAATCCTTAGAGTTAGGTTTTAGAGGTATTATTACATTCTTTTTACAAATAAGGAAACTGAGGTTCTGTGAAGTGATTTTTTTTCCAGGGTTACATCTGGTCAGATGTTGATCTTGTATAAAGAGACCCATTATCCACTGTTGAGAAGTAAACTTCATCTCACCTCACATAATACTCTTTCAGGAAAAACACAGCTTGTTTTCTTTCACTTTTGTGTTACACCTTGATAATCTATAAATAAAATCATTCTTAGAAGATTCTAATTCTCTTGTGTAAAATTACCCTGTTTGAATAAGTATCTACTATTGAGCTGTCACGTCAACTCCATTTCATATGGTTTGTTGCCCACTTGTGGTCCAAATCTTGGGAACTACAAATGAAGCTATTGAAAAGACCATTTGTCAAAACCTGGAATTGGATGCTCCTGTCCTGCAGGATGCAGCCCCTTCAACCACCTTTCATGGAAGACTTGAGTTCATTAGATTCCCCAGGGATGTGGCTGCTGTAGTTTTCTTCAACATCATCTCTACAAACAGTGGAGAACAGATGACTTCTTCCTTGGTCTAGTCAATGGTTTTAGATGCCCCATCTAGATAGCCTCAGATAAATCATCCTCTCTTTTCTCCTTTGGAAAGGAAAATTCCAAAGGAAGGAATAATGAGTGTTGGGACTTATGATGGATTAAAAAACAAGCAAAACCTCATGTAATATGTTCAGCATATAACTGTCAGGTAATATCTTGGGTTTTGAGAATGGGTCATATTTCTGAATAATTACAGTAAGAAGGAGATAGTTTAATTATTTAAACTCTTGGTTCTTTCAGCATGTATCTATTGGGCACTCTCAGTAAATAGAAATCACTAAATAATTATAAAAATTTTGTTATTCTCCTCAACATTGTTTTTAATGACTAACCTCTGATTATTAATATTAATTATGTCATAAAACAGGGATAAGCATCATAAGTGTTTGCCAACATTCTAAAGAATATTCAGAGAACCACAAAATCTCAGATTTGGAAAGAATCTCAAAGACCATCCAGTACAATCAATCTTGAATAAAAATCTCCCTTACAATATCCTCAATAAATGATCATTCAGTTTTTCCTTGAAGACGTGAAGTTAATTTTTTTCACAGTACTAATTATTAATGCCTTTTTCTTCATTGGTTAATATCATTTGGCAGTGAAACACATATTGTGTTTGTGAAGTCAAATAAAAAATTATTAAATCCATGTAAGACACTGTGCAAGGGGATGATGGAGAGATAAAGACGTATTTCACTAAGGTTCTTGCCCTCAATGAGCTTGAAATCTAGTCAGAGACAAGATGTATATAAATAGTAGTTGCACATGGGAGAGTAATAAAATGGACTCAGAAATACGGTGAAAATTCCCAAGCTGAGAAGGCATTTTGATTGGAAAATATCTTTATAGATTTACTGAAAGATGAGCTATTTGTACTAGATTCTGAAGGACAGTTAGTTGGAAGGTAGGAAGGAGGAAGATGGCATCCCAGGATGAGGGAATATAATGTGAAAATGGATGACTGAAGGAAGGCAGAAGAATTGATGTTGGAAAAGTCAGTTGTTCAGTTTGACTAAAGCATAAATTATGCGAGAGAGTAGGAGGTAAGAATAAAAGGGAAAGTAAAGATCAGATCCCAGAGGGTCTTAAATAGCAGGTGCAATCATTGTCAGCAGGCAGTAAAAGTTCACTGAAGATTTTTAAGCAATGGGAATACACGAACATTTTTTTTGCATTATAAAGATTAATGTGACAGTGGTATGTAGGCTAGACTAGTGTTTATGGGGATAAACAAGGAGCCTAACTAGGCTATAAATCTAGGCAAATGAGGGCCTCAGCCAAAATGGTAGCTGTGTAAATGAAAAGAAGGATATAGACAAGTAGAAATGAAATATATACATGTACACACACATATTGATTAGACTTGACAATTGATAAGATATGGGGGGTTGGATGATGAAGAGTAAGTTGAGGATAATTCTGAGATTATGGACCTGGCTGACTGAAAGGATGCTTATGCTCTTTACAAAAATAAGGAAACCTGAAAGAAGGGTTTGGGGAAGAGGTAATGAGATGTGTTTTGGATATCATGAGTTTGAGATGACCATAGGACATCCAGTAGAAATAGTCTATAATCAGTTGGTAATACAAGACTGGAGCTCAGAAGAGTCTTGGATAGATTCATTGATTTGGGGTCACCTTCGTAGAAATATCTGAACCAAGAGAAGTCAATGAAACCAACATAGAGAATGTAAAGAGAGAAGGTGGCCCAAGGCAGAGCTTAGTTAGGGGATGGGACATAGATAATGAGTTTATATAAATCTTCTCAGGTTGTTCTGAAACTATCTTGATTGTCATTTCTTATAGCACAATATTATTCCATCTCAATCATGCTCAAACTTGTTCAACTATTCCTCAATGATAGGTTCTTCCAGGAATTCTTGTTGGGCTTGTATCCAATTCACATTTTCTTTGAGACTTTGTTTGAAGCTGTGTTTTACATGACTGTTTTTCTGTCTTGATATTCCCTGTTGTCATTGTAGCTTTTTACAATCAGGTTCTTTATTTGCTATTTGCTCATTTTTCCATCCAATTTTTTTAAATTTGAAACATTATGTTAATGTTGGGCTCTGTTCCCAGAAGGGGGTTTGGAGAAGGGTCTGTCTCAAGCTTTAAGCTATTTTCCTCTGCTGTTTTCAGAACTAGTTTTTTTTTTTGGGGGGGGGGGCAGGTGTTGGAAGTTTTCAGTGCTTCCAAGGTGGTGTGTTCTGGGGAGAGTTGTGGTCATTGCTCTCCTTGCTTGCACTCTGCTCATTACTTAGGAAGGGTCCCTGATTTGGGGGGATTGCAATGGATACTGTTTTACATGGTCCATGGTTACCTGTCGTCAGAAGTGATATTATACCTCAGGACTTCTACTCCCTCTTGACCAAAAGGCCTTCTCTCCACCCTTGAATTATATAACCCCAGAATGGCTATATTCAATGGAGTTGCCAAACAGCATTAGGTCCTGTGTCCACTGCTAGAATGGGGATGAACTGTAGTTTCTTTCTTTTTTTGTTTTGCTTTGTTTTCTTTTTTTTAGCTGTTTTATTTGTTTTCAGTGTTCTACAATCACTTCCATATATCTTAGATTTTTCCCCTCCTTCCCCCTCCCTCCTCACTCCTTCCTTGAGATAGCAAGGATTTTATATAGATTCTACACATGCATTCCTATTAAATAAATTTTCACCTTAGTCAAGTTGCTTAGAAGAATCAAAATGAATGGGAGAAATCATAAAAATGAATGGGAGAAATCATAAAACAAACCAAAACATAATACAAAAGAAAATGACCTGCTCCATTTTGTGATCAAATTCCACAGTTCTTTCCCTAGATGTGGAAGGTATTCTGCCTTAAGAGACCATTGGGAATTTTTTAAGTCCTTGCATTGCAATGAAGTACTAGCAAAGAAATTCCTCTCACACTGTGGTTGTTGCTGTGTACGAAGTTCTCCTAGTTCTGCTCCTTTCACTCAGCGTCAGTTCATATGGGTCTTTCCAGACCTCTCTGAAGTCTTCCTATTCATCATTTCTTATGGCACAACAGTATTCCTGTAATTTCTTTCAAACAAGTTGATAGATCCCTTAATGATTTCTGACTTGAGATCTTCCAGAGCTGCTGCTGCTGCTTTTGTCTCCACCACCTAGTTCCACCATTGGTATTTCATCCCCATGGGCTGTGGATCAGCCTCCTCCCCTGTATCATAGATCTCTCTTTCCAACTTCCTATGTCGTCTTGGGCTAGAAGAATGCCTCATTTTGAACTTTTGTTGGCTCTGTAACTTCAGAATTCAATTTGAGGCATTATTTTAAAGTTGCCTGAAGGGGAATATTGGGAGAACTAGAGGAGTGCTTCTCTTCTGTGCCATCTTGGCTCCAACCCCAGAAGTGGTCAACAGGCTCAGAATTTCAAAGAGATTGAGAAGGATGAAAATAACAAATACTCATTTTATTTGCCAATTAAAAAATAAATGGTTACTTTGTGGGGAGAAATTTCAGTTGAGTTGAAATTTCAGGTCAGAGATCAGATTAAGAAGTATTTAAAAAGTGAGTGAGAGGGGAAGTGGAAGTACTGAATAGAGATAATTCTTTCTAGAATTATCACCATAAAAGGAAGGAGAATTCAGAAATAAAAGTGACTTTCTCATGTAGACAGAGACTCAAGTCACTTAAGGTGACAATTCTAGCATGAACCTCATGGTTACTGATCAAGGGCGCCATTGGGAGGAATTCATCTACCAGCTCTAGCTTGTCTTAAAGATCTGTTACAAACCCTAGGATTCTGTGACTCTGTGATAGGTCTTGGGAATAGTTTGGTGTGTATGTGTGTGAACTCAAGAAAGAGGGAGGAATTAAAAAGGAGCAATGGTGCTGTGTTATATGTAGTGGAAAGAGAGCTGAATTTAGAATTTGAGTAACTGGACTTAACAGCCAGATCTGTAAGACCTTGTGCAAATGATTTCCTATTTCTGGGCCTTGGTTTCCCTATTTTTAATATGAAAGGAGTAGACTAGATGATCTTGTAAGCCTTCTCCAGCTTTTTTTTATTCTTAAATTTACCAGAAAAGTGGCAAAGCTATATGACTGAAGTATGACCTGGTTGATTCCATGAATGAGTGGTATGTAGGAGCAGAGATAAAATGCTATTTTTGGATTAACTGCCAATATCAGGGAGGGGTAGACCATAAAGATAATATCAAGTACTGCTTTCATCATCATATGCTCTCAGCCTACCATACAAATCAACTAGTAAATATTTGTTGAGTTTAATTAGTAGATTAGCATTCTAGGGTATTGAAGCGCACCCATGTTTAAGGGTTATTGCCCATTGAACTTAGATTCAGTGTTCTTAACACAGTGAGTGCACAATAAACATTGATTGATTGAAAGATACCATCAGAATTAATTGCTTTAGTGGTGAATGCACACCATGCGCTAGACATGGCTCTCTGAGTTCACTTTTGGTTGTGCATGCTTCTGGAGGGAGATTGGGAGCTGAAGAGTCAGCAAAGTAGACAATGATTAACTGAATGCATGATTAAAAAGAAAGATTAGAAAGGCGCAACGGTTTAGGGGAGCGACCTGATGGAATGGATGAATGTATAGCATGAGGGGCCGCTGACCAGACGTAGAGGGGATATGTGATTGTGGATATGCCAGCATGGGGGTGAATTTAATTGAATTTCACCTGAAAATGGAGGCAAGGGGCAGAAACGTTTCATGGAGGAGATGGTATACAAATTGGGCTTTAATAAAAGGGAAAGATTTCACTTTAAAAAGATGGCGAGTAGCAATGGAGTCTATCCTCATACGGGGAACGTTTGTTAGCAACAGAAATAAAAGAAATTATCCTAGTTTGGCTGATGTATAGATTCCATCAAAGCTAAGAGGACAGACTAAACAGGAAGGCTGAAATCAGATAATGGAGAGACTTGAGTTCAAATTTTAGCAGTGGGGAACCACAGAAGGTTTTGAATAGAAAAGGGACATAAATACATGAATTTAAAATCAATATGGTAAGCATTCACCATAAATTAAAAGAAATTTCTTAAGTGTTTACCATGTGCCTACCAGGCATTGTAGGGCAACAAGTAAAAATAAGGAAGATGGCACCTGCCTTCAAGTTTTTATATTATAATGGGAAAAAGATTACACAGGAAAATTATGAAGACAGAAAAATGTTTGGGGGCGAGGAAGTCAGAAGGAGGAAAGATGGGACTGGTTGGATGACTGATGACTACTGTTCTAAGAGCTAGAATTAGACAAAGGGTCTGGAGAGAGACAGAGCAGAGGAAGGTATGTTGTCTTGGCATGAGGATAGGAGGAGGTAGGGTGAGGGCTCAAGGTCCAGGCTAGACATGGGGAATGCTCACAAGCAAGTCAGGTCTCAGTATGGGAGCCTGAGTGAAGGCTGGAGTTTAGGAGAATGTGACCAGGGAGTAGCTTGGTGGATTTGGTTTAGCAGTACAATAAGGTTAATCACAACCACCTCCTGCTGTGGGCCCTAAAGAAGCCAATTACACTTTGACTAGAGGTGGCCTCATTTCTTTGAAATGTAGCAGCATACCATTTTTTTGTTTTGTCTTAAGTCCTTAGCATAATGACTAGCATGTAGTAGGTACCTTTTTTTTGTTTTGTCTTAAATCCTTAGCACAATGACTAGCACATGGTAGGTACTTAGTAAATGCTTATTGATTGGCTGATGTGGATAAGCCTTTTGATAAAAGATAGAGTGTATTTTGGATGCCATAAGTATGTTCTTATTTAGTTTTCCACAAGTTTCTCCATTTTTTCTTGTTATAGAACAATATTTAAGTCTTTAAGCACTGACAATAGATACTACCTAAAATTCATATGGCATAGACAAAAGGAATTTTTCATGCTTTAGCAGAGGAACTATTCCATGAATTATAGATAATTCAGGGGTGTATGTCCATGTCCATCTCTGTTTCTTGCAAACCTTAAAAATAAGTACATTTTAGAAAAGCAACATACAATAAATATCTCAAGATTTGGAAGGAAACTCAGAGGTCATCTAGTCTGACCTTTATCCAACCAGCCTTTGTTTTCAAATCTCTAAATGAAGCTGAGATGGGCTACCACCTGGGCCAGTCCATTCTACTTTCAGTCAGGCAATAAACATTTATTAAACACTAAGCTATGTGCCAGTATTGAAGATACAGCTCTGGGCATGAAGTCAGGAAGATTCATCTTTCTGAGTTCAAATCCAGCCTCAGAAACTTGTAGCTGCGTGACTCTGGGCAAGTCAGTGAACCGTGTTTGCCTCAGTTTCCTCATCTGCAAAATGAACTAGAGAAAGAAATGGCAAATTACTCCATTATCTTTGACAAGAAAACCCCAAATGAAGAGCCAAGCATAACTGAAACAACTCAACAGCAACATGTGCCAACACTGTGCCCAGTATACTGCAGATACAAAGAAATATAAAAGAAAGTAATTGCTTTCAAGGAGTTCACATTCTAATGCAGGAAACACACAAACAGATGTACAAAGAAACACTATTGGAGATAAACTGGAAATTTGACCAAGAATTTAAAATATAAACAAATAAATGAATGAATGATTGAAAAGCAAACAAACCAATAAATCAATATTGGTCAAAATCAAGAAAAGTTTCCTTTGGAATGTGAGATATTTTAGCTAGAACCTGAAGGAAGGCAAGAAGCAAATGAAAACACTTGGAGTCAAGAGATGGAGAATCTTATTCAAGGTACCACAACATGGCCAAGGTCGCTAGATTACGGCATACTTCAGTTTTTATTAAGTTGTAGATGGTGCAGTGGATAGACTTTCGGACCTGGAGTCAGGAAGAGCTGAGTTCTAATTCAGCCTCAGACTTTTAATTGTTATGTGACCCTGGTCATGTCATTTAATCATGTTTGCCTCAGTTTCCTTCTCTGTAAAATAATCTGGACAACAAAATGGCAAACCACTCCAATATCTTTGCCAAGGAAACTCCAAACAGGATCATGAAGAGTCAAAAATGACTGAACATCAACAACATTTTGCCTCTGCAATTTCCACATTTTCCTAGGAGCCAAGCAAGCCTAACTCCTCTTCCCCATGATAATACTTCAAATAGCTAAAGATAGCTTTCTTGTTCCTGCTAAGTCTTTTCTTCTGTAGACTAAACATCTCCAATTCCTTCAGCCGATTCTCAGAGGGCATGATTTAAAGCCCTTTGACTTGGAAATGTTTTTTGATCCTACAAGAACAGAAGAGATCCCCGAGGCAAAGAGTGTAGACCCTCCTATGGCATAATCTGGAGACCTTCACTCTTTGGGCCACTGTTCTCTGGAAACTCCCTTGCTTATCAATATCATTCCTAAAATATGACCCTCAGAACTGAAAAACAGATTCCAGATTTGTTCTGACTTGAGCAACGTAGAGCAGGACTCACTATTCCTGAATATTTTGTTTCTTGTAATGCATCCTGCCACACTAGATTTGGAGGTTGCTGTATTGCCTTGTTAATTTATGACAAGATCCCAGATCTTGTTTTTTGGTGAATGGATATAGTGTATACTTGTGAAGTTGTCTATTTGTTTTAACACAAGCATATGAACACACTGAGCCCTATTAAATTTCATCTTATCCGATTTAGTGTAATGTTCTATCTTCATGAGATCTTTGTGGTTGTTGGTTCTGTATCCAATGTGTTATCTGCCCCTCCTAGCTGGATGTCGTCTGCCAAGATGTAAGGGGAAGCATGTCACCTTTCCCTTTGTCTTAGCTGTGACGACAATGTTAAACATCACAGATTTCTGGGATTCTACACTACTGACTTCCTTCCAAGCTAAAGTCAAGAAATTAATGGCTATTTTCTAGGTTCAACCATTTGAACAGTTCGAAATCTATCATCTATCCCAGATCTCTCCAAAGACATTACAAGAGACTCTGAAAAGTTCTTTGTTCTCTAAAAACACTGTATCTATAGCAATCCTCTGAACTACCAATTTAGTAACTGTTAGAATAGAAAGTGCTGTTAGTTTGCATGACATTTTCTCTTAAAAAATGATTGATGCCTTTTGTTTTTATATTCCAGTGACTTCCTTCTGGATATACACTGACTCTCCTCCCTTAACCCAGTGAACATTCCTTTGTAGCAAAGCAAAACCAATGACAAAGTGATCATTCCCATAGTGCCACATTACACACCTACTGTGCCTTACCTCTTCAACAAAAGAAAGGAGGTGCATTTCCTCATCTCCTCCGTAAACAAGATACACTTGGGTTGTATTGGGTTTTTTCATCTTTTCATTTATAAAAAGTCATCTTTTCATTTGTATTTTTGTAGTTATTGTTATCGTTTATTTCCATAGTCTGCTTCCTTCACTCTCCCTCAGTTGATAAAAACTTTCTCACATTTTCCTTAATTTCTCTTTTTAGTCATTTTATGTGGTGTTATGATATCCTATTATACTCAAATGTCACAATTTGATTATTTATTTTGAAAATAATGGGTACATACTTTGTTTCTAATTTTCCTTTTGTTATCATTTTTTAAAAATAAAAAATGTTGCTATGAACATTTTGGCATTTTGATGGGTTCAGACTCTGGGAGCCTCCTTGAGCTCCCCTTGAATCTTCCCACTTAATCTGGCCTTCCTTACTCAAATCTAATCTTCCCATTTGTTCCGGCAGTCTCAGGAAGCCCTGTGGGCTTCTCATTGTCATTCTACTCAGGTCTCTGTTGCACGCCCCCACCCCATTTCCCAGGCTGCTGACCACTCCCATCAAGATCTGTATCCATTCCCATACTGCCCCTATCAAGATCTCTTGCCCCACCAGCTTCCCCACCTAGGTGCCCCATTGTCTGATATCTCCTGATAGCCTCCAGCTATTTCCAACCTTTGACCCTCCTTCCACTTCTCCTCAAGACCCTTCCTAAACCCCTCCTCCCATCACCCTGGACTACCAGACCCCACCCCCCCCCACCCCTCCCATATTCTTTACTGTATTTAAGTTCCATCTTTCCTCTATGAAGGTGCTCAGATTCAATCCAGCTCAGACTCTGTCTAGTTGGATTCTATCTGGCCTGCTTGTAAATACAAGTGTCACAAATGCTTAGGCTCCTTAAGAGGCAACCCAATTTGGCGAATCTTTAATAAACTTTGTTTACTTTGGTTTTAAGAAGGCTTGAGTGGAATTCATTCGAGCACGACCTGGACAGTTGATATTTTGGGGTCCACCCTTCACCCCTCTACCTCATCAATTTGAACTTCTGTCTTTGACCTTGTCTATATATCAAGGAGTAGGATACCTGAGTCGACATGTAAGAACAGTTTTATAACTTTTTTTCACATAATACCAAATTATATTTCAGAATTCACAACTCTGTCAGCAGTTTCTTAGTATTCTTGCCTTCCAGCAGTCTCTCTAAACACTGGCTATTTCCAACTTTCCTCACCCTTACAATTTGCTAGGTGTAACATAAAATCTCAGTTTTTTTTTTTTGTTATTATTAATGATTTGGTTTCTTCTTTTTTGGTTTTCACAGTGTGTAATTCTTCTAAAAATGGTTTAATTCTTTATCCATTTATCTATTGGGCAATAGTTCTTGGCCAGATACATGAATATATATTGGTATCCATCTATGCTAATTCCCTTTATATCTATAATATCAGAATTTATTAAGTTAAAACTTCATCAATTTTATTAGTTTTTAAAATGTTCTTAATTTTATCACCTCTGTAGAATTATTGCTTCTCCCTTTCTTTCTCTCTCCTCTAATTTCAAGAATTACTCTTTTGGGATAATTTTGTATTTTGCCAATCTTTTGGCATCTTTCCCTTTTCTGCAATCTTTCATAGCCTACTGATGGTGGGTCAGCAATTACACTTTCTCGTTCTTTCATTCCCCTGGATAGAGTTTGTCTTGTCTTGGTGACAAACTCATCAAACGAGCTCTTTCACTCATCTTTCTTTTCTTGGACTTAAACTCCATATTTGCCATGTTTTGTGCTGTTGTTGACAATCCAAAGGTCATTCTCTGTGGCAGAGGAAACTTAAGCAAAATAGGATGGAGTAGTAGTTCTGCATTCCCTTTATCATCTGTTACCATCCCCTCTTTCTTCGTTATTCTTCATCTCTAATCATTTGAGAAATTTTATGGATATTCTCCCCAGTTTCTTTCACATCCAGCCCCTTCTCTAAACTTCAACCACAAATCTTCTTATTCATTCCCTCAGTTTGTCTCAACTAGACTATGAGAACTGCATTCTAATTCCTCATTCTTGCTCTAATCTGTCTTTTTTTCTATTAATTGTTTTTCAATTTATCTTTCTAATGAGATCGAGTGAGCATGTAATTCCTTTACTCAGATATCATCAATGGTTTCCCAATGGAATTTCTGACCTTTGGATTTCTAGAGGGCATTTAAAGCCCTTTAGAGTTTGACTCTAAGCTACACATTCAGCCTAACTTCACATACTTCTAGTTCTTGTATTTTCCCATTTGTGCACCATCTTTTATGTGTAAACTTTTGTTTATAATTCCCAGCTCCCCACACACATAAAGACACACATACACACATTCACTTCACCTATGGTGTCTTCTTATCCCTCTTTCTGGTTTAATGTTCATCAACAGCTCTTCAAAGTGCTATTTTCTCTAAAAAAAAAAAACCCCACCTAAAAATCAAGAAAACCCCAAACTTCCCTAGAATGTGTTTCCCACTCTAATATTTTTCTTTTTACCACTTACTACCTATGTGATATTGGGGAAGTCCCTCAACTTCTTTGGGCCCCAGTTTACATAAGGGGTCACAAGGAGTCAGATTAGAGGTCCTCTAAAGTCCCTTCCAAGCTCTATGCTTATGAATATTGGACTTGTGTTAGGAGAGGTCTATTCAAATCCAACTTAAGTCACATGACTTCTCAAAGCCTCAGTTTCCTCATCTCTAAAATTCAGATAATGTTATTAGAAGTACCTACAGCACAGGGTTGTTGTGAAACTCAAATATGATTAACAGGTAAGGAATATCACAGACCTGTTAATACAATGCATATGCCATTCTGGCACACAGTAGGAGCTTAGGAAATATTTCTTGACTGACTTATTGTTTGTTTCATTGGTTATTGATGTCCTCTAAGGCCAGTCAAAAGCTGTAGGAATAAGATTTTCTTCAGGAGAGTAGTAAGAATCAAGAGCAAACATTTGACATATTTGGGGTACAAACCAGGTACAAAACAAGAGGACCTGGGCTCTTCATCAGACTATTATAACCTTTGAAATTAAATGAAGGCTAGCCTGACCCTTTAAATCCCACTGGTAAATCAATATTCCAACAATTTTATTCTTGGCCATGGATTCCAAATTTATCGAACATCTCTCTTCAAGAAAGGGCTCTCATGGAGAGGTTTTTGCACATGTTGGGAAGAACAGCTCTTATTAAGAAAGGCATTCTGTGCTAGAAGTTTGAGATATTGGAAACAATGCTTCATTTCCCATGCCTCAGGGAGGAGGGATGACATTGAATACGGAGATGTAGGAAATCTAAAACTGCCTTTCATGGTTTATTCTATTCATTCATTCATTTAGGCTTTAAACAATATCTTTGGCTCTACACCAAATTAATTTCTCAACATAATCCTGCAGTCACACTGAACCCTCCTTTCTAACATAGCCAAAAACAAACTTTAACACAACTGGCCAACTCAGTCACAGTGGCTCACAGTATAGGTGACATTTCATGCCTGAAATTCCTTCTTCATCTTCCACTATCTCAAATCATTATTTTTAATCATTCACCCCAACCAATAATATTGCAGATATTGGTGAATATAATTAAGTGGTACAGGGGATAAAATGTTGCATCTGGAGTCAGGAAGACCTGAATTCAAATCTTGCCTCTGACATCTACTGGGTGACCCTGGCTAAATCAAGTCACCTATATCTGCTTCAGCTTCCTTATCTATAAACTGGACGATAATGATGAGCCCTTCTTCCCAGGGCTATTGTGAAAATTAAATAACACCCTAAAATGCTTTGCAAACCTTAAAGTACCACACAAATGTTAGTCATTGTCGCCATCATCATCATCATCATCATCATATTTTGATACTTCAAATATTTGTGACCTTGTCAGTTGGAGTGCTCCCAGAGTTATACAACTGAAAAAAATTTAGCCTCTGTCTAATCTGCTAAGGAGCTTTTCTGAATTGGTCTTGGCGGCCCCCTAGTAGACATGTATTAAATGCTTATTGATTGATGCTTGGAGGAAGACACAGATTGTGTTTCTGCATCCATATTTGAAGATTTTCCAGCTTGATGGAACCTACCAGCATTTGTTGTCCACTGTCCAAGATTTTAAGAATCTAGATTCACCCCTATGTCATAATGAGGCAATGTCATTTAATGATGACAACACTTGGCTTTAAATCATGTTTTACTATTTGCAATGTGCTTTGTGCTTTTAGATTCCTTCAGGACTCCAGGCTCAGGAGCAGACACCCTGAACTCTTCAATCTGCTCATGAACTCCGGGGAGCCCTGCTCTTCTCTCTTTGTGAACATTGTCCAAACACATAAAATGCTAGAGCTAAAGGGAAGGGCAGTCCAATGGGGAGTAGAAGTTAGCACAGGGGAAGATGCAAAGGAATTAAGTGTCAGAGCCCTGGCCTGTGCGCCTGTAAAATTGATTTGACTTAATAAGTTTAATGCAAATGGGAATTGTCTTATGTAGTAGCTGCTCCCTTGGAATTTATTTTTTGGGTTTTTTTTGTTGTTTTTTGGTTTTTTGGTTTTTTTTAGGAGTGTGAGCACATCTCCTTGTTGCTGCCCATTTAATATGCCCATGAATACATAAATATAAATAAGTTGTTTTCCATCTAAAAAAACACCCAACTTTTATCTGCAATTTATAGCCAAGCATATGCAAAGACAGACTTTAAAAGCATGCCTGTTTGGAGAGCTACCAAAAATTCCTAACAACTGCTATTTTCCTCTCAGCTCAAAGTGTTGCCTTTTATCTTATTTTTCGCATTAAATGTGCTTCCGCCTTACCACCCCCATGCTTTTTACTCTTCCTGGAAAACATTTTGTTGCTACAACTTCAAGACTCAGTAAAGCACAGAGCTTTTATTTATCAAACCCATCATTCTGTACATGCCTTTGTGTTGGCACGGTACCCTAGGGATGCCAGTTTTCCATTTCTTCTGTGCATAGATCAGATCATGGAGGTTGCCAAGTTTACCCAACATCTATCCATTTCCAAGGCAGTCTTGCTCATCAGTAGGACTCCTGTTAGTCTTTTCAGAATGATGAATGCAGCATCTCCAGAAAAAGACCTTACTAAGTTCTTGTTTGCTTTGCCCAAGGTGACTCCCTAAGACTCTAAATTGCAGAGAAGGTGTTGACATGCACCAATAAAGGGAGTGCCCTAATGTAGATTTCTTCTATCAATGGAATGCTAGATATAATTAGTACCTACCCTATTTCGACTGCTTATTTTATGAAAAGAAGTTTGAGGTTTCATCATCTGCTACTGAATTTTCATTCTTATGTCACTGAAACAATATATCTGAACTTTTCTAGGAGAAGACAACACAGTCAACACAGAGATCTGGGTTCTACTCTATTAACCATATGAATCTGGCTTCACTTTTGTGCTTTTTTTCCCTCTGTTTTGCAAAAGGGACTAGTGATATCTAGAATTTATAGTGCTTTTTAAAGTTTCCAAAATGCTTGACCTACATCATCTCCTTTGAGCCTTGTTACAACCAGTTGAAATGCTTATTGCAACTATTATCCCCATTTTGAAGGTGAAGAAACTGAGGTTCAAGTGATTTGCCCAGAGAAAGTAACTTCACCACACCAAGGATGAATTGGAGGGAGGTCCTAAATCCAGGTCTTCCTGAGATCACATCTATTACCCTAGCCACTTTATCATTCTCAGAAAATGATGTGAGTACCTTTCATCTTATTTTATCAATCAGATACCCAAGGTTTTTATCTTATCATATAAGAATAACATAAAAGAGAATTGCTTTTTTCACTCAGAAAGACATCTTAAGAAAGTTGATCTGAAAACTAAATCCTTTCAAGTGAAGTATGAGAGAGGGAATGACTTGCCAGAGGGCATTCAATTAATTAGTATTGGAAGCAGGATTTGAACCAAGGTCTCCCTGACTACAGGTGTAATGTTCCATACCCTACACCTTGCTTTTTCTTTGGGAAGTCTTCCATATCAGTGGTCCTACTGCCAATGAATATCACCGACCATTTCTAACTTATTGTCTTTGTTTTCTGAGTGTCAGTGACATTAAGAGACTTGTGATAGTTCCCAAAGCTAGTGCATGTAAGCAGGTTTGACTAACTAACTAGGTCTTCCTGATCCCAGGTCCAGAGCATGTTCTTTCTCTCTCTCTCTCTCTCTCTCTCTCTCTCTCTCTCTCTCTCTCTGTGTCTGTGTGTGTGTGTGTGTCTGTCCCTCTCTGTCTCTCTCCCCTATACTAGGATGCCACTCAAACTAAACTAGCCAAGAATAACAAGAAAGGTGAGGAAAAGGTGACATACTCCATCCCCCGGGGATTGGCATGATGGAATTGAAATAATATAAAATTCTCAGCCAATGAATTGTCCTGTATTGAGATCTTTCTTCTTCCATACAGTGATACTGTAGGAATCTCAAAGACATTTCAGTTGGATATCAGGGTGAATTAGGAAGAGAAGTAAATTCATTTCCTGGATGAGTGAAGAAAGAAGAAAAGAAATTTGCACAAGGATAACTCTATTTATTCTACATCTCCACTAAATGTTGGACCTGGTGTTAGGAACACTTCAATTAGAATCCTTTCTTAAACTTTTAATAGCTATGCGGCCTCAAGAAAGTCACGTGACTTCTCTCAGTCTCCGTTTCAGTAACAGTAGCATCTACCTCAGACGGTTGTGATGAAGCTCATATGAGATAACACATGTAAAATTTTTTGCAAACTTTAAAGCATCATATTTATATATTGTTTACATATTATATATAACATATTTATATAGTTGTTATTATCATACATATTATGATTCATTTAATATACAAAGGACAGGGGTGACTTAAGAATACAGTTGCACAGAGCTCAGGATTGACATAGGTTTTCACTCACTGTCCAATAATGGAGAGCCTTTGTCTTAGAGTCCACATAGAGTAGATTCACAAAGCAAATGGTAATTAAGTTCCTTTCCAATTTTGAAAGCCTGTCATCTAACATTTTTTCCTCTTCATTAAGACATCAGTATGCCATTTACCTTACTTGAAAAATGAAGGAAACTTAGTAAGAGAGGTAGTCTGACAACACTTATCCACTGGCCATTGGCTGAAGTCAGGAGAGAATTAAACACACTTGTTCTGGGCTATGACATTACTCCCTGTGGTCCTTACTTTTTTCTATCCACTTATTTTTAATCCTTTAAATAGAAATAGAGATTTCACAAAAAAGAATCCTGACAAATCAACCAGAGAAGAAGCATAATGTAGCAGCCAAAGTGTTAGACCTCAGTTGAAATGTCACCTTCTGACACTTTCTGGTCATACAGCCATGGGCAAATCACTTTGAGTGTCAGTTTATCATCAGTAAAATGGGGATGAGAATACTTATGTCTTCCTCACAGGTTTATGTTAAAGCTAAAATGCAATGGCATGTGTAAAGTGTTTTATATATTTAAATGGTACACAAAAGTCAGTTATCGATATCTATCTCTTTCAAAAGAGAAAATGGAAATGCCAAGGCATACCCAGATGAGTCTGGAGTAATGAACTAGAAAACAGATTTATAACTCCTAATTCAGGGAGCAAATTCTATATAAATGTCAGTTATTATTACCTATAATATCCAGTCTCTAGGTTGCACTGTGTCTAAGAATTTTAGGTCGATGGATTTCTATAATCCATTAAATTCTTTAAAAATTACAGTTCAAATATTCCATAAACATCCCCCAAGATTGGTCTCCTTCAAATGCAGGTAGTAATTTTTCAATCTTGCTATGAATGTTTTGACAAGTTTTTAATTGTTTCCTTTTCTGCTAATATTTCCTGCTACCTTATTAAAGAAAAAAAAATTCTTTCCTGCTTTATCAAGTTCAATTCAATATCATGAGCATTTCCTGAATATTCTATGGGTGGGTGGCCAAAACAAAGTTTTAGTTTAGCTTCCTTGTATTTTAAAATGGGATTTTTCCATGAACACGATTCATGCACAAGATTTGAGGTCCACTTTGACTTTTTAAATGAGATTCATTGTTTCTCATAAATATTATTTTCCTACACAATCCAGAATTGTCACATATTCAAGAAAAACTTTTTTCCTCTCTGAAAATTCATCATACATTTTTAATACACTAAATAAAGCTCTTCTACTATTCAATTTTTATTTCTATTTCAAATTAGTGCAGTCAGTTCCAAATAGTATGCACAGTTGATCAAATCTGATGTTTCTTTCCTATGTGGAACATTTTAAGCTTTTGATCTAAGTTAACTCTCTGATGATCCATGTAATCTAAAGACTAAATCTTGTTTTTATATATGTAATACCTTGGAAATTTCAAGTAATTTATGCAAAGGAGAGGAAATGTTTAAATCTTCTCAGTTGCATGACTTGAAATGCAAAACTTTTTTAGATGGAATAGTTTAACCGCAGTAGGGATAATTCACGGACATCGAAAACAGAAGTAAAAAATGCAAGTTCAGGAAAATGGGCAGGATCTGCTTCAAAGCAAGAAGCAATTGAAAACCAGAAAAGACCAAAAATTGTTGTCATTTATTTAACTCAGTTACTCACACATAACCCATGTTATTTACTGACTATAAGGTCCATTTTGTGTTCATAGAAGAAGAAGTGAGAGAGGAAATAAGCATCTATTAAGTGCTCTATGCTGCAGGCATTGTTCTAAGCAATTTGCAAATATTACCTCATTTGATACTCACAGTAATCCTGTGTGCTAGGTGCTATTATTTTCCCCATTTTCTAGCTGAGGAAACTGAGACAGACACAGATTAAATGACTTGCCCAAGGTTACATAGCTGGTAAATGTCAGATATTAGATTTGAACTCTGGTCTTCCTGGTCTAACACTCTATTCCCTATGCTACCTAGTTGCCTAATAGCTCCAAGATCATAGGTATTACTATTCTCTCCATAAGTACAAATCACAATGCATGGGTCACAGTGACCATAGAATTCATTATCTAATGGCCAACACATTAATGATGAGTATTTCTATTTTGAGGTAGATTGGCCCTAGCACGTTAGAGACAGTCTGTTTCTGAGACCATACTCAAAGGTATCTTCTATTCAGGTTTGCCATAGATATTGGCATATCTATCCTTCAAAAATCCAAGGTTACTTCTGGCCAGTGAAGTAATATGGGAGAAGGAATTTTAATAGATTAAAAATGATGCTATAAAAGCAAAAAATAAACAATTCTAGAGAGGAAGCCAATATTACCTTGACCATCAACTTCCCTCAAACTCCGATGGAGATAACCTAGGTCTTTGAAGCTTGGGAATCGAAGGATCCTCTGAATCACCAGATTTGCCTTCATCTCTGCCCCCAAAGACAACATTGAAGGGAGAAATCATTGTGGAGAAAGGGACTACCTTCCTCATCACCACCAACAGGCAGATAAATATAGAGCCCTGGAAGTGACAACAACCCTCCAGATCACTGGTCCTGCTTTCCAGACCAGTCCTAATATCTCCCGAAGTCATCATCTCCTGAAGCAACTCCTTTGGAGAAGGGGTCAGCCACCCCAACCAAGTGCTAACCAGCTGGCATTCACAGGGCAGACAGATCAGCCTAGCTAAAGTGGTGAGGCATCTTGAGAAATAAATAGGAGATAGTACAAGTCAGGCAAGAAGAACAAACCATTCTATCTTAACCTTCATCTCCTTTTGGACTCACATGGAATCTGGATTACTCTGAACCTAAGAGCCTTTGTACTAACATGGCTTTCAGTGCCAACAATCATTATCCTGGTAAGCAACCCATAAGGATATGTAGCCTCCTGCTGGCACTTGCTATAGCTATATCTATTAAAGACTCAGAAAGTTTTTGTTAGCAAAATCCCAGGACTATAAAGTGGTTCAACATCAGAAATTGACATGATTTTATCAGTGAATATGACATTATAAAAGAGGCATTACCATCTGCTTTGCCACTGTACCCTAAGGACAATGAGACTTTTTCATCTGACTTGCAGCTAAAACCTTTCACATGTGTTGTCTCCTTCACTGGAACGTGAGCCCCTTAGGAGTTGGGCTGGCCTTAATTTTCCATATGTATCTCCAGGGTTTTGTACATAGTAAGTACTTTATAAATACTTATTTATTCATCCATAAGCTATGAGTTCTCTTGAAGAATTCTAGAAGTAAATTTACTATATCTAAAAATGTTAGTTTTAATTTGGATTTTCACTTCTGATGACCTCTCTCCTTTCTCACTCCTGCCTCTCCTTCAAGGTAAAAGAAAAATTACCTTTAGACATTTCCAAAGAAACATGTCATTTAAACAATGCCCTCATATTCCACCTTCCAATCTTTTAATAAGTTTGAAGTATTTAAGTAAGCCTATCCATTGGGAATAGGATATGTTATTCATAATTGCAAGGTTCATTGCATAATTAGAAATAAAAATGACAAGTCCCCAAGTGACATATCAAAGTGCCAAAGACATAATTAAAGGCAGGAGACAATTTTAAAATAAGCTTTTAATAGAGCAAATAGAAAAATTCAATGAGCATATCGCAGTAGACCTCAATCAAAGGATGCCTGAAATCACCGAGTCTGCTGGGCAGAGAGAAAATGTCACTTTTTCAATCGTTGAATGCTTACAAACATTACTATGGTATCCAGGATAACTTTTAACCTGACAGATAGGAGGGTCATCTCAGAAAAAAATGATGTGATTTAGTTATAGATGTTGTCATTTTGTTTTAAAACAACTAGTAATGCAGTTGTATGAAAGCAATATGGTTTTCTTCTGTTTAAGGTACCCAAGCAGTTTAGAGGGGATGATTTAGCTTCTCTCAAAGTCTAAAGGTCTCCTTCCAAGTGAATAAGCCAATCCAACCAAAATTTATCATATGTGGATCATGTGCTGAGCTCCCACCATAAAAGCATCTTGTTAAATTTGCAATGTGAGCTTTCGCACCTCAAAAATAGGCAAAGGTTAACAATTAGGACCTGATGTATTCTTTTGTTGATTGACCAGCTTGAGAAAGTGACGGAGAAAACATTAATAATGCAGTTTGAACATAAAAGGTGGTCTAAGGACCTCCCTAGAGAGCCAGTTGTTAGATATTTACCAGTGCAACAACGACAACAACACACACACACACACACACACACACACACACACACACACACACACACACACACACTGAGTCCAACCCTATGATGTTACTAGTGCAGAGAATCTCACAGTGAGGAAACATCCTCAACTGTGGATTAGAAAAAAATCTGTAGCTTACAGTTTT